>CM057482.1:60084452-60729577 GCA_030035585.1 Dugong dugon
GAAATTAAGCAATGAAAAAAGACAAAAGAGAAAAAGAGGTAAAAGATGACAAAACTAATCAAAAAAGGAAGAAAAATAAAATTGAGAAAAAAAAAAAAAGGGCAACACCAGCAGTCAGTGCCTACAAATGGGATCCAGAGAGCCCCCACTCAGGGGCGCGAATTCCAAGAAGCCGGTAGTCTCGGGGTTAAGTGACCGTGGCCACGGGAAGCAGAGGGGCCAACGAACAAAGGCCCCAGGATCCCACCTGCGCGGGAGCCCAGACCTGGAAACAGCCACACGCCCGAACGCAGCCCTACAGCCCCGCAGGAGAGAGCAGAGACGGCACTCGGAACCAGGCACCCAGGCAAAAGGAGGGGGAGGCGGCAGAAAAAGGCTCGCTAGCGGCCAGCAAATGGCTCCCAGAAAGCCCCCAGCCCGGGCGCACGGAATCCAAGTACCGGCGCCCCCCAGCTCAGGGACTCCGGCCACGGAAGGCAGAGGGGCGAACGAACAAAGGCCCCGGGATCCCACCCACGCGGGAGCCCAGACCTAGAAACAGCCACACGCCCGCACGCAGCCCTACAGCCCCGCAGGAGAGAGCAGAGACAGCACTCGGAACCAGGCACCCAGGCCAAAGGAGGGGGAGGCGGCAGAAAAAGGTTCGTTAGGTGCCAGCAAACGGCTCCCAGAAAGCCTCCAGCCCGGGCGCGCGGAATCCAAGCACCGGTGCCCCCCTGGTCAGGGACTCCGGCCACGGAAAGCAGAGGGGCGAACGAACAAAGGCCCCGGGATCCCACCCACGTGGGAGCCCAGACCTAGAAACAGCCACACGCCCGCACACAGCCCTACAGCCCCGCAGGAGAGAGCAGAGACAGCACTCGGAACCAGGCACCCAGGCAAAAGGAGGGGGAGGCGGCAGAAAAAGGTTCGCTAGGTGCCAGCAAACGGCTCCCAGAAAGCCTCCAGCCCGGGCGCGCGGAATCCAAGCACCGGCGCCCCCCTGCTCAGGGACTCCGTCCACGGAAAGCAGAGGGGCGAACGAACAAAGGCCCCGGGATCCCACCCACGCGGGAGCCCAGACCTAGAAACAGCCACACGCCCGCACGCAGCCCTACAGCCCCGCAGGAGAGAGCAGAGACGGCACTCGGAACCAGGCACCCAGGCAAAAGGAGGGGGAGGCGGCAGAGAAAGGTTCGCTAGCTGCCAGCAAACGGCTCCCAGAAAGCCGCCAGCCCAGGCGCGCGGAATCCAAGCACCAGCACCCCCCAGCCCAGGGACCCTGGCCACAGAAAGCAGGGGATCCCCAGCTGAGGCAGAGAGGGGTGGGTGGTGGGAGAGCGCGCACCGCAGTTTACCGGTCGTTCTGTCTCCGACCAGATGCTCTGCAAGGCTGCTCTCCCGTTTGCTGGTCTCCGATAGGAATCCAAGATGGTGGATCCGCGCTGCGTTAGCTGGTAAGGAATCTCTGCCTGAGTCTCTCCTCGCTCTCCGTTCTCTTTTAGTATTCTCACTCCGTTTGGTGTTTGGCTGAGTTCTTTATCTCTTCATTTGGTGTTCTAGGGTTTCAGGATTGTTGATTCTCTGTTAGGCTTAGTTTTTCGGATCTTTGCTGTGGAGGGACGGCGTGGTGTTTCTGCCTAGAGCGCCATCTTGCCCCTCCTTCCCCTTCTTTCTTTTTTGATGTGTGCATCTATTGCTATAAATTGACCTTTGAGCACTGCCTTTGCTGTATCCCAAAGGTTTTGGTACGATGTGTTTGAGTCTAGGAATTTTTTGATTCCATCTTTTCTTCTATTATCCAGTGGTTTTTAATCAGGGTGTTATTTAGTTTCCACGTTTTTTTTTTTCTTTCCTTGCTCTTCCTGTTAATTTCTACTTTTATGGAGTTGTGATTGGAGAAGATGCTTTATATTATCTTAGTTCTTTGGATTTTGTTGAGGATTGCTTTGTGGTCTAAGACGTGGTCTATTCTATGTGCATTGGAAAAAAATGTATACTTTGCAGGTGTTGGGTGGAGTGTTCTATGCATAATTTTGGCCTTTAGATCTTCTGTATGTTTGTTGAGTTTCTTTCTAGATGGTCTGTCCTTTACTGAGAGTGGTTTATTGAAGTCTCCTACTAATAGTGTGGAACTGTCAATTTCTCGTTTTAGTGCTTTTAGAATTTATTTTATATATTTTGGAGCCCTGTCATTGGTTGCATAGTGGATTGTCCCTTTAATCATTATACAGTGTCCTTCCTTTTCTTCTATGGTGAATTTTGTCTTAAAGTCTCTTTTATCTGAGATTAGTATTCCCACTCCTGCTCTGTTTTGGTAGCTCTTTGCTTCATATAGTTTTTTCCATCCTTTGATTTTTAATATATTTATGTCTTTGTTTCTGAGGTGTGCCTCTTGATAGGCCCTGTGTTTTTATCCATTCGGTCACTCTGTGTCTCTTTATCGGTGCATTTAAGCTATTTATGTTCAGTGTAATTATTGACAGGTGTGAGCTTATCCGCTGTCGTTTTGTAGTGCTTTTTTTTTTTTTTGTGGTGCTGATAATTTGTTTGTCTTCCTCTCCTGTGCTGAATTCATTTTGTTTGTGGATTTTCTTTTCGTTTCTTTGGTTTTTGTAGTTTTTGTGTTAATGAGACTTTGTTTTCTTCTTTATTTTGATGAGTAGATTTGTTAACTTTCTTTTACCTTGTTAAATTTCTAGTTACCTTGTAGTTTATCCCTGTCTTCCTAAGTTTGACTCTGTCTTATTACTTGGTATCACCTTGACTTCCTCTCCACTTGAAAGTTCTATACGTACACTGTTTATTCCCTCTTTTATTGTTGTGACATTGTTATAATTTACAGATTGATGTCTCTGGTTCCCTGTTGTAAATCTTTTATTTTTGTTTTATTCTTGAGAGTTCGTTAGCTAGGTTGGTATCCGGCTGATGCTGTCTTGTGTCCTAGATTAAGGTTTTTTTCCTGATGTTGTTTGTTTTCTAAGTGAAGGACTCCCTTTAATAATTCTTGTTGTTGGGTTTGGTTTTTATGTTCCCTTAATTCTGTTTATCTGGAAATGTCCCATTTGCCATCATATTTGAGCGAGAGTTTTGCAGGATATATTATTCTTGGTTGGCAGTTTTTTCTTTATATATGTCATCCCATTGTTTTCTTGCCTGCATGGTTTCAGCTGACTAATCAGCTTAGTCTTATTGTTTCCCCTTTGTATGTGATTTTTTGTTTTTCTCAAGGTGCTCTGAGGAGTCTGTCTTTGTCACTGGTTTTGGCAAGTGTGATTGTGGTATGTCTTGTTCACTTTGTTTTGGGGTCTTATCCTGTATGGGGTTCATTGAGCTTCCTGAATGGTCAGCTTTTCATCCTTCATGATATTAGGGAAGTTTTCTGTAAGAAAATCTTCAGTGATCCTCTCCTTGTTTTCTGTTTTCTCCCTTCGTTCTGGAACTCCAGTCACACGCAAATTTTGCTCTTGATTTTATTCCACATAGTTCTCAGGTTTTCTTTGTTTTTCTTCATACTTTTGTCTGACTTTTTTCCTTCAGCAAAATGATATCCAGGGATTTGTCTTCAGTTTCACTGATCTGTCTTCCATTGTTTCAAGTTTGCACCTAAAACCTTTTATTGCATTGTCCATTTCTGAAATCTTGCTGTTTTTGTGTGATTTCTGTTGAGGTTTTGTTCCTGTATTATTTTCCTGAATTCTTCCATTGCTTTGTCAGTGTTCTCCCTGTCACTATTTTCCATGGTTTTGTCTGTTTTTTCCTTAGTTTTGTCTGTATTTCCTTCATCACTTTCTTAATTTACTGGAATTCCATATCAGGTAGTTCCAGTGCCTTTTCTTCTACCAGAACATCATCTGGGGTTTTATTTTGGTTGCTTACAGGAGCCATCCTGTCCTGTTTTTTTAATGTTTTGATATGTCTCCTGTCTGTGGGACATTCAGAAATTTTCTTCGTTTACTCATTGTAGGTTTGTTTGTTTCATCCTACTTTTTTGTTTTAGTTGGTTACATCTGGGCAGGCAGGCTGGTCTTGTTGCTTGCTTATGTGTGGGCATACTTTTCACTGCCTCATCCAGGTGGGCAGGGCCCGTCACTCAATTGTGGTGCAGCAGGGCAGGTCCAACGGGTAGGGGTGGATAGGAATGGGTTGTTTGCATCACGAACTGGGGTTCTCAGAGCAGAGCTGGGGGATGACAGTGGTGCCACTTAGGGGTACAGCGCTCAATGTGTGGTGCAGATAGGCAGGAGGGAAGGGGGAGGATGTGATGTGTGGAGCATGTGCTCTGTCTCCTGTTGGGAGCTTTGTGAAGTTGCATTCCCGTACTCCCTGTTTGGGGTCCTTTGTGGTTGTGGTCCAAGATGGCAAATCCCTGCCATGTTAGCTGGCAGGGTACCTCCACTCCGTTGCTCTCCTCGGTCTCTGTTCTCTGTTGGTTTCTTCTTTCATTTGGTGCTTGAGTTTTTTATCCCTTCATTTGTTGCTTAGGTTTCCAGGATTGACATTTGTATCTGTTTTACTTGGTTTTTGGGTTTTTGCTGCAGAGGGACGGCGTGGTACCTCTGTCTATAGCACCATAGCACCATGTTGTCTAATTGAATTCTTGGTAATTTCAAACACATTAGGTATTTTTGCACTTTGATTGTCCTTGTAAATCTCTGCCCAGAGCCTTCTGTTGGGCTTCAATCTACAGTGATGTTTCTAGGCTGGCAGAACATTGTCATCTAGAATCTTCCTTCATCAGCATCCTTGGAGATTCCTTTCCCTTTTTTTTTCCTGAATCCTGTGTTTGCACCTTCATTTTGATGAAGCCACACTTAGATGAGAAAAGTGCACAGAGGATATAAGATTTTTCTCAGACCTGCATATTTCTAATTGTCTTCAGCCTACGCACTGTCTTCTCACTTCCAGTACTGCTTTGAGAAATCTGATGTGACTGACTGGCTGTTGTTTTTTACATGTGACCAGTCTTCTGTCTTTGGAAGTTATTAGGGTGTTCTTTTTGCCCTAGGATCTGAAATTACCCACTGATGTGCCCAGCTGTGGGTCAGCTTTCATCCCTTGTACTAGGTACTTGATGGGCTCTTTTAATTTGGAAATTCATTTTTCTACTCTGGGGAATTACTTCTCTGATATTGTTTCCATTTTCTCTTGGTAAAATTCTTATTCATCTGTTGATTGGACTTCCTGAACTGGACCATTAATTTTCTTATATTTTTTCCTCTTAATTTTTCCATTTTGCCTTTTTGCTCTGCTTTCTGGGTCGTTTCCTCAGTTTCAGCTTCCAACCTTTCTATTAAGTTTTTATTTCTAGTATTTTTAATTTCTAAGAGCTTGCTTTTGTTTTTTTATTTTTAGTAGTTTTAAAGTCTTTATCTGTATAGTGCCACTATCAGGATTATTTCTTATTTCTGGATCTGTTTTTTCTTTTTTAGTCATTTGGTTTTATCTTCTGGCATTTTTGATTAAATGCTGAACATAGTATGTTAAAAAGTGTAAAGGTGATGTTTTCTTCCCTCAAAGAAAACATAATTTCTTTGGCAGGCATATAGTATGCAGCGATCACCTTTAACCAGGTGAAGCCGAGTTTCAAGCTTTGTTGGGGCTGCCCCCCCCCCCCCTTTTCCAGTTTACAGCATTCTTGGTCATAGCCCTTCTGGCCCCCAACTGATAGCCTGGGATGTTTACCTGAACCCCTCTCCCTCAGTGAACTGTGAACTCCAGCATGTGTCTCTTCATTACCACACTATTTCTGAAACCTCTGCTCAGCCTTTTAGCCTTCTGACCACCCTTTTCACTTGGTTCCACTAACCTTGCCATGTGCAGCTTATGTGCCCACAAATGCCTTCAGGGAAATTGCACCCAAGAGTTTTGGACTCACTCGTCTGCAGCTCCCTCCTTTCTGGGATCTTGCTCCATTAAGTTCTAATTTTTTTTATCCAGTCCACTGAAACCTCCCCAAGTCCCAGGCTGCTACTTTCTGCTGACCTTTATGCTTCACCCTGCTTCCTGCTGTAGAATTGGCAGCTGCTCCAGGGGAAAAGCAGAGGCAAGTGTTTCCCTTTACCACCCTGGGTTTCGTCCCCTGGAGTTCTGGCTGCTTTGATTGCCCTTAGATGTTCTCATATGAATGCTTATTTTTGTTTGTTTGCAGTTGTTTTCTTTTGTTTTTATAGTTTATGCATTGTTTATGGTTACTTTGGGTATAAGGTTAGTCTGGTATTTCATCACTGTTTCTCTGAGGTTATTAGTGGTAGTTTTTCTTAATTTTGGGGGGCAGGTATTTTCATGTTTTCCTCTGCCTACATGGAGGAATCCAAGGCTCTTGTTCTCTTCGGTTTGTTTTGGCCTGTCTCTTCCTTACTAGAGGTATTCTTTGCTCAGCTGCCTGGTTATTTTTGGCTGCCTTCTTATCTTTCAAAGAAGGGCTGGTTTCAGATCTTTAGCAGAGAAGCTTCCAGTCTCCTGCCAGACTGCAGCATTCTGGAAATTGAGTTGGGAAAAGGGTCTTAGCATGATAGAAGTACGCCCTAACCCAGTCCTGTTTAGTGCGGAGCCTTTCAGTGCCAGGGCTGTCCCCCAGATGTGCAGGCTGGGCAGGGACCTGAGGTCCCCTTGTTTGCATGGACTTCCAGCCTCTTCTCCTGTTTTTAGACTCACCTTCACCTCCACTTCCAAAGACACTGTGTACCTTACGAGGGTTCTGTGCTGTGAATATAGTTGCCTTCTAAGCTTTGATCACTGCTAATGTAGGATTCTGCTTTTTTTGATCTGCTGTACTGGAGTCCCTGAGTGGCTCAGACAGCTCGATAACTAACCAAAAGTTCGGCGGTTCAAATTCTCCCAGAGGTGCTTAGGAAGATAGTCTTGAGGATCTATTTCTGAAAGGTCACCGCCATTGAAAACTTTAAGGACCACACTTCTACTCTGAAACACATGGGATTTCCATGCATTGGAATCTATTATGTGGCAACTTTTTTTTTTTAATTGGTTATTAGTCATCCTCTGCTTCTGACTTCCAGAATACTGTTGCTATCATATCCTTCCCTGTTTCTGTATTATTTGCCTCTTTATAAAAATCCCATTATTATCTTATTAGCAGAGTGCCTTAGTTACTTAGTGCTATTGTAACAAATGCCATAAGCAGGTGGCTTTAACAAACAAATTTATTTTGTTACAGTTAGGAGGGTAGAAGTCCAAATTCAGGGTGCCAGCTCTAGGAGAAGTTTCTCTGTCTGCTCTGGGGGAAAACCCTTGTCTCAGCCTCTTGAGCGTGCCTCTTAGCGTTCCTTGGCAATCTCCACAGGGCATGTGTCTTTCCCCCATTTGTGCTTCCTTGCTTCTGTGCCTAATCTGCTCTTTTTATATCTCAAAAGTGGTTAATTTAAGACATACCTATACTGATGGCTTCATCAATATAACAGAGAAAACCTTATTCCCAAATGGGGTTACATCCACAGGTTACAGGGGTTAGGATTTACAACATATGTTTTTGGGGGAACACAGTTCAATCCATAACACGGAGTTTGTGGAGGGAACAGAGTAACTGTGTGTGACTTCTTTGTGCCTCCTTTCCTTATCTTAAAGTGCAGATAGTAGAATCTACATCATAGGGTGGTCATGAGGGTTACGTGGTTGCTGAGAAAAGCGTCTGTCCTGTGTAGTTGTTGGCTGTTACTATGCTGTGCCAGTTGACTATTTCTCAGGTACTCTGATTGATTTGCTCTTTATCTCAACGGTTGTCCCTAAATATTTTTAAAATCTATTCCTTTTAGACCAACTTAATTTATAACTCCTACATATGTGTTGGAATTGACTCGACAGCAACAGGTTTTATATTAAGTACCTATAAATCGATGAATATGGTATCTCCTCCACTAGTCCCTGTGCCTTTTCTGATTGCACAGGTCCCTTGCCTTGGGAGTTAGAACACTGAAGTGGGTGGGAGGTGGCAATCCAAAATACTCTGGAACACAAATTAGCCTAATTCAATTAATTGTATTTTGTAGTTATTTTGAGGCATAAGATGCTGCTTAAAAATATTAGTGGTGTCACAGTTTGTGAATACGAAAGCATCTTTTAATCTTCCAGTACATGGGTGTGCTGCTTTCTAGGGGAGATCTAAGGAAAGCTGATTTTTATTTTAGGACCACACCTTTTTTCCTGTTGAGTATCTATTGTATTTTGGAGTTTTCAGTTTTCCTTAGTACTCAAACATTTGACTAACTGTAACTTTTCTTTGCCTCCTCCAGGTTTTGTGGTCTTTGCAACACTTGTGGTCATTGTGTCTTTGATACTAATCTTTGTGGTGGGACCTCGCCATGGACAGACAAACATCCTTGTGTACATAACAATCTGCTCTGTAATCGGAGCATTTTCTGTCTCCTGTGTGAAAGGCCTGGGCATTGCCATCAAAGAGCTATTTGCGGGAAAACCTGTGCTGCAGCATCCCTTGGCCTGGATTCTGCTGCTGAGCCTGATAGTCTGTGTGAGCACACAGATTAATTATTTAAATAGGGCCTTGGATATATTCAACACTTCAGTTGTGACTCCAATATATTACGTATTCTTTACAACATCAGTTTTAACTTGTTCAGCTATTCTCTTTAAGGAGTGGCAAGACATGCCTGTTGATGATGTCACTGGTACTCTGAGTGGCTTCTTTACAATCATTGTGGGAATATTCTTGTTGCATGCCTTTAAAGATGTCAGTTTTAGCCTAGCAAGTCTGCCTGTATCTTTTCGAAAAGATGAAAAAGCAATGAATGGCAGTCTCTCTAATATGTATGAAATTCTTAGTAGTGAAGAAACATTAACCTGTGGAATTGAGCAACACACTGGTGAAAATATTTCCCGAAGGAATGGAAATCTGACAGCTTTTTAGGAGGTATAATTAAAAGGTTAATCTATAGTTCTGTTTTAAAGTGAATTTGAATATCAGAATGTGTCTGAAAAAGCACTGTCCTCAAATAATGTTCTCTAAAGACAATCTTTTTGAAGATTTCATTGATTTGGACGAAGAAATTACTTTTCTTAGATCTAAATGATGGTAGCTCACTACAGTGACCTCAGTACATGGCCGATTTCTATTTCTCTTAACATTGTATTACTGTAGAGGCTTTTTAAAGTTTGATTCCTTTACCAAAAACTAAATGCATTAATGACAATTTTAAGTCTATAAAAATGTTTTATTTTTTCATTGGTGATAAAAGTCTGAAGTGTACACTGGTCATCCCCACTCTGTCAAGACCGGACCATTTTAGGCTTTTTGGTTTAAAAAATAACAAAGTCATCCCAGTACGTTACCCTGTGGTTTACCTTACCTATAAATACAACTCCTGTTTGATGAATTATTTTAATTTTGAACTGTTATGGGAATCCTAAGTTACTAAAGGAGGGATCACTCTAGACCACAAAAAAAGTAGGAAATCACCTCAAACACTTTTCAGGCTGTGACTTAGTTAGCATACATACGATTTCCTGTATACATCTGATGGACTTACGTGACAGTTTTGCATCTGCTGGGGCTGGGCTCTTGGAATCTGCCAGTTTTATTTTTCAGTTACTCTATAATCTTGTGACGTCTGGAAGCTTATTATTTTACATCAGCTCTTGTACTTTTCCTTGTATTTTCATAATGAGTTATGTCATTTATGCCTTTTAATAACTGAGAAATGAAGTCAGAAGACTAGGATTATTTCTTAAATTTAGTTTATAATAAAAAGACAAATTGAAACAAAGTTCTGAGTCTACTGAATGCTTGGAACAAACTGTGTTTGTAAAACATGGTTTCTTTGTACCAAATTTCACTTCACTTGAAAGAGTTCATCTGTACCACTATATATTTTGGTCTTTTTACAACTGTTTATGGAAAATTTCAAGCATATGCAAAAAAAAGTAGAATCATGTAATGAACCCCCATTCAGGTTCAAAACCTTTCAAGTTGTAGCTATTAATTGGCCTTAAAAAAACAAACATGGTACTGGGGACAGTTTCCACCTGGGTAGTAGGTAGAACATGGGTGTGGGCCTTCACCATTCTGCTCTCCCTGCCCCAGGCTTCATAGCCCGTGGTCCAGCACTCAGTCTGCCCTTGCTCAGGCCCCGTTAGCGCCTCACTGAGCAGTGGTGGTGGAGGCGGAGACAGACAGGCAAGCACAGCCTCAGGCATCTTCCTTATGCCTCACCATCGGCTTTATCAGGGCAGTGCTCACTCAGTCTCCACATTTCAGGGAATAAATGGTTTTTCCCAATTTGTTCATTATTGTCTCTCTATAAAGTCTCTTTTGGACTTTCTCCCCCCTAATTATTACCTCCAAGTAATTTTAATATCACAGATATACTGTTTATCTGCATATGTACTATATTTGTGCTTTATACATAAGCGTAAGAACCAATTTTCACCTATTCAGGGGTGATATTGCCCCCATTGACAATGCGTAGGTTAATACTAATTTAAACACTATAGCACTTGAAATTATCTTGTACATAAATGTTTACTACATTTGGCTTATAACTAAAGCTTATAAAACTCAGTAGTATGAACTATTTTAGTCATTTTTAATTTCTTAGAAATCATATTCTATATTTACAGTATGGGGGAGCATAAATACCATCTCTTAATCTGAGGCGTCCCTGGGTGGCCCAGTTAAGTGCGCGACTATTAACCGAAAGGTTGATGATGTTTCACACCTACCCAGAGGCGCCTCAGAAGAAAGGCTTGCCTGCATCGGAAAAGTCACAGCCTTAAAAACTGTGGAATACAGTTTTAGCCCACACACAGCATTGGAATTGGCAACTTTTTTTGTTTTCATCTCTAGCAAAATGCTGGATCCAAGGTTATTCATTCCCATTATCAAAAGCAACGTTTTATAAAGAATTGTTCTAGTGCACTGGATGTAATTTGAGGGTAATTACAACAGAATAATTCACACACTTTCTGTACCATGCATGATGCTCCTGGACTTTGGTGTTAAATTTCCAAAGGCATATGGAAGTTACTCCAAGTCTTTATGGGAAAAAATTACTTCGGATTGCTGAAGGTCATGACTGCCCAAATAATGTAAAATGAATGCCCCATTAAGATACGAAGTTTAGCTGTTTGCCTTGTGTTAATCTATACTGTTCACTCATAATAGACTGACGACATAAACGTTCATCCAGTTAGAATTTTTAGGTATTTGTTGCCTTAATATTTTAAAAGTTTGGCTTTAGTGTCTTCTATTTCCATGACTCAACTAGTAGACCAGGTTGCTTTCAGTCGGACAGAGAACGTGGAGGAAATCACCAGCTGTGTGAAATAGTTCGGCACTAGTGGAAGGACAGCAGGGCTGGGCCGTCAGGGAAAGGCATCTTGTTGTCTTCAGTCCTGTCTCCTTTCCTCACGCTGCTGACCTCAGCTTCACAACCAGAAACGGGCAACCCAGCACAGCTTTTGTCTAAATTGAGCTTTTGGCCAAATCTCATTTACATGGCTTTCATTTCATCCCCCTGGAAACCTAAGTGTAAGGCTAAAGTGCGTGTAGGTGCGGCGAGCGCTGTCATCAAATCATGTCATCTTGTCCTGAGACCCCAGGCCCAACCTGTGAATTCTGACAAACGAAGGTGCAGGAAGTCTGGGATTATAGTAAATGAACGAACAAATAGGTTTCATTAGTTTTATTTCTATAACTTTTAAATCATGCCTCACAAACTTTATTTTGTAACAACGACTTGGGGCAAAAATCAAGGTCACGTTTCTGAAACACTGGCAAAGAGGGAACAATGACTTAGAAAAGATTATTCATAAAAGACATCAGAAAAATCCCTAAGCAAAAGCAAAATAATCATTAAGTTTAATCTAGTTAAGGATTTTATTAGTTAGCGGTAGTGTCTCACTTAAGCCCTAAATGTTTAAGTCTTCAGTTTAAGTCTCTAAACGTTACTGATCCTCTGCTAAGGCATAACTAAATGAACTCAGCAGCATTTTCCGACATTGATAGCTACTGGCACAATCCATAGGGGAAAAAAAGAATTTTGTTAAGAACATGATGGCAACAATTAGCAGCCAATTTTCTAATTACCAAAAGCATATACAATTTTAGTCTAAAAAAATAAGTCAATTTTATAAAATTAAGCTTTTAGATTGAAAAGCACCCCTTTTACAGGCAGAGAAATATGAAAAGCAGTCCCTTAAAAAATCTCAGTCGTTCACTGAAAGAAAACATGCTGTTATATTAAATCCAGCTGGTACTGGTAGTCCTAAACAGGACACTGATGTCACTCAGCTGCTGGCCAGAGACTGGTGGATGGGGGGCTGGAAGCAGCGCACATGCTCCACAGGTGTGCTTTCCCCGTCTCCTGCCTTCAGGTACTTGTCCAAGATATTGATAATTTCATCATTTAGAATCTGGAACTTGCGAATTCTCTCCACCATCTTCTTCAAAGGCTACAATTAAAATGTATTATTTTAAAACGTGCATTTATTGCTTGTGTTTCAAATGTCAGATTTTCATTTTCTTAGGAATAACCAAATAGTACCGACACATACCGTCTCATACCATCTCTTCAATGCAATTACTGAGACAGTAGTTTGAATATAAACAAATTTCTTTGTGGGTTTCCTGCTACTAACAGATACAGTCATTTACATAACTTACAGATCTATTCATTCACCAAAGAGGTATTCAGAACCTACTGTGTCCTAAAGGGGAGCCCTGGCAGCACAGTGGTTAAGAGCTAAGGCTTCTGACCAAAGGGTCTGCAGTTTGAATCCACCTTGGAAAACCCTATGGGGGCAGTTCTACTCTGTTGCCATGAGTTGGAATCAACTTGAAGGCAACGGGGTTTTTTGGTTTTGGTGTACTGAAAGCTGGGAGTACAAAGGTGAAGCTGATACGGTCAATGGGGAAAGACCAGTGAATGAATACTAACACAAGTCTTAGACTTTCAGTTTGGAATTACAGACAGGATGCTTTGACAAACCCTCTGCTAGATCTGGATAAAGAACATACACAGAAGAAAACAAAAAACTCCTAAAAGCATTGCTGGCTCTGCCTATGCAGGAGGAGGTAAAGCAGAAGTCAGAGGTTCCCCTAGGGTAGATAGCAACAGCAGCAGTGGGGTGAGGAGACTGAGCCTGGGCTGTAAGCAACCTGGAGACTCCTCCATGAAGCCAGGACCCTCTAAGTTAAGCTAAAATGGTCCCAGGTTGATAACAGCCCCTGGAGATGAGCAGAAAGAAATGTAAATCTTGGAAGGAAAGCAGTTCAAATAAGAGCTTGCAAATAATCCTAATGCATAGGAAACATTTCAGAACAGGAATAAGATACCCTGAAGGCCTTCTGCAAATCAGTGCCATACCAGTCCGGGGTCATCCATTTCTGCCACCAAAGGTGTGGTGGATAATACATCCTACTCCACACACCAACTGCATCCTGTAGCAATCTCAGCCTCTCTTCTCTGGTCAGTCCAGACTCCAGCTGCTCCATGCAGCCCTCTCATCCCCATTCACCTGGGGCTAGGTCATTGGGTGCCTGCCCCTCCTGTTTCTTAGATATGACAATTCTAATTCATTGAAACAACTTACAAACTGCAGGGAAAGGGCCGTCTTTAATCTAGCAGAAAAAAGGATACAAACACACAGGGCAAAGTCCAGGATGGGGACATGCTTACTCTCCCATGAGCAGAGAGGAGCTCTCTCCATCTGGAAGCTCCGCCCACTGAGCCTTTCTTTACTGGCCTCACCATTTGGCCCTGATAACATCATGCCTCCTGAGGCTTAGTCTGCATCGGGCCCCCAAGTGGTCCCTCTTGATCTGGTAATTCCCCACTCATTGGCCTCAGGTGTGCTTTTGCTCTTAGGAACCAGAACCAAAAGCCACAATGTTTACTGCAAAGGGGTTCCACTCCTTGCACCTTCAGATACTAGAACTGTAAGATAGAAAATATAAAATGTGGAAAGAAATTTTAAAAATTCAATGAAAAAGAAAAGATTATCAATTACTACCCAGATCTGAAAGTTCTGGTGGCACAACGGTTAATCTCTTGGCTGCTAACCAAAAGGTTGGTGCTTTGAACCCACCAGTGGCTCCATGGGAGAACCTGGGGATCTGCTCCTGTGAAGAGTTCACCCTAGGAAACCCTATGGGGCAGTTCTACTCCATCATACAAGGCCACTGTGATTTGTAATCGATGGCATGCAATATCAACAACTCTGACCTGAAGAACCAAATCAAACTTCTAGAAATAAACTAATTGTTGAAATTTGTAAAACTGCAGTAGATCAGACACAGCTGAAGTGAATGAAAGATAATGTGAAGAAAGTGCTCTGATTTCAGTCCAGAGAGCCAAGAAAATGGAAAATATGACAGCTGAAGGAGGTAGAATGGTCCCCAAAGATGTCCACAACCTTCAGATGTGATTAAGGTTATGGACCTTAAAACTAAGGAGAGTATCCTGGGTTATACCAGCGGATCCAATCTAATCATATGAGCAGGGAACTTTCTCCACCTGGAGGCAGGAGAGAGGGGGCAGAAAGGAAAGTCGAATGATTAGAAGCGTGAGAGGGACTTGACCCTCTCACGTACCTTGAAAAGAAAAGGAAAAGGGACAATAAGTATTTTAACAGCCAGACAGCTTTACTTCCCAATTCTATTTAGATTCATTTTGGCAATAGAAAGAAGCTTCAGTTGGTGGTACCTTATCTACTGGGATAAAAACTATTCCCAAGAAAAACATTTTTAATAAATAAAAAGTATGCTTTTCTGAAACTTCCACGTAAGATTTTCTTCCACCTACCACATTTTTTATAATCTCATCTTTGCCATCATGCTTCTGGACTTTAAGGAGATGGTAGCAGAAATCCAGTACAGCAAAGCGTCGCTGTTGCCCAAGAAGTACAATGATCATACAGCCAGCCCAGTGGAGCCCATCACCAAAACACTGCCTGCAAACAAGGAGTAACAATAGGGAAATGGGAGAGGAATAAACAATTATGAAGTCTTTCATGAGTCCATCTCCAGACATCACTAACCGAGCCATGTGTGTCACTGCCCACACTGGCTCCGCTTCCACAGCCAGCTGGGCATGGGTCATGCAGAGAATACTGAGCAGCAGATGACTTTTCTGTTTCTGCTGAACACCTTTCTTGGGTTCCTCTGGTATACTATTTCCTAACCTTTTTCAAATAGGAGTCTCTTCATGAAGAACGACTTCATGAAGTTATGGACCTTCTCCCCAGAAAAATACACATCTAGTTTGCATACAGTTTTGATGTGTTCAGAGGCTGCCTGAAGCCTGGTCCTGAGTCACCTCCTTGGCATCAAGTAAGAAATCCCACTTAAACGGCATTAAAGCAGCTGGGTCAGCTCACTAAGTTTTTCGTCCATTTCCAGAGGAACGCAGTCTTCTGTGTTTGCCTAACACCAGCTTCCATTCCCCCCAACCCCCAGCAGCTCCTCCACCTCCACTGGAACTTTATCCTGCTCCAAAGTGTAAGACTAAGCACACACTTACTCAACCGTAAACTCATGTGTTCCCACGGGAATGCAGTAGACAAATTGCATGGCACTCCAAAGCCTGTGAAACTCAACACACTCATCCACATGCATGACCCCATTGCTAGGAAGTGGCCCACGCCAGATGGGGTCATCCAGAAAGGTCCGAACCCGAGTCAGGATGACTTCAAACATAGACAGGCCACAGCAGAGGCGCTCCTTTGTCAGCAAGTCCCCCTCTCTTGCTATTGCAATTTGCTGCAGAAAGGAAAAATGGTGGAAAATTATGGGTCACGGCAGGAAGCTGGAGTGCTACTATTGCTGTTTATGACTTAATGGAAAAATATGTCAGCTTACAGAAGAGCATCTCACAAAATGAGTATGTCAGCAGTAACCTCTGTATCTTACAAAACCAAGTATATTTCACAGTCAAGGGAAACGATACAGTGCAGGTGTTCTTAACCAGGAGCAATTTTTATCCCCCAGAGGACATGAGGCAATGTCTGCAGACATTTTTGGTCATCAGAACTATAGGAGGAAGTGCTACTGCCATCTAGTGGGTGGAGGCCAGGGATGCTGCTCAACATCTTCCAGTGCTGAGGACGGCCTCCCACAACAAAACAGAACCATGCCGAGACTGGGAAACACTGATCCAGCCTAAGTTGATAGAGATTCATAGAACTCTACCCTGACACACCTCGTCCTATCGCAGAAACACCCAATGGCTGTGAAAAGCCTTCTTTAGGTGGACAATGACAACAATAACTGACACTATGCATGTCTTAAGTACCAGGTGATGTTTAAGCCCTTTCCACATACTGGCTCATTAAAACTGCACAAGCACCCTGTGAAGAGGTCCTACTAGGAACCCTGTTGGATCCCCACAGGCACAGAGGCACGAGCGATTTCGTTAAGCTGACTAATCTCACACAGGCTCCCAGTCAGGGCAGCCTCGCTCATGGCCTGTCCTCTGAAGCTCCCCCACCCAGCCTGGTCCTGCTTGCCCAGGCTGGCAACAGAAATGGCGTCAGAGCACACCTACCTGAGGGGTCCCCAGTCTCTCAATCAGAGGAACAAGGTGCAGTGGGGCATACTTTGATTCAAGTCTCTTCATTTTGGCATCCAGTCTCTCTCCCTCTGCAGTGGAAAGAACTTACTATACGCTGTTCTTTTGTATGCAAAATGCTTGCAAAAGGTTAATTTTTTTTACAAAAAACAAAGAGTTTTTTAAACATAGTATCTTATTGTGTTTTTGGTGAGGGTTTACACAGCAGTTGAGGTACCCATTTAACAATTTCTACACAAATTATTCAGTGACATTGGTTACATTTTTTACAATGTGTCAAGATTCTCCTTAATTCCCTTCTGTTTGTTCCCATTCCAGTAATCTAGTTTCCCTGCCCTCTTATCTTCTCATCTTTGCTTTAGGGTAATTGTTAAACATGTGGTCTCATATAGATGATTTTTTTAGAGTACTCACGAGTTATATTTTTTATTTTATGAACCACTCTGTTGTTTAGCTAAAAGGTAACCTCAAGGGATAGTTTCTGTTCAAGGTTTAAAGAGTATCTCAGGATAAGTCTTGAGGAGTCCTTCAATCTCAGCCAGTCCAGCAAGTCTATACTTTTTAAGAACGTGAGTTCTGTTGCATATTTTTCTCTCATTCTATCAGGATCCATCTATTGTGGCTCTGATCAGAATGGCTGGTAGTGGTAGCCGGGCACCATCTAGTTCTTCTGGTCTCAAAGATAGATGGTTCATGTAGAGTATTAAGTCCTGCAGATTAGTTTCTTCCCTGAATCTTTGGTTTCCTTCTCTTTTGTTCTGGATGATTAGAGACCAACAGGCGTATCTTAGATGGCTGTTCTCAAGCCTTTAAGACCTCAGACACTACTCACCAAACCAGGAGGTAGAACATAAACTTTATGAACTATATTATGCCAATTAACCAAGTTGTCCCATGAGACTATGGTCCTAAACTTTCAAACCCAGAAAACCAATCCCATGAGGTGCTTAGTTATTTCTCAGAAGCATCTGTAATTATGCCCCTATGAATATATATGCATGCACACACATACCTGTATATACATATACATGTAGATACATCTATATATGTATACATATGTACACACATGTATATATACCCTTACACATATATGCATATACACATACATATGTGACCACACACTATTTTTTTTTTGGGGGGGGTTGTTCTTCATGTTGTTGCAAAATTTTATTTCTTATCCTTTACCAAAAATGTCCCTTTCTCTTGTGTAAGTTCTTAGTGGCATCGTTTACCTTGGTCAAGCTGCATGCACTTCACCCACATTCGGTGCTACCTTTCCCATTACCAAAAATAACAAGTGTCTACTATCTAGAGAGTGATCCCCGCCCCCACCCCCCACCCCCGATCTTGGTAACCACCAACGAATGCATAAATATATATAAACACACACACATATATACACATACATATACATATATATACACATACATATATACATATATATATACACACAGAGAGAGAGAGAGAGACATACATATATACACATACACACACATAAAGACACACACACACACGGTCTTGTCTTCTTATAGAAGTGTGATCATATATTTGTCCTTTTGTGACTGACTTATTTCATTCAGCATAATGTCCTCCAGATTCATCCACATGATGTTTTGATAACTCATCATTTTTCTTCATGGCTCCACACTATTCCATTGTATGTATGTACCACATTTTATTTATACATTCATTCATTGATGGGCACTTAGGTTGCGTCCATCTTTTTGCTATTATGAACAGTCCTTCAGTGAACATAGGTGTGAATAGGTCTGTCTGTGTCTCTTTTATTGTCTGGGATATAGACCTAGGACTGTGATGCTGGATCATAAGGTATTTCTATTTCTAGTTTTTTGAGGAAGCACCATGTCATTTTCTGTAGTCGCTGTACCATTTTTCAATCCCACCAGCAGTAAATAACGGTTTCAACCTCCCTACATCCTCACCAGCATTTGCTGTTTTTAATCAGTGCCATTTTAGCAACAAGAGGGTATCTCACTGTAGTTTTTTAACTTGCATCTCTTAATGGCAAATGATTGTGAGCATCTTTTCACGTATTTGTTGGCCACCTGAATGTTGTCTTTGGTGAAGTGTCTGTTCACATCCTTTGCCCTTTTTTACCGAGTTGTCTTTTTGTTGTTGAGTTGTTAAAGTTTTCTATATATTTTAGAGATTAGACCCTTACTGGATATGTCATTCATATTTTTTCCCAGTCTGTATGTTGCTTTTTATTCATTTGATAAAGTCTTTTGATGGGCCTAAGTATTTAATTTTTACCAGGTCCCAGTTACCTAATTTGTCTTCTGCTGTTCGTACATTTGTAATTGTTTGATAACGTATTTTTGAAAAAAACTAGGTCCCATAGTTTTGTCCCTGTGTTATCTTCCAGGAACTTTATAGTTTCAGCTTTCACATTTAGGTCTTTGATCCATTTTGAGTTAGTTTTTTTGCATGGTATAAGGTATGAATCCTGTTTCATTTTTCTGCAAACGGATATCCAGTTTTGTGAATATCGCTTTTCTTCCTCACTGAATGGACTTCAACCCCTTGTCAAAAATCATTTGTCCATAGATGAATGCATTTATTTCTGTGTTCCCAATTCTATTCCACTAGTCTATGTGTCTATCATTAAACCAGAATGAGGCTGTTTTGATTACTGTGGCTGTATAGTAGGTTTTGAGGAAAGGGAATGTGAGGCCTCCTACTTTGTTCTTCAATATTGTTTTGGCTACTTGGGGCCTCTTTCCTTTCCATATAAAATTGGTTATTAGTTCTTCCACTTTGGTAAAGAATGATGTTGGAATTTGGATCGGGATTGCATTGTATCTGTAGATCACTTTGGGAAGTATTGACATTTTCACAATGTTAGGTCTTCCAATCCATGAGTATGAAATGTTCTTCCTTTTATATAGGTCTTTTTTAGTCTCTTGTAGCAGTGTTTTATAGCTTTTACTGTATCGGTCTTTTACATCCCTGGTTAGGCTTATTCCTAGGTATTTTATCACTTGGGGGGGCCATTGTAAAGGTACTGTTTTCTTGATTTTCTTTTTGGAGTTCTCCTTGTTAGTGTAGAGGAATCCAACTTATTTTTGTGTGTTACTGAATTTCTCTATTAGTCCGGGAGCTTTCTTGTGGAATCACTGAGATTTTCTATGTATAGGATCACATCATCTTCAAATAGTTTTACTTCTTCCTTTCTGATTTGGATACCTTTATTTCCCTTTCTTGCGTTATGGCTCTGGCTAGGACTTCCAGTACAATACTGACTAAGAGTGGTGATAATGGGCATTCTTGCCTCATTCCTGTTCTCAAAGGGAAGACTCTCAGTCTTTCTCCATTGAGAACAATCTTGGTTGCTGGTTTTGCATATATGCCCTTAATTATGTTGAGGAATTTCCCTTCTATTCCTCTTTTGTTGAGTTTTTATCAAGAAAGGGTGCTGGATTTTTTCAAATGCCTTTTCTGCATCAATTGATTTGATCATGTGGTTCTTTTCTTTTATTTACATGGTGTATTACATTGATTGATTTTCTAATGTTGAAACAGCCTTATGTACCTGGTCTGAGTCCCACCTGATCGTGGTGTATGATTTTTTTGAAATGTTAAATTCTGTTGGCTAGAATTTTGTTGGGATTTTTTGTGTCATTATTTATGAGACATGTTGTTGTTCTTAGGTGCCATGGAATCAGTTCCGATCCATAGTGAGCCCATGCACAACAGAACAAAACACTGCCTGGTCCTATGCCATCCTCACAATTGCTGCTATGTTTGAGCCCATTGTTTCAGTCCACTATATCAATTCATTTAATTGAGGGTCTTACCCTTTTTCACTGACCCTCCACTTTACCAAGCATAACGTCCTTCTCCAGGGACTGGTCACTCCTGAAAACACGTCCAAAGTACATGAGATGAAGTCTCACCATCCTTTCTTCTAAGGAACATTCTGGCTGTACTTCTTCCAAGACAGACCTGCTCATTCTTCTGGCAGTTCATAGTATTTTCAATATTCCTTGCTAACACCATAATTAAAGGCATCAATTCTTCTTCGGTCTTCCTTATTCATGCCCAGCTTTCACATGCACCTGAGGCAATTGAAAATACTATGGCTTGGGTCAGGCGCACCTTAGTCCTCAAGGTGACATCTTTGTTTTTGAACACATTAAAGAGGTCTTTTGCAGCAGATTTGCCCAATGCAATGCATCGTTAGATTTACTGACTGCTGCTTCCATGGGTGTTAATTGTGAGTCCAAGTAAAATGAAATCCTTGACAACTTCAATCTTTTCTCCATTTATCATGTTGTTTACTGGTCCAGTTGTGAGGATTTTTTGTTTCTTTATGTTGAGGTACAATCCATACTGAAGGCTGTGATCTTTGATCTTCAATAGCAAGTGCTTCAAGTCCTCTTCACTTTCAGCAAGCAAGGTTGTGTCATCTGCATACTGCCAGTTGTTAATGAGTCTTCCTCCAAACTTGATGCCACGTTCTACATATAGTCCAGCGTCTCAGATTATTTGCTCAGCAAACATGTTGAGTAAGTATGGTGAGAGGATACAACCCTGACACACACCTTTCCTGACTTTAAACAATGCAGTGTCCCTTCTTCTGTTCAAATGACTGCCTCTTGTAACATCTCAATCGATATTCCGTCAATTCCTGGAGCCTTGTCTTTTGCCATTCCTTTCAGTGCAGCTTGGACCTCTTCCTTCAGTACCACTGATTCCTGATCATATGCTACCTCCTGAAATGGCTGAACCTCAACCAACTCTTTTTGGTACAGTGACTGTGTATTCCTTCCATCTTCTTTTGATGCTTTCTACGTCGTTCAATATTTTTCCCGTAGAATCCTTCAATATTGCAACTCGAGGCTTGAATTTTTTATTCAGTTCCTTCAGCTTGAGAAATGCCAAGCGTGTTCTTCCCTTTTGGTTTACTAACTCCAGGTCTTTCATAATACTTTGTCTTTTTGAGCTGCCCTTGGAAATCTTCTGTTCAGCTCTTTTACTTCAACATTTTCTTCTGTATGCTTTAGCTACTTTACATTCAAGAGCAAGTTACAGAGTCTCTTCTGGCATCTGTTTTGGTATTTTCTTTCTTTCTTGTCTTTTTAATGACCTTTTGCTTTCTTCATGTACATCCCTGATGTCATTCCACAACTCGTCTATCCTTCAGTCATTAGTGTTCAACCTCTAAATTCACGTGGGATGCACTCAAGGTCAAATTTTGGCTCTTGTGGACTTGCTCTAATTTTCTTCACCTTCAACTTGAACTTGCATATGAGCAATTGATGGTGTTCTGCAATCGACCTTTGACCTTGTTCTGACTGGTGATATTGAGTTTCCGATTGTCTCTTTTCAAAAATGTAGTAGATTTGATTCCTGTGTTTTCCACCCAGTGAGGTCCACATGTATAGTCCCCATTTATGTTGTTGAAAAAATGTATCTGCAGTGAAGAAGTCACTGGTCTTGCAAAATTCTATCATGTGATCTCTGGCATCGTTTCTATCTTCAAGGCCATATTTCCCAACTACCAATCCTTCTTTGTTCCCAACTGTTGCATTCCAATCACCAGTGATTATCAATGCATCTTGACTGTATGTTTGATCAATTTCAGACTATAGAAGTTGGTAAAAATCTTCAATTTTCTCATCTTTGGCATTAGTGGCTGGTGTGTAAATTTGAATAATAGTTGTATTAACTGGTCTTCCTTGTAGGCGTATGGATATTATCCTATCACTGACAGCCTTGTACTTTAGGATAGATCTTGAGATGTTCTTTCTGACCATGAGTGCAACGCCATTCCTCTTCAATCTGGCATAGTAGACCATGCATGTCTGACCGAAAATCGCCAACATCAGGCCATTTCAGCTAATGCCTAGGATATTGATCTTTATGCAGTCCATTTCATTTTTGACAACTTCCAACTTTCCTAGATCCATACTTTGTACATTCTATCTTCCAATTATTAATGGATGTTTACAGCTGTTTCTTCTCAATTTGAGTTATGCCAAAATGAGAATATATTCATGAGGAATATTGAGCTGAAATTGTTTTTGTGATGTCTTTACCTGGTTTTAGTATCAAGGTGATGCTGGCTTCATAGAATGTGTTAAGTGGTATTCCTCTCTCTTCTACGTTTTGGAAGAGTTTGAGTAGAACTGGTATCAACAATTCTCTGAACGTTTGGTAAAATTCCCCAGTGAAGCCATCTAGTCCTGGGCTTTTTTTTGTTGTTGTTGGGAGATTCTTAATGACATCTTCAATCTCTTCTGTTATGAATCTGTTTAGATTTTCCACCTCTACTTGTGTTAACTCAGGTGGGTAGTGTATTTCCAAGATTTTGTCAATTTCTTCTAGGTTTTCAAATTTGTTGGAGTGCAATTTTTTGTAGTATTCTGTTACAGTGTCTCCAACTTCATTTATTTTCATTATTTGCATCTTCTCATTTTTTCCTTTGTCAATTTAGCTAGTGGTTTTCTATTTTATTGATCCTTTCAAAGAACCAACTTCTAGTTTTACTCTTTCTATTGTTTTTCTGTTTTCCATTTCATTTATTTCTGCTCTGATCTTTATTATTTCTTTTTTCCTGATACTTTGGCCTTTTTTTGCTCTTCCTTTTCTATTTGTTCCCATTTTCAGGTTAAGTTATTGATTTTGGATCCTCTTTTTTAATGTATGCATTTATTGCTATAAATTTCCCTCTGAGTACTGCTTCTGCACATCCTAAAAGTTTTGGTATGTTTTGTTTTCATTCTCATATGATTCTAACTATTTTTAAATTTCACTTTTGATTTCTTCTATGACTCAGTAGTTTTTTTATTTTTTGACCCAGTAGGTTTTTTAGTAATGTGTTATTTCTATTTATTTATTTTCTTTCTGTTATTGATTTCTAGTTTCATAGTATTATGGTCAGAGAAGAGGCTCTGTATGATTTCAATCTTTTAAAATTCATTGACATTTGTTTTGTGGCTTAAAATATGGTCTATTCTGGAGAATGTTTAATGTGCACTGGAGAAGAATGTATATTGTACTGCTGTTGGGTATTGTGTTTTATATGTATCTGTGAGGTCTAGTTGGTTAACAGAATCATTCAGAACTTCTGTGTCTTTATTGATTTTATTTTTACTTGTTTTATCCATCATCAAAAGTGGTGTATTAAAGCCTTCTACTATTATTATAGATTTGTCTATTTCTCTCTTCAATTCTGTTAGAGTTTGCTTTATAAATTTTAGTGCTCTGGCACTAGGTGCATAAATAATTGTTATGTCTTGGTGCACTAACCTTTTTATCATTATACAGTGTCCTTCTTTGTCCTTTATAATGGATTTTGACTTAAAGTCTATTTTGTCAGATATTAATACTGCCACTCCTGCTCTCTTCTGGGTACTGCTGCTTGGTATATATCTTTTTCTATCTTTTTTTAACCTATTTATGTCTTTGTGTCTAAGGTATATCTCTTGTAAACAACATTGACTGGTCATTTTTTTAAATCCATTCTGCCACTCTTTCTTTACTGGTGCATTTAAACCATTTACATTCCATGTCATTATCATTAGGTAAGTATTCACTGCAGCCATTTTGTTATACTTTTCAAAAATAAAAGCTTTTTAAGTTAACATATACATAGATTCTCTGAAAATTCTTTAACAGAACTGACTGATTCAATATTTTAATTCAAACTGACAGAATTTTCTGTTCAATATTTATTTTTAAAACTTGCTGAAATTTTCAAATATAAACAAAAAGCAGAGACTAGTACAATGAGCCCACTTGCGCCCCTCATCACTCCAATATTATCAACTCATGGCTAATTTTTTTTAATATACACCCACTCCCCCTTTGCCCCCCCCATGTTATTTTGAAGGAAATTCCAAACATCCTATCATTTCAGCCATAAATAATACTTTGTTTATTCACTATTTTTTGAACTAGGTTACATATTCTCCTCACAGTTATTCCTGGTTCCAATTAAATAGGCACCAAACTCACAAACCAAACCCACTCTTGTCTTTGGCACTGCCACACAGACCGTGGGCCACTATTATAGTGGGTGGTGAGGTTCCTTGGACAACGGAGGGCACACTCACCTTTCACGTGAACCCTGGGCAAGATATTCTGAAAAGGGGCGGCATGCAACAGGTCACACACTTCTTCTAAAGACTTGAACACAGAGAAGGTCACATTAGGAAATTCATTCTCACAGCAAAGATGGATGAAGAAATATGGTCATAAAAACAACATACACCTTTGGTATTTAGTGTAAAATAAGTACTCTGGGTGGCGCTTTCCAAGAGAACTCTCTGTGATGATGCAGTGTTCTATATCTGTGTTATTCAACATCGTGGCCATGAGCCTCATGTGGCTACTGAGCACTTGAAATGTGGCTAGTGCGCCTGAGGAACTGAATTTTAAATTTTATTTATTTCTAACTAATTTGAATATAAATACACACAGGTAAAAGGAGCATCCAGTGTGGGCTTCCTTCTCCAGGATTCCCCAGTTTGGCAGCCTTCTCCTCACCCTTCCCCAGCCAATTTGCTCCACTCACAGGAACCAATGCTTTTAATCAGACATCACGGACAGAAGAAGAGCGTTTCTTCTATGAACACCCCTGAAGGTGAACACCTCAGAAAAAAAGGGTGAGCACGAGTCAACCTGTACTGTCCACTCCTCCCCACAGAGCCTAGACAAAGTTCTGAGCTGGCATTCAGAACCCTTTTTTTTTTTTTTTTGGATCATAAACTCCTTTGAAGAGGTAATAAAAACCCTACACAAGGTCCTTTCTCCAGAAAAATGCACATTTAGAGAGAAAACTCATCTCCAATGCCACAGGCGTTGCAAAACCCCTAACAACCTACTGTGAACCCGAAGACGGTCAAGAAGAGGACAAACACAGTTCATCATTGCAGAAGTGGAGGCTCTAGAACCCCCTAAAACGGACCGCTAGACCAAGGCCCGTCACCACTACAGGGGCAAGCAGAAGACACACTCCACTCTGCACCTCCAGACCTCACAGATTTATGAAAGTTTCCTGAAATCATCTCATAATTTGATGCTAAAAGAATCTGTTATTAAAAAAATGGCTGTCAGATATGAGCTTGATGACCACCCGATGACAGTGAGTCCTTGAAGCACTGGGCCCCTCGGTACCTGATGCCCGATCACCCGATCTCGATTCTCAGGCATTCAGGCTGCCAAGAGTGTGCCCATGTAGCCAGACCCAGCTGCCCCACTCTTCTCAGGGCATGACAAGAAAATGACACATTTACCCTAATATCTCCACTGATCAGATTGGGAGACACAGGTGCCATCA
Source organism: Dugong dugon (assembly GCA_030035585.1). Lineage (NCBI taxonomy): Eukaryota > Metazoa > Chordata > Mammalia > Sirenia > Dugongidae > Dugong > Dugong dugon. Next base: position 60,110,277 of record CM057482.1, read on the forward strand.
CACCTGCCCTTGCCAGGGTGTTTGGCCAGGATGAGGGTGTGACCACTGCTATCTTGAGGACCTACTGGAAACCATAACCCTTTCTGTCCAAAAGGATTAAAGCAACACCACAAAATTCAAGTCTGTGGCTGGGCTTGGGGCAGAAGTGCCCCACTCTGACAGTCTAACTTTCCTCTACCTATCAGATGTGGGAAGGAGAGGTGAGGAAAAGGAACAAAGCAAGGGAGACGGGATCAGTGAAGAAGGGCAGGAAGAATGACCCAGGACCTGGAATGAAAGAGAAAGTAGGGCTCATGAAGCCAAGTCTGCAAGGGTAGTTAAGACCAGCTGACAACTAGTTGTGACCTGTTTCCCGCATGCCCGGCACTGCACTTGCCATAGGGGAGCCAACCACGGTCTAGACCGAGACATGCACAGGCTCTGCTCAAAGCAGTTCCAAGAAAGGAAGGGACACTGGGATCAACACTGGAAATGTAATGATTCACCTGGGTTCCCGAGACCTAAGAAGACCCCTTCGTGCCTAAGGCATCTATTCCCATGTGAGAAACAGGATCTGGGCAGGCAAGGATCACGCTAGTGAAGATTCCTCTTTTCCTAAGTTTCTAATGGAGTCTGTGGGTGGTACCAACAGTTAATGTGCTCAGGCATTATTTCACATCCACACAAGCCTCTGGGACAGTTTCTATTTTGTAGTTGAAGAAAACCTTTGTTCCCTGCCATTAGCTCAGGCAGGTCCCCTCGGCCAGTCTCCTCAGGCAGCACCCCGCAGGAAACGTGCACTGCCTGCCCTGACCAGCATGGAGCTGTCAGGGAGTGAACGCTAGGGAGGCATCGTGAGGTTGGGTACAGGCAGAAGAGAGCTTTTCTCACTCTGTGCTGTGTGCTCTGGAAAGCTGCACATGAAGGACATTTTCTTTCTTTTTTTTTAATTGTACTTTAGATGAAGGTTTACAGAACAAACTAGCTTCTCATTAAACAGTTAGTACACATATTGTTTTATGACACTGGTTAACAACCCTACGACATGTCAACACTCTTCCTTCTTGATCTTTGGTTCCCCGTTACCAGCTTTCCTGTCCCTTCCTGCCTTCTAGTCCCTGCCCCTGGGCTGGTGTGCTCCTTTAGTCTCGTTTTGTTTTATGGGCCTGTCTAATCTCTGGCTGAAGGGTGAACATCAGAAGTGACTTCATTACTGAGCTAAAAGGGTGTCCGGGGGGGCCATACTCTCGGGGTTTCTCCAGTCTCTGTCAGGCCAGTTAAGTCTGTTCCTTTTTTTGTGTGAGTTAGAATTTTGTTGTACATTTTTCTCCAGCTCTGTCCGGGACCCTGTGTTGTGATCCGAGTCAGAGCAGTCAGTGGTGGTAGCCGGGCACCATCCAGCTGTACTGGACTCAGTCTGGTGGAGGCCTTGGCAGCTGTGGATGATTAGTCCTTTGAACTAATCTCTCCCTTGTGTCTTCAGTCTTCTTCATTCTCCCTTGCTCCCGAACGGGTGACACCAGTGGAGCATCTTAGATGGGAAGGGCATTTTCTTAAATATTTAAAATTCATTAAGAGAGATTACTATTTAAAGGAATTCTTCCTAGCTTATCTGGTTCTTTAAAAATTCACATTGATTTAGGTTAAAAAACTCAGGTTGCCCTAACATCTTCTTAAAATGTGGCTTCCCTGGACATCTGCTGCTCGCTGGGATCAGTGCCTGCCTGCTCCTTTGGGAGCTGCCCTGCTGCATCCCTGGGACTGGTAGGCTCTCATCCTGTGCCCATCACCCCTGTTATGGTGGGGGCGGCGAGGGGGAGGTGCACGTGAGAGACTGGTCACTCAGGCTTCTTTAGGGTGGAACATGGATGCTGGGGGAGACCTGTGTCCATGCTCTGAGTCCGTGGGTGGTGGGGACAAGGAAGGCCCAGTGCTGCTGGACTCCCTCTTGCCACCACATGGGAATGGCCTGCCTAGGGGTGCAGGAAACAGAGGGGAAAGATGCAGGCCCTGACAAGAGGCTGTCCACTCCCGGATGTGTCCATGTCTGACTCTGGACTCCCCTGACCCAGGAGTGCTGGTGTGTGATGCCAGCCCAGCGGCTTAGCCTTGAGGACACTGCCAGCCTGATGCCCACATCCTGAGCAGATGACAAGGCACCCTGGCCCCTGTCCTTCCAAAACCCAACCTGGCCTCTGCAAAGCCACTGGGCAAGACACTGAGACCAAGAGACCGCCACGAGAATCAGCCCCACAAAGACCTTCCCAGATAGGTCTAGAGACACAATGTAATTCTTAGAAGTCCAATATGCTTTTTGAATAAATTTGGCAAGTCAATTTTAAAACTTACGTGGAAAAGCAAAGGTCCACAAAGAGCCAACATACTCTTAAGAAGACTGAGGTGGGGTATGCCCTGTCAGCAATCAGACCAACGTGAGAGCTGTGATGAAGATGATAGCACACTCTAGACCCCACGACAGTGACCAGTGGGACACAGCAGAAAACCCAGAGACAGAGCAGCGTGTTGTGGGGACTCCTGTAGACAGCAGGCAAAGGAGGAGCTCTCCAGCAGGTGGAGGACGCTCAGCTGATTATCCCCTAAGGAGAAAAGGAGCCTGGCCTACATCTCAAACTGCACACACCAATCAATTCTAGAAGGATCATAAACTTAAATGTGAAAAGCGAAACTTAAAAACCTTTAGAAGAAAATATAAAAGAATACCTTTATGAATTCCAACATAGGGAAGATCTCTTCAAAAAGATATAAAAAGTGCTAGCCATTATTTAAAAAAATGGAATTAAACTTAAGAACATCTGTTCATCAAAAAATCACCATTATGAGAGTCAAAAGTTAAGCCACAACAAGGAGAATTATCTGCAATATACATAACACATTAAAGGGTTAGCTTCTAGAATATACAAAGAACTTCTATAAACAAGCTATGAAAAATGGGCAAAAGACACAAGTGGGCATTTGGCAGAAAAGGACCCAGGAAAAGCCAATCAACAAAGGAAGATGTCCACTTCATTAGGAATGAGGGAAGCAGGGGGGCCGTGCAAGATGACATTTCATATTCACTAGGCACTCCAATTCAAAAAAACTGGAAAACTCTGGGTTGAAATGAAACACTGGAAATGACAGCAGGTGGAGGCACCTAGTCAGCTTGTGAAAGCAAGGCACCTCCCTGTGAGATTCGTAAGTTGGGGTGGGTTTCCAGGTGCTCCCCTTAGTGTGCAGTCCACTGTGTTATCCACAAGGTACACGTACATAGTTACATGTAAAGTCAATAAAATTTAATCAGATTTAAAACTCAGTCCCTCAGTCACACTAAGTCACGCTTTAAAGTGCTCAACACACACACGGAACGTTTCCATCACTGCAGACAGCTCTCCTGGGCAGCAAAATGCTACACCTGACGTGTTTGTCACCTACGTTAGCTTAAATGGAACAAGTATTACATAGCAAAACATTTTTATGTAGCTCACATAGAAAAATATTCTGGAAACAATGAACTATATTACTTCTTTTTTTTCAACTGCAGGGAACAAATTCAAATTAAAGTCTAAAAACAATGGTGCTTTAGTGCACTGCCCCCACCACCCACTAAATAACCCCACACAATCAAGCCTCTGGTCCCCGTGGCCATGGCTTACCAGGCTCTGCTCGATGAGCAGGCAGAAAAGGACAGCGTTGCCCACCTCCCGCAGGTTCTGGAAGCACACCGTCTTCAGCTCCGCGTACTCCACAATGTCCTTAAGCTGGTGATGGAAAAACTCAAGGATGCCTGTGGGCAGAAAGCGAGTGGCGAGGTCGAGGAGGCTGGAGGAGGCAGAGCCCTAAGCAGGAGGGACTGGGCCCACACAACGCCCTCTGCACTGCCACGGTGCACTGCTACAAAGACAGCCACCTGGACAGGCCCTCTGCAGGCCCACGTGGCCTGTGGGGGAGCAGTGGAGCCTCTCCGTCAGCCTGGTCCTTCCGAGGAGGCCTCTGTGACAGTGCTGTCACCACAGCACAAGCATAAGGGAGAAAGCCCACTTGGTCATCTAGCAGAGGCAGAAAGGTTATTTGATAAAATACAATATCCACTCACAGGCATAGAAGGGAACAACGTAATCTGATAAAAGGCATCTACAAAAACCCTGCAGCCAACATCCTGGTGGCATCTGCCCACTGTCCCCCCAGGTCCAGAGCAAGCCAGCATGTCTGCACCACTGTCATGACACCCGTGCAATATAGCAGGCCATGAGAAAACACAAGGCCTAAACACAGGAGAGAGCCAGTATTCCACAAGTCCATCCCTGGAGTTCATGCCAACACAGTGAACAACCACAGGGAGGTTTTTCTTGAGGGGTGGAAGCAGACAAGCTGGTTCCAAAGCTGGAGCAGGAGGAGAGGAGAATGAAGGGGGGCGGGTAGGAGGGAGAGAAGAGAAGACGAAGGGGGCGGGGAGAGGGAAAAGGGTAGGGGAGGAGGATTGGGAAGAAAAGGATGGGGATGGGGAGGGGGAAGATGAGGAAGTTGGGGAAACAGGGAGAAAGGAGAGATGGCCACCATCACGCCATGGACTGTCGTGAACTGTAGCCCTGTAAGCCCCAGCACCACTGGTTGAAACCACAGTCCAGCTCCCTGCTCCCCTCCAGCTGGGAACTTTCTGGGGGAGTCCAGGGAGGCCCTGTCAACCCCTCAGGGACCACTGGGCACCCGATCACCTTGCGCTGGCCCCTCAGTTCCTCACTTGTAAGACAGACCTCCAACACACCTACCCCTCCCACTGGGGAGAGCAAATCTAATCGTCACCAGTAACTTCTGACTTGACTCTCTCACTTTGTCCAAGAAGGTCAGCTTTGCCTCCTTTCCAAAGGCACATGTCTTGTGCCACCCACCCCCAGGCAGCAGCTGGCCCAGCCAGCACCTGCCCACCACCCGCACACACCGTCTTACCAGGAGAGCCATACTCGTGCCGGGGCAGGCGGCAGATCTTGGGCATCACCTCCATCAAGGTCCTAACGTACTGCAGGATGGTGCCTTGCAGCTGTGGAAGACAGGGCTGCATCAGCCATGCCCCACCTCTCCTGGGAGGCAGCGGCTGGTGCACACTGCCTTCAGCGAAGTGAGGGACTGCAGTCACTCTGGCGGGAAGTTAAACCCCACTAGTGGGAAAGGAAGCACCTCCACAGGTGTCTCCACACACTAGTTGAATGCACGTTCCAAACCCATGCCCTTTTCAGAGCATAGGCTCTGATGGGTGCCAGCAGGCAGGGAGGGCTTGGAGTGTCTACGCATCTCCCAGGCAGCTGCACTGCAATTTCTGCCACCTAATAGGCACGTGCAGCTCTAAGGAGAGAACAGTGTGGCCAACAGACCTGGCAGGTAAGGGCTGGAATGGGGGGGTAGGTGAGGGTAGGGGGAAGGGTGGCGATGGGGGCTTTGCTCAGTTAGGTGCCCTCATGGGCAGCACCGGAGGGCATGCACGCCAAGAGGTCTGATTGGGATAACAGCACCACAGGTCACTACATGCGCATGTGTCCGTGTGCAGCACACTTGCTACCACGGCCGGCCCCAGCACCTCTCAGCCAACACTTGTCCACTGAGGCATGGGACAATGGGTGGGTGCTTTCTGGTTGCGGTCCATGCAGTTGAGAAACCCCAATCCTGGGGATGGGCAAGCAGTTAGGAATGGCGGACGTGCGGGACCCAGAGGCCTGCGTTAGGCAGTCACAAGAGCTCTGGAGGCAGGCAGTTTTCCCAGGAGGCTCTGCCTCCTCTGATGGACTGAGGACCTCTGTAAAGACGGGCCAGGGCATCTTCATGCTTAGCCAAGGCGAGGCCAGTCATCCTAGCTCCTCCCACGTTACCAGGAATGCTGGGGCCTGGCAGGACCTGGAAGGGTCATGGGGTCATGGCTGTGCCCAGAGATCAAATCCATCTATGTTCTAAATAATTTTTTATCTTGACATATATGATTGTAAATTGTCAACTTCTTAGAATTCTGTGGCCTTTGCTTTGCGTAAGTTCACTTTAATTCAATCTCGGCCCACTTCACATTGCCACAGAAGCTTTCCTTTGGCAGTATATGAATCGTGAGAAAGATGTGAAAATTTGTATTTGGCAATAAAGAATTTTTAAAATAGATGGGCTCACTCACAGAAAGATTAATTAAAAAAAAAAAAAAGTTAAGATTTTGAAAACAAATGAGTCTCTTAGTTAACAGCAGAAATAAATTATATACAGAAAAGAAGATCCATTATAGGTAACCCTCAGTGCCGCCACCTTTCCAAAAGGTTCTGACGAACAAAGCTCCACACAGACTGGGCCTGTGCTCTCCCCTCGGACCTTGGTCTGAAATGTGCACCACTCAGCCCCAGGGACTGGCCACCCACCACGAATCTCACATGCACAAACTAACCAGACAGCAGCACCACCACACGCCTGCAACACCAGTGTGCACGGCGTCTACCAGCCGCATCACAAGCCAGTGCTGCAGCCCCTACAAACACCAGGATGCCTCCTCATGGCTGAGACACACACACCATTTTCCCCAAATTATTCTACCCTGATGAACTCAAGACATGTGTGAAGGAAGCGCAGTGCACTGCGGGAAACGTACCAGGCTCTTGACCACCTTCAGCAGCTCCTCCATGACCACAGCGATGCCCTGGTAGCCAAGCAGCCGACAGATGACTTTAAAGTGCGGAGGACCCACAAAGTTCCTGTAGCTGCCATAAATGCTGGAGTAGGCCAGGTTCAAAGCCTGGGAGAACAAGGAACACAAGCACTTGATAAGTCGAGCTGTAACCACGGTCCTCATGCACACACTCAGATGAAGAATCAATATGCAAAGAGGCATTAAACACACAACACCTTTGGGTTAGGATATCCAATGAATTTGCTCTTAAGACTATCCAAATAACTGGCACATATTCAATCTGTTATGAAAAGCAATCTTGCTAAAATAGGAAAAAAAGAAACAAAACCATTTTGTTTTTCAACATTTACTGAACTGTCAATTCTACAGGAGACATTTTGAGGGTCCTGGGATGAGAAATGACTATGTCTCAGAGCCCCATCTCTGCCTTCACTGAGTTGTCCTAAGTCTCCACAGAGAACAGTTCCCCTGCAGAGTGAAAAGGCAAGAAAGGGGGTCAGGGCAGTGTCCTGGAGGGGACTGCTAAGCTCGTCGAGAAGGATAGTGGATGCACAGACGTCAGGGAGACACACTCCCACCAAAAGACAATTAGCTCTGTGGAAACTGTGAGCCTTGTAGGGATCTGCCCATCTTCCTGGCTGCTGCCGCAACCTCGGTGTCCTCAGCTGGCGCTCAGTGGACAATTCTACCACTATCTACTGAACAAAAAGATTTTCAAACATTCCAGAAGTGTGTCAGTTTAAACAGGCTTTTAAATGTTCACTGGGCCTGGGTGGAAGGTGGGGATTCCTGTGACACCTTTGATTTTGCCTCTTCTTATATTTCTGGTACCAATTAAAAACTCAGTTGTTAGGCATTAATTGACTGACCAGGAACCTTGAGGGAACAGAGGGAACTTCTTTTCTTCAAAACAATATTTTATAGTGTTTTCAGTGGATTATTTTCCCATTAAACAACTTCTACACGAACTGTTGAGTGACATTTCTTATATTCTTCACAATGAGTGAACATTCTCATTATCTCCATTCTGGAGGTTCTGTTTCCAGTAATCTAGTTCCCCTGTCCCCTAACCTTCTCATCTTATTTATTTATTTTTTAAGTAATGGTTGACCTTTTGGTCTCATATAGATGATTTTTTTTAAGGAGCACACTACTCATGGGTGAGATTATTTTTTGAGCCAATCTGTTATATAGCTAAAAGATGACGTCGGGATAATTTCAGCTCAAGGTTTACAGAGTATCTAAGGGCAACAATCTTGGTGAGTCCTCCAGTCTCAATCGATCCAATAAGTCTGGTTTTTAATTCTTTTTAGGAATTTCAGGTTATGATCCACATTTTTCTCCCATTCTATCAGGAGCCATCTATTGTGGCTCTGATCAGAACAGCTGGTACTGGTAGCCAGGCACCATCTAGTTCTTTTCATCTCAGGGTAAATGAGGCTGTGGTTCTTGTAGACTATTAGTCCTGTACATTAGTTTCTTCTCTGAGACTTAAGTTTCCTTCTATCTCTTTTGTTCTGGTCAAATAGAGACCAATAGCTGTATCTTAACAGAGGTCACTTCCGATGACTGTATTCAAAACAGGCAGGAAGACTGTGGGAAAAGTCTTGCCCAGTTTTGTCTTGTAAAACACTGAACCACAACTCTTTCTGCAATTTTGCCATTGTTAATATGCAATTCCTACATTTAAATAATCTTTGGACATAACAAAGTTCCACGTTGGCAGAAGAAATAAAACTAACTCAGATAAAGTGTAATTGTGATGGAACCCAACATCTACCACACCTAAAGGCAGGGCAAACCTAAGAGCACACGATATGAACTGCCTTCAATAACCCGATGACATTTTTAAATTGTTCTACCCATAGAGGGTGAAGTGGAATTGGCAAAAGTTGTATGATAGATACATTCATGATGCCTAAAAAAGAAAAAGAATAGCTGCTGAGGCTACTCATGAGATTAGGTTTCTTGGTTTGGAGGTTTAGGGTCATGGTTTCAGAGAACATCCCAGTTAACTGGCCTAATAACATGTTTAGTGCTTTCTTCTACCTCCTAGTTTGCTGAGTAGGCCCGGGGTGTTAAAAGCTTGCAAGCAGCCATCCAAGGCACAACAATTGGTATCTATTTACCTGGAGCAACAGAGAGAGGAGAGTCAGGAATAGGAGGAGGTTATGGAATGTGTGGCTAATTGCCTCTGTGAACAACTGCCTCTTTTGCCATGAGACCAGAAGAACCGGATGGTGTCCAGCTACCATTACTGCACATTTTGATCAAAGATTCTACAGGAGAATTCTGATCAAAATGGGGAAAACGCAGAAAAGAATTTCAAATTCTCATAGACTCCAGACTCCATGGGGATTGGATGAACCCCTGAAATTACTGCCTTGAGATAATCTGTAAACCTTAAACCAAAAATATCCCCTGAAGTCTTGTTAAAACCAAAAAAGTTTAGCTTAACTAGTAAAAAATGTCTGCCTTGAACATTATGCTCTTTTTAAGAACTATCTATATGGGGTCAAATTGATAACAGAAACTTGAAAGATTAGATAAGAACCTTAGGGGGCAGTGAGCTTACATTAATGAGGGAAGAACTCAGAAAAGGAGGGTGAGAATGGTTGCACAACTTGAAGGATGTGATCAATGTCACTAAATGATACCTGTAGAAATGTTGAATTGGTGTATGTTTTGCTGTGTATATTCTCAACAACAAAATAAATGAAATTAAAAAAAAAATTGTTCTACCCATGAATTTTGATGGGGAGGGAAGCAGCAGAAAGCCTAACTCTTATGATGATGTCTCTGACACTTGCAAAAGCCAATTCACACCTGAAGAGGCCGTTAACCCTGGGTTCCCTACCCAGGTAGAAGCCATCACATTCCCACTGAAGGCTGTTACTTTCACTTTAAAAAGATTTGTGTATGGGGGGGGGGGGGGGGGCGGGGGGGGCGGTGGTGGTTGAAGCTTTTAGTTATAAACAATGACATGAATCTGACCTCAGCTAAGAGAAAACGATTTCATAGTGAGTATTATACTTCTCAGAGCATTTCCCCTGTTAATTTCCCATATACTAGAACTTGAGGTTGGTAACCCTAAATTATAAGTTGGCCCCACAGATTCACACACTCCTTCCAGCCCAGTACATACAAGGAACTTGACTGGCCTCATTCAAGGCCTTGGCCAGTCAGCCAGCCAGCCCTGAGCTGCTGTTCCAGGAGCTGCCACTTCACTACCCACAGCTGGAGACAGTATGAGGCTCAAGTTGCAGCAAGTTAGAGTGGCCTGGCTAACACCTCAGATCTTCCAATGAAACTTCAGAAGAATCCCACCTAAGGAGTAAGGACCACCTGCTAAGACTAGAATTTCCCCTAGGAAGAGCAAAGCTGAAATAAATCTACCATTACAAGTTCAAAGTTATTCAATGTTAGAACAAAACTCAACACTCTCCAAGGAAGATAATCCAGAGTTTTTTCATCACAGATCGTCCACAATGTCCATTATAAACTCAAAACTTACCAGAGATCTGAACAGGAAAATATGACTCACAGATGATCCATATGTTGAAATTAGGAAGAAGGACTTCAATGTAACTAGGATAAATATGTTAAAGGAGCTACAGAAAAAGAATGGGGCAAAAAAAATTAACGAAATATTGTCTGAAGTTTTTTATTTGATCAGAAACAGAAATCCACAGGTGAGAAAGTTCAGCAAAACTCGTGCAGGCTAAACACAAAAAATACCTACACACATCACAGTCAAACAGCTGAAAAACCAAAATAAAGATAAAATATTCAAACCGGGAAGGTAGGAGGGGGAACATTAAGTACAATTAGACAGCCGACTTCTCATAAAAAACAATGTATATTTAAAGTGACTCTGAAGTGTTAGGAAGGAAAAAAAGTCAATTCAGAATTATATATGCCACAAAAAGACAAACAATCCAATCAAAACATGGGCAAAGAGGAACATAACAGAATACTGTGAATGACTATACTCCAACAAAATTGATAACTCTGATAAGATGGACAAATTCCTAGATGCACATAACCTACCTAACCTAACTCAAAAGGAAGTAGAAAACCACAACAGACTCATAATAAACAGATTGATTCAGTAACAAAAAGCCTCCCAACAAAGAAAGTTCGGGACCAGATGGCTTCACTGGAGAATTCTTTCCGACATTTAGAGAAGAACTGATACGAATCCTGTTCAAACTCTTCCAAAATGTAGAGGAAAAAGGAATACTTCCTAACTATTTCTATAAAGCCAGCATTACCCTCGTACCACAGCCAGCCAAAGACACCAAAAGAAAACTACAGACCAATATCCCTTATGCACATAGATGCCAAACTTCTCAACAAACAGAATCCAACAGCATATTGAAAGAATTATACATCCAGATCCAGTGGGATTTTTTGCAGGAATGCAAAGTTGGTTCAACATTAGAAAATCAGTCAATGTAATACGTCTCATTAATAAAACAAGTGAAAAGAACCACATGATCATTTCGATAAACCCAGAAAAACCATTCAATAAAATCCAGCACCCTTTCTCGATAAAAACTCTTACCAAGATAGGAATAAAAGGGAAGTTCCTCAACATGATTAAGGACATTTATAAAAAATCAACAGCCAACATTATACTCAATGGAGAAAGATTGAGAACTTTCCCCTTGAAAATGGGAGCAAGACAAGGATGTCCACTCTCACCACTCTTATTCAATATTGTACTAAAAGTCCTAGCCAGAGCAATAAGGCAAGAAAAAGAAATAAAATGTATCTAACTTGGAAAAGAAAAGGTAAAACTATATTAGCAAATGATATGATCCTATATATAGAAAATTCCAAAGAATCTACTAAAAAGCTTCTAGAACTAAGAGGAATTTAACAAAGTTGCAGAATACAAGGCCAACACACAAAGATAAGCTGGGCTTCTAAACACCAGCAATGAGACATCTGAAAAGGAGATTAAGAAAACAACTCCATTTATAATAGCATCTAAGAGTATAAATATCTAGGATAAATTTACCCAGTGATGTAAGAGACTTAAACAATGGAAATTATAAAACACTGCTGAAAGAGACTAAAGAAGACCTAAATAGATGGAAAGAAATTCCATACTAATAAACTGAAAGATTTAATATAGTCAAGATGTCAATACCACCCAAACCTCAGCAAAATTCCAACAGTATTCTTTATAGTAATGGAAAAACTAATCTTCAATTTTATATGGAAAGACAACAGACCCTGAATAGCCAAAGCAATTATGATGAAGAACGAAGTAGGAGGCCTCACATTTCCTGACTTCAAAACATATTACAGAGCTACAATAATCAAAACAGCCTGGAACTGGCTTAATGATAGACACAGGCCAATGGAAAAGAATTGAAAATTCAGAAATAAATCCAAACATCTATGGTCAATTGATTTTCAACAAGGAAGTCAAATCCATTCAAGGGGAAGAAACAGTCTCTTCAACAAATGGTGCTGGCAATATAGAATTTCCACATACAGAAAAAGCAAACAAGATCCATACCTCACACCATACACATCTAATTCAAAATGATCAAGGACCTAAAGGTCAAATTTAAAACCATGAAGTTCTTGGAAGAAAATAAAGGAGCAAAGCTTTGGGGCCTAACTTTTTCAATGACAGATTATCAAACACAACAATGAATGCACTAGCAACAGAAAACAAAATAAGATCTTATAAAAGTGAAATATTATGGTCATAGAAAGGCTTTTATCAATACAGTCAAGACGGACAAGGAAAAAAATCTTAGGGAATGACATAACTGACTATGGTCTAATATCTAAAATACATAGAAAACTTCTACAACTTAACAACAAAAAGAAAAATAACCCACTGAGGCTGCTTCTGTACAACCCTAAGGCTGCTTATGTAAAACCAAACACCTCATAGAATTTGGTTCCTTTGACTGGCAGTTTATGGTCATGGTTTCATGGAACATTCCAGCTAACTGGCCAAATAACGTGTTCAGTGCTTCTGTTCTACCTTCTAGTTCGCTGAGTAGTGCCTGAGATCTTAACAGCTTGCAAGTGGCCATCCAAGACACAACAGTTGGTCTCTAATTGCCTGGAGCAACAGAGGAAGAAAAGATAGTCAGGCATAGGAGGAAGAAATGGAATGTGTGGCTAACTGCCTCCATGAAAAACTGCCTCCTCTGTCATGAGACCAGAAGAACTGGATGGTACCTGGCTACATTACTGAACATTCTGACCAAAGATTCTACAGAAGCATCCCGATCAAAGAGGGGCGCTGCAGAACAAAATGTCCAATTCTCATGGACTCCAGACTTTCTGGACCCATGGGGGCCAGATGAACCCCCATAATTATCGTCCTGAGATAATCTTTAAACCTTAAAACTTAAACCAAAAATACCCATAAGTCTTCTTTAAACCAAACAATAGTTTAGCTTAATTAGTAAAAAATGTCTGCCTTGAACATTATGCTCTTTTAAGAACTATCTACATGGGATCAAATTGACAACAGCAACTCGAAAGATTAGATTGGACCCTTAGGGGGCAGTGAGTTTATGTTAATGAAGAGGAATCATTCTGAAAAGGAGGATGAGAATGTTTGCACAACTTGAAGAATGTAATCAATGTCACTGAACTGTACATGTGGAAACTACTGAACTGGTATATGTTTTGCTGTGTATATTCTCAACAACAACAACAAAAATAAAGTAAGTTACTAAAAAAAGAAGACAAATAACCCAATCAAAAAACTGGGCAAAGGACATGAACACACACTTCACCAAAGAAGATAATATTCAACAGACACATGAAAAGATGCTCAACGCCATTAACCATCAGAGAGATGCAAATCAAAACAACAATGAGATACCATTTCACTCCCACTGGGATGACTAAGATAAAAAAAAAAAAGGAAAATAACAAGTGTTGGAGGGGATGTGGAGAAATTGGAACCCTCATCCAATGCTGGTGGGAATGCAAAATGGTACAGCCATTGTGGAAAACAATCTGGCATTTCCTCAAAAAACTAGAGGCAGAGCTGCTATATGGCTCAGCAATTCCACTCCTAGGTATACACCCTAGGGATCTAATACAAGTGACACAGACAGACAAACGCATACCCATGTTCATCGCAGCACTGTTCACAATAGCAAATAGATGGAAACAACCCACGTGCTCATCAACAGATGAATGAATAAGCTGCCAGACTGAGATGCCAACCTGATAGGGTCTCTGCCAGACCAACAGGGAGTTCTGGAGCAAGGACTGCCTGTTAGAGGAGGAGTCTTATACTGGGCAGAAATGGCAAGGTCTTTGTACCACTGCCTTGCTCTATCATTGACTGGGGTTCATCCCAAGAACAGTATGACCTTGGCTCAAGGTTGAGGTGGACCAAGATGAAGCTAACCACTTGAAGCCATTAGATAATACTCCTCACAGTGTACAATTAATCCTTTCTAGAAGGAGGAGCTAAGCAAAATCCAAAAAAACAAAGCCATTACCATCTAGTCGATTCCAACTCATAGCAACCCTGTAGGACAGAGCAGAACTGCCCCATAGGATTTCCAAGGCTGTAATCTTTACAGAAGCAGACTATCACATCTTTCTCCCACATAGTGGCTGGTGGGTTCAAACCACTGACCTTTCAGTTAGCAGCTGAGCACTTAACCACTGTACCACCAGGGCTCCTTGGAGCTAAGCCAGGAGTTGGCAAACTACAGCCCATGGGCCAAGTCTGGCCTACCACCCGTTTTTTGTATTACCTGTAAAAGCTAAATATGGTTTTTACATTTTGTGTGTGTGTGTGTGTGTGCTTTAGGTGAAAGTTTACAGCTCAAGTGAATTTTTCGCACAAAAACTTACACACGTATTGTTATGTGACCCTAGTTGCAATCCCTATAATGTGACAGCACACTTCCTCTTTCCACCTCAGGTTTCCCATGTACTTCTAACCAGCTCCTGTCCCTTCCTGCCTTCTCATCCTGCCTTCAGACAGGAGCCGCCCATTTGGTCTCGTGTATCTATTTGAACTAAGAAGCACACTCTTTATGAGTATTATTCTATGTTTTATAGTCCAGTCTAATCTTTGTCGGAAGAGTGGGCTTCGGGAATGGTTTTAGTTCTGGGTTAACAGAGTGTTGGGGGCCATGGCTTCGGGGGTTCCTCCAGTCTCAGTCAGACCATTCAGTCTGGTCTTTTTATGTGAATTTGAGTTCTGCTCCACACTTTTCTCCTGCTCTGTCAAGGACTCACTGTTGTGTTCCCTGTCAGGGTGATCACTGGTGGTAGCTGGGCACGATCTAGTTCTTCTGGTCTCAAGCTGATGAAGTCTCTGGTTTATGTGGCCCTTTTGTGGTTTTTACATTTTTTTAATGGTTATATTTTAAATGACTATATAACTACCCAAGTATTACTCTTGATTTTGCCTCTTACCTGAAATGTTAAATATTAGCTATCTAGATATTTATTTAAAAAATAGCCAATTCCTGAATTCTGAGCAGAGAATCTTTGTTTCTGCACAATCCTGCAGGCCAAATGTCCGAGGCTGGGTTCTCTACATAAGCAAAACCAGTAAAGTGTATAAGCAGATATATAGAGAGAGATTTACATCAAGGAAATGGTTTTAGAGGCTGGAATGTCCCAAGTCCATGGGTCAGGACAGAGGTTTCTCCCAATTCACATAGCTGCAGGGGCTGGCGAATTCAAGACTGCAGGTCAGAGAGCAGGGCTCTCACTCACAGGCTGCAAAGATCGACGAATCCCAAGACTGGCAGGCAAGACCACAGGTAAGCTGCTAGCTCAAGTCCCAAGAATCAAAGGTCAGACAAACAGGAGCCAGCTGCAGGATCCAGAGCAAGCAAAACCCACAAGGCCTTGCCAGAATGTCTACTTATATTTGATGCAGGCCACATGCCCAAAGAAACTCCCTTTCAACTGATTGTCTACTCACAGCAGATCCCATCGTGGAAGTGATCACATCATACGACTGCCAAACCACTGAGAATCACAGCACATCCAAGCTGACACACTACCTTAACCATCACAATACATACAACAGAATACTACTCAGCAATAAAGAAAAATTAGTTCCTGAAACATCCTGGCACATGGATGAACCTGGAGGACAAAGCAGTCAATCACAAAAAAACAAATAGTGTATGTTCTCACTTTTATGAAATGACACGAACAGGCAAATACACAGAATCTAATGTTCATTAGTGGTTACCAGGGATGAGGGAGAGGGCGATTCACTCTCTAGATAGTAGACACTCGTTATTTTTGGTGAGGGTTAAGTTACCACAGCTTGACCAAAGTAAATGATGTCACTAAAAAGTACACAAGAAAAAAGAACCTGCTGGTAATTGCTATGGCATATGTAATTTTGCAACAACAGTAACAACAACCAAAGAAAATGTATGTGCAGCTACAGATGTACGTAGGTAGACAAACACGTATACAGGTATGTATATGTAAGTACATATGTGTGTGTATATACAGATTTACGTATAAGTATATGCACGTATGTGACTGCATTTATATATACTTATTTACATAATAAAGCACAGAGGGGACACAGTTACAGATACTTTTTAGACATAACCAAACACCTCGTAGGATTGAATTTCTGGGTTGGAAGGACTAAGACCCTAGTCTCCTGGGACATATCAGTCAATTGGCATAATATAGTTCATAAAGTCATCTTCTGAATTCTAGTTTGGTGACTAGTGTCTGGGGTCTGAAAAAGCTTGTGAGCAGCCATCTAAGATACAACTATTGGTCTCTACTCATCCAGAGCAAAACAGAAAGAAGGGAATCAAAGACTCAAAGAAGAAACTAGTCCACAGGACTAACAGGCTACCCGAATCATGACTTCATCTGCCCTGAGACCAGAACAATGAAATGGTGCCTGGCCACCACTACTGACAGTTCTGACCAGAGCCATAATAGATGAACTCTGATAGAATGAGAGAAAAATGTAGAACAGAATCCCAAATTCCTTTTAAACAAAACAAAACAAAATGAGACTTACTGGACCAGCTGAGACTGTAGGACTCCCTGAGACTACTGCCTTGAAATATACTCTTTAAACCTTAAACTGAAACTAACCCGAGGTCACCTTGTAGCTAAATAACATATTAGATCACAAAATAAAGAATATCACCTGTGAGTACTATGCTCCTTTAAAAAATCATCTGTATGAGACCAAACGGTCAACAATTACTTTAAAACTAAGATGAGAATGTATGGGGGCAGGGAAACTAGATTAATGGAAACAGAAAAACCGGAACAGAAATATTGAGAATATTCACACATTGTGAAGAACATAATCAATGTCACTGAACAATTCGTGCAGAAAATGGTGAATGGGAACCTAAACTGCTATGTAAACTTTCACTGGAAACACAGTAAAATACTAAGAAAAACATGGGCAAAGAACTTGAACAGGCATTTCACCAAACAGGATATTCAAGCAGCCAACAAGCACATGAAAAGAAGCTCAGCATCATTAGCCATTAGAGAGATGCAAATCAAAACTACAATGAGATATCACCTAACCCTCAATAGAAAGGCAATAACCAAAAAAACTGAAAACAACAGGCATTGGCCAGGTTGTGTAGAAACTGGAACCCTCATCCACTGCTGGTGGGAATGTAAAACTGTACAACCACTATGGAATGGAATTTGGCAGTTTCCCAAAAAGTTGAACATAGAACTATCATCTGATCCAGCAATCCCAATCCTAAGTATCTACCCAGAAGAAATAAGAGCAGAGAAACAAAAATAAACTTGTACACCATTGTTCACCACAGCACTTTTCACAATAGCCAGAAGTTGGAAACAGTGGAAATGTCCATCAACAGCTGCATGGATAGAAAAATGTATATATCCATACAATGGAATATTACTGAGCTGTAAAGAGAAATGAAGTTCTGATGCATGCCACAACACTGATGAACCTTGAAAACATTATGCTTAGCTAAATAAGTCAGTCACAAAAAGACAAATCCTATATAGTCCCACTTACATGAAATACGCAAAAATATAGAAACCAAAGATTAATAGTGGCTATCAGGGATGGGAGGGAGGAGGAAGGGGGAAATTTTTGCTTAGGGGCATTGGGTTTCTGTTAACAGTGGTGAAATAATCTGGAAAAGTATGGTGATAATGACTGCACAACATAAAGGACATAATGTCACTGAATTATACATGTAGAAACTGAACTGGCGAATGTTTTTTGTGTATAGTTTTCACCACATTAAAAATAATTAAGGTGTTGTCTTCCGGGCAACATAGTGCTACAGAGAGAAGCACCACGCTGTCCCTCCACAGCAAAAATCTGAAAAACTAAGTCAAACAGAGATACCCATCAATCCTGAAACCCTAAGCATCAAATGAAGAGATAAAGAACTCAGCCAAGCACCAAGTGAAACAGGAAACTGACCAAGAGCAGAAAGCGAGGAGAGATACATGCAGAGGTCCCCTATCAGCTACTGCAGCACAGATCTGCCATCCTGGACTATCAGAGATCAGTGAACAGGGGTACGAGAAAGCAGCTATACGTAGTTCCCAGCAGCAAACAGAACAACTGTTAACCAGCGATATATGCTTTCCCACCCCCAACCCTTCTTCACCCCCTGCTTGGCCTCCTCTACTTCCTGTGGCCACAGTCTCTGGCTGGGAGGCACAAGCTTCACCCCGGTGTCACTTGGATTCCACCCGCCCGCACTGGCCGGCTCCCTCACTGCCATTTTTTGGCTGCTGGTGTTGCTTTTTTCTGCTTCTTTAGATTTCTTCCTTACCTCCCACCACCCCACCACCCCTTCTCTCAAATACCTGACTCCGTGTGCCATCTTTGCTCCGTCCTGAAAGGCTGTGAAACACCACTCGACTGTGAAACTGCTTCCTAGTCCAAGCTGCCATGCTGGTGGAACCCCCAGGGCTTTTTTTGTTTGTTTGTTCTGATTTGATTTCTTTGTTCCTTTTTCTTTTCTCGGCTTTGAAGCTCCTTCTAGCCAGGCAGTACTGCATGCTTGGGAGCTACTCCCTTACTCTGCACAGAAGCACAGTGACATCCCTGGGAGCATTTCTTTTTTCTTGGTTTTTTAGGGTTTGATTGTTTCTTTGTTTTGTTTTCTTATCTGTTTTTCCATTTCTTCATTTCCAGTTTCTCGTCTCTCTATACTTATCTTCTCTTCCTATCTCCTGAATACTTGGTGCTGTGTGACACCTCTATCCCGTCTAGCCAGGCTGTATGTACTTCACAGCCTGGGAACAAGTTCCCACTCCTACCAGCCGCATGGCTGCGATCCTTGGGGACATTTCTTTTTTTTTCCCCTAATTTTTATTTATTCATTTTTTTCTTTCACCCTTTTTATTTTCCTTTTTGTTTTTCTCCATTTCTCAGTCTCTCTTCTCTCCACTCCAAAAGCAAGCTCCCTTAGCACTCTTTTTTCTTTGTGTGTATGTTTTTGGCTCCTGCTCCTCTCTCCTCTATCCTATACACATCTTAGCTCCACACATCACAATCTCCCCTTCCTTTTTTGCCCACCTGCACCGCGCACTGAACATCACAACCCCAAGCAGCACAGGCATGGCCTACCGGAACCTGCCCTGCACTGATTCCCGGCCCTAGTATGTGCCACAAACAACCCATCACAGCAGCTCGCCTTTCTCTGGACCTGCCCTGCTGTACCATACCTAACTGACTGACCCTGCCCATTGGAGAAGGAGGTGAAAAGTACTGTGCCCACAGATGAGCAAACAACAAAGAACGCAGAGCCCGCCTGCTCAGACGTAACAAAATAAAACAAAAAAGCAGGACAAAACAAACAAATGTACAATCAATAAACAAGGAAAGTAACTACTGAATGCCCTGAAGACAGGAGACAATATCAAAACATATACAAAAACAGGACAGGATGATTCCAGTAACCGTCCAAAATAAAACACCAGATCACTTTCCAATAGAAGAAAAGGCACAAGAACTACCTGATAGAGAATTCAAATTTCTGATACTCAGAACTATCGAAGAGTTGAAGCAACAAGCGGACAAAAATGAAGAAAAAATAGACAAATTCATGGAAAATACAGACAAACAAATGGAAGAATTCAAGAAAATAATACAGGAACAAAATGCTAAAATAAATTCACACCTAGAAATCATACAACAACAATTAGAAATCAAAAAGATAATCAAGATTTCAGAAATGGGTATGTCATAGAAGGGCTGAAGAGCAGGTTTGAATGGATGGAAGACAGGATCAGCGAAACTGAAGAAAAAAACTTGGATACAACTCGGTTGGAGAAAAAATTAGAAAAAAGAATGAAGAAAAATGAAGAAACCCTAGGAATTATGTGGGATACAATCAAAAGCAAAAATTTTCGAGTGACTGGAGGTCTACAACAAGTGGAGAAAACAGAAAACACAGAGAGGATCACTGAAGTACTGACCGAAAACATCCTCAATATCATGAAAGATGAAAAGCTGACCATCCAAGCAGCTCAACGAACCCCATATAGGACAGACAACAAAAGAAAATCACCAAGGCATATCATAATCACACTCACTAAAATCAAAGACAAACAAAGACTCCTGAGAGCAGTTCTAGAAAAACGAAAAGTCACATACAGAGTAGAAACAATACGACTGAGCTCAGATTATTCAGCAGAAACCATGCAGGCAAGAAGGTAATGGGATGACATATATAAAATCTTGAAAGAAAAAAACTGCCAGCCAATAATACATCCTGCAAAACTCTTATTCCAATATGATGGTGAAATTAGGTCATTTCCAGATAAACAGAAATTAAGGGACTATGTAAAAACCAAACCAAACTTACAAGAATTATTAAAGGGAGTCCTTTGATCTAAGAACAAACAACAGAAGACCACAGGCTGAATCTAGGCTACAGGATTGTATTAGCCAGATACCAACCTAGAAAATGAACTCTCAAGGACTATCCAAAACCAAAAGAATTACAACAGGGAACCAGAGAGAATAATCTGTAAATGATAACAGCATGAGAACAACAAAAAAGGGAATAAATGGGGTAGATACAGAACCTTCTAACGGAGAGGAAGGGAAAGCGATACCAAGTGATAATAGACTGGTTCAAACCCAAGAAGATAAGGTACATTTCAAGGTAAACACAAAGAAAGTTAACAAACATACTCATCAAAATAAAGAAGAAAAACAGAAAGTCTCAGGAAAAACAAAACCTATAATAACAATAGAAACGAAAACAAAAATCTGCAAACAAAGGAATTCAGCACAGGAGAGTAAGAGGAACAAAGAAAACGTCAGCACCACAAAATGACAGCAACAAACTCACATCTATCAATAATTACACTGAATGTAAATGGCCTAAAAGCACCAGAGATGGAGAGCAACAGAATGGATAAAAAAACAGGATCCATCAATATGCTGTCTACGAGAGACACACCTTAGAAACAAAGACATAAATGCATTAAAAATCAAAAGATGGAAAAAACTATATCAAGCAAACAGCTACTAAAAAAGAGCAGGAGTGGCAATACTAACCTCAGATAAAATATACTTTAAAACAAAATCTACCATAAAAGGCAAGAAGGACACTATATAATGATTAAGGGGATGATCCATCATGAATACATAACCATAACAAACACCTATGCACCCAATGACACAGCTCCAAAATACATAAAACAAACTCTAACAGCACTGAAAAGAGAAACTGACATTTCCACAATAATAGTAGGAGACTTCAACACACCACTCTTGGTAAAGGACAGAACATCTAGAAAGAAAATCAACAAAGATACAGAAGACCTAAAGGGTACAATCAGCCAACTTGGCCTCAGAGACATATATAGAACACCATACCCAACAGCTGCAAAGTACACATTCTTTTCCAATGCACATGGAATGTTTCCAGAATAGACCACATCTTAGGCCACAGAACAATCCTCAACAATATCCAAAACTGAGATAATACAAAGTATTTTCTCTGACCACAACGCCATCAAGGTAGAAATTAATAACAGGAAGAGCAAGGGAAAAATACTCAGTTACATGGAAACTAAATAACACCATGCTTACACATCACTGGGTAATACAAAAAAATCAGAGATGGAATAAAAAAAATTCCTAGAATCAAACGAGAATGAAAACACATCATACCAAAACCTTTGGGACGCAGCAAAGTCAGTCCTCAGAGGACAATTTATAGCAATAGATGCACATATCAAAAAAGAAGGGACAAAATCAAAACATTAACTACAGAACTTGAACAGAGAACGGCACAAAAAAGCCCACAGCCACTAGAAGAAAGGAAATAATAAAGATCAGAGCAGAAATAAATGAAATAGAGAACAGAAAAACAACTGAAAGAATCAACAAAACCAAAAGTTGGTTCTTTGAAAGGATCAACAAAATCAACAAACCACTGGCCAGACTGACAAAAGAAAAACAGGAGAGGACACAAATAACCCATGTAATAAATGAAATGGAGGTCATTACAAAAGACCACACTGAAATAAAAAGGATTATAACAGTATTATGAAAAACTATACTCCAACAAATTTGAAAACTAGAGGAAATGGATAAATTCCTAGAAACACACTACCTACCCAAACTACCACAAAGTGATGTTGAAAATCTGAACAGACTCAAAACAAGAGAAGAGACTGAAAAGGCAATAAAAAAAAACCTCACAATAAAAAAAGAAGCCCTAGCCCAGATGGCTTCACTAGAGAATTTTACCAAACTTTCAGAGAAGAGCTTATACCAGTAGTATTCAAACTATTTCAGAACATAGAAAAGGAAGGGATACTTCTGAATTCATTTTATGAAGCCAGCATAACCCTGATACCAAAGCCAGGAAAGATACCACAAAGAAAGAAAATTACAAACCAATATCTCTCATGAATATAGATGCAAAAATTCTGAACAAAATTCTAGCCAATAGAATTCAGCATCATATCAAAAAAATAATACACCATGACCAAGTAGGATTCATACCAGGTATGAATGGTTCAACATTAGAAAATCAATCAACGTAATCCACCACATAAATAAAAGGAAAGAAAAGAATCACTTGATCATCTCAACTGATGCAGAAAAGGCATTCGACAAAATCCAATACCCATTCCTGATAAAAACTCTCAAGAAAATGGAAATAGAAGGGAAATTTCTCAACATAATAAAGGACATCTATGCAAAACCAATGGCCAACATCATTCTTAATGGACAGAGGCTGAAAACATTCCCCTTGAGAATAGGAACAAGAGAAGGATGCCCTTTATCACCACTCCTATTTAACATTGTGGTTGAAGTCCCAGGTCAAGCAATTAGGCAAGAAAAAGAAATACAGGGCATCCAAATTGGTAATGAAGAAGTTAAACTGCTCCTGTATGCAGATGATGTGTTTCTATACAGAAAACCCTAAAGACTTCATGAGAAAAACTACTGGAACTAATAGATTCAGCATAGTAGCAGGATACAAGATAAACATACAAAAATGGGTTGGATTCCTATACACCAATACAGAGAACGATGAAAAGGAAATCAGGAAAACAATTCCATTTTTAAACAGCTCCTAAAAAAATAAAACACTTAGGAATAAATCTAACCAGGGATGTAAAAGACCTGTACACAGAAAACTACAAAACACTACTGTAAGAAACCCAAAGGGATCTACATAAAAGGGAAAGCATACCATGCTCATGGATAGGTAGACTCAACATTGTGAAAATGACAGTTCTACCCAAAACAATTTACAAATACAATGCAATCCGGATCCAAATACCAACAACATTCTTTAAAGAGATGAACAACGAATCATTAACTCTATATGGAAAGGGAAGGAAGCCCTGGATAAGTAAAGCACTACTGAAGAAGAATAAAGTAGGAGGACTCACACTACCTGACCTCAGAACCTACTATACAGTTACGGTAGTCAAAACAGCCTGGTACTGGTGCAACAACAGATACACTGACCAATGGAACAGAACTGAGAACCCAGATGTAAATCCATCCACCTACGGTCACCTGATCTTTGACACGGGCCCAAAGTCCATCAAATGAGGAAGGAAAGTCTTTTTAACAAATAGCGCTGGCAAAACTGGATGTCCATCTCCAAAAAAATGCAACACAGCCCATACCTCACACCATACACAAAAAACTAATTCAAAATGGATCAAAGACCTAATATAAAGTTCATAGAAGAAAAAATAGGATCAACGCTAGAGGCCCTAATACACAGCATTAACAGGATACAAACCATAACCAGCCAACAACACACAAACTCTAGAAGATAAGCTAGATAACTGGGATCTTCTAAAAATTAAACACTTATGCTTATCTAAAGACTTCATGAAAAGAGTAAAAAGAGAACCTACAGACTGAGAAAAAATTTTTGGACATTATAAGTCAGACAAAGGTCTACTCTCTAAAATCTACAAGAAAATCCAATACCTCTACAACAAAAAGACAAATAATCCAATAAAAAAATGGGCAAAGGAAATGAACAGACACTTCACCAAAGAAGACATTAAAATGGCCAACAGACACATGAGGAAATGCTCACTAGCCATTAGAGAAATGCTAATTAAAACCACAATGAGATACCGTCTCACCCCAGCATTACTGGCACGAATCAAAAATACTGGAAATAACAAATGTTGGAGAGGCTGCAGGGAGATCGGAACTCTTATGCACTGCTGGTGGGAATGCATAATGATACAACCATTTTGGAAAATGATATGATGGTTTCTTAGAAATCTAGAAATAGAAATACCATATGATCCAACAATCCCATTCCTAGGAATATATCCTAGAGAAATAAGAGCCATCATACGAATAGACATATGCACACCCAAGTTCATGGCAGCATTGTTCACAATAGCAAAAAGACAGAAACAATCTAAATGCCCATCAACAGATGAATGGATAAACAAACTATGGTATATACACACAATGAAGTATTATGCAATGATAAAGAACAATGATGAATCTGTGAAGCATGTCATAACATGGATCAAAGTGGAGAACATTATGCTGAGTGAAATAAGTCAACCACGAAAGGACAAATATTGTATGAGACCTCTATTGTAAAAACTCATCAAGAAGTTTACACACAAAAAGTAACAATCTTTGTTGGTTACGAGGGATGGGAGAGGTGGGGGGAACTAAAAAGATAATAGAAAACTGGTAATTTTGGTGAAGGTTAAGACAGTACACAATAATGGGGAAGCCAGCACAACTTGTACAAGGAAAGGTCATGGAAGCTCCACAGATACATCCAAACTCCCTGAGGGACTGAATTACTGGGCAGAAGGCTGTGGGGACCACGGTCTCGGGGAACATCTAGCTCAATCAGCATAACACAGTTTATAAAGACAATGTTCTACATTTTACCTTGGTGAGTAGCGTCTGGGGTCTTAAAAGCCTGTGAGCAGC
This sequence comes from Dugong dugon, assembly GCA_030035585.1. NCBI lineage: Eukaryota > Metazoa > Chordata > Mammalia > Sirenia > Dugongidae > Dugong > Dugong dugon. The sequence continues at coordinate 60,135,341 of CM057482.1, forward strand.
CATCTAAGATACTCCACTGGTCTCACCCCTTTGGGAGTAAGGGAAAATGAAGAAAACAAGATACAAGGAAAAGATTAGTCCAAAGGACTAATGGACCACCACTACCAAGGCCTCCACCAGACTGAGTCCAGTACAGCTACATGGTACCCGGCTACCACCACTGACTGCTCTGACCGGGATCGCAACAGAGGGTCCTGGACAGAGCTGGAGAAGGATGTAGAACAAAATTCTAACACACAGAAAAAGACCAGATTTACCAGCCTGACAGATTGGAGAAACCCCGAGAGTATGGCCCTCGGACATCCTTTTAGCTCAGTGGTGAAGTCACTCCTGAGGTTCACCGTTCAGTTTGGGATTGGACAGCCCCATAAAATAATATGGCATTAATGAGGCACAGCAGTCCAGGGACAAGGATTAGAAGGCAGGAAGGGACAGGAAAGCTGGTGATAGGGAACCCAAGGCTGAGAAAGGACAGTGCTGACATGCCATGGGGTTGTTGACCATTGTCATAGGGCAGTATGTGTAGTGTTTAATGATAAACTATTTGTTCTGTAAACCTTCATCTAAGGTACAAAAAAAAAATTATCTATGTGAGATCAAACTGACAACAGCAACTCAAAAGGTTTGATGGGAATCCTAGGGGGCAGTGAGGTGAAGATAATGGTGATGGAATAATTTGGAAAAGGATAGTGAGAATAGCAACACAACTGTAAGAATGTAATCAATGCCACTGAATTGTACATGTAGAAATTTTTGAAATGGTGTATCTTTGGCTATGTACATTTTCACAAAAAAAAAAAAAAAAAAAAAGTCCTCCAAGGTCAAGGAGGGAGAGTGTGGACATGTCATGGGATTGTTAAGCAATGTCAAAATAATATGCATACTGACTGTTTAATGAGAAACTACTTGTTCTGTAAACCTTCATCTAAAGTACAATAATAGAAAAGTAAAAAAAAAAATTAACGTGTTATAAAGAATTTTCAGATAAATGAAAGCTGAGAAAACTTGCTGCAGGAGGACCTGTACTAAAAAAAAAAAAAAAAAAAGCTAAAGAATTGAGGGGAAAGATAATACAGGGAAAATAACATTAAAAAGAAATGAAGAGCATTGGTTTTGAAAAAAATACCTAGGTAAATAAAAAAAGATCACTTTTATTTCTTTTTTATATTCTTAGAAAGCAAAATTAATAATTTATTGGGATTATAGCATATATAGAAGTAAGATACACAAACACACTAGCACAATAAACATACAGTGGTATAAATGGAATTATATTTTTGAAAGATTTATATACTGTGTGAAGTGGTATAATATTAATTAAAGGAGTGCTCGATTAACCTAAAAGAAGACAGCTGTCATGTACTGAATTATGTCCCCCAAAAATATGTGTAAACTTGGTTAGGCCATGATTCTCAGTACTGTGTGGATATCCTCCATTTTGTGATTGTTATTTTATGTTAAAGAGCATTAGGGTGGGATTGTAACAGCCTTACTAAGGTCACGTCCCTGATTCAATGTAAAGGGAGTTTCCCTGGGCTATGGCTTGCACCACCTTTCATCTTACAAGAGATAAAAGGGAAGGGAACCGAGCAGAGAGTGGGGGACCTCATAGCACCAAGAAAGAAGCACTGGGAGCAGAGTGCGTCCTTTAGACTCAGGGTTCCTGCGTGGAGAAGCTCCTAGTCCAGGGAAGATTGATGAGAAGGACCTTCCTCCAGAGCCGACAGAGAGAGAAAGCCTTCCCCTGGACACCCTGAATTTGGACTTCTAGCCTACCAGACTGTGAGAAAATAAATTTCTCTTTGATAAAGCCATCCACTTGTAGTATTTCTGTTATAGCAGCACTAGATGACTGAGACAGCAGCAAAAGAAGAAAACAGGAACAAAGAACAAAGAGGACAAGAAGCAGCCAAATAACAAGAGGGCAGAATTAAACTGAAATATGTCAATAACTACACTGAATGTAAGCTGGCTAAACATTCCAATGAAAAGGTTAAAATGTCAGACGAGAGGAAAAAAGCAAAAATCAATTACGTGTTTACAAGAGATACACTTTAAGTAAAAGAGCTTCAAAAAACATGATGCAGAAAACAGTCAAACAAAAGGGATAAACAGACAAATCCACAATCATACTGGAAGACTGTAATATGACTCTGCCAGTAACTGGTAATCAGCAATATAAAAATAAAAACTTAGCCCTTGGAATGTTCCCCACGTTGATAGATAAGGCTGTTTTTTACACCTGAAGCACTTAACCATGCTGTATGAGCTTGTCTAGGTTGTTTATGTAAGTGAAGTGATTTATAGCAGCACCTCCTTTCCTTCTGGAGGTTCTGGAGATTTGGTAATCATGGCTGGTCACACAAGTGGAACATACTTGTGTGACCAGGCCTCAATGAAAGCCTTGGATACCCAGAGTCGATGTGGGCTTCTCTTCCCTGGGCAGAAATGCCTCACTGTAAGGCTGCAAGTCACTGCTGGAAGAAGAAGCACGTCCCGAGGGAAGCCTTCCCATGGGGGAAGCTTGCTCCGGCCCCTCCATTATTCCTGCTGTGTCTTTTCCCTACTGATCCTGCCGTGTATCCTTTTGCTGTAATAAACCACAGCCGTGAGCATAACAGACTGAGTCCTTCTAGTGAATCTTTCACTATGTGGGTGGCATGGGACACCGAAAACAGAGAGTTTGGGTCTAAGCTGATTACAAAATACTAAATTGACCATGTCAGCCAACATTAAAGAACGGAAGACCTGCCAAGTGCCTGTCCTGTGCCCAACCCCGATAAAATCCGAAAGTGTGGCACAGGGCCTTCGCCATCAGCCTTGAAAAGACTTTATAGATGAGACAAACCCTTCTCCTCTCAACCCCTCCGCAGATGCTAGCCCTAGCCCATTATTCGTTAAAACAAAATGAAACGAAAAATCTAATTGTATTTTTAAGTTGGACTCTGCATAGTCCACAACTATACAGCTACAAAGACTATAAAATTGTGTTGCTGCGAAATGAAGTACAGCTGGTATTTATGAGTGCTCTCAAATGAGATGGCTGTTTTTGAATATGAGATTCACTTGTGATATCATGTTTTGGTAACTGAAGCTAAGATCTGTTATGTCCTCCCAAAACATAAAGGCAGTTTCCATCTCTACTAACACAGGAATGGTTTCCATTCCTCCCCAAAATATCTCAACACTTTGGTTTGTCCTGCTAACACATCTGCCACTTCCATCTTGGCTAACAGGCTGGAAATTTAATTTACACACTGACTTGTAAAGCACTGTGATGCTGTGATAAAGACATAAGAAGGGAAGGGATCGAATGGCCCATTTCTGAGATGTACCATCATGATGTAACAAGCCTGGAGAACCATGGAGAGGGGGTGTGTGGCAAGCTAAGGATCCATCTCTTTCCTGGACTGTTGTTGGTTGCCTAGTTTCTTGGGATGGGCATGACCCAATGCCACCCTCACTGAGGACAGTGCAGGTGCCCACTGTACACACCCATTCACCAGATATACAGGGTCACAGGAGGGCCCGGAACTGACAGCATCCACCAGTGAGGTGCTGATCCCAGTCCTGTGACCGTGAAGTAGCTGAAGAACCACAGGGCCCACTAGTAATGCTCGTGGTCGTCATTAATTACTGCTGAGAGCCACTAGATTCTGTGCAGGATTTGTATGTCTGGCACAAGATTTAGGCCTTTAATATTTTGGCAAAAAATAAAAGCATTAAAAAGTTCTTAGGCAGTAAATACGCACAAACCACATACTTCCCTGTAGTTTATGCACTTTCTTCTAAAATGTGTGTGAGTGCAGTGAGGTTAAGTACTAACTGATAAAACAAGCCAAAACAACAACAAACAATGCCTTTACCCAGACCATCTGCATTGTAACAAGGAAAAACAGAAGGCAGGAGCACTAACAAAGACATGAGAAGAGAATCAGTAAGAAATAAACACGGTGCGGGTGGGGTGTGGAGGCAAAGAGGAAGACAGCACCTAAATACTCACCAAGAAGAGGGAGACAGAGGTGACACAGATGTGGAAAAGAAAAGTACAGTAGTGTTTATTATTCTGTGACGAAATTAAGGGTGGAAACAAAACATCAGCTAAATTAAAGAGGGAAAGTCGAGAAACACTGCCCAGGATTATGACTCACGATAAAGACAGACAGCAAAAGCAGATCTGGTGATGACGGCTCCTTAAGAAAACAAATATGGGGAGGTACCACCCTGGGGGACGGGCATGTGGGCACCGCCGGGCCAACGGCATTTGCTGATTCTCTGAAGCAAGATATTCCCAGAGCTCTCTTTTTTAAATTGGATTAGTTCTTTCTCTAAAGACTAGCCAAATGGGAAAACTGACATGCTGCAATGGTCCTGCAGGAGGGCTGCAGTCGTGTTCCTGGGGCCACCAGGCAGGCAACACACCTGTATCTGGAGGCCAGTTTGGACAGGGATGCCAACACGCTGTGCTGTCCCAGGCCAGGCAGAACTGAAGCCGGCACTGAGGTCAGATGGGGGCTTTGTAAAAACTAACTATAAGAACTATGTAAACTCATCATAAATACAGTTCAGACAAAGAAGTCAGTTTCCCAGACTGAGCCCTCCTTCAACAGCCACTGTTGAACCTTCTGACCTTCTTTTCTCCAAATGTACACAGAGAAAAGTTCTGTTGTTCTTGTTATTGTTCTTGTAATTAGCATCATTCTGTTTGGAGTTCAGTTTTTTTAAGGTAATAAAATATAGACCTCATATCCTATCAGTAAGATCCACATCACCATTCTTAATGATCACACTGCATCCCATTTTACAACAAATCATTCTAATGTTATTGGCGGCCAGTGAGGTGGATTCAATATTTTCTACAACAATGTTGTATGGGTCACCCTGTAACATACCTTACTTTGTACCTGGTCTCATGATTTCCTTACAAGTCAGTTTTCTAGAGGTGACGACACTTAACTATGGACAGACATTGGCATATTACCCCCAGAATCACAAGACCTAATTTACATGCCTGCCAGCAGCCCTGAAGAGAATTCCACCCTTCTACAAAAGAAGCGGGCGCATCAACCTTTCCAACCCAATGGCCAAAAATCCACCTCCGACTGCTGTTAGCTACTCTGCTTCCATTTTGGTATGGGTGGAGATCTGTTTTTACCTTTTGACTCTACTATTTTTATGAAGTATTTGCTCATCTTGTCTCTTTTTTACCACACAAATGTCTTCCTTATTAAATTGTGAAGGGCTTAGTCCTTCAACATTACTTGTTGAAAATCCAACCTCCCCCAATTTGGACATTTGCCTTACGTTGTTGGTGGGGTCTGTCTGCTTGCCACGTTTCTGGGAGTCAAGTCCTTTCTGCCCTTCCCCTTCCCACCTTAGCTCTTTGCTTCTCAGGTCCCACCTGCGCAGCACTCTCTAATGCTCCTGTGTACCCTTTCCACATACCTCCTGGAAACCCTCGGTCAATCTCAAACTGATTTCAGTGCCAGGACGAGGTCAGGACCCCACGCTGACCTCATCCAATGGCTAGGCAGCTGACTCAACACTACACTATGTAGAGGAAATTCCAGATAAGGGCTTCAGAGCTGGGTTTTTTTTTTCTTGGTTGGCTGGTTAGTGTATATTTTAGATTATCGCTACTTTTTAGGAAGGTGATAATAGAGCAGAAGAAAAAAATAACATTTTATACATAGCATGTTTTCAATTTTTACCTTGTGAATCTAAATCATTGCAACTAAAGTGATTTAAAATAAACTTTAAAGTATGCTTCATTATGAACTTAAAAATCATTACAAACCAAAAATAACCTACCTTTGATCCGTGCAAATACTGGGGTTGTGCATTAGGCTGTTTATCTCTTTGAAATTCCTGAGAAAACGGTAATACTGTTCGAACAAACCTAGAAGAGAAAAATTTAAAAAACTACATATTTAATTGTAGTCCTTAAAAATTCAGAACTTTTTTGTTACCGATTTATATAAATCCTCCTCCCAGTTAACTGATAACAATCACCAAATAGGAAAATTCTGGGAAATAGGACGAATTAGCATAAATACTCTGAAATATAATAAAGGTATCCCTTGTAATCCAAAGCTCAGGAAGCAAACAGCCAGATCACTCAGCATCCTTCCACAAGTCAACTCTCACTCTCAGGAAGGGAGAGTCAGAAACGCGAGCCTATTTGGCCTACTGGCACTAGAAACATTTCATACTCAATTCAATCCTTGATAATGAACAAAGAATGTCGCACTCCCTGATCTTGCTGTGCTTCTGGTTACTGAAATTACTAGTTATTTGTTAACAAGGAATAATTAGCGAACTTAAGCATTTATAACCCCACTCATTTAGGTAAGAGACAGTGTCTTGATAATGCATGTGTTGTTGTTGTTAGCTGCCCCTGAGTTGCTTCGGACTCATGGTGACCCCATGCACAATGGGATCGGACTGTCTGATCCACAGAGTTTTTTACTGACTGATGTTTCAATAGTAGATCTCTAGGGGAAACCCTGGTGGTGTATGGTTAAGAGCTACAGCCGCTAACCAAAAGATCAGCAGTTCAAATCCACCAGCTGCTCCTTGGAAACTCTATGGGGCAGTTCTACTCTGTCTTACAGGGTCGCTATGAGTCGGAATCAACTCGACGGCAACGGGTTTAGATCTTCGGGTCTTTCCTCCTCGTCTGCCTTAGTGTAGAAGCTCCACTGAAACCTGTTCAGCATCACAGCAACGCAAGCCTCCACCGACAAATGGGTGGTCATTGCACATGAGATGCACTGGCTGAAAGCTGAACCTGGGTCTCCCTCCTGGAAGGTGAGGATTCCACCACTGAACCACCACTGCCCCTGGAAATGAATTAGGAGCCACTGAAATCAAATATTTGTCTTTTAAAACAGAAATGTCAAGTTCAGCTAACATATTTCAAATAATTTAAACATATAAAACTTTTGCAAAGAAAAATACATGAGTTTGCTAATTACTTAATTCTAATAACTTGATTAGCACAGATTACATTTTAATGCATAAGAACAGGCATAACTGTCAGAACATCCTAGCACGCTGAATGAAATGTGCATGGTATGAGGGCCACATGGGCTCTTTAGAAGACAGTATACGAGGGCAGGCACACAGCACAGGCCCCGCCCTGCGCCAAGTCCATCCTGCCTGCCCCAGTACTACTGTTGTACCTCACATCCAACGTGGGCTACCAGGTGTCAAGAATGAAAATTACCCTAACTAGTGCCCCAAGAGAAAACTGTACATTTCCCTCTGTGTGTGTGTGATTTTTCAAAAGAATCCTGGATTACTACGTGGTCAGTCTGCCAATATCCCCAATGTGGCGCAAGGTTCTCTGCGTGTCTGCACATGTGTACGCATGCTTGTGTTTTCATATGCCTGTTACATGAAGAGCACTGGGCGCTGGACCAATGCCAGTGCAATGTTCAGAAGAGGGACTCTGCTCCCCAGCGAGTGACCACGCACTGCTCACTCTGTGGGGACTGCACCTTGCTGCTATCACACCTGTAAAGCAACTCCAACCATCTCTAGGGAGAGGGGGACAGCAAATATGTGAAAATCAGAGCACATATCAACTAGACAGTGTCTGATCAATTTGAAGGGAGTCAGACACCAAAGTGAGACACATTACTCATATTATCCACCACCTGTCTGTCAGTCTGTCGTACTGTGGTGGCTTGTGTGTTGCTGTGATGCTGGAAGCTATGCCACCAGTGTTTCAAATACCAGCAGGGACACCCATGGTGGACAGGTTTTAGCAGAGCTTCCAGACTAAGACAGACTAGGAAGAAAGGCCTAAGCTAGCTACTTCCGAAAATTAGCCAGTGAAAACCCTATGGTCACAACAGAACACTGCCGTGCAAGGCCGGACGACGAGCCTCACAGGCTGGAAGGCACTCAGTACACAGTGGCCACAACGGACCCCAGCAGACCAACGGCCGTGAAGACGGTGCAGGTCAGGCAGGACTCTGACCTGCTCTGCGCGAGGTCGCCGTAAGCAGGAGCCGACGACCAACTATCAACAACAACACCGATAAAAGTTTGTCTAAATCTGCAAAGAACAGAATGTTTTCACTAAGTATGCCTCAATCCTTTGGTAATTAGCTGAGATACAAAACTATGATCTAGCTGAGATACAAACTATTTCAACATAATGTAATTACTCCCTATAATGTTACTGATCAAAGTAATACCTACATATAAACTAAAAAATCAAATGGCATATTACAAAACGTCTAAAGAAAAGTTGTCATTCTCCTACCTACCTTTCTCCACCCCTCCACAACCGCTATTAACCACTTCTTCTGGTATTTACTTCCATATTTCTAGATAATATCCTCTACAACTTTCTCTTGACTAAATTTAGATATGAGTCAGAATCGACTCAACAGCAATGGGTTTGGTTTTTTGGGAAAAGGAAAAGTAAGGTTTCAGCACCAGCACTGGAAGCCCCCACTTCACTTTCCAGGTAATTCGAGACTCAGTTTTCAGCTTATGACAATCCTGACAAGACAGCTCCCTGCTGGAGGGATAGTGTTCAATTCTCCTTTTTTGTCTTTTTTTGTCCTACATCACTATAACTGTTAATTTCCAAACTCTAAAATATGATCTTTAAAAATACTTCCCTTTATCCGAGAGTATGGCCCCCAGACACCCTTTTAGCTCAGTGGTGAAGTTATCTCCGAGGTTCACCATTCAGCCTGGGAGTGGACAGCCCCGTAAAACCAAATGGGACTAACGAGGTGCAGCAGTCCAGTGACAAGGGCCAGAAGGCAGAAGGGGACAAGGAAGCTGGTGATAGGGAACCCAAGGTTGAGTAAGGATATTGTTGATGTGTTGTGAGATTGTTAACCATTGTCATAGGGCAACACGTGTAGTAACTGTTAAATGAGGAACTATTTTGTTCTGTAAGCCTTCGTCTTAAGTGAGAATAGCAGCACAACTGGAAGAGCGTAATCAATGTCACTGAACTGTGCATGCAGAAATTTTTGAAATGGTGTATCTTTGGCTATGTGTATTTTCACCAAAAAGAAGGTTGAGAATTTAGAGGGTTGACATGTTGTGGGGTTGTTAACCAGTGTCATAAAACGATGTGTGTACTACTGTTTCATGACAAACTATTTGTTCTGTAAGCCTTCAGCTGAATAAAAAAAAAACAAAAACTTTCCTTTAAAAATCAACTTTAAGCTGTAATTCACATGCAATAAGATGCATCCATTCTTCATGTACACTTGGATGAGTTCAGACACGTGTATGCCTCTGTGTACGCACCACCATCAAGACAACATTTCCATCACTGGAGAAAGTCCCTTCCTGCCCTTTTGCGGTCAACTCCCACCCCTACCTCCAAGCAGCCTCCGATCTTCTGCACCACTATCCGTTAGTGTTGCTTGCTCTGAATTTTTATATGATAGAACTATACAGTTCGTACCATCTTTGTGTCTAGCCTCTTTCATTCAATGTTTCTGAGATTCATCCACATTCTTACATACATCAGTAATTTGTTTCTTTTTATTGATGTGAGTAATTTTCCATAGCAGTTTGTTTATCCATACTCCTGTTGACAGTCATTTAATGTATGGCCATTATGGATAAAGCTGCTATGAACACTCATATGTAAGTCTTTTTATAGACATATTTTCATTTCTCTTGGGTGGATCTGCCAGGTCATATGCTTTTTTTTTTTTTTTTAAATAAAAAAACTACCAAATATTTCCCTAAGGTTGCAGCATTTTATGCTTCTCATCAGGAACGTATGAGAGTTCCCATTGTTCACATTCTTGCAACACTTGGTATTATCAGTCTAATGTTAGCCATTCTAGTCTGAACTCACCCAGAGGCGCCTTGGAAGACAGGGCCTGGCAATCTAATTGTGAAAGGTCACAGCCTTGAAAACCCTTTGGAGCATTTCTACTCCGTACACATGGGGTCGCCATGAGTCGGAAGTGACTCAACAGCAACTAACAACAACGACAATCAATGCATAATGATGTCTTATCACAGGTTTAATTTGCATTTCCCTAACAACTACTGATGTTGAACAACTTTTAACTTGCATGCAGGCCACTTATAAATCTTCTTCTGTGAAGTCTCTATTCAAATCTTTTGTCCATTTTAAAAATGAGGCTGTCTTCTTGTTATTGAATCATGAGTTCTTTGTACATGCCAGATACAAGTCCTCTGTTTCAGATGTATATATTGTGGATATCTTCTCCTAATCTGTGGCTAGCCTTTTCGTTTTCTTAATATTTCAAAGAGTAGACATTTTCAATTTTGTACAAGTCTAATTTATTATTTTCTTCTATGATCAGTAATTTTTGTGACCTAAGCAATCTCTGCCAGACCCCAATTCGTGCAGATGTTCTTCCGTGTATTCTTGTAAAAGATTTACAGTTTCACATCTAGCTCAAGTGGCATGACACTACTTATAAAGACAATGCTCTACATTCTACCTTGGTGAGTAGTGTCTGGGGTCTTAAAAGCCTGTGAGCGGCCGTCTAAGATACTACACTGGTCTCATCCCTTCGGGCCCAAGGGAGAATGAAGAGAACAGGCTCCAAGGAAAAGATCAGTCCAAAGGACTAATCGTCCACAGCTACCAAGACCTCCACCGGACTGAGTCCAGTACAGCTAGATGGTGCCTGGCTACCACCACTGACTGCTCTGGCCAGGATCACAACAGAGGGTTCTGGACAGAGCTGGAGAAGGATGTAGAGCATAATTCTAACTCACAAAAAAAAAAAAAAAGACCAGATTTACTGGCCTAAAGGAGACTGGAAAAACCTCAAGAGTATGGCCCCCAGACACCCTTTTAGCTCAGTGGTGAAGTTACCTTCGAGGTTCACTGTTCAGCCTGGGAGTGGACAGCCCAGTAAAACCAAATGAGACTAACGAGGTACAGGAGTCCAGTGACAAGGGCCAGAAGGCAGAAGGGGAGTAGGAAGCTGATGATAGGGAACACAAGATTGAGTAAGGATACTGTTGATGTGTTGTGAGATTGTTAACCATTGTTATAGGGCAACATTTGTAGTAACTGTTAAATGGGAGGCTATTTTGTCCTGTAAGCCTTCATCTTAAGTGAGAATAACAGCACAATTAGAAGAGCATAGTCAATGTCACTTAAATGTGTACGTAAAAAGTTCTGAAATGGTGTATCTTTGGCTATCTGTATTTTCACCAAAAAAAAAAAAAAAAAAGCTGAGAATTTAGAGGGTTAAAATGTTGTGGGGTTGTTAGCCAAAGTCATAAAACAGCATGTGTACTACTGTTACATGAGAAACTGTTTGTTCTGTAAGCCTTCACCTGAAGTACTATAAAATATTAAAAAAAAAAAAAAGATTTACAGTTTCAGCATTTACTTCATGCATTCGTGATGCATTTCCAGCTGAGTTTTGTGTATGGTGTGAGGTACCTACCAAAGTTTATTTATTTTTCCATAGAGATAGCCAAACGTTCCAACATCATTTACTGAAATGACTTTTCTTTCCTCATTCAATTACCTTGCCACCTTTGTCAAATAATAATTAGCCATTTACATGTTGGGTCAATTCTGGACTCTTATTCTGTCCCACTGAACTCTGTGTCTATACATTCTGTTTCCTCTTCCACCTTCCTGCCTCCCTTTGAATTACCTCAGTATTTTTAGTGGTCCTTTCCAGCTCATCTATTGGTTTTATTCTTTTTTATCTCATCTATTGGCATATTACCTGTTTGTTCCTTCTTTCACTTCTGTCTTACTTGTTTTTTAATTGTACAAAAATACATATAACGTTTGCCATTTTAACCATTTTTAAGTGTACAACCAGTGACAGTAAGGGAATTCCCTGGGTGGTGTAAACGATTAAGCACTCTGCTCCTAATCGAAAGGCTGGTGGTTCAAATCCACCTACAGCCACCTCAGAAGAAAGGCTTGGTGATCTACTTCTAAAACATCACTGCCACTGACAATCCTATGGAGCACAGCTCTACTCTGAAACACATGAGGTCGTCGTAAGTCAGAAATGACTTGACAACAACTGGTTTAAACAGAAACTCGGAACCCCTTAAGTAATAACTTCCATTGCCCTCCCCACTAATAGGCTTTTGTCTCTACGCAAGTGCCTATTTTAAGTATTTCATATAAGTGGGGTCATACAGTACTTGTCCCTTTGTGTCTACCTTATATTGCTCAGCATAAAGTTTTCAAGGTTGTCATAGCATGTATCAGAACTTCATTTCTCTTTATGGCTGAATAATATTCCATTGTATGGATAGACGACATTTTGTTTATCCATTCATCTGTTGATGGACACTCAGGTTGTTTCTACCACTTCACTACAGAACATAATGCTGCAGTGAACACTGGTGTACACAGACCTGTTTGACTCTCCACTTTCAAGTCTTCCGGTTAGACGCTTAGAGGCGGTATTGCTGGATCATATGGTAATTCTATGTTTAACATTTTGAGGAGCTGTTTGTTCTTTTTTAAGCGGTTATTTTGGGGTTCATAATATGCATTTTTAACTTACCACAGTCTATCTTCAAATAATATTATACCATTTCACATATAAGAAACTTACAATAGTATACTTCCATTTCCCTCTTTCCTCCTTTGTCTACTATTATCATACTTTCTTCTAAATATCATTATAAACCACAGGAACAGTAAATTATCTTTAAAGAAATTTAAAATTGAAGAAAAAAGTCTTTTACATTACTCATCTATCTACCATTGTAGGTGCTCTTCATTCCTTTGTGTTTATAAAGTTTTTACCTGGTGTTATATTCCATTAGCTTAAAGAACTTCCTTTAATATTTCTCGTACTGCAGCTTTGCTGGCAACAAACTCTCTCAGCGTTTGTCTGTCTGAAAATGTCCATTTTGCTTTCATTTCTGAAAGGTACTTAGCTGTTGTTGTCAGGTGTCGACTCATCGCGACCCTATGTATAACAGAACAAAACACTGCCCGGTCCTGGCCATCCTCATGATCATTGTTATGCTTGAGCCCATTGTTGCAGCCACTGTGTCAGTCCATGTCGTTGAGGGTCTTCCTCTTTTTCATTGACCCTCCACTTTACCAAGCATGATGTCCTTCTCCAGGGACTGGTCTCTCCTAATAACTCATCCAAAATATATGAGACAAAGTCTCGTCATCCTCGCTTCTAGAGATTATTCTGGCTGTACTTCCTCCCCAACAGATCTGTTCATTCTTTTGGCAGTCATGGTATATTCAGTATGGTTCACCAACACTACAAGTCAAAGGTATCAATTCTTTGGTCTTCCTTGTTCATTGTCCAGCTTTCTCACACATGAGGCAACTGAATACACCACGGCTTGGGTCAGGCACACCTTAGTCCTTAAAAAGTCTTTGCTTTTTAACACTTTAAAAAGGTCTTTTGCAGCAGATTTGCCCAATGCAATGTGCCGTTTGATTTCTTGACTGCTGCTTCCATGGGTGTTGATTCTGGATCCAAGTAAAATGAAATCCTTGACAACTTCAATCTTTTCTCCATTTATCATGATGTTGCTTATTGGTTCAGTAGTGAGGATTTTTGTTTTCTTCATGTTGAGGTGTAATCCATATTGAAGGCTGTGGTATTTGATCTTCATCAGTAAGTGTTTTAAGTCCTCTTCACTTTCAGCAAGCAAAGTTGTGTCATCTGCATAACACAGGTTGTTAATGAGCTTTCCTCCAATCCTGATGCTGCATTCTTCTTCATATAGTCCACCTTCTCGGATTATCTGCTCAGCATACAGACTGAAGAAGTATCGTGAAAGGATACAACCCCGATGCACACATTTCTTTACTTTAAACCATGCAGTATCCCCTTGTTCTGTTAGAATAACTAAAATCTTACATCCAGTGTTTTTCCTTCAACACTTAGAAGATGGTGTTACATCATCTACCAGCTTGCACTGTTTTGCACAAGAACTCCCACATCATTCTTAACTTTGTTTTCTTGTATGTAATCTTTTCCCTCCTTTGGCTCCTTTTAAGACTTTTTTTTAAACATTATATCGTGGTTTGGGTGGAAGTTTACAGAATAAATTTGTTTCCCATTCAACAATTTATATACATTTGGTTTTGTGACATTAGCTGCAATCTAAGTGTGACAGCACTCTATCCCCTTCCTCCCTGGGGTCCCCATTTCCATTCGCCCATCTTTACTGCCTCTTTCTGCCTGTTGAACTTTGTGTTTGGGCAAATGCTGTCTTTTTGGTCTCGTATGACGAGCACATTCCTCAAGGGTGTTATTGTTCACTTCACGTGCCTGGCTATCATTTGGCTGAAAAGTGATCTCCGGGGAGTGGGTTCTATTCCAGGTTTGAAGAGTGTCTAAGGGCCATACTCTCGGGGTTCTACCAGTTTCTATCAGACCCGTAAGTCTGGCGTTTTTACGAATTTGAGTTTTGTTCTACATTTTTCTCCACTCTATCCAGGACCTTGTGTTGTGATCGCTATCAGAGCAGTCAGTTTTGGTAGCCAGGCACCATCTGGTTCTTCTGGCCTTAGGCTAGTGGAGACTGAGTCTTTTGATTTCCTTAAATCTTTGATTTTCTTCATTCTTTTTTGCTCCGGACGGGAAGAGACCAACAGTTGTACCTTAAACGGCCAATTGCAAGCTTGTAAGACCCCAGACACTACTCACCAAAGTAGGATGTAGAACATTTTCTTTACAGACTATGTTATGCCAATTGACCTAGATGTTCCCTGATACTATGGTCCTAAACCCTCAAGTATAGTGACCCAGTCCCTCAAGGTGTTGGTTATGGCTAAGAAGTTTTCATAACTTTGCCCCATGTGCTCTACTATATACACGGATAGATTTGCAGCACATACAGATATGTATGTGGAAATATCCTCTGCCAAACCTATATATGCTCGTGGGTGTACTCCCATAGGCCATCCCACACCTGTTCAGCTCATAAATTATTGTTTGTTATTACTGTTATCGCAGTATTGTGCAAGTAATACTAAGTATACTAAGTAATAGTATTTACCATTGTTTCCTTTGCCTTTGCTTGGTCATGTTGTGCTGACATCCCCCTTACTGTGTATTTCCTTTCCCTTCATCCAAGTTAATGTGTCTACAATCTACTTAGAGATTTTCCCTCCCTCCCTGTCCCATCCCTGGTAACCATCAAAGAATGTTTCTTTCTGTGTGTAAACCTTTTCTTGACTTTTCACCATAGTGGTCTCATAGAATATCTGTCCTTTTGTGATCGACTTATTTCACTCAGCACAGTATCCTCCAGGTCAGCCACACTGTGAGATGTTTCACGGATTCACTGCTATTCTTTAATGTTGCATAGTACTCCACTGTGTGTATGCATTATAATTTTTTATCCATTCATCTGCTGAGGGGCACTTAGGTTGTTTCCATCTTTTTGCTATTGTGAATAATGCTGCTGCAATGAACACGGGGGTGCATATGTCTATTCATGTGACAGCTCTTATTTCTCTAGGATATATACCTAGTAGTGGGATTACTGGATCATATGGTATCTCTATTTCTAACTTTTTAAGGAAACGACATACCGTTTTCTACATTGGTTGTACCATATGACAATCACACAAGTCATGTATGAGAGTTCCAATTCCCCTACAACCTCAACAGCATTTGCTGTTTTCTGGTTTTTTTGATCAGTGCTATTATTGCCGGGGTGAGATGTATCTTGTTGTTTTGACTTGCATCTCTCTAATGGCTAATAGAGCCCTGGTGGTGCAGTGGTTAAGCGTTCAGCTGCTAACCAAAAGGTCAGCAGTTCGAATCTACCAGCCGCTCCTTGGAAACCCTGTGGGGCAGTTCCACTCTGTCCTATAGGGTCACTATGAGTCAGAATTGCCTCAATGGCAATGGGTTTTGTTTTTTTTTTTTTTTTTAGTTTAATGGGTAATGATCATGAGCATCTCTTCATGTATTTGTTGGCTGCCTGAATGTCTAACTTTGGTGAACTGTCTGTTCATGTCCTTTTCCATCTTTCTAAGTGGACTGTCTTTTTGTTGTTGAGGTATTGAAGTTTTCTATAAATTTTAGAGATTAGTCATTTGTCAGATATGTCATTGCCAAAATTTGTTTCCCAATCTGTATGTTCTCTTTTTATTCTTTCAGAGAAGTCTTTTGATGCACATTAAGTGTTTAATTTTTAGGAAGTCTCAGTCATCTAGTTTATCTTCTGCTGTTTGTGCATTTTTAGTTGTGTTTGATAGTCTATTTATGCCACAAATTAGAGCTCCTACGTTTGCCTCTGTTTTTCTTCCATAATCTTTATAATTTTAGGTTTTACATTTAGGTCTTTGATCCACCTTCAGTTAGTTTAGTTTTTGTGTATGGTGTGAGGTAGGGATCCTGTTTCATTTTTCTACAAACAGATATCCAGTTATGCCAGCACAATTTGTTAAAGACATTATCTCTTGCCCATTTAATGGACTGTGACCCTTTGTTGAAGAGCAGCTGTCCATAGGTGGGTGGATTCACTTCTCGGTTCTCAATTCCGTTCCATTGGTCTATGTGTCTGTTATTGCACCAGTACCAGGCTGTTTTGACTATCATGGCTGTATAGCAGGTTCTGAGATAGGGAAGTGTGGGGCCTCCTACTTTGTCCTTCTTCAGTAGCACTTTGCTTATACAGGGTCTCTTTCCTTTCCATATAAAGTCGGTGATTAGTTTTTCCATCTCTTTAAAGAATGTTGATGGAATCTGGATCAGGATTGCATTATATCTCTAGATCACTTTTGTATTGACATGTTCACAATGTTAAGTCTTTGTATCCATCAACATGGTATGTTCTTCCATTTATGTGGGTCTCTTTAGGTTTCTTGCAGTAGTGTTTTGTAGTTTTCTTTGTATATAAGACTTTTACATCCCTGGTTAGGTTTATTCCTAAGTATTTTATCTTTTGGAAGACTATTATAAATGGTATTGTTTTCCTGATTTCCTTTTCAGAGATCTCTGTTAGTGTAGAGGAATCCAACTGATTATTGTATCTTGATCTTGTACCCTGCCACTTTGTTGAATTCTTCTATAGTTCCAGTAGCTTTCTTGTAGAATCTCTGGGATTTTCTATATATAGATCATATCATCTGCAAAAAGGGACAGTGTTACTTCTTCCTTACCAATTTGGATACCTTTTATTTCCCTTTCTTGCGTTATTGCTCTGGCTAGGACTTCCAGTACAATACTGAATAAGAGTGGTCATAAAAGGCACTTATGTCTGGCTCCCACTCTCAAAGGCAGTGTTTTCAGTCTTTCTCCATTGAGAATAATGCTGGCTGTTGACTTTGTATTTATGCCCTTAACTACATTGAGGAATTTACTTTCTATTCCTATTTTGCTGAGAGTTTTTTATCAGGAATAAGTGCTAGATTTTATGAATTGTCTTTTCTGCATCAATTGATATGATCATGTGGTTCTTTTCCTTTGTTTTATTTATGTGGTGGATTAGGTTGCCTGATTTTCAAATGCTGAACCATCCTTACAAAGCTTGTATAAATCCCATTAGGTCATGATATATTATTTTTTTTCCTAAGGTGTTGGATGATATTGGCTAAGATTTTGTTGATAATTTTGGTATCTATATTCGTGAGGGATATTGGTGTATGACTTTTTTTTTTAGTGATGATTTTGCCAGGCTTTGGTATCAGGGTTATACTGGCTTCGCAGAATGTATTCGAGAGTATTTCTTCCTTTTCTACGTTCTGGAATAGTTTGAGTAGCACTGGTGTCAGCTCTTCTCTGAATGTTTGGTTGAATTCTCCAGTGAAGCCGTCTGGGCCAGGGCTTTTTTTTGTTGGGAGCTTTTTTTATGACCTCTTCAATTTCTTCTATTGTTATGGTTCTGTTCAAATTTATTACCTCAGTTTGTGTTTAGGTAGGTAGTGTGTTTCTAGAAATTTGTCCATTGCTTCTAGATTTTCAAATTTGTTGGAGTACAGTTCTTCATAGTATTCTGATATCCTTTTTATTTCAGTTGGTTCTGTTGTAACATCACCCATCTCATTTTTCATTTGTGTTAGCTGCACCTTCTTCTTTTCCTTTGTCAATTTTATTAATCCTTTCAAAGAACCAACTCCCAGTCTTGATTTTTTCTACTGTTTTTCTGTTTCATTTATTCCTGCTCTAATCTTTATTATTACCTTTCTTCTGGTGACTGTGGGCTGCTCTTTTTTTTATTTGCTGGAGTTTTAGGGTTAAGGTGTTGATTTGGGCTCTTTCTTTCTTTTTGATGTGTTTATAGCTATAGAAGGAGCCGTAGTGGTGTAGTGGTTTGTTATTTTGGTTTTGAAAGGTTTTGGTATGTTGTTTTCACTCTTGTTTGATTCTAGGGTTTGTTTGTTTTTTCCATTTTTTATTTCTATTACCCAATGGTTTTTAAGCAGTGTGTTATTCGATTTCCATGTATTTGATTTTTTGACTTGTTCTTCCTGTTACTGATTTCTACTTTTATAACATTGTGATCCAAGAAGATACTTTGTATTATTTTGATTTTTCTGAATTTATTGAGGCTTGCTTTGTGGTCTAAAATATGGTCTATTCTGGACAATGATCCATGTATGCTGGAAAAGAATGTGTACTGTGCTGTTGTTGGGTGGAGTGTTCTGTATATCTCTAGGAGATTAAGTTGTTTGTGTTGTTTAGATCTTCTGTATCTTTGTTGAGTTTCTTTCTGTTTGTTCTGCCCTTCATCAAAAGTTGTGTGTTCAAGTCTCCTACTCTTATTGTGGAATTGTCTATTTCTCTTTTCAATTCTGTTCAAGTTTGTTTTATGTATTTTGGAACTCCTTCATTGGGTACATAGATATTTATCATGGTTATGACTTTTTGTTGGATTCACCCTTTAATCATTCTATAATGACCTTCCTTGTCTCTTACGCTGGTGTTTGACTTAAAGTCTATTTTATCAGAGATTAATACTGCCACTTCTGCTCTTTTTTGGTTGTCGTTTTACTTGATATATTTTTTCCATCCTTTGATTTTTTAGCTTATTTTTTTATCTTTGTGTCTAAGGTATGTCTCCTGTAGGCTGCATATTGATGGGTCATGTTTTCTTATCCATTCTGCCACTCTCTGTCTCTTGATTGGTGAATTTAATACATTTACATTCAGTGTAATTATCGATAGATATTAACATGGAAGCAGGCAAAGTGAAGAGTCATCCAGCACATTCTAATGTCAGGTACACTTAAAAGTATGGAGAGGTGTGAATGCCACAGCCCAGAGACAGGAACTGTGGATCCACCTGCCCAGGCTCCAACTCCAGCCTGGCTGCTCAATCGCTGGAGCAAAGGCATGGCCTTATGCTCCTAGGGCTGGCCAGAGCTAGACTTGCAAACAGAAGAGTCCATGAAGACCTGACTATCCTAGACAGGAGAAATAGTAGAGAACAGAGGGAGAAGGGGAGACAGTGGCCTGGTGGACGTGGGGAACCCCGTGGACAAAGTCAGCTCCCTGAGATCCTCCTTTTATATACTCCCTGGCAGGGGCATCCAGAACCCTCCATGAACAATGCAGAGGAGAGGAGGAAAGCAGGCTACACTCACCGGTTGGTGGAGCCATTGTAGCAATAATTGGGCAAGAAGTCATAGTTGAGCTCCCAGAAAACATGGAGAGTGATTCTTCCATAAGGGGCTGACACGTTGTGGTTGGCTTCGCGGAACATGGCATCAAAGCTGTCCAGCGTCAGGTACTTGCTCAGCAGCTTGTGGGTCATGCGGTTTATTTCTAAGAGGCCATCTAACTCCTAAAGAACCACAGGAGACAGAGTGTGAGAACAGAGCTGAGGCTGAGGATGGGAGGAGGCGCTGCTGAGGTCCAATGGGATAGCCTCAACCTCTTGCACAGGCAGAGCTCATGCCCACACGGGTGCACAGTGAGGACACAACCAGACGCCGGCTGTGGACGGGGGCTGGCACTGAGAAGTATAATGATGGAAGTGGTCTGTCTGTGACCCCGTGCCCAGAGTGCACAAGACAGGCTTACGTTAGGCAACACTAGCTCACTTCATATATCTGATTCACCACACTTCCCTGGCAGCCCTTGACTATACTCATCTGCCCCACAGCTGCCTCATCTGGGCTGTCATCCTTTCTCCACAGCAGCTACCCCTGAACTGCCTGTCACCCTCCCACAGGGGAGGAGTCCACTCCAGCAAAGCAGCCCTCTTGGGCTGCCCCTCGTACCACCCCTCTCACCTGACAACACACTCCAAGCCATCACAGCACCCCCCTCCCCACGGTGCCTGCCATCCAACCTCCTCTCAACACCCTTGCCCTGGCCCCATTCTTCCTCTGGGAAGCCCGCTGCACAGCCTGTCTCACCCCGCTCTGCCTCTCCTCACAGCAGAGGTGTCAACTCACAGTTATTCATACCAGTCTCTGAATCGTATTGGCCTGTTCCCCCAGAGCTTACATATAGACCCTGTCTTTTGCCCCCTTCATCACTGTAGCCCCTGTGCAGGGTAACTCAATAAATAGTTCTGAGGTACAATGAGTTCTTTTATGTGGCCTTTTGTCTTGGTTCTTTGGAAAATCAACTTAGGAGATTTTTTCCTCTAAACCCTGAGGAGTGGTTACCTTTGCCCTAGTTCTTTAGAGAAGCAACTCGGGGAACCTCCCAGGTCGCTTTCTACCCCAGAGGGTTTATTGCTTTTGCTCAGGGGAGGAGCTGGTGTCTGCCTACAGAAAATGTTACTTTTGTGCAAGACCTAAGTTGATTGATATCTCATGGGTAATGGAGGATTGGCTGAACTCTGGTCTGCGGAGGGAGGCCACGCCTTGTAAGTGATGACGACTGGTATATATATATGGAGGACTGAAATCAGAGTCTTTCAAGGCCTCCTGGTTGACAGGAGCTGGGAGGGAAGTGTGTCCTTTGGGACAGGGAGGCCCCACCCAGGGCTGGTAAAAAAAGCTGCAGCTAAGACAGCTGCTAGCTAAAAGCTGGGCTGGTAGAGAAGCAAAGCCACGCAGAACCAGAGTAGTCCTGAAGCTGCTACAGTGGCTGAGATGGGTCGGTTAGCGGCAGCGAGGTTGAAGGCAGAGAGACCAGACAGGGAGAAGCCCCAAAAGTAGAGAACTGTCTGAGGTCTTGATAAAGAACTGCACTGGCAGGGAGCACTTCTGCTCCAAGGGCTATCCCGCAAACTGTCCTGCAAGCTGTCCTGGTTGACAAATTGTATCCTGTCTTCCTGAGTTGTTTCTGTTACTTCCTGTGGATCCTAATCCCGAGTGGTAGCTTGTTACTTCCCTAATAAACCACACAAATGTTAAGTATGGTCTGTGAGTTCTGTGTTGCCACTGTAATGAATTATAAAACCCAGTAGAGAAACAGAGTGCCACAGGGGAAACGGCTGGTGTCAGAAATGGTGAAGAAGTTGCAATGCAGAAGGTATGTCTGACATCCACCTCATAGGAACGAGCTTTATGCTGATCCTGATTCTTAATCCTTGTGAGTTTAGACAATTCATTATTCTATCTTACAAGTTCTTAAAGATTTAAATCAAAGAATAAATAAATGGCCTCAGATTATTTCTCAAAATAAATAATTTTGCACTGCCTTTCATCTTGATCTGCCTGTCCTCTTGGTCTAGCACAGGGCAATTTTCACATGGGGAAGCTGGCAGAGCACAGCCTGGCTGAAGGACCCCTCTCCTGGCTGTGGAGTCATGTTTCTCCATGAGTGCTTCCAGGCCACCTGCCTGAGCCTTAGATTCCTTTTCCCACTCAAGTCTGTGAGCAAGACAGCTCAGACCCAGGCCCGAAGGCAATCCCAACATGTTCTACACACAGCTCCCCACATACCCACCTCATTCTACTGCACCAGGCAATCAGACAAAAGGATGGGCTGGGTGGGCTTATTGGCATCCCAGTGAGACTCACTGAGATACACTGGGGAGGTCATACCTACCCAGGGTACACCTATAGGGCCTGGGTGAGGATGGGGGAGAACAAGGCCCACAGATGCTCCCCCAGAGGCCCATGCAACTAGGAATGAAAATAGTGCAGACCCCCACTGCTGGGGCTGAAGCTGCTCTCTGGGGAAGAACAGGCCATCAAGGAGACAGGTGGGTCCCTGCTTGGCTGCAGAGAAGCCAGAGAGCCCTGGCAAATATGTCACACTGGACTCAAATTTCTTACATGTCAAAGGAGGTGGTGAACCAGACAGGTGTACTCCAAACTTCCCAGGTGACAAGAATGGCCCAGTGAGCCTGTGTGACCAATGTAAATTTCCAGACCCTGTCCCAGACTAAGTGCATCAGAAGGGCCCAAAAGCACATCTCCTAGTGATTCTTGGTGAAAGGCAAGTCTAATGAACACTGAGGTAGGTGGTCTCTAAATTAACACATTCTATGTTCTGTTTGAGGGCAGTGGTTATTCAGTGGTAGAATTCTCATCTTCCATGTGGGAGACCAGGTTCAGTCCCCAGACAGTGTACCTCCATGCACAGCCACCATCCGTCTGTCAGTGGAGGACTGCGTGTTACTATGATGCTGAACAGGTTTCGGGGGAGCTTCCAGACTAAGATAGACTAGGAAGAAAGACCTGGTGATCTACTTCTGAAAATCAGCCAATGAAAACCCTATGGATCACAATACTCTGATCCACAACCAAACACGGGATTGGTGAAGGACTGGGCAGCATCTTGTTCCACTGTGCATGGTGCTGCCATTAGTCGGCACCAACTTGATGGCAGCTAACAATAACAATGGTAGGTTTTATGAGTTTGTCATGAAAATGTGCTGCCTGACATACATTTTCTACAACTAAGTAGGCCATAATAGACATTTAATATTTTACTATTTTTGCTTTTTTGAAAATTAAGAGTAAACATTTTTTAAAAAACTAAAATTGCTCTTTAAATAGTATGGACTTTTATAAAGGCTTCAAATTTTATTGTGACTTCAGAGGTCCTTTCAATTAAGAAAGGGAAATGAATCATCTTATTATATAACCACAGTTAGATAACAAAATCTCAAGTCATATTTATCCAGGTCGCTTTTCTCTCTTTCTGTTCAAAGTACTATTAGGCCTCTGGGTTTTTTTTTCAAATTTAAGGACTGAAAAAATTGTATTTGACTAAATGGGGTTTAGAGCAAAAAAAAGTTAAATTTTCATACTGTATCTGAGCTAAGTCAGCTTTCTTTAATAAGAAGGGTGTGCCTGTAGGTATTTAAAACCACGAGCTGGGTGGAAGAGTTTGCAAGCATATCACAGGTGTCATTTAAAAGTTTCATTTATTGTTCATAAAACTTGACTATACCTGTACTGTCCAATATGGCAGCCACCGAGCACATGAATTCTGGCCGGTCAGAACTGAGATGTGCTTAAGTGTAAAATATCCACCAGATTTCGAAGACTTAGTATGAAGAAAAATAAAATAAAATATCTCAGTAATATTTTATATTTATTACATGTTGAAATGTTAGTATTTGGATATATTAGGTTAAATAAAATATACTAAAATTAATTTCACCTGTTTCTTTTTACTTTTTAAACATGACTATGAGTAAATTTACAATTACATATCTGACTTGCAGTTGTGGCTTGTTATATTCCTACTGGACAGGTGCTGGTCTAGGTCAAAGTTATAACCAATAATTTTACTCAAAAATCATATATGTACAGTGACTCCAAATACCAGGGCCTTGGACCAAATTATGCTTGTAAAGAGAGAGCACTGTGGGTCTCTGGGTATCAAAACAGCCACTCTGATCCTAAGGAACAGCTGGAAGAGCACTGCTCACTGACACCTGGTGCTGAGACAGGCCAGTCTTAGGACAACCTCATTTTCTTTCCCTTAGAAGTGACTTGATCATTTTGCTTGGATACTGAAAGGAATTTTTATTCTCCTTTAAAGTCTAATATTTCCTGGTGTTGGTAACTTTGAGTCAGTTTTCCCAGGTACATGATGTATGCTTTTAATAAATACAAGCTGTTTTTTATTTGATTATCTTGAATACATTTTCCTGAAACACAATTTTTAACATTTGTTCCTGCAAGATGTGGAACTCCCCTGTAGTAAACAATAAAAGCCTTGGAAGTCACAGGCTCAGTGGAGCTTTCTGAGTGAAAGAGCAAACATCTGCTCTCGAGAGGGAAGCTCTGCACTGAGACCCCTCCCAGAACTTGCCCTCTGTGTTTGTATTCTTTTTTCCACCAGATTAAACATAGCCCTTTCCCTGGAGTTTGTGAGTCATTCCAATGAATTACTGAACCTAAGAAACAGAAAAAGGGTTGGCACCTGCTGACCTAGCCCCAGGTGAATGGGGATGAGAGAGAGAAGGGCTGCCTGGAGCAGCTGGAGTCTGGACTGACCTGGGAAGGGAAGCTGAGATTGCTACAGGATGCAGTTGATGTGTGGAGTAGGATTTATTCACCACTACACATCTGGCGTCAGAGCCTCCCTGAACTGGTTTGACACAGCTGGTGCAGCGAACAGGGTTAGCTGGAGAAGACCCTGAGAGTTCAGTTCCATTCCAGTGGTTTGGTTTTCTTCCTCAAGGACTTGGCGATATGCAATACATAAGTTGGATCTTCTATATACTTTTCTCTCAAATCCTTTTTGTGTCTTCATTTCTTTTTTGATTAAAAAAATTTTTCTCCTGGCTGGGGGCACCATGGTCTCAGGGAACATCTAGCTCAACTGGCATAACACAGTATACAAAGAAAATGTTCTACATTCCACCTTCGTGAGCAGCATCTGGGGTCTTAAAATCCTGTGAGCAGCCATCTAAGATACTCCACTGGTCTCACCTCTTCGGGAGCAAGGGAGAATGAAGAAAACAAGATACAAGGAAAAGACTAGTCCAAAGGACAAATGGACAACAACTACCACAGCCTCCAACAGTCTGAGTCCAATACAGCTAGATGGTGCCCAGCTATCACCACTGACTGCTCTGACCGGGATCACAACAGAGGGTCCTGGACAAAGCTGGAGAAAAATGTACAACAAAATTCTAACTCACAAAAAAAAAGACCAGATTTACTGGCCTGACAGAGACTGGAGAAACCCTGAGAGTATAGCCCCCGGACACCCTTTTAGCTCAGTAATGAAGTCACTTCTGAGGTTCACTGTTCAGCCAAAGATGCGACAGCCCCATAAAACAAAACAAGACTAATGAGGCACAACAGTCCAGGGACGAGGACTAGAAGGCAGGAGGGGACAGGAAAGCTGGTAATAGGGAACCCAAGGTTGAGAAGGGACAGTGTTGACATGTCATGGGGTTGTTAACCATTGTCATAAAACAAAATTACTGTTTAATGAGAAATTATGTGTTGTGTAAACCTTCCTCTAAAGTACAATATAAAAAAAAAACTATTTCCTCCTTCCAATCTTCTACTTCTCTTGAAAACATTACCCACTGTGCTCTTCCTTTGTTTCTGGTTGAGTCTTCATTGTTACAATAAGTTTTCTTTTGTTTCTAATTCTTTCATGAGTTTCATCATCTCTTTTCAAAACCCTCTTTTATCCAATCACCTCATTACTAAATTTTTTAAAAATTCTGATGTATGTTGTTCTTTCCATAGCAACGAGTTTTCAAATTTCTTTAGCTCATTTTGAAAGGTCAGGCTACAGTTTAAGTAGGCTTCACAGGCATCTTTCTAATATGTTTTCCTTGTCTGTATTTCTCACTTATTCGCTCTTTTACTATAATTAATTTAAATGGAATTTGACCATTATCCTTATCTGTGGCTCAACTGTTAAGTTAAATCCATTTTCCTTTTCTTTAAATGAGGCAGGGGTTGACCAGGATATTTATTCCTACTTTCATACCTCTGGAGCTTCTTCTTATTTTAGAAAAGTGAGTTTTTAAAAAATCACTCTTGGTTTCTGGTATCTGTCCCTTCTGTGCCCTCCACCACTTTATCTGGACCTTTTTTTCCCAATTGTCCCATCCTGATCCTACTGGGTGGGTCTTTTCACAGCTTTTCTTCACAGGCACCTTTTTTTTTTTTTTTTTTAATTGTACTTTAGATGAAGGTTTACAGACTAAATCAGTTTCTCATGCACCTTTTGTCTTAGAAGGGAACTTTGATTTATTAGTTTCTGGAGTGTGCAGGGCTGAATGTCACGGCATCATCAAACCTTATCTCAGGCATCCTGAAGAGCTCTGCAGAAGTTCATTTCCGCAGGCCAACAATGACAACGGGCACTGAGGCCATCAAACTAGGCTCCCTGAATTCAGTAGGTGTGTAGGGATCCCAGAGTGGTATTTAGGATGTCTGATAAGCCTAGATGTCCTGCATCAGCTAATGAGCCATGGTACCTCCAGGCTGACAGAGACGGCAGCCTTCTAAAGTCTAACTTGATCCAGGTCTACTGCAGAAAAGTCTGACTTGGATCACCACAAAAGAATACCAATCCCTAGAGCCAGAGCCCCGTGAAGGAAAGGGAGGAAGGGCCTGTGACACTAACAAAAAATGCACAATACAAGTATTACTCCCAGCCCTTCCCCAAGGAAATGGTCATGTGGCCATTTATCACAATGACCATGTACTGGAGAAGGGGGAACAACAAGACTTTCGGGGCTTACTGAACACTGGCTCCAAACTGCCACTAATTCCTAAAGACTCACTCCGGCACTGCAGCAGAATAACCAGAGGAGTTTACAGAGGTTTACAGAGGTCAGGTGACCAGTGGGGTTGTGCTTCTGGCCACCTCGTAGTGGCCCACGGTGGCTCATTCCCCATTCCGGAAAACACTGCTCAGTCAACATCCTCAAACAGCAGAACCCACAGCATCTTCTACCCGGTTTCAAACTTTCGCTGCCATTCTTTCTGCAGACACTAATTCTACATCATTCTCCCTCATCTCCAATCACACATTAGACTTTTTTACTACTTCCCACGTTTCTTATGCTCTTTTCTGTTTTATCTACTCTTAGTTTACTCTGTGCCTTGGTTTAGATATTTTTAGTGTCTATTCTCCAGTTCACTAATCTGTCTTCTCCTGTGTCCAAACTGCTATAAACTCATCAAGTTCTTAAATTCCAACATTGTATTCCTCACTTTTAGAATATCCATTTGACTCTCTTTATAGATTTTAATTCTCTGAAGAAATTCTCTTTCTTTTCATCTATTTTATCCATCTTTCCCTCCATTTCCTTGGGCACAATTAATCATAATTACTTTAAGTCCTTGTATGTTAACTCACTATCACCAAAGGGCTTCTTTGCACCATTTTTATCCTGATGTGGTCATATGATCCAGCCTCTTTGCAAAAGTATTAATTTTTTTATTGAATGCTGTTGTTGTTGTTAGCTGCTGGTGTGTCAGCACCCAACTCAACTGATGGTAACCCTAAGCACAATGTGAGTAGACCATTGATACACATTTTCTTTTTCACTGTGCTTTAAGTCAAAGCTTACAATTCAAGTTAGTTTCTCACACAAAAATGTATACACACATTGTTATGTGACCCTAGTTGCTCTCCCTATACTGTGACAGCACACTCCTCCTTTCTACCCCAGATTTCCCGTGTCCATTCAACCAGCTCCTGACCCTCTCTGCCTTTTCATCTCACTTCCGGACAGGAGCTGCCCATTTAGTCTCATGCATCTACTTGAGCTAAGAAGCACATTCTTCACGAATATCATTTTATGTCCCGTAGTCCAGTCTAATCTTTGTCTGAAGAGTTGGACTCAGCGTCTGGGGTCTTAAAAGCTCGCAAGCAGCCATCTAAGATGCATCAATTGGTTCCAACCACTCGGAGTAAAGGAGAATGAAAAACACCAAAGACACAAGGAAAGTATTAGCCCAAGAGACAGGAAGGGCCACATAAACCAGAGACTTCATCAGCCTGAGACCAGAAGAACTAGATGGTGCCTGGCTACCACCAATGACCGCCCTGACAGGGAACACAACAGAGTCCCTGATGGAGCAGGAGAAAGGTGGGGTGTGAACTCAAATTCTAGTAAAAAGATCAGACTTAATGGTCTGACTGACACTGGAGGAACCCCGGAAAGTACACCCCCAGATTCTCTGTCAGCCCAGAACTAAAACAATTTCCGAGACCAACTCTTCAGACAAAGACTGGACTGTGGGACACAAAATGATACTCGTGAAGAGTGTGCTTCTTAACTCAAGTAGATACATGAGACTAAATGGGCAGCTTCTGTCCGGAGGTGAGATGAGAAGGCAGAGAGGGTTAGGAGGTGGCTGAATGGATCAGGGGTGGAAAGGAAGAGTGTGCTGTCACAGTATAGGGAAAGCAATTAGGGTCACATAACAATGTATGTATAAATTTTTGTTTAAGAGACCAACTTGAAATGTAAACTTTCACTTAAACTACAACAATCAACTAAAAAAAGAAAAAAAGAGTTGGCCTCAGGAATGGTTTTAGTTTTGGGCTAACAGAGAGTTTGGGGGCCATGTCTTCTGGGGTCCCTCCAGTCTTAGTCAAACCATTCAGTCTGGTCTTTTTATGTGAATTTGAGTTCTGCATCCCACTTTTCTCCTGCTCCATCAGGGACTCTCTGTTGTGCTCCCTGTCAGGGCGGTCATTGGCGGCAGCCAGGCACCATCGAGTTCTTCTGGTCTCAAGCTGATGAAGTCTCTGGTTTATGTGGCCCTTTCTGTCTCTTGGGCTAATACTTTCCTTGTGTCTTTGGTGTTCTTCATTCTCCTTTGCTCCAGTGGGTTGGGACCAATTGATGCATCTTAGATGGCTGCTTGCTAGTTTTTAAGACCCTAGATGCCACTCACCAAAGTGGGATGTAGAACATTTTCTTAATAAACTTTGTTATGCCAATTGACCTAGATGTCCCCTGAAACCATGGTCCCCAGACCCTTGCCCCTGCTACTCTATCCTTTAAAGTGTTTGGTTGTGTTCAGGAAACTTCTTAGCTTTTGGTTTAGTCCAGTTGTGCTGGCTTCCCCTGTAGTATGTGTTGTCCTTCCCTTCACCTAAGATAATTCTTATCTACTATCTAGTTAGTGAATACCCCTCTCCCTCCCTCTGCACCCTCATAACCATCAAAGAATGTTTTCTTCTGTGTTTAAACCTTCTCTTGAGTTCTTATAATAGTGGTCCTATACATTATTTGTCCTTTTGCAACTGACTAAATTCACTCAGCAAAATGCCTTCCATATTTCTCCATGTTATGTTTCACAGATTCACTGTTGTTCTCTATCGTTGCATATACTATTCCGATCCATACATATTTTCACTGGCTGATTTTTCGGAAGACTGCCAGGCCTTTCTTCCTACTCTTAGTCTGAAAGCTCCACTGAAACCTGTTCAGCATCACAGCAACACTCAAGCCTTCACTGATAAATGGGTAGTAGCTGTGCTTGAAGAGCGTTGGCTGGAAATCTAACCCAGGTCTTCCACACTGAAGGCAGTAACTCTACCACTGAATCATCACTGCCCCCTGAATGCCAGACATTGCATATGACAAAAAACAAAAAACTACCCTAAAAAACCAAACTCATTGCTGTCGAGTCAATTCTGACTCATAGTGTAAGACAAAGTAGAACTGCCCCCATAGGGTTTCTTCTTTACAGAAGCAGACTGTCACGTATTTTTCCCTCACAGCCGCTGCTGGGTTTGAACCACCAGCCATTGAAGCTCCCAGTACAGTCACAATTGCAGTTCCCTGCAAGGCAGACCAGGTTATGGGCTGATCACACAGTCTAGTCAGGGGCTGAGCTGAGTTGGGGGTAGGCTGCATTTGTGTGAGACCCTGTCTACCTCTAATTTTCCCTCCAGGAAACTTTCCACTGCGAGCTCAGTGGGTCCTTGCCCCCCAGCACCAAGAGATGCAGGACATCCCTTCTGTTCTCGGTGGTTTCACTGAACAGTGCAATAGATTGTTGTCCTGTGCAGCATCAGAATTTGGCATATTTCTCAAGTGGGGCCTGGTCATGTCTTTGAGTCCCATTAAGTCTCCAGTGTTGTCACTGAAGCCCCCTCAGCAAGGGCTCACTGCCTGGGACAAGCCCAGGTCCCCAACCTCCACTCCTGCCAGGACTGGCAGTACCCTGTGGAGGGGAGCTGTAGACCCTGAGCTCACCTCTGGGAGATTCCCTCTTGTGCTTATGGACTCAGTTCTGGGAGGGCTTTTCCATCTTGGTTGTGTATTTTAACCCTCTTCTGGCTGTCCTTAACAGGATTCCTGGCCTGGCACCAGTGACTCCCCTACCCTGAAGCGGAAGTCACAGCATTCTGCTCTTCCTCTCCGTAAAGAGGTCGACTTTTCCCCAAAGCTTGACTCCTCTTCCTGTTTCTCTAGTGAAAGCACCCTATTCTGTTCCACCACTCTATAGTTTTACTTTTGAAAAAAGACCACACTGTTTCACTTATTACTGATGTATCACATATTCCAGTATCTGACAGGGTAAGTCCTCCTTTCTTATCCTTTTCAAAATCAGAGTAGCCCCAGATAATCTGCACAGTTTATTTTACCAAATACACTTTAAAATTTTTTAATTAAAGTCTATCAAATACTTAAATTCTAGTGGTGATTACATTAAATCTAAGAACTAATTGGGGCACTTATCTTCACTAAGTATTGTCCTTCCATCCATAACAAAATGCTTTCTCACAATTTACTTACATTGTCTTGATTCAAGTTGAAGTTAATAGATTTCTTTGTGTAAATTTTATCACATCAGGTTCACTTCCAAAAACAGGTATCGTTTTGTGATAGTTAAAAATTTTTATCTACTAGAATATAAGCATGTTACTGAACTAATTAAATAGCTATCTTTTGCCACAGTTAGGTATAATTCTTCTTTGAAATCAATTTAGAATTGTGAATATTGAGTAGATGTTAAAAAAATATCCAGGATATGTCAATCTCACCTCAATTAGTATATATCTTTTTATTTTTATATAAGAACTGGATCTATCATTAGTTCAATTTATCAGTAATGACAAAAGCAAAATTAGTTCCAGTCCTTGTGAGTCTACCACAAAATCTGCTGAGCCTGATAAAGGGGGGAGTACTTACAACAACTGATGTCAGGTCTTCACTTTCAAATCTGCCGATCGCCAGTTCCAAAGACTTATACACAGCGGCTGAGACACGCTGTGTAATCAGACGGTTGAGGTCTATTGATCTGCCAAGGAGCTGGGAAGAGAGATGAAGATATCAGGGAAAGAACTAAGAATCTTAAGGACAACAAAACATAAACAAGCCAGAATCCCCCCAGAAATCTGTTTCAAAAGACAAACAAATCCGCTTGTAGAAGGTGTAGTGAATTGAATGGTGCCCCCCTAACAGTTATGTCTATGTCCTGACCTCCGACCTGTGAACGGGACTTTACTTGGAAATAGGCTCTTTGCAGATACAATTAAGGATCTTGAGGTGAGATCATTCTGGATTTAGGGCTCACCCTAAATCCAGTGAACCCTGTATGAGTGAGGCAAAGGGAGGTCTGACAGAGAAGCCCATGAGAAGACGGAAGCAGAGACAAGGGACGCCAGGGGCCACCAGAAGCGGCAAAACCAGGGGAAGGCTCTCCCCTAGGGCTTTCAGAGCTTCCTTTTACCGGCTCTGCCAACATCTTGATTTTGGACTTGCTGGTCTCCAGACCTGTGAGAGAGTAAAGTTCTATGGTTTTAAGCCACCCAGTTTATGGTACTTTGTCAAAGCAATCCTAGAAAACTAATACAAATTTTGGTACTGGGAAGTGGGCTACTGCTGTAACAAATACCTAAAAATGTGGATGTGGCTGTGGAATTGGGTAGTGAGCAAAGGCTGGAGAAATTTTGAGATGCAAGACAGAAAAAGCCTAGATTGCCTTGAAGAGACTGTGGACAGAATTATGTGTGTTAAAGGTGCTCCTGGTGAGGCCTTAGAAGAAAATGAGGAACACATTATTGGAAACAAGTGATCCTTGTTATATAGTGGCTGACCTGTTCTACAGTTGTGTGGAAAGCAAAGCTGATAAGCAATGAACCTGGATATCCATCTGAGATGATTTCCAAGCAAAGTGTGGAAGGTGCAGCCTAGTTTCTCCTTGCTGCTTATAGTAAAATGACAGCAGAAGAGATAAAGTTGAGGAAGGAATTGAGCAAAAAATGAATCTGAACTTAAAGACTTTGAAAATTCTCAAGTCTATCCAGATTTCAAAAGATTGTAAAGCATGCTCTAAAGAAAGGGCCAAGGGTGTGGCTGTATAACCTTCTGCTGAAGAGATTAGGTGTGTGGCTCATGGATCTAATCAACTCAGCAGAAGGCAAGAACAGAGATGAGGTTATCCTAGAAAGATCTGTGGAAAATCCTCAATGGCACTGCTGTTGTTGTTGTTAGTTGCGATCCATGGTGTGACTCATGGTGACCCCATGTGCACAGTGTAGACCTGCTCCACAGGGTTTTCAAGGCTGTGACCTTTCAGAAGCAGATCACCAGAACTGTCTTCTGAGGCACTGCTAGGTGAGTTTGAACCACTAACCTTTCGGTTAGTAGTCCAGACTTAACCGTTTGTGCCACCCAGGGATTCCTGATGGCATGAAACCCTGTAAACTGCAAGGAGACTGACAAGATTTTTGAGAATGTTATATCAGCAGAAACACTGCCAGCCCGGATTGAAGTGGTCAGAGACAGGATAAAATGAAGGAAGATTGTACTTCCAAAATTCTACAGGCAGTGCAAACAGACTGAAAGCTACTAGGCTACAAACATATGCTATCCTTCAAGAAGAAAGAAGAGCAACTCCAGGACTGCAGACGCAGTGGCAGAGGCCAGAGAGGCAGGCCCAGAGGCAGGGATCAATGGGGCCTCCGTGGGCCCAGAGGGTGGATCAAGTGCAAAGGATTATTCTCAGGTCTTGAAGCCTGACAGAATTTTCTCTGATGAGTTTTGAACTTGTTTAGGACAGTGACCCTTTTATTTCTACTAATTTCTCCCTTTCAGAATGGGAATGTCTATCATATGCCCCACCATTATATTTTGGAAGCAGGTAACTTGTTTTCTAGGTCCACAGATGGATAAGAGTTTTGTCCCAAGATAGATCACACCCAGAGTCTCACCTATACCTGATTTAGATGATGAGATTTGGGACTTTTTGAGTTGACGTTTAGATGAAATTTTGGACTTACATTTGAGGCTGGAATGAGTTAAGACTTTTGGGGATGGTGGAATGGGGTCAATGTACCTTTTGCATGTGGGATAGATGTGAATTCTGGGGGGACAGAGGTGGACTATAGTGGATTGAATCCAATGTCTCCTTATAAGAGAAAGGAGATTTGACATTGACGGAAGAAGGACAAGTGAAGACGGAGGCAAAGATGAGAGTTATACTGTCACAAACCAAAGAACACCAGGAGCCACCCAAACCTGGAAGAGGCAAGGATTCTCCTCTAGATGCTTCAAAAGGAGTACAGGCCTGCAGAAACCTTGATTTTAGACTTTTGGCCTCCAGAACTGTGAAAAAACAAATTTCTATTGTCTTAAGCTACCAAGTTTATGGCAATCTGTCATGGCAGCTCTAGGAAACTAATACTGATACAGTAGAAATTTAAACATTTTAGGTGAAATTATGAATATAGGTGTCATGACCAAATATCTACTTTCCTAGAG
The DNA here is from genome assembly GCA_030035585.1 of Dugong dugon. Classification (NCBI taxonomy): domain Eukaryota; kingdom Metazoa; phylum Chordata; class Mammalia; order Sirenia; family Dugongidae; genus Dugong; species Dugong dugon. The sequence goes on from CM057482.1 coordinate 60,168,860, forward strand.
TTGTGATTTTGGAAGCCATGGCCTTAAGGAACTTTTGCAGCATCTTCTGCATTAAATTTACACTTAAATCATGGCACAAACCCCAGAATTCACCAGAGCCCCTAGAAAATCTGGGTCTGTCAATCATCACATCCCTTATTCTGGTGTTCAGGACCATCTCCCCCACATGGAGAGGCCTGCACAGTCCTGAACTTCACAGGCATTACCATGACAAATAAATAAAATTACTCCATCTCTGTTTCAGAGTCCTAAGAACATATCTGTACTGCAATATCACTTGAACATCGTAAATATATGAATGGAAAAACCACTTGTAAAAAATGTCTCAAATCTAAATCTTTAGATAGTAAAAATATGGAATTTTCCCTACAGTCTTCTCTATTTCCCTAATTTTTTGTAATGTGTGTGTGTGTGCGTGTGTGTGTATATATATACACACACACGCACACACACACACACATATATATATATATTTTTTTTTAAATAGCAAAAAATAAGCAGTGTATATTTTTAAATTCATAGTGTTGCCAGGAGAAAGCTTGTCTCTGACACCATCTTAGCTACTGAGTGTTTCTCACTTTCGTTGTTTTCAAGCTTCTGGCATTTGGACTCAGAGAGACGAGCTGCCCACGCTGCAGCATTGGTAGGCAGAATGCAGTGACAGTAGCAAACGTCTCCAAGTCTTCCCTTTGTGTTTGTTTCAATGGAAATTGTTTCTTTCTTTAAAATTTTAACACTTTATAAGCATGTTCACCCAGACACATAATGCACTGATGTCTATTAAAACCTAGTAAGCTACACGCAAGCAGCCATCCAAGGCACAACAATTGGTCTCTATTCACCTGGAGCAACAGAGGAAGAAGGAGAGTCAGGAATAGGAGGAGGAGGATGTGGAATGTGTGGCTAATTGCCTCCATGAGACCAGAAGAAATGAATGATGCTCAGCTACCGTTACTGAACATTTTGATCAGAGATTCCATATAAGAATTCTGATCAAAAGGGGGAAAACACAAAAAAGAATTTAAAATTCTCATGGACTCCAGACTTCCTAGAGCCATAAAGGTTGGATGAACCCCTGAAACTATTGCCCTGAGATAATCTTTAAAACTTAAACCAAAAATATCCCCTGAAGTCTTCTTTAATCCAGTTTAGCTTAACTACTAAAAAAATGTCTGCCTTGAGCACTATGCTGTTTTAAGAACTATCTATATGGGATCAAATTGACAACAGCAACTTGAAAGATCATATAGGAACCTTAGGAGGCAGTGAATTTACGTTAATGGGGAAGGAACAACTCAGCAAAGGAGAGTGACAATGGTTGCACAACTTGAAGAATAATCAATCTCACTAAATGATGCATGCAGAAACTGTCGAATTAGTGTATGTTTGCTGTGTACATTCACAACAACAAAATAAATAAAATTATTAAAAACAAAAAAAACCTAGTTAACTATAAAAAGGCCCAACATTTTCAATATATGCTACCCTCTTTCACTGTGGCTCAGGAAACACCCTCACTCACCTGCACGTGCCTCTGTTTGAGCAGTGTCTCATAACGGTTGGACGGCGGCAGATGGATCGTTGCTCCTTGATTCTTACATTCTGATCTTAACCGTTTATCAAGAAGCAAACTAATGAAGAGAAGAAACTTTGTAAGCCACTACTGTGAATTTTAATGGAAATGTCACATCAAATGATCAAAGACTCTGTATCAAAATCACAAACCAATTAAACAATATTTCAGATAAATTAATAAAGAATGTTTGCCTTGAGCATTGTGCCGTTTTTAAACAATTCTCTCTATGAGATCAAATTAACAAGAGTAATTCCAAAGCACAGATGAGACTCTTAAGGGGCAGAGAGTCTAAGCTGACAGTGGTGAAACCATACGGGCAGAGACAGAACGGTGAACGATGTAAAAGTACGTAACCACTGTCAGCAAAGTGTACATGGAAAAAGTGCTGAAGGTCTGTATGATTTGTTGTGCATCTTTACACACACACACACACACACACACACAAATCACAGATCACTCACCTTCCTGCCATAACCTTATAATATGCAAATATCTGGTCTGCTAGCTTATAAACAAACTGATCAAAACATAGATTCACCTGAGTAAAAAGAAAAGTACATTTTAGATTTTGATGCCCTAAATCAAGACCAAATAACATGACCTAAAAAAACACAAACACTTTTGTTAAGGCAACTAATTGAGACTCCTATTAAGAGAAACTTGAAACAATCTAACTGTCCAATCACAACAAATTAAATAAGTTATTTGTGTGATCACTGCATAGCCATTGAATGTTATGTATCAGAATTCTTACTGAGGCAGAAAAATGTTCCTATCCTCTTAAGTACAAAGCAATATGAAGTAGTCCTTCTTCATCACGTGCTCCAGAGAGGCGGGGGGTTTAATCTGCATTGCTTTGGGGGCTCCCCACTCTGAGGAATAGTCTGCCGCCAGCCCCTGCTTCACAGGAGCCCTGCCCTTGGGCGTCTCCTCGGGCTTGCTCTGGGGGAGGGGGCGGCAACTGCACTGGGCACGGAGGTCAGTCAGTAGACACCAGAGTGTATTTACTCCTGGAACACACATCCTTACTTGCAAAGGGGGCTAGCACCCACCCCCAGAGCTGTCAACAGGATGTAGTGAGCAGAGCCCTGCCCTGGCAGGCTCAGAGGCCCTGAGAGGGACACGTCTCCACAGGTCACCCACCCTGCAGTGGCCCAGGGACCTGGGGCATTTTCCCCAGAGAATTGCTTTCAGGTGCTGCTTGGGAGGAGTCAGAGGAAGAAGCCCAGAAGCATAAAGCCCACAGAGTTCAAAAGCAATCTGCTGAGGTTAAATTCTCTTAAGATACAACTAGAGAATAAGATTCATCTCCTTACTGTGTGTATACTGATCTAAGAACTTCATTTGTAGGAATTTGTCCTGAAGAAATATTCAAATGTGAATAAAAAGCATCTGCAAGGAAGTTTATCAAAGTATTATTTATAGTATCGAAAAACTAAAACTAAAGAAATAAAATAGGGATTGGTTCAATCCATTCCATGAAACAAAAGCACCTGTTTTACGGTGTGTTGAGAAGATACATAAGGTTACGAGGAAATGCTGACGACCTGCTGTCTGGTAAGAAGCATGCCTTTCTACGTGTAGATACACAGAAGTGTGGAGTGCTCACATCAAAACGTGTACCTCAAAAGTTTATTTTGTTGTTTAAACTTCCTTGCATTAAAAAATAATAAGCTTAATTTCTTTAACCATCAGAGAGAAGAGAAATTCAGTTCATTGTTCTGAAACGAGGCCCTCACCTCGGCCTCGATCTCATCGTAGAGGAACTGCTTGTTGAACCTGGTCAGGGCGTAGTGCGCGCTGTCGTTGTACAGGTCGAGGGAGTACAGCACGTACCTGTGGAACAGCAGCTGTCACCTGCTGGTCGTGACCAAGCCCACACCTAGTTAGTTCTCACCTCTAAAGGCTTCCTGACCCCTAAGAAATTTAACTCTTTCATTCTTTCCTCTCTCGTGTGAAGAAAAAAAAAGTTGTTGTCTCAAACACCAAACAAACTCTGTGCTCTTTCAAGAAAGGCCATGGTAGTGCCAGGAGGCCCTGCGGTCCCCAGCTCTGAACCCGAGGTGGACTTCATGTGCCCCGCCTACCCAGAGGACGGGGACAGTACCGAGGTATCACTCTTCTGTTTAGGCTATGCACAGAGCACCTGCCAGGTACACCAGAGCTCACCTAAAACCATATTCTCACTTCAGGTTTTCACCACAGATACGTAGTATTTTTATAGCATCAAAAACCAGTATTTTCTCATTTTAAAGAATGAAATGTCTGACTTAAAAGGACAATTTACAGCAGCACCAGGCACCACCACCACGACATGGTCTAGCACTGCCCGCGGCCAAGAGCCCGTCTTCCTTTCGCCCTGTGTCAGGAGAAAAGATGGCCACGTGCCCTCCCCCTGGGAGCCTCTGCCAGGCAGGGGGCACGGAGACTCAGTACAGCCCCATGTGGTCTCCATGGTCACTCTGAACGGAGCCTTGGGAGGAGGTGGACGTGGCTGTCCTGGGTCTGTAGCAGGCATCACTGGGACAGCTGACTGCTGACAGGCATGCCCCATTCCTGGGGCGGGGTGCTGCTCTCCTCGCTGTTGGAAGACCATCCCCTTGGCTCCCCAGTCTGTTCACCACAGGATACCTCACTTTTGAAAACCTTTCATTCTATGGACTTCATATTTTGAAAGACTCTACCTAGCTGCTTAATTGGCAATTCCTTCCCCAATTGATCTGGGTCAGAGGTTCTGGCCCATGAGAGGCCAGGCTGCATGGGGAGTGGGCACCTGGACACCCCGTACCCTAGCACTGCCACGTGCGGGCCTATGCTAAGCTGGAGAAGGGCCAGCACCCAGATCTCACTCCCTGGTCCTGCCTGGATTCCCAGGGCCTGGCACAGCGCCTACACATAGGAACTTGATCAACCCTGCTGCCTGGATGCCTGGTTTCAGTCTGAAGCCAAGAAACTTGTTACTTTTATTAATCTCCAATGTCTTACCTTTCAAATCAAATCCTGGCAACAGCCCAGTCCCCTTCCTCACCTCCCAGTTCCCAGGTGCCCTCAAGTTCCCCCAAGTCACCATACAGAAAGGAGAACAACACGCATGACAGGCCCCCAGGATTCTCACTCCATCATCGATGCCTCTTTGGTCTCCAAGATGTGGTCTGTCAGGATCCAAGGCATCGACATCTCAATGGGGAACTGGATTCTCCTGCCCATTGTCAGCTCCAGGAAGAACTCTCTGAACCACAGCTGTGAGAGGTCACAACACTGCTGCAGCGTCTCTTTAAGGATTCAAATGACACCATGTTAATCTTCCAAGGCAGAGAAACTCAGGAAAGGTGAATGCCCCGAACATGCAGGACAGGCGTGAGCATGGGGGTGGTTGGCACGCGCCTACACCAGGGGCACAAACAACCACGGATGTATGCACACGCAGCAGCCACCCTCACCCACACAGGCAAACTCATGGAGAGTTGGCATCCAGACCCAGAGGGGGGCCCGCTGCTCCGCGAAGGCGCTGGCCACACAGCCCTGTGTGCCCACAATAGGGACTTCATCAACCCCATCAGGCCCTCGACAGGACCCTGAGAATAAGTGTCATGTTTTAAGTGAGAAAAAAAATCCTGGATTATTTTTATTTAGGATAAGAACCAATCTCTAGGGTGTACCATCACATGCTCAACCAGTGAAGGTATCTAATGCAAAAACATAGGCAGTTTCCAAAAAAATGTTTCAACCCTTTGAGAGTTAAAAAACAAATATGTCACTCTCTGCTGCAGTGCCTGCAGCATGCCCATGGGCGCCACAGGGGAGCAGCGTCACAGACAGGGAGAGGCCTCCTGCTGTGAGCAAGGTAAGTGAGCGCAGGGGTGGACGTGGACGTAGTGATGACGCATGCAGGCACCTGAGGGCGGTGAGCAAGCCCTGCACAGGTCAACATGGCCAGACGTCCCAGGAGGCAGGCAACCTGCCACCTCCACATCTGACCAGGGCAGTGCCATCTGTGCTGGGGGTGCAGTTCCTGGGCTTTCTATCTCTGTCAGCCTCTAGGCACAGGCGACAGGTTCCATGCGTGTGTGTTTGTGGCCCCCTCAGCCCTGTGGCCTGTTCTTCTAACACAAGTGATGCTGGCCAGGCTGCACACACTGCACAGCCAGGATCCTCTACCCGCCACGTGCACATGCCCAGGGCCAGGGCCCTCACAGGCGGCCAAGCAGTGAAAGCATTCTGATGGTGTTAGCGGTGTTAGAGCATGCGGCTGGGTACCGGCCGTCAGAATCTCTTACCACTGAAATTTATCAAGTGAGTGTAGAAGAATGACTCTCGATGAAATTTTTCTATGTCCAATATGGTGGGTCCCTCAAGGCTACTTCTCAAGGTTTTCTTGGAACCACTTTTGTCTGCAATGAGGGACTCTAGCATGGTTCTCACCATATAAAGCTGCATTATCCAAGACATTTGTGGGGGAAAAAATACATGGTACATTAGTCAAGCCACACTCAGAGAAACCCCCAGAGAAGGACTGCTCCGCTACAACCTGCCCAGTGCCTGAGTGGGGTGGGAGGGAGCTGTGTAAGACAGCACCCACGCCAGCCAGCCTGGCTCCTCCTCCAGGGACCGGCACCCGCCAACCAGCTGCCCAGGAGAAAGAACAACTTGTAGCGAAACAGTTCACCTCTGTGCTGTGAACGTCAACAACAACAAAAAAAACAAATGAAGTCATGTCTTACCACCAAAGGTTAAAAGAGGCGGATAGATGTAGGACTGCCTCAGAAACGCGTTTACCACATGCAAGAGCCTTTCCATCCCCAAAGACTTGAGCTGCCGCAGCAGCTCAGCAGAGCTCAAGGACTCTGCCATGGTGCGCACCATGTAGAGCTAGACACCAACAGACAAGGAGAGGCGGGAGAGAGTCGTTAGTGACAACACACACACTCACGAGGGCAGACATAGACAGTGAGGAGCGTGGCTGACAGACCCCAAGGGTGGTGCCTCCAAAAGGGTGCCAGCGCCCCCCCTTTCAGGCTTTTGAGAGGTTTCATATATAGACAGCAATGCTCTTTGCTAGTATTTTCCTAAAAGATTCATGGGCGAGATTATAAAAGCGCAGCGAGGATGAGTAAGAAGTACCAGGTTCCAAAAGAGGAGAAAGGCAGCATGTTAACTCCGGCTGTGAAAGTCAGGGTGAAATGCTCAGAACAGAAGAGAGCTGGTGGTCTCAGACTAATCACACATGAAAGCAACACTTTTCATTTCCAGTCTAACGGGTTAACATTTGTAGGCCAGTGTAAAAATTTTAATTACACACTTAAACACAGTGTCAACATGCACACACAGACTCTGACCCACATTTTTGGGACTGGAGTTGACATGGAGTCAAATGAACTTCTGAATGTAAATTAAACCGGAGAACCACGAGTGTGCCTCGGGTTTTCTTTCAGGGGATGGGTCCCAGGACGGGGGGTGCAGCGCATGAGAGCCAGGCCTACACACTCGCTCTTTCACACGTGCTCGTTTTGTGAAGGTAACACTTACAGAAAAGCACCAAGATACACTGCTCTGATCTGTCTGGACACACACCGCAAACTGCCCTCGCCAGCTTGTGTGCAACCCTCCAAGACTGAAAATCACCACGCTCACAGCAGGGGACGGGGTGGGGGAGAACCTGTGTGCTGGAAGGTCCCACGGCGCGCCTAGGCACTTTGATGTCAAACCCACTCTTGGGGTCTTTCTCTCCCCTCAGAGCTGGGTCGTTGAAGGGCTCACGCCCAGCCTCCCAGTCGCACACTGTCTTCCTGATGGCCTGCAGGACACTGAACACAACCCAGAGTCACACACTGAGACATGTACACCAGAACTTACAACTCTCCAATAACTACAACGTGCTCACAGAACAGAAATTTCCTTTGCAGGCAAGGAGGGATGTGGGAAATGACAAGTTCAACATCAAAGTTTAAAAATACTGTTTTCACAGCAACATAAATACTCGTGAAGATCTGACTTAGTTGTAATGTATACAAATGGGCCTGGAGTAATTTTCTCAGTTCCTGAATGTACATCACAGCAAGGTGGCAAGTCAGGTTCAGGGCAGGGAGACAGCCAGGCCCATGTGCCAAACAGGCACTGTGTTTTCCAACAAGACATGACGTCAGCAACACAGCTCCTGATGCGCTCGGAGCATGACTCTGTCACCACCACCAGGGCATGTGACCCTGTCACGGCCAGAGCTCCCCAACACTGCATGAAGTCCCACACACCCATGCTCTCTGCCTGAATACTTAAGGGGAGACAATCCAGCTGAACGTTGAGTCATTTCTAGAGTACACACGTGATAGGCTTTGCAGGTGGGAGTGGATGACTACAGTCTGTTCCTTGTTAATGGCAAGCACTTCCCTTCTACACCTGGTGTGCCTCAAACATATCCTATCTCGACAGACGACCCTCTGCACTCAGGCCAAGCTCTCGATACACGTATATGAACACGCCAGGACACTTTCCCTATGGCAAGTACATGCACAATGGGAAGCATGACACAAAATGGACACCTCGATTAAGTTCTCAGGGGAGGGCAAATGAACTGGTAAGCATCATCGTTTACAAGTTCTAGTAATATACTAAAATCATACCATGCCAGAGACAAACACATAAACTACAAAACAAGAAAATGAAATCAACACATTTGTAAACCCTTGCAGGCTTAATTTTACATAGATATTTCTGAAAGACAACTTTATCCAAAAAGCTCAACATGAAGAAAAAATAAACTTAAGATCACTACTGAATTTCTGCAATATGTAAGTAGCTTTTGCCCAGTTTGTGAGACAGCCTAAAAAGAAATAAAGGCAAACTAAAAACTACACATTTGAGGCAGGAGGTAGAATTCTGGGTGGTGTGTCCCAGCACACACGGTGATAAGACTTGTTGGGCAGATTCTCAGACACCTCCAACACCAAGAAAAACACACGATTTTCCCTGGGTCTCCAGACTTTTTAGACACTCTGTGATGATTTATCACAAGCTTTTCGGGTTAATAATTCAGGACCCCCTGCATCACACCTAGAGGTAACTCACCCAACAAGGTGTCTGGAAGTTAAAGTATCAAGCGTGTTATGAAAATGTAGCTGCCAGACTGAGTGTGAGAACATCCTACAACTCCTGGACCTGAATGCACATGGCAGGGCATCGCAAAGCTAACCTCTGGATGACGTTCTTCTTCTTTTTGATGGCCTGCCTGAGCGGCTCCCTGAGGGTCACCTGCGAGAAGTCCTGCAGCGCGGCGTAGACAGTGTGCCGGATGGCATGGTTGAATACGCTTTCCATCCTGCCCATCAGCACCTGTAAGCCTTTGATCATGGCGATCACCTGCAAGGGAAAGGCTATTCTCAACACACCGGAGGGTGGCAAGAGAGGGCTCCTTCTCAGGGACGGCACCAAGTCTCAGGAGCTGATGTGCACCAGGAGGCTGCCTCCTCATCCACAGCCCCTTCTTGTGAGCCTCCTGCATCCCTGCTCCGCAGTCACCCTGCTCTGGGCAGCCACCTTCCCTGAGCAGTTCTCAGCACGGGGCCACTGCCAGAGCCAGATCCTGCCAGACTGGGAGTGCCTGGGCACTGTGATGGACTTCAAATGGAAGAAAAGAAGAAGGGTTCAGGAAAGCAAATACGCTGTTAGACAGAAAAGAAAAGAAGCCAGAGTGTGCGGGCCAAATTCCACTTTTTATACAATAACGGCACACTGAATTGATGTGCACAGAGAAGGCCTGGAAGAAAACGCATGGAACCACTTAAACGTCATCTCTGTGCTGGTACCATAGGCACTGCAATTTCTTAATTTCACATTTATCTTTTCTATTTGTTTACTTCAGGGATTTATTTGATGGTTGGGAATTTCTATTTAAAAAGCAAGGGTAAAACTCATTTGAAGGAAAATGAAAATACTACATATTCAAACTTAAGGGATGCAGAAAAAGATGTGCTTAAAGACAGATTTATAGTTTTAAATGCAAATATTAGAAAATAAAATAAGGTTGGAAATAATACTAATAAGCTAATATTCATCACAAATTTATAAGAACAGCAAACTACCCTAAAAAGAAAGAAAATACGTATCTAAAAGTAGAAATTAAGGAAACAGAAATCATATAGTAGACAAGATCAATGAAGCCAAAGTCTATTTAAAAAATAAAAATAAATAATAAAATTGGTAAATACCCAGGAAAACTGATCAAGAAAAAAGAGACAAGGTACAAACTATCAGCATTAGGAATGAAAAAGAGGACATTACCACACAGTCTAAGAGATTATGTGCGTATACTGGCACAGGGATAGACACATTGATCAGTGGAATAGAACTGAGAGTCTAGAAATAAACCTCTGCATTTACAGTCAACTGATTTTCAACATGGATGCCAAGAAAATTCAATGGGGAAAGAATATCTTTCCAACAAATAGTACTGGGACAACTAGACATCCATATGCAAAAGAATAAAGTTGGACTCCTGTGCAGGAAAAGGTTAGCTCAGCAGGCCTAGGTTGCCAAAATCCTGCATATTCCAGAGAAAGGCCTGGTGTCAGAATTAGAGCTTGGTTCCTAGTAGCCAGCCAAGGGCCAAGACTCTGGAATGTTCTGTCTCAGAAGAATGTTTTTGTATGCCTGAGGTTTTGGGCCACACTGACTATACCAGTCTGACCAGATAATTTATGCCAACAATGTGATTTATGGTACACCCTTGCTTTTGCTTTGGGGTCTGCAGTCTGACTAGCTGAGGTCAGCAAACCACGCATGTTTTTATACATTGTTGATGGGAAAATTAAGCATATCCTGTATAACTCCACTAGAAGGGGACACCTAGAAGGATCTGGACTTTGCCCCATGTGTCTTTTCCCTTTGATGATTTTAACTTGCATACTTTTGCTGTAGTAAACAGTAAATGTGAGTTTGTTACTGAGTCCTGTGAGTCCTTCTAGCGAATCACTGAGGTGGTCTCTGAGGTCCCTGACACAACCCCTACCTCACACCATATACAAGAATTAACCCAAAATGGATCACAGATTTAAATGTAAGAACTAAAACTATAAAACTCCTAAAAGAAAATGTAGGAGTAAATCTTCATGACCTTGGGAAAGGCAACAGTTTCTTAGGTATGATGCCAAAAGCACAGCAACAGAAGAAAAAACAGATACACTGGACATTATTAAAATTAAAGACTTTTGTGCTTCAAGTGACCAGAGTGGATCTAGGAACACAAAGCAGATAAATCCCCTCACCTCGACCAGGGCAAACTTCTCCTCGCTAGTGTAGTTATAGCGTGTCGCTCGCTCATACTCTTCAGCATTGTCAGGGCAGTCCTTATTGGAGTACTTGTCCGTTGGATGCACAAGTTTCCATGAATACTGGTGTGGTCAAAAAGAGAAGAAACATTCTACTCTGAACGCAAAATGCTCCACTTTGGTCTGATTTGCATCGCAACTTCCAAAGCTACCACAAGGTCTGGCCATGTGACTTCAACTTTAAAACATCAGGTAAAATGCCTGGATATTTTGTGTTGACTGTTTAACACTCTAGGCATATCAGCAACACTTGTAAAGAGAATCTGCTTTTCAAATGACCATGTACTCATCTAATTTAATAATTTTCATTTAACCAAAATAAACCATAAAAGGGAAAAACTTTATGACTTACAGGTATCTTGAATCTTTATACGATTTCAGAAACAATTTTAGTAACTTTAAAGAGAAAGTGTTAAAAATATGACAACGAAAAATCATCCTAATGGTAAGAATGTAATTCTATCAATATATATAAAACATGAGGACTTTTATTTATAACACACATAGATGACTATAGTTTGAGAAATCTTAGAAACGTTTTACATTAACACAAATTCTTATTTCTAGGCCCAAAGATAAAAAGCCAATTTGTTCTTGACCCAAAGTCAATGATGAAAAAAAATCATTTAGTCTATTTCTTGGCAAGTTTAAGAAAAAAAAGCACTTCTCTCTAACCATGGGGTAGAGGTTGTTTTAATTCCTTGAATTTCCAAATTAAACTGACTGCAGAGTACGTACCACTTCCATCACATGTGCACTCCACTGCGACAGGAGCTGCAGGCCCTGCAGAGCCAGGTCGAAGAGCTTGCGGTATTCGGCATCTGTCTTCTGTGCCTCCTGGCGGCCAGACCCTGTGACGACCTAGGGCACGGGTCAATATGAGCATTAAAAAGTCACCTTCTATCTAGAAAAACCACATGTGCTTACCCTTTGGCCCAAATCAATTCTAGAAATCTATCCCAAAGTTATACTCTCAAGAGTTTAAAATGATGTGAGCACCAGACCAATCACTGCAGCAAAGACTGGCAACCAGAAAGGCCATCTGGTGGGTGCCCCAAAGCTCTCAAGAGAAGAGAAAGGTCACGACTGATCACACTGGAGGGGTCTCCAAGACAGACTGGTTGCATCTAGCCAATAAAGGAAAACAAGCATATCATGGGTATTTGCTTATATAAAAAATTGAAAATTTAAAGGAGAGGGTGGAAGGTGAGGCAGCAATCTTTGAATACACCTCCTTCTGCAGACTTGACTTTTGCTGTTGTTGTCAGCTGCTGTTGAGTCTGTTCCAACTCAGGGCAACTCCATGTGTACAGACTAGAACTACTCCATATTTTACATAATTGTGACCAAAAATTAAATTAGGGAAAAGAAGCATCCCTAAAGATCAAAAGCAAAATAAAACAATGAACTGAACTGTGTGTCAACCTGGCATCATGTCCAAAGAGTGAGGAATCACTTCAAGGCACTTTGAAACACCATGATTGGATTTAACATCCCTAGAAGAAGAAACCCTAAAGATAAAATTAACAGCAAAACAAATCTTAAACAACTTTTTATTATTATTATGATAAGTAGTGCTGGTATTGTATTTTAAGATTAAACCCTGGTGGCATAGTGGTTAAGTGCTACAGCTGTTAACCAAAATGTCAGCAGTTCAAATCCACCAGGTGCTCCTTGGAAACTCTATGGGGCAGTTCTACTCTGTCCTATAGGGTAGCTATGAGTCAGAATCAACTCAATGGCAATGAGTTTGGTTTTTTGCTTTTAAGTGTGTATGGTAACATAAATCAAATGAAATTTATGCTGGCATAGTTAAGAACCAGGATTTTCAGCATGGGAGAAAAAAGAAAAAGAAAAAAAAGTTGATCCCAGAACATCCTGTCCTACTAGAAAGTATAGTAGCATAAAAGACTATAAGAGCTGTGTCAGAAACACCAGCAAGCCAAGTTGAAGAGGATTTCACAAACTGAAATAATAATAACTTAAGTAGACTGAGTTCAAAACAGTACTGAAAAAAATTGATTTGTTGCCTTAGCTGATGCTAAGGAACAGATTTTTTTAAAAAGTTGATAAATAAAGAAAAGGGATCAAGCTATTATCCCCTTTCTTCTGTAAGAACTATACCTAAGGGCAAGGCGCAGGGCAAGGCGCAGCTGTTATAATGAGCTGAGAAGGAACAATAAAACTACAATGTCACCATTCTCCAGCCATGATGAATTAATGAATCTAGACTGTGAACAACGGCTGTCATGTAAGAGAGTGAAGGACAGCTGGACACTGCACCTCCCGTAGTCCAGAGAAATGCCAATGAGGGTCGAAAGAGCTGAGAGAATAGAAGCTGAGCCTGATCAAGCCTCTGGATCTAATGCCAATGTACTGGAAAAACAGGGGACAGAAGACCAAGGTCAATGGCACCACAAGGGTGAAAGAGAAGGAAGGAGAGAGGGGGATTACACCTTAAAAAAGACAAATCTACCAACTGAGTGTATGAAACTCACTTGGATCCTGATGCAAATAATCTTGAAAAAATTAACCATTTATAAGTCAACTGGGGAAATCTGAACAATGACCAGATACTCAGTATTAAGGAATACCAAAAACCAAACCAAACTCATTGCCATCAAGTAGATTCCAACTCATAGCGACTCTGTAGGACAGAGTAGAACTGCCCCATCGGGTTTCCAAGGAGCAGATGGTGGATTTGAACTGCCGACCTTTTGGTTAGTAGCCATGCTCCTAACCACTGAGCAACCAGGGCTCCTATTAAGGAATACATGTTCATATTTTTAATATGATAATGGTATTATGGTTATGTTTAAAAAGACACCTTACAGAGACACACAATGAAATACTTCTAAATATTATTTTGGGTTTGCTTCAAACTAACCCAGTTGAGGTGTGGTGGTGGGAAAGGTACGGATGCAAGGAGAATGGTGATGAAGCTGAGTGATGATACATGAGATATCAGGACTGCTTTCTTCTTTCATAGGCTTGAAAATTTACATAACAAAAAGTTTTAAAAAAACAAACAGGAAAAAAAACACCCACACACACAAAACACTGCCCAGAGTGTGGTGCTGGCCACTGTTAGAAGGTGACCCTATCTAGGGACTCTCAGAGGCCTCAGCAGCCTGTGCAGGTAGCACCTCTTCACTGCTGACATTTGCTGAATGATTCAACCCCAACTGTTATCCTGATTGAAGACAGATCTAGTCCAAAAAAAACTGAGCTATAATAGCAGCAAAAAGAACAAAACACTTAAGGAATAAATTTTTAAAAAGTAGGAGAAACTTATACTCTGAAAACTACAAAAGATTGTTGAAAGAAATTAAAGAAGACCTAAATAAACAGAATGATATCACATGTTCATGAATTAGAAGGCTTAATGTTGTTAATATGGCAATTCTCTCCAAAGCAATCTATAGATTCAATGCAATCTGTATCATAATCCCAGCTGCCTATTTTGTAGGAATTGACAATCACATCCAAAAATTAATATGGAAATACAAAGGATCCAGAATAGCCAAAACAATCTTGAAACAAGAACTAAGTTGGAGGACTCATGCACTGCAATTTCAAAGTTTACTACAAAGCCACAGTAATCAAAACAGTGTAGTACTGGTATAAGAATAAATATACAGATCAACAGAATAAACTGAGAGTCCAGAAATACATTCATGCTTACCGTCAATTGGTTTTCAACAAGGGTGCCAAAGCCATTCAATGAGGGAAAGAACAGTTGCTTCTACAAATGCTGAACTAACTGGATGACCACATGCAAGAGAATGAAGGTGGACCCTCACTCGATCATAGATCTAAATGTAAGCCTTATTAGAGCAGACCCAACATAGCACTACAGACAGAAGCACCATGTGGTTCCTCTGCAGCAAAGACCCGAAAAACTAAGTAAAACAGATATAAATGTCAATCCTGCAACCCTAAGCATCAAATGAAGGGATAAGGAACTCAATCAAGCACCGAATGGAAACTGACAGAGAACAGAGAATGAGGAGAGCTATGGAGCGGAGGTCCCCTACTAGCTAACGCGGCATGGATTCACTATCTCGGACCTCAGACACCAAGAATGGAGGACAGGGGAGTATGGGAAGGCAATCTCATGGAGCTGCCAATAGGAGATAGAGCACCCGCTCCACACACTAAATCTCCTCCCTTCCCTCCTGCCTATCTGCACTGGGTGTCAAGCACTGCGCCCCTGAGTGGCACCGGCATGGATCACAGGGCCCCGACATGCTTCCCGGCCCCCCGATCAGCCCCAGTAGAGGTCACATACAACCAATTCCCACCTCTCCTGCCCTCCAATGGACCAGCCCTGCTGCACCACAGCTGAGCAACGGGCCCTACCCACCTGAACAGAGTGGTGAGAAGTATCGTGTCCACAAAACGAGCAAGAAACAAAGTATGCCCAGCCTGCCTGCCCAGACGTAACCAAATAGAACAAAAAAGCAGAACAAAATCATCAAATCTGCAATCAACAAATGAAGAAAATAATTCCTGAATGTCCCAAAGACAGCAGACAATATGAACACACACACACACACACACACACACACACACACACACACACAAAACAGGTCAGGACAGCTCCAGAAAGTGACCAAAATAAAACACCAGATGACCTTCTGGTAGAAGAAAAGGCACTGGAACTACCTGACAGGGAATTCAAAACTCTAATATTCAGGGCTCTTCAAGAGATGGAGGAAAACACAGACAAAAATAAGGTAAAAATAGAAAAAATCATGGAAAATACAGACATAATCAGGAAATCAATGGAAGAATTCAGGAAAATAATACATGAACTAAATGTCAAAATAAACAAGCAACTAGAAATCATACAGAAACAGCCATTAGAAATCCAAAAGATAAAAACAAGATTTCAGAAATGGACAGTGCAATAGAAGATTTTAGGGACAAATCCGAAACAAAGAAAAGACAAATAGCAAAATTGAAGACAAATCCGTATATACCACTTTGTCTGAGGAAAAATCAGAGAAAAGAATGAAGAAACACTGAGAATGATGTAGGATACAATCAAAAGCAAAAATCTGCGTGTGATCGAAGTTCCAGAATGGGGAGAAAACAAAAAACACAGACAGGATCATTACAGATTTACCGACAGAAAACTTCCCTGATAACATGAAAAGACGAAAAGCTAACCATCCAAGAAGCTTGGCGAACCCCATATAGGATAGACCCCAAAAGAAAAACACCAAGACATAACATAATCACTCGCTAAAACCAAAGACAAAGCAAGAAACCTGAGAGCAGCTCAAGAAAAAAAGTCCCATACAAAGGGAAAATAATAAGACTAAGGTCTGATTACTCAGTAGAAACCACGCAGGAAAGAAGGCAATGGGAGGACATACACAAAACCTTGAAAGAAAAAAAACTGCCAGTCAGGAATAATATATCCTGCAAAACTCTCACTCAAATATGATGGTGAAATTAGGACATTTCCAGATAAACAGAAATTAAGGGAATATGTAAAAACCAAACCAAACTTACAAGAATTATTAGAGGAAGTCCTTCAGTTAGAGAACCAACAACATCACACAACAACCCGACTCTAGGACACGACCGCATCAGCCAGGTATCAACTGAGGTGATGAACTCTCAAGGCTAACACAAAACTAAAATATTTACAACAGGGAACCAGAGAGATCAATCTGTAAAGGACAACGTTAGAACAATAAAAGAGAGAATATACAGTGTAGGTACAGTACGTTCAAAGAGGAAGCCAAGGTGGTATCAAGTAACAAAAGACTGGTTTAAACTTAGGAAGACAGGGGTAAATTTCAAAGTAACCACAAACAAAGTTAACAAACCTACTCATTAAAATGAAGAAGAAAAACATAAGGTCTCAGTAAATACAGAATCTACAAAAATGAAAGAAATGAAAAAAAATCCACAAACAAAAGGAACTCAGCACAGGAGAGTAAGAGGAACAAAGAAAACCTCAGCACCACAAAAAAAGAAGCACTACAAAATGACAGGAATAAACTCACACCTATCAATAATCACACTGAACTTAAATGGCTTAAATGCACCCATAAATAGAGAGTGACAGAATGGATTTAAAAAACAGGACCCATCAACATGCTATCTACAGGAGACACACCTTAGAAACAAAGACAAATATATTCATAAAAGGATAGAAAATATATATATAAAGCAAACAGCAACCAAAAAAGAGCAGAAATGGCAACACCAATCTCAGATAAAATAGGCTTTAAAACAAAATCCAGGATAAAAGACAAGGAAGGACACTATGTAATGATTAAAGGGACTATATACCATGAGCACATAAACATAATAAATATCTACATACCCAACGACAGGGCTCCAAAGTACATAGAACAAACTAACAGCACTGAAAAGAGAAACTGACGGTTCTACAGTAATAGTAGGAGACTTCAACACACCACTCCTGGTAAAGAACAGAACATCTAGAAAGAAACTCAATAAAGATACAAAAGATCTAAAAGCTACAATCAACCAACTTGACCTCACTGACATATACAGAACACTCCACCCAACACCAGCAAAGTACACATTCTTTTCCAATGCACATGCAACATTCTCCAGAATAGAGCACATCTAGGGCCACAAATCAACCCTGAACAAAATCCAAAACCTTGAGAAAATACAAAGCAATTTCTCTGATCACAATGCCATAAAAGCAGAAATTAATAACAGGAAGAGCAAGGGAAAAAAATCAAATACATGGAAACTGAGTAACACCTTGCTTACAACTGACCCAGCAGAAATAAAAAGAATTATGATAGAATACTATGAACAACCGTACAGCAACTAACTGGATAACCTACATGAAATAGGCAAATTCTCAGTAAGACAAAACCTACCTAAACTGACTCAAGAGAAAATAGAAACCTCACCAGACCCATAACAAGTGAAGAGACTGAATCAGTTATCAAAAACCTCCCAACAATAAAAAGTCCATGACCAGATGGCTTCACCGGGGAATTCTACCAAACACTTAAAGAAGAATTTATGCCAATCCTGTTCAACCTTTTCCAAAAAGGTAGAAAAGGAAGGAATACTTCCTAATTCATTCTGTGAAGCAAACATAACCCTGATACCAAAACCAGACACCACAAAGACGCCACCAGAAATATACAGGCCAGTATCTCTTATGAATATAGATGCAAAAATTGTCAACAAAATACTAGTGAACATAATCCAATAGCATATTGAAAGAGTCGTACACCACGACCAAGTGCCATTTATTCCAGGAATGCAAGGATAGTTCAATCAACATAATACACCACATCAATATAACAAAGGAAAAGAACCACATGATCATCTCTATGGATGCAGAAAAAGCATTTCATAAAATCCAACACCTTTTATTGATGAAAATATTCAAGAAGATTGGAATAGAAGGGAAGTTCCTGGATATGATTAAGAGCATCTATGAAAAAAGTAATAGCCAAAATTATATACAATAAAGACTGAAAATTTCCCCTTGAAATCAGAAACAAGACAAGGCTGCCAGCTCTCACTATTTCTATTCAGTATTCTATTAGAAGTCCTAGCCAGTACAATAAGACAAGGAAAAAAAAAAATTAAAAGGTATCCAGATCAGACAGGAAGTAGTAAAATGATCTCTATTCGCAGATGATATGATCCTATATATAGAAAATCCCAAAGAATCTACAAGAAAGCTTTAGAACTAATAGAGGAATTTAGCAAAGTTGTAGGATACACGGACAACACCCAAAAATCGGTGGGGTTTCTACACACCAGCAATGAGAAATCTGAAAAGAAGATTAAGAAAACAACTCCATCTACAACACCATTTAAAAGAATAAAACACCTATGAATAAATTTAATCAGGGATGTGAAAGACTTACACAATGAAAATTATAAAACATTGCTGAAAGATATTAAAGGCTTAAAGAAACAGAAAGATGTTTCATGTTCATGGATTGCAAGGCTTAATATTGTTAAGATGTCAATATTATCCAAAGCGATTTATGGATTCAACGCAATCCTGATCAAAATTCCAACAGCCTTCTTTACAGAAATGGAAAAACCAATCCTCAACTTTATGCAGAATGGCAAGAGGGCCCAAATAGCTAAACCAATGTTGAAGGAGAAGAACAAAATAGGAAGACTCACACTTCCTGATTTTAAAACATATTATATAGCTACAGTAATCAAAACAGCCTGGTAATTTTATTGTTATAATTGTTATAACAGTTCTATTCTAGATCAATGGAACAGAATTGAGAGTCCAGAAATAAACCCATACATGTATGGTCAAATGATTTTTGACAAGCATGTGAAGTCCATTCAGTGAGAAGAACCTTTTCAATAAATGGTGTTGGGAAATCTGGATTTCCATGTGCTGAAAAATGAAACAGGATCTATGATTCACACCATACATAAAAGTAAATTCAAAATGGACGAAGGACCTAAATGTGAAAACTAAAACCATAAAACTCTTAGAAGAAAATGCAGGGGCAAGGCTGTAGGGCCTAGCTTTTAACAATGGAGTATCTGATATAATAACAAAA
The DNA here is from genome assembly GCA_030035585.1 of Dugong dugon. Classification (NCBI taxonomy): domain Eukaryota; kingdom Metazoa; phylum Chordata; class Mammalia; order Sirenia; family Dugongidae; genus Dugong; species Dugong dugon. Next base: position 60,188,314 of record CM057482.1, read on the forward strand.
GCAAAATAACAAACAGCAAAAGATATATAAATAGGACCTCGTAAAAATTAAAAACACTTTGTTCATCAAAAGACTTTACCAAAAAACTGAAAAGACAAGCTACTGGCTAGAAGAATATCTTTGGAAACCATATATCCAGTAAGAATCTAATAACCAAAATATATATAAAACTTGAACAACAGCAAAAAGACAGATAACCCAAACAAAAAAATGGGCAAAGGACTTCAATAGAGATTTCACCAAACAGGACACTCAAATGGCCACCAAATGCATGAAAAGATGCTCAAGGTCATTAGCCATCAAACGGATGCAAATCAAAACTACAATGAGATACCATGTCACTCCTACTATAGGATCACTACGAGTTAGAATCGACTTAATGGCAACGGGCCTGTTTTTTTTTTTTTTTTCCCCTTAGGATGGCTAAGATTTAAAAAAACAGAAATAACAGAAAATAACAAATGCTGGTGAGGATGTAGGGAAACTGGAACTTTTATCCATTGCTGGTGGGAATGTAAAATGATACAGCTGTTCTGGAAAACAGTGTGGCGGTTCCTCAAAAAACTAAAAATAGAGCTACCATATGACCCAGAATTTCCCTCCTAGGAATATACCCAAAAGACTTGAAAACAGAGTCTCAAATAGATACTTGTACACCAATGTTCAGTGTGGCACTATTTACAATAGCCAAAAGGTGGAAGCAGCCTAAATACCCTTCAATGGATGAATGGAGAAACAAAATGTGGTACATATATACAATGGAATACTACTCAACCAGTAGGAGAAATGAAGTCTTGATTCATGTTACAATATGCATGGAGCTTAAAAACATTATGCTGAGTGAAATAAGCCCATCACAAAAGAACCAGTATTGAATGACTTCCCTTACATAAAAAGACAAGAACAGGCAAATGTATAGAGACTAAAGTTTATTAGTGTCACCAGGAGCAGGAGGGAGGGGGAAAAGGGAGTGTTGTTGCTTATGCAGTACTGACTTTTAAGTTTATGGTGTTGCAAAAATCACACTGATTAATGGTACGGTTGCACAGCCGATTAACTGCTGTCAAGTTGTACACTTGTAAAAAGTGGAACTGGCAAAACACGTGTGATAGATACATTTACCAAAAAAAAAGAGTAGCTGCTGCGGCTGCTCATGTACAACCAAATACCTCATGGATTTTGTTCCTTGGTTTGGAGGTTTAGGGTCATGGTTTCATGGAAAATTTTAATAATTAGCCTAATAACAGGTTTACTGCTTCTTTTCTACCTCCTAGTTCGTTCCATAGTGCCTGGGGCCTTAAAAGCTTGCAAGCAGCCATCCAAGGTATAACAATTGGTCTCAATTCACCTGGAGCAAGAGAGGAAAGACAGTCAGAAATAGGAGGAGGCTATGGAATGGGGGGCTAATGGGCTCCATGAACAACTGCCTCCTTTGCCATGAGACTAGAACTGGATGGTGCCTGGCTATCATTACTGAACATTTAGATCAAAGGGTCTATAAAAGAATCCTAATCAAAAGGGAGAAAAATGTGGAATACAATTTCAAATTCTCATGGAATCCATACTTTCTGGAGCCATGGGGGCTGGAAGAGCCCCTGAAACTATTGCTGAGATAATCTTTAAATCTTAAAACTTAAACCAAAAATATCTCCTGAAGTCTTCTTAAAACCAGACAGCAATTTCACTTAACTAGTAAAGAATGTCTGCCTTGAATTGTGTTCTTTTAAGTACTGGTTATACGGGATCAAACTGACAACAGCAACTCAAAAGATCACACAGGAAACTCAGGAAGCAATGAGTTTATGTTAATGGAGGTGGAAGAATTTGGGAAAGAAAGGTGAGAACGGTTGCACAACTTGAAGAACGTAATCAGTATCACTGAATTGTACATGTACGTGTGGAAATGTTGAATTGGTGTGTGTTCTGCTGTGTATATTCTCAACAACAACAAATAAAATAAAATGAACTATTAAAAAAAATTGAAAAGAGAACCCACAGAATGAAAGAAAATATAAACCATATATCTGAGAAGAGACTGGTATCTAGAATATATAAACAACTTCTACAATTCAATAATATAAAAGACAAATAACTCACTTTAAAAATTGGCAAAGGATCTGAGTAGACATTTCTCCAAAGAAATGGTCACTATATCTCAAGACACCCAAAATCATCAGTCATTAGAGAAATGAAAATCCAAATCACAATGAGGTATCATATCACTTCACACCCACTAAGATGGCTAGAATTAAAAAATAAAAACAGACAATAACAAGTATGGAGGAATTAGAACCCTCATAAACTGCTGGTGCAATTATAGAACGGTCCAGTCACGTTGAAAACAAGCTGGCATTTCCCCAAAATGTTACGCACAGTTACTATCTGACTCAGCGACTCCACTCCTAGGTATCTACCCAAGAAACGAAAACTACATCCACATGGAAACTTGTACACAGATGTTCACAGCAGCATATTCAAAACCCAAATGTCCATCAAGCGACAAATGGATAAGCAAAATGTGGTATATCCTTACAATGGTATATTATTTAGCCATAAAATAAATAAATACAATAAATCCAGGCTACAATATGGATGAACCTTGAAAACATAACTGTTGAGTGAAGGAAGCTCATCACAAAGCACCGTATATTATATGGATCCATTTATATAAAAAGTCCACAACAGACAAAACTAGAAAAACAGAAAGTAAATTAGTGGTTACCTAGGGGGCTGGGGGGAAAGCGGGAGATTTTTGGAGTGATGAAAATGTTCTAAAATTGTTGTGATGACTACATAATTCTGTGAATATACTAAAAACCTTTGAATTGTACAATTTAAATGGGTGAATTGCATGTTAACTACATCTCTACAAAGCTGCTATAAAGGAGCCCTGGTGGCACAATGGTTAAGTGCTCAGCTGCTAACCGAAAGATTGATGGTTCAAACCCATCCAGGGGCTCTGCAGTAGAAAGACCTGGCGATTTGCTTCTGTAAAGATTACAGCCAAGAAAACCATATGGGGCAGTTCTACTCTCTTACATGGGGTCGCTAAAGTCGGAATCGATTTGACAGTACCTAACAAGAACAACAAAACTGTTAAAAAATACAAATTGAGCAAAGCATTCAAAGGATTTTTTTTTCCTATTTAAAAACATCATCTTAATTACAACGGCACTACAACAAGCCAGAAGGAAGAAAAGCATGTGAGACTTGTGCTGTCAAACACTCTGATCAGGAGGGGCAAAACCAGCTCCACATGTTTTTGAGCACTTCCTAAGAACTTAATCTGTAATTACATCCTGAATTCCCAGGGCTCTGGTCCACTGATTGCCACAGCAGCTAGGCTGGCCCCTGACAGTGGTCTGCAGGGGTGCTCCTCCTCACAGGAGTCTGCAAACATCCTGGTGCCTCACGGCCACTGCTGCTAGGCACCTGTAATATGTCACTGTGCTGATGTGATGGCCGGTGTTTTAGCAGGTGAGGATGCTCATTGCCTTGCAATGGGTGGGACCAACAGTACACAAGAGTTGTTCCTCCCAAATATTAATTAGTCCTTTTGAGAACACTAAGGTATCAAATACCAACCACTTGTGAAGACCAGGCTTGTGTATGCCCCACTAAGACCCCATGTTCTTCTGGACTATTCACACTGTCACCCCCTCCCCAAATTACCACCCCACTTTGCCCTAACTTTTTTTCCTTGCTCCTGCCCCTCTCTGTGGTCAGACCTGCCCTGTGGCTGTCACCATCCACCCTGCCGCACCCAACAATCCAGCAGAGCTGGTCTGGAGTCATACTGCACAGTGTAAGGAGAATGAACACAGCCAAAATCATGATATAGCAAACCCAGCAGAGAAGCAGGAAGGAATTACAAAGGCCTTGGCTGCCAACTCCAAGCCTGCTTAGTGGACACACAGATTCCACTGCCCTGAGGACGCCCTCTGTCATCGACTCAGAGGCTCCTGCAACCATCTCTGGCTTTGGGATATTCTTTCCTTCTAGACTTTGAGCTGCCTTGGACCTAAAAAGGGCCACAAGTCAAGAATTACCCCTTCTTTCCCCGTGTCCTCTCTTCCTTCCATCCCTCTTCTAGCGGCTTGGATTCATGGTACTAGATTAGGAAATGCCACTGAACAGTATCTCCTCACCCATTTCTTCTGGGGCTCCTATTATGATTTTCTGAAAAAAGATGCTTTTCGTACAGCTGAACAAATAGTAGCAATGCTAATTTCACTGCATGTCGATTATAACGGGTGCTTTTTAAGTATCTGGTACTAAATTATGCGTCTCAAAGTAATTAAAATGATATTTGGGAGCCAAAAATAAAAGGATCCCCGTGGTCTCCATGCAGAGCTCAGGCTCCCTGGCATGGGCAGGCTGGGCGTGGGTGGGGCTCACCTCACTGTTGCTGTAGCGCGCCAGCTCTGAGATGAAGCGCATGTGGTCCTCTCGGATCTGGATCATCTGCTCGCAGATGTTGTACTGAGGGCTGCTGCTCGAAGACGTGCATGTCCATCTGGGTTGGCGGAAAAAGGGTGTTATCTGAAGAGTGCCCCAGCGTGTTTACAAATCACGAAAGCCGGAGAAGACAGTGGCATGACAGCAAATTATAGGGGTGTCCCCCTACTGTCCACAACAGCCCTGTGTGGGACCCCACGTGTACTGCTTGTGTGCAGCCCACGTGTGGTCCATGAGCACCCCATGTGTACCACTCGTGTGCAGCCCATGTGTGGTCTGTGAGTGCCCCATGTGTGCCGCTCGTGTGCAGCCCACGTGTGGCCCATGTGTACCTTGTGTACTGCTCGTGTGTAGCCCGTGTGTGGCCCCCGTGTACCTTGTGTGGCCCGTGTGTACCGCGTACTGCTCGTGTGAAGCCCGTGTGTGGCCCGTGTACCTTGTGTGCTGCTCGTGTGCAGCCTATGTGTGGCCCCCATGTACCTTGTGTGCTGATCGTGTGTAGCCCACGTGTGCCCATGTGTACCTGGTGTGCTGCTCGTGTGTAGCCCATGTGTGGCCCATGTGTGGCCCATGTGTACCTGGTGTGTCACTCATGGGCAGCCCATGTGTGGCCTATGTGTACCTTGTGTGCCATTCATGTGTGGCCCATGTGCAGCCTGTGTGTACCCTGTGCACAGTCCTGTGTGTGCCCTGTGTGCTAAATGCAATTAAAAAAACCATTGCTTTTGAGTCGATTCCGACTCATGGTGACCCTATAGGACAGAGGAGAACTGCTCCATAGGGTTTCCAAGGAGCACCTGGTGGATTTGAACTGCTGACCTTTTGGTTTGCTGCCAAGCTCTTAACCACTATGCTACCAGGGCCCCAAACGCAATAGATTACAATTAAATAAATTCTGTTCAAAAGAAAGGAAATAAGTGTTCAGCACTCATCACTTCCTAATTATTTTACTAATTTTACTGTTCTCCACTACCCCAAGGGTATTTACGCCTATTTTATTTGTTATGGTGGAAACACTATGTAATTGTATGTTACTAATCATGTCATGTTTGCAGCTTGAAATCACTCATGGGTGAATATTTACACCAAGGAAATTGGTAAATGATACCAATCAGAACTTGGTTTAGTGTTAAAGTTTAAAGAGGCTTCAGTTTAATGAATGTATCTTATATGAGGATGACAAACAGTCTAAAGTAAATCACATATCAGATTTAATGGCAGATTTATTGGAGATAAGTTAGCACAGAGGTTGGCAAACTACAGCCCAGGGCATGTGTGACCAGTTTTGGTACAGCCCTGGTGGAGCCCTGGTGGTACAAACCTACCCAATGGCTCCAGGAGAGAAAAGACCAGGCAACCTGCTCCCTTAAAGATTACAGTCAAGAAAACTCTATGGAGCAATTCTACTCTGTCATATAGGGTCACTATGAGTTCGAATTGACTCAATGGCACCTAACAAGATGGTTTTGACATTTTTTAAGGGTTATTAAAAAAAAAAAAACAAATAAAAAAGCAATAGAGACCACATGTGGCCCACAAAGCCTGAAACATTTACTATGACCTTTACAGGAAAAGTTTGCTGACACCTGAGTAAACAGATTAGGATGCGACACAATTTGTCAAAATCATGGTTGAATTGCCACCACAGGTTGCTATGGATCAAACATTCAGTAAAGTCAACAAAAGCATTCCATGAGACTCGATTAGCTATGTGGAACTTACAACAGAGTATTGTGTATTTATAATTTACGGCAAGGGTCAGCTCATTTTTGCTGTAAAGAGCCAGGGAGTAAATATTTTATGATTTGTGGGCCACCTGTCTCTGTCCTATCTGTCATATCTTCTCTTCCTCTTTTCTTTTCTTTTTCTTAAACAAAAACAACTCTTTAAACATGTAAAGACCATTCTCAGCTCCAAAGACCTTACAAAGCAGGCCTGGGCTAGATTTGGCCCTTAGGCGATAGTTCCGTAAACTTTGTAACAGACACATACACATCCCTGCCCCTTGATCAGAGCTGATGGTTAAGCATTTACCAGCGCACCACTAGGCCTAGAGAATTCTTTTACACTTCTATATTCTGAATCAGCGCTGTCCAATAGAACTCTCTAGGATGATGGAAATGTTCTATATCTGTGCTGTCCAATATGGCAGCCACAAGCAATTAAGTATTTGAAATGTGGCAGTGCTGAGGAAATGAACTTTTTATTTTTTTAATGGATTTAAATTTAATACCCATAGGTAATGAGGTATTAGAAAGTCAAGTTCCAGACAGCTGAGAATGTCAAAGGTTACATCTCTAGATCAATAAGAATAGTGGAATAAAATTATATAATGAAGAAACTGCAAAAAGCTTTAACCCTACCGAGATTTATTTTCCTCATAGTGGGCACTGGTCTTTACGTATCTTGCCAGTTCTATTTGCATGTCCCCGAACAGTGGAACCACCTGGAGCTGCTGTATTCAAAGAACAAAACAAAATGGGGTCATTATGTATGCTTTGTCACCAAACACATAATCACAGCAGTGATTAATGTTGATAATTACTTTGGGTTAAATTCTACTCCTACAGATCATTTACTACCTAAAAAAAGTGTAAATAACTGCATTCATTAGGAGAAAAATAAAATAAAACTTGTTTCAAAATCAACATATAAAATAATTATTAAATGTTAAAAGTAACCTACATTGTTGCTATATCCAAAGTCGTAAGAAAATCAAGTCCACTTCTATATACAAACAACAAAAAATTAGAAAATAAATATTTTAAAAGACAAATTCGCAAGAGGATAAACTATAGGTAAATATATGCATACCTATAAATAAATGTAACAAAAGATATGTAAAACTTCTAAACAAAAATACTACAAAAATTTTAGAGAAAGTTTTGAAGTTCTTAATGGAGAAATACGCCATGTTCATGTGTTAGAAGACTCAGTATTTTAAAAATGTCCATTCTCTCTAAATTGATCTAAAGGGCCAATGCAAACTCAATCGGTATTCCATGAGGACAAATGCTTTTGGGGGGAGTGTGTATGTGTGAAATATCCTGGGTGGTGCAAACGGTTAATGCGCTCAGCTGCTAACTGAAATGCTGGAAGTGTGTATCCACCCAGAAGTGCCTCAGAAAAAAGTACTAGCAATTGGCTTCTAAAAAGTCAGCCATTGAAAGCCCTATAGACTATAGTTCTACTCTGACTCACATGGGGTCACAATGAGTTGAAACCAACTCAATGGCATTTTTTCTTTCTTTCTTTCTTTTTTTTTTTTTGGTGTATGTACATGTGGAAATCAGCAAGCCAAATCTAGTATGTATTTAGAAAGGTAAAAAGACAATATCCAAGATGATTCTGAAAAATAAAAGTGGAAGACTCATACTCCCAGACAAGCAGACCTATCATAAAGCTACCATGATTCAAGCAGTATGGCACTAGAGCATGGATAAAGGCTAGTGGAACAGAACAGCTGAGGCACACACTTACAGACACTTGATTTTTTTGACCCAGGTAACACTGCAAAGCACTGGGGAAAAAGATGGTCTTTGCAACTGGATATCAACATTGGGGGAACAACCAAGACTGTCAACCCTCTACCTCACACCACATACAGAAGTCAATTCCAGGGGGACTAAACAGCAACATTTCTAGAAAGTTAACACTAAAAGAAAACTCTCATGATCCCAACATATACAAAGATTTTTTAAAGTAGACTGTTAATAAGGATTCAAAGGAGCCCTGGTGGCGCAGTGGTTAAACTGCTTTGCTGCTAACCGAAAGGTAGGCGGTTCAAACCTACCAGCCGCTCCATGGAAGAAAGATGTGGCAGTCAGCTTTCATAAAGATTCACAGCCTTGGAAACCCTGCAGGGCAGTTATACTCTGTCCTGTAGGGTTGCTATGAGTCAGAATCAACACCAAAGGGTTTGTTTTTTTCTGTTGTTTTTTTTTTTTTTTTTGTTATGAATTGTGTTCCCCAAAAAGATATGTTGAAATCCTAACCCCTGGTGCCTCTGAGCACACTCTTGTTTGAAAATAGGGTCTTTGAAGATGCTATCGGTTAACATGAGATTATGGAGTAGGGTGAGTCCTAATCCAATCTGAGTAGTGTCCTATAAAAGAGAACAAGAAACATATGGAGGGAAGATGGCTATATGACAAGGGACTTACACTGCAGCTACAAGTTATGGGACTAACAAAAGCTGGGAGAGACAAGCAAGGATGTTCCCCTAGAGTCTTCAGAGAGAACATGGCCCTGAGAACACCCTGGATTTTGACTTCTGGACTCCAGAACCATGAGACAATACATTTCTGTTGTTTTAAGCCACTACTTTGTGGTACTCTGTTACAGCAACACTAGGAGACAAATACATGGACACTAGAAAATGACTGATACATTGGACTACATTAAAATTAAGAATTTCTGTTCATCAAATGACACCAGTAAATAAATGAACAGATGAGTCAAACTGGGGAGGATACCTGCATTTTGGGATACATGTATCCAGAATATATAACCGGAACCAAACCCGTTGCCGTCAAGTCGATTCCAATTCAAAGGGACCCCACAGGACAGAGTAGAACTGCCCCATAGGGTTTCCAAGGCTGTAATCTTTATGGAAGCAGGCTGCCACATCTTTCTACCATGGAGGAGCTGGTGGGTTTGAACTGCCAACCTTGCAGTTAGCAGCCAAGCGCTTAACCACTACATAATAAGTGCTCCTTGCAGAATCTATAAAGAACTTCATAACAATAGGAGAATAAAGAGAAAAATACTTGAAGAAGCGCTTCACAAAAGAGAACACATGAAAGGCTAATAACATGAAAAGCCATCTGGGAAACATAAACCAAACCACAGTGAAACAGTAGCCAATAAAAATCACGATGACAAGCACATCTTTTAGAATGGCCAAAGTTAAAGAAAAAAAAAGAGACAGTGCTAAGTGCTGGCAAAGACGTGGAGCAACGGGAACTCACATTCATTGCTGGTGGGAACACAAATCAGTACAACCATGTGGGAAATTTCTGGTGATATCTACTAACACTGAAAATATATATATTCTATGATGCAAAATTCCACTCCTAGGAATTATCCAGCTGACATCTGCACAAGTGTACATTAATTACATATAAGGCATTTCAGAGCATCACTGTACTAGCCGAAAACCAGAAATAAAAATTTCTGTTCATCAAATGATACCAGTAAGTAAATGAACAGATGAGCCAAACTGGGGAGGATACCTACACTCTGGAATACATGTATACAGAATATATAACCTGAACCAAACCCGTTGCCGTCGAGTCGATTCCGATTCATAGCGACCCTACAGGACAGAGAAGGACTGCCCCACAGGGGCAGAATGTCCATCAAGAACAGAATGGATTGAGGTAGGGCCAAGATGGCGGAGTAGTCAGATGCTTCCTGTGGTCCCTCTTAACAACAAACACCCAAAAAACAAGTGAACTGATTATATATGACAATCTAGGAGTCCTGAACATCAAAAGAAAAGTTGAAGAACTGGACTGAGGGGCAGGGGAAGGGAGAGTTTGGAAAAGCGAGGAGTTGCCAGACCTGACTGGCAAGAACTGGCACCCTTCAGGTCAGATCGGCTGGTGCACACAGTGAGGCAAGCAGTGGCACTCAGGAGGCATTTTCCACATCGGGAGACTGAGCATCAGAGAGTCTACATGGACCTCCAGAACCAGTGAAAAGCGGCTCTCAATCAGCGAAAGATAAGTACAAGCATCTGACCTACCGCACAGATCAAAACACACCCCCTTTGGCAAATACCACTTTCTCGTTTACCTACCCCCTCCTTACTCGGCACTGGGTCCCGGGCCGGCTTCAGCAACTGTCAAGTCCCCTGGGCCAGAAGTAGGGTCCACCACGCGCCCTGAGCCATTCTCTCGGCATTGGGGAGGGAACAAATTAACAAACAGGAAAAAATAATCTGCTGGCTCCCCTAAACCAGGAACTTAGGATAGGCACAGCTCCTTTGCCTAGGCACAGGCATAAAGGGTCTACAGACGTTCAATGTCTTTCACCCCTGCACAGACCTGTGTGTGCCCATTTCAACAGTGGAGGCCCTCATTAGCACAGTACAACAGGGTATATACTAAAAGCCTAACTTCAATTCTATCAGCTATATGGCAGAATTGCAGGTTCATGACATTTGACACCGCTCTGCCCATTAAGTAGGGTCCTCACCTACCCACATTAGACATCTGAGGACTGCTGGCTCCACCCACACCACCTAGCCACACCTGAGAGGGGTCCAAGAATAAGTGCTACCTCCCAGTCCTTACACCCAACAGCACTGGGTGCCCATAGTCCAGCTGCCAAACCCATCGACCTATACACTCTAGGGAACAGGGACACACCTTCCTCCCAGGCACTCAGGAGCAGCCGTCAGCCCGTTGCCTGGCTCAGTGCATGACCCCCTACTGCAGCTAGATGCCTGGACCTACACCAATCACCCATGTCTGTCTAGGACTGTAAGTGAGAGCCTGCACCACACACATGGTGACCGACCACCTGGGCACCTGAGATGAAGACATACAAGAAAAGTAAACAGACTCCAGGGCTCACATACACCTAGTAAGACGTCTAACTACCAAGTGACAGGATGTTAGAGCTTCAAAGGTACCAATAATCAAACTACCTCCTAAGAGCAGCCTATCTGGGCATATGAAAACACAACAAAACTAGGAGCTAGGAAACAGTAACCAAACATAAAATAAATAAATGTAATAACTTACTGATGGCTCGGAGACAACAATCAATATCAAATCACATAAAGAGGCAGACCATGACAGCTTCAGCAAACTCCCAAAACAAAGAATCAAGAAATTTTCCGGAGGAAGAGAACTTCTTGAAATTACCAGAGGTAGAATACAAAAGATTAATACAGAGAACTCTACACGAGAACAGAAAGGAAATCATGCAAAAGGCAGAAGAAGCCAAGGAACACAAAGACAAAGCAATACAGGAACTTAAGAAGATTACAGAATAACAAAGTGACAAATTTAACAGGCTGCAAGAATCCACAGAGACACAGTAATCAGAAATCCAGAAGATTAACAATAACATTTCAGAATTAGATAACTCAACAGAAAGTCATAGCAGCAGAACTGAGGCAATGGAAATCAGAATTAGTGAGACTGAAGATAAAGCACTTGACACCAATTTATTTGTGGAAAAATCAGATAAAAGAATTTTTAAAAAAGAGGAAACCTAAGAATTATGAGGCACTCTATAAAGAAGAATAACCTACAAATGACTGGAGTACCAGAAGGGGCGGGGGGGGGACAGAAAATACAGAGAGAATTATTGAAGCCTGGTTGGCAGAAAACTTCCCTGACATCGTGAAAGATGAGAAGATATCTATCCAAGATGCTCAATGAACCCCACATAAGGTAGATCCCAAAAGAAAGTCACCAAGACATACTATAATCAAACTTGCCAAAACCAAAGAAAAAGAGAAAATTTTAAGAGCAGATAAACGAAAAGTCATTTACAAAGAAGAGTCAATAAGAATCAGCTTGGACTACTCAGCAGAAACCATGATGGCAATAAGGCAATAAGATGACATATATAAAGCTTTCAAGGAAAAAAACTGCCAGCCAAGAACTATACACCCAGCAAAACTGTCTCTCCAAAATGATGGCGAAATTAGGGCATTTCTAGATGAACAGAAGTTGAGGGAATTTGCAAAAACCAAACCAAAATTGCAAGAAATACTACAGGGAATCTTCTGGTTAGAAAATCAATAACATCAGATAACAACCGGACTAGAACAGATAATATCAGACTAGAACACAGGACAGAACAACCAGATATCAAACCAGATAGGGAAGTCACAAAAACGAATTAAAGCTAAAACACTGAAAACACGGAAACAGAGACATCGAAATGTAAAAGATGTCAACATTAAAACAAAAAAGGGACTAAAAAATGTAGTCATAGATCCTTCAAATGGAGAGGAAATCAAGGTGATATAAAGAAACAAAATCCTGGTTTAAACTTAGAAAAATAGGGGTAAATATTAAGGTAACCACAAAGGAAAATAACAATCCTACAAGTCAAAATAAAAAACAAGAAAAATGTTAACGATTAAGCGAACACAAAATCAACAGTGAAAAAGATGAAAAGAAAATACATAAAGAAAAATGACTCAGCACAGAAAATTAAGTGGAACAAAGAAACTGTGAACAACACACAAAAAAAGACATCAAAATGACAGCACTAAACTCATACCTATCAATAATTATGCTGAATGTAAACGGATTAAATGCACCAGTAAAGAGACAGAGAGTGGCAGAGTGCATAAAAACACGATCCGTCTATATGCTGCCTACAAGAGACATATCTTAGACTTAAAGACACAAACAAACTAAAACTCAGAGGATGGGGGAAAATATATCAAGAAAACAATGCTCAAAAAGAGCAGGAATGACAATATGAATCTCTGACAAAACAGACTTTAAAGTAAAATCCACCACAAAGGATAAGGAATGACACTAAACAACGATTAAAGGGTCAATACATCAGGACATAAATATAATAAACATTTGCACACTCAATGACAGGGCTCCAAAATACATAAAACAAACTCTAACAACATTGAAAAGAGAGATAGACAGCTTCACAACAATAGTAATGGTGACAGACACAACATCCAGAAAGAAGCTCAAAAAAGACGAGTAAGATCTAAATGCCACAATTAACCAACTTGATCTCACAGACATATACCAAACACTCCACCCAACAAACAGCAGCCAAGTATACTTTCTTCTCCAATGCACATGAAACATTCTCCAGAGTAGATCACATATTAGGCCATAAAGCAAGCCTTAACAGAATTCAAAGCACTGAAATATTACAAAGCAACTTTTCCAACCATAAAGCCATAAAAGTAGAAATCAGTAACAGAAAAAGCAAGGAAAAAAAATCAAACACATGGAAACAGAACAACACCTTGCTCAAAAGCTACTTCGTTATAGAGGAAATTAAGGACGGAATAAAGAAATTCACAGAATCAAATGAGAATGAAAACACATCCTACCAGAACGTTTGGGACACAGCAAAAGCAGTTCTCAGAGGTCAGTTTATACCAATAAATGCACACATCCAAAAAGAAGAAAGGGTCAAAATCAAAATATTAACCCTACAACTGGAACAAGTAGAAAGAGAGCAGCAAAACAAGCCCTCAGTTGCCAAAAGAAAGGACATAATAAGAATTAGAGCAGAATTAAATGAAATAGAGAATAGAAAAACGACTGAAAGAGTTAGTAAGACCAAAAGCTGGTTCTTTGAAAAGATCAACAAAATTGATAAACCACTGGCAAAACTGACAAAAGAAAAACAGGAGAGAAAGCAGGTAACCCGTACAAGAAATGAGATGAGCGGTATCACAACAGACCCAACTGAAACTAAAAGAATCATAACAGATTACTATGAAAAATTGTACTCGAACAATTTGAAAACCTAGAGGAAATGGGCAAATTTCTAGAAACTCACAACCTACCTAACCTAACACAAACAGAGGAAAAACAACTAAATAAACCTATAATGACAGAAGAGATTGAAAAGGTAATTAAAAAACTCCAAACAAAAAGAAAGCCCTGGCCTTGACGGTTTCACTGAAGAATTCTACCAAACTTTCAGAGAAGAGTTAACACCACTACTAGTACAGGTATTTCAGAGCATAGAAAAGGATGGAATACTCCCAAACTTATTCTATGAAACCAGCATAACCCTGATACCAAAACCAGGTAAAGACACCACAAAAAAAAGAAAATTTCAGACCAATATCCCTCATGAACATTGACTCAAAAATCCTCAACAAAATTCTAGCCAACAGAATTCAACAACATATCAAAAAAAAAAAATTCACCACAACCAAGTGGGACTCATACCAGGTATGCAGGGATGGTTCAACATTAAAATAACAATGTAATCCATCACATAAATAAAACAAAAGACAAGAATCACATGATCTTATCCATTGATGCAGAAAAGGCATTTGACAAAGTTCAAACCCACTCATTATAAAAACTCTCAGCAAAACAGGAAAAGAAGGGAAATTCCTCAACATAATTAAGGGCATCTATACAAAGCCAACACCCCACATCATCCTAAACGGAGAGTCTGAAAGCATTCACCTCGAGAACAGGAATCAGACAAGGATGCCCTTTATCACCACTCTTACTCAACATTGTGCTGGAGGTCCTAGCCAGAGCAATTAGGCTATAAAAAGAAATAAAGGAAATCCAAATTGGTAAGAAGGAAGTATCTCTATTTGCAGATGATATGGTCTTATACACAGAAAATACCAAAGAATTCACAAGAAAGCTACTGGAACTAATAGAAGATTTCAGCAAAGTTTCAGCATACAGGATAAACATACAAAAATCAGTTGGATTCCTTTACACCAACAAAGAGAACTTCGAAGAGGAAATCACCAAATCAATACCATTTTCAATAGACCCCAAGAAGATAAAATACTTATGAATAAATCTAACCAGAGACATAAAAGACCTATACAATGAAAACTATAAAACACTATTGTAAGAAACCAAAAGAGACCTGCATAAGTGGAAAAACATACCTTGCTCATGTATAGGAAGACTCAACATTGTGAAAAGGTCAACTCTACCCAAAGCGATCTACAGATACAATGCAATCCTGATCCAAATTCCAACCACATTTTTTAATGAGATGGAGAAACAAATCACCAACTTCATATGTAAAGGGAAGAGGCCCCAGATAAGTAACGCATTACTCAAAAAGAAGAGCAAAGTGGGAGGCCTCACACTACTTGATTTTAGAACCTATTATACCACCACGATAGTCAAAACAGCCTGGTATTGGTACAACAACAGATACATAGACCAACGGAACAGAATTGAGAATCCAGATGTATATTATTCATCCACCTACGAGCAGGTGATATTTGACAGAAGCCCAAAGTCCGTTAATTGGGGAAAAGACAGTCTCTTTAACAAACAGTGCCAACATAACTGGATATCCATCTGCAAAAAAATGAAACATGACCCATACCTCACAGCATGCACAAAAACTAAATCAAAATGGATCAAAGACCTAAATATAAAATCAAAAAAGATAAAGATGATGGAAGAAAAAATAGGGACAACACTAGGAGCCCTAATACATGGAATAGAGAATACAAACCATAAGTAACAATGCACAAACACCAGAAGAGAAACTAGATAACTGGGACCTCCTAAATATCAAACACTTATGTTCATCAAAAGACTTCACCAAAAGAGTCAAAAAACAACCTACAGACTGGGAAAAAATTTTGGCTATGACAAATTCGATCAGCGGCCGATCTCTAAAATCTACAAGATACTGCAAAACCTCAACAACAAAAAGACAAATAACCCAATTGAAAAATGGGTGAAGGATAGGAATAGGCACTTCACCAAATAAAACATTCAGGCAGCTAAAAGACACATAAGGATTTGATCATGATCATTAGCCATTAGAGAAATGCAAATCAAAACTACAATGAGATATCATCTCACCCCAACAAGGCTAGCATTAACCCAAAAAGCACAAAATAATAAATGTTGGAGAGGTTGTGGAGAGACTGGAACACATACAAACTGTTGGTGGGAATGTAAAACGGTACAACCACTTCGGAAATCAATTTGGCGCTTCCTCAAAAAGCTAGAAATAGAAGTACCATATGATCCAGCAATCCCACTCCTTGAAATATATTCTAGAGAAATAAGAGCCATCACATGAATAGATACAAACACACCCATGTTCACTGCAGCACTGTTCACAATAGCTAAAAGATGGAAACAACGCAGGTGCCCATCAGTGGACAAATGGATAAATAAATTATGGTATAATTACACAATGGACTACTACGCAGCAATACAACAATGAATCTGTGAAACATAACATGGAGGAATCTGGAAGGCATTTTGCTAACTGAATTCAGTCAGTCGCAAAAGGATAAATATTGTATGAGACCACTATTATATGAACTCAAGAAATGGTTTAAACACAGAAGAAAACATTCTTTGATGGTTATGAGGGTGGGGACAGAGGGAGAGGGGTATTCACTAACAATATAGTAGACAAGAATTATCTTAGGTGAAGGGAAGGACAACACACAATACAGGGGAAGTCAGCACAACTGGACTAAACCAAAAGCTAAGAAGTTTCCTGAATACAGTCAAATACTTTGAGGGATAGAGTAGCAGGGAAGAGGGTCTGGGAACCATGGTTTCAGGGGACTTCTAGGTCAACCGGCATAATGAAGTTTATTAATAAAATGTTCTACATCCCACTTTGGTGAGTGGCGTCTAGGGTCTTAAAAACTAGCAAGCGGGCATCTAAGATGCATCAATTGGTCCCAACCCATCTGGAGCAAAGGAGAATGAAGAACACGAAAGACACAAGGAAAACATTAGCCCAAGAGACAGGGCCACATAAACCAGAGACTCCGTCAGCCTGACACCAGAAGAACTAGATGGTGCCCGGCTACCACCAATGACCACCCTGACATGAAACAAAACAGAGAGTCCCTGACAGAGCAGGAGAAAAGTGGGGTGCAGAACTCAAATTCTAATAAAAAGACCAGAGTTAATGGTCTGATTGAGACTGGAGGGACCCTGGAAGACATGGCTCCCAGACTCTCTGTTAGCCCAAAACTGAAACCATTCCTGAGGAGAACTCTTCAGACAAAGATTAGACTTGACTATGGGATGGAAAATGATACTTATGAATAGTGTTCTTCTTAGCTCAAGTAGATACATTAGACTAAATGGGTAGCTCCTGTCCGGAGGTGAGATGAGAAGGCAGAAAGGTTCAGGAGCTGGTTGAATGGACATAGGAAATCCAGGGTGAAAAGGAGGAACATGCTGTCACAGTATAGGGAGAGCAACTAGGGTCACATAACAATGTGTGTATAAATTCTTTTATTAGAGACAAACTTGAATTGTAAACTTTCACTTAAAGCACAACAATAAAAAAAAGAATAGAATGGATAAATAAACTGCAGTATAATCATAAAATGGAATACTATACCACAGTGAAAACCAAGGAACTACAGCTGCAGGCTATAGTAGGAATAAATCTCACAAGCATAAGGTTTTGTGAAAACAGCCAGGTACAGAAGACTACAAACAATGGCATGATTCCACTTATATACAATTGAAACTCAGGCCAAACTAATGTAGGAGAAAAGAATATAGAGAGTAGTCACCTTTGCAGCGCGAGGGGGAGGGGGACTAGGGAAGGGCAGGGGTTATGGGGCTGCCAACAATGGGCCTCCCCACCCCTGTTATTTCCTGATATGGGCCACAGTTACTCAGGGTGCTTATTTCACAAAAATTGAAGCTGTCACTGAGGACGTGTCCATTCTCTATAAGTATGCTATACTTCAATTTAAAAAAAGTTTATTTAAAAAAGACTTGAAGGGACTTCTGGCAACACTGCACTCTAGGCAGAAGCACGACGCCGTTCCTCCACAGTAAAGATCCGAAAAACTAAGCCAAACAGCGAAAACAGCAATCCTGAAACCCTAAACATCAAATGAAGTGTTAAATAACTCAGCCAAGCACCAAATGGAGTTAAGAAACTGTCAGAGAACAGAAAGCAAGAAGGCATACATGGAGAGATCCCCTATCACTAATGCAGCACGGATCCACCATCTTGGATTCCTATCAGAGACCAGCAAATAGGCGGTAGGAGAAAACAGCTTCACGGAGCTTCCAGCATGAGACAGAACAACCGGTAATTGGTGATACACGCTTTCCCACCCCGCACCCTTCTTCACCCCAACTTGGCCTCCCCTGCTTCCCATGGCCACAGTCTCTTGGCTGGGAAGCACTGGCTGCTTGGATTCCACCTGCCCGCCCTGGCCGACTCCCTAACTGCCATTTGTTGGCTGCTGGGGTTGCTTTTTTCCGCTTCTTTTGATCTCTTCCTTACCTCTCACCACCTGCCCCTCCTTTTGCTCAAATACCTGGCTCCGTGCACAATCTTTGCTTCTTCCTGAGGGGCTGTGGAGCTCCGTTCAAGTGTGGAACTGCTTCCCGGTCCGTCCTGCCACGCTGGTGGGATCCTAGGGCTTTTCTGTTTGTTTGTTTGTTTTCAATTGTTTTCTTTTTCTTCTCTCGAGTTGGGAGCCCGTTCTGGCCAGGCAGTGCTGTGCAGCTTGGGACGCATCCCCTCAACTTGTGCAGATGCACAAAGAGATCCCTGAGCGCATTTCTTTTTTCGTTTTCTTTTTCTTCTTTCTGTTTTTTGGGGGAGGTTTTTCTTGCTCTTTTTTTTTTTTTTTAATTTGTTTTTTTTCTTTTCCCTTTTTGTCCTTCTTCATTACTCAGTTTCTTGTCTGTCTATACCTTTCTTCTGTTCCTGTCCCCTGGATACCTGGCACTGAACACCTCTACGCCTCCTAGCCAGGCTGTACTTCAACACCTGGGAACAACTTCCCCAGAGCTCCTAGCTGCAAAGGTGCGATCCCTGGGAGCTTTGCTGTTCTTTTTTCTTTCTAATTTTTATTTATTCATTCTTTTCTTTTCTTCTTCTTTTCCCCCTTTTCGTTTTTATCCATTTCATAGTCTCTCTTCTCTCCAGTCCAATGGCAAGCTCCCCTAGCACTCTTTTTTGTTTGTATGTTTTTGGCTCCTATTCCTCTCTCCTCTCTCCCATACCTATCTTAGCTCCACACATCACAATCTCCCCCCTCCATCCTGCCTACCTGCACCGTGCACTTAACATCACACCACCAAGCAGCACAGGCACGGCCTATCAGAAACTGCCCTGCACTGACTACCTACCCACCCGGGTGACTGTAGTAAGTGTCACAAACAACCCATCCCAGCAACTCCCCTTCAGCTAGACCTGCCCTGCTGTACCGTATCTGAACGACTGACCCTGCCAATTGGAGAAGGAGGTGAAAAGTATCGTGCCCACAGACAAGCAAACTACAAAAAACACACAGCCCACCTGCACAGACATAGCCAAATTAAAAAAAAAGGATGAAACAACAAATCTACAATCAATAAACAAGAAAAATAATTACTGAATGCCCCAAAGACAGCAGACAATATCAAAACATTTACAAAAAGAGGACAGGATGGTTCCAGTAGGCATCCAAAAGAAAATACCAGATGACTTTCCAGTAGAAGAAAAGACACTAGAACTACCTGATAGGGAATTCAAATCTCTAATACTCAGAACTATCTAAGAGTTGAAGCAAAAACCAGACAAAAATGAGGAAAAAATAGACAGATTTATGGAAAAGGCAGACAAATTTATGGAAAATACAGACAAAAAAATGGAAGAATTCCAGAAAATAATGCAAGAACAAAATGCCAAAAACAAAATTCACAGCTAGAAATTATACAAAAACAACAATTAGAAATCCAGAAGATAAACAACAAGATTTCAGAAATGGACAGTGTCATAGAAGGGCTGAGGAACAGATCTGAAACGGTTGAAGATAGGATCAGTGGAGTTGAAGACAAACACTTGGATACAATTCTGTTTGAGGAAAAATCAGAAAAAAGAATGAAGAAAAATGAAGAGACCCTGAGAATTATGTGGGATACAGTCAAAAGCAAAAATCTGCGAGTAATCGGAGTTCCAGAACAGGGGGAGAAAACAGAAGACACAGAGAGAATCATTGAAGAATTGCTGACAGAAAACTTCCCCAATATCATGAAAGATGAAAACTTGACCATCCAAGAAGCTCAATGAATCCCATGTAGGATAGACCCCAAAATAAAATCACCAAGTCATATATATCATAATCACACTAGCTAAAACCAAAGACAAACAAAGAATCCTGAGATCAGCTCAAGAAAAACAAAAAGTCACATACAGAGGAGAAACAATTAGACTAAGCTCGAATTATTCAGCAGAAACTATGCAGGCAAGAAGGCAATGGGACGACATATATAAAACCTTGCACGAAAACAATTCCCAGCCAAGAATAATATATCCTTCAAAACTCTCATTCAAGTATGATGGTGAAATTAGGTCATTTCCAGATAAACAGAAATTAAGGGACTATGTAAAAACCAAACCAAACTTACAAGACTTACTGAAGGGAGTCTTTTGATCTGAGAACAAACAACATCAGACCACAGGCTGAATATAGGACACAGGATTGTACTAGCCACATATCTGCCTAGGAAATGAACTCTTAGGGACTATGCAAAACCAAAAGAATTACAAAAGGGAACCAGAGAGGTTAATCGGTAAATGACAACAGCAACAGAACAATAAAAGAGGGAATAAACGGTGTAGATATAGAACCATCTAATGGAGAGGAAGTCAAGTGATACCAGGTAATAACAGACTGGTTCAAATCTAGGAAGATAACGGTAAATTTCAAGGTAACCACAAGGAAAGTTAACAAATGTACTCATTAAAATAAAGAAGAAAAACATAAAGTCTCAGTAAAAGCAAAACCTACAAAAACAAAAGAAATGAAAAAAAATCCACAAACAAAAGGAACTCAGCACAGAAGAGCAAGAGGAACAAAACTGGAGGACATTATGCTGAGTGAAATAAGTCAATCACAAAAGGACAAATATTGTATGAGACCTCTACCGTACAACTCATGTAAAAGTTTACATACAAAAAGAAACAATCTTTTTTGGTTACGAGGGATGGGAGGAGTGGGGGTAACTAAATAGGTAAGTGGTAACTCTGGTGAAGGGTAAGAGAGTACACATTACTGGAGAAGCCAGCACAACTTGTACAAGGAAAGGTCATGGAAGCTCCATAGACACTTCCAAACTCCCTGAGGGACTGAATTGCTGGGCGGAGGGCTGTGGGGACCATGGTCTCGGGGAATATCTAGCTCAATTGGCATAACATAATTTATAAAGACAGTGTTCTACATTCTACCTTGGTGAGTAGCATCTGGGGTCTTAAAAGCCTGTGAGCAGCCATCTAAGATACTCCACTGGTCTTGCCCCTTTGGCAGCAAGGGAGAATGAAGAGAACAAGATACAAGGAAAAGATTAGTCCAAAGGAGCAATGGACCACAGCTACCAAGGCCTTTACCAGACAGAGTCCAGTCCAGCTGGATGGTGCTCAGCTGCCACTGCTGACTGTTCTGGCCAGGATCACAATAGTCCTGGACAGAGCTGGAGAAGGATGTAGAACAGAATTCTAACTCACAAAAAAAGACCAGATTTACCGGCCTGACGGACTGGAGAAACCCTGAGAGGATGGCCCCCAGACACCCTTTCAGCTCAGTGGTGAAGCCACTCCCAAACTTCACCATTCAGCCAGGGACTGGACAGCCTCATAAAACAAAATGGGACTAATGAGGCACAGCACTCCAGGGACAAGCAGTAGAAGGCAGGAGGGGACAGGAAAGCTGGTGATAAGGAACCCAAGGTTGAGAAGGGACAGTGTTAACATGTCATGGGGTTGTTAACCATTGTCATAGGGCAATATGTGTACTGTTTAATGACAAACTATTTGTTCTGCAAACCTTCATCTAACGTACAAAAAAAGAAAAAGAGTGAAATCAAACTGACAACAGCAACTCCAAAGGTTTGATGGGAAGCCTAGGGGAGAGTGAGTTTAAGATAATGGTGACGGAATGATTTGGAAAAGGATAGTGAGAATAGCAGCACAACTGGAAGAATGTAATCGATGTCACTGAATTTTACATGTAGAAACTTTCAAAATGGTGTAACTCTGGCTATGTATATTTTCACCAAAAAAAAAAGGTCCTCAAGGGCGAGCAGAGAGAGTGTTGACATGTCATGGGGTTGTTAAACAATGTCACAAAACAATATGTGTACTCACTGTTTAATGAGAAACTATTTGTTCTGTAAACCTTCATCTAAAGTACAATAAAAAAATTTAAAAAAAAAAGATGTTACCCACCTTGAAGTACTTGTCGATTTTAGTTAAGTTGATTCTCTTCTTAGCATCCAATTTATAGATATTACTGACACTACCATCCATCAAGTACAGACCAAAGCCCATGACCTGAAAATCCACAAAATGTTGCAATAAAACTTAGAACTGCAAATTACCCATAAGCACTTACACTATTAGAGCTGATAATTTTGAAATGACAATTGACGCTTTTTTCCAAAAAACACTTTGAAGAGCTTCTAGGAAATAGAGCTATCCCTTCTTATGAAGCTGTTCTTACATGTATATTCTTTCTGTAGCTATTTCAATTTCCTCCTAAGGCACACACACCAGCTCTGACTCTTGGAAACAGCAATGTTAATACTACACATTTGCAGGTACCATAAGAATTAAGAGAAGAAAAAAAACCAAACACACTGCCATCGAGTCGACCCCGACTCATAGCGACCCTATATGACAGAGTAGAACTGCTCCACAGGGTTTCCAAGGATTGTCTGGTGGATTCAAATGGCTGACCTTTTTGGTTTGCAGCCATAGCTCTTATCTACTACGTCATCAGGGTTTCCAAGAATTAAAAGAGGGCTCCCAAATACCTTTATCAGTTCTTAAACCAGCCAGCACTTTTAACATTAATGTCACACCAACCAAGCCAGGGGCTGAGATAAAACACTGTCCCTGGAGTGCAAGTAACACGAATGACCAAATGTACAATCTGTTCAGCACACTAAACAAGCAGTAGGATTCAACATCAGATACAACAGTGACCTAACTGAGGCTGAAACTGGGGCAAGGGGATTCTTGAGTTGTATGAAAGGCTTTTCTCCAATTCAAGATTCCATATCCCCAGACAGTCCCCAAAAACAGGTTCATGAACGTACGTTTTCAGGCTGGTTGTCAAGTACGTGAAACATGTTTTTCCCACTGAAATCATGTTATGAAGGATGGCCGGCTTCCAGGCCACCAGATAAAAACTGAAAAAACAAATCCTCTAGCCTACCCTAAGCAGCAAGGGAATTCTAGAACTACATTGTCCAACGCAGTAGCCACATGAGACTATCTAAATCTAAATGCATGTTAAATAAGCTTTCTAACATGGCACTTACCACACTACAATGGCTCCTGCCTGAGACAGCACAGATACAGACACCTCCGCCCTCACACGAAAGCTGCTCCAGCCCTGACTGCCTTTGCAGTGTTCTTCCAAGCTCCCCCTCAACCCATCACAGCAGGAGGCCAGAGGCCTTGCTGCTGGGCCTGCTCCTGCAGGAGGGCTTTGGACAGTGAGGATACCCAGCAAAGGTACCCACAGGGATGCCCTCTGCAAAGGGAACAGCAGAATTTCCTTTTCATCTTTCCAATGAGCTATGTAGATGAAAACCTCCCAATTGGAAACAGAAAAATGATAAAAAGAATATGGTGAACAGCCATATCTCTTGACCAACAGGTCAACTTTAGCATATTTAATTCCAGGAATCACATCCTTGAAAGGGAAGTCCTATACAACTTCTGCTCCGGAAGCTTAGTGAAATGGTACTCCCTTGCCCTAGGACCCCCTCACCCACAAGGGCAGCACCATCTCCAGGACTGAGTGTGAAACTGCAGCATCGCTGCATCGTGCAGACTGCACGTGGGGGCTGGAAATGCTGCACACACAGTGCAAGCACAAGAATAAGAAAAGGCTGGTGAAAAAGGACTCTAGACAAAGCTTAGCATGTCAACGAGAGCACACACTGTTCCTGGCAATCCTACTGTCAGCCGCCTCCACATGTACCTTGAGGAGCATGTGTTTCTCACTGGGTGTCAAGTACATTTTATTCTCGTAGTAATCCACACACAAATTCACAATGTCTGCAAGGAGTTCTTCATAGCCAGAGATGACTTCGAGCTGCTGTTGCAGAGACTGAAACACAAAGCAGAGACATGGCCACCGACCATCTGGACTGCACGTGCTGACCAGGGCAATGTGGCAAGGCCCTCACCTGTGTGATCTTGTTGTGGTTGGCTAGGAACATGGACAGATTCTGTGATTCCTGGATGGACTGTGGATCCGCCATTTTCCGTAAAAACTGAGCAGCCCTTTCAAAGCAATGATCAGAGTTAATCCCAAAATGTACTTTATGATTTAAAAAAAAAAAAAAAACAGCCTGGGAAAATGAGGATGATGTTATTCTCTCTACAGTTATTTGTAGAAATGTCAGTGTTAGAGACCGGTTACCACTTCAGCCTTTTCATGTTTCTCCAGCCCAGGACTCCAAATCAGTCTTTAGCCCAATTAGACTTGTCTTACACAGCTCTGGACAGTCACAACCCTACTTTTCTACAGCTGACTGTCTTCTTTAGAGACAGTACAGCACACACCACCCCCATGAGCATAGTCACAGACCAACTCAGCTGGGAACCGTCTGGGCCACCATGCCTCTTGACAAGGGGCACATGTCCCTGGAGATGCTGCCTCAGGAATCACACACAGTTTTGGTACCAAAAGTTCTGAGACAAAGTCCTGGTTCTACCACCAGCTTGCAGCTCTATCCCGGGCAAAGCTCTTTCAACATTCCTAAGCCGCAGTTATCACATCTGTGAACAAACCACACCCAAAAGACTGATGTGAGAATAATCAAACGGGGTCAGTGTATGTGAAAGTACCTGTACGCCAAGGCCCAACAGAAACGGGAGGTCCACACGGTGAGTCTGTGTGTCCTTGAAGATGTGGAGTTGGGTGTGAGGACTCTGGCCATTTCAGGCTGCCCCCACAAGGTTCAGCAGAAACTGCCCAATGAGTATATATGTCTGTGCAATCTAGAACCTTGAAGGTTTAACTAAAATAAAGTTCCCATGGCACGGACTGATAACCTACCCCAACAGTCATTCCTCCTCTCCTCCATCGTAAGAAACTCTGAATTGACATGCAACAGCAATGTGCCCGGCTAAAAAACTGCATTTCCTTGTAGCCGGCTGTGGCCACATGACTAAGGGCTGGACCATGAGACACTATGCAAAACACTGTATGGTACTAGAAGGTCTACTTATACGGGAGAGCTGGGGCCCTTCTCATCTCCTTCCTCCTTGCTGACTGGAATGCAGAAATAACACAACAGGACAGCAGAGCAGCAGGAGAGCAGGCTCCCTGGCTCCCTGAACACTGTGGAGCAAATGCATCACAGTCCCACCTACATTGGCACTTTTCAGGAAGCAAAAAAGAAACTGCAGTCTAGTTTAAGCCACTGTTATTTCTGTGGGTTTTTAAAAATTGTACACGTTAAAACAAATATTAACAATATAGTAACATTCCTTGCCATTTTAAATGTGTTCACTTTATTGATTTGAATAGTTCTTTCCAGGGGTAAGGGATCAAGGATGCTGTTTTCTATTTTCCCCAAGCCTCACTATAAATCTATAGGTTATCATGGCATTTACACTCAGAAGGGGTTGTGCTACCAGTTGGCTGCAGTAAAGTGTGGGGGTGTGAGGGCTTATGAAGAGTGGGGATAACTGTCCAGGATGGTGTCCAACAGGGGTCCAAACAGAGGTTGCAGAAATGGCAGAAGGAAAGGTTGTGTGTATTGTGCTCAGGGGAGCCTAGGGGATGCCTGGATCTGGAGAAAAGGTTCTACTACTACAAGAAAACACCTTTTGAAAAGCGAAAGCCGCCGATGCTGCCCACCTCTCCTGCTGCATTGACAAAGCCAAAAAGGCTGAGGAAGCTGCTCCAAAGTGCACCACGGGTGCACAGTGCAACCAGGCCAGGTCCGCCTGCACCTCGGAGCCTCACCATGTCCCATGCAGCATGTCAAACACACGTGGCACCCAACACCATCAGCAAACAGGGTAATAACCCGAGAGCTGGGTTAATAGGTCTGTTTCTAGTCCTGAAGCTCTAGGCTTCCGTGCAGAGCTGATTTTAGGTGATAAATGGAATGTCTGCACTTACTTGACGTGAACAAGCTTAAGATTCCAGGTGATCTAGTGAGACTCCCACTGACGCATCCCCCTCAAACCTCAGCTTGGTGTCAGGTCCCACCCCAATGTTACTTTAAGACAGACGCAACACACATTCAGGTACAAAGCACCATCTCTTCCAATTCATTTTTATAGCTGTTGGGCTCACCTGGCATTGATTGGTTTCTCCAGACCCACAGTCTCCTAGGGATGGCCCTGGCATATGGATACCCTAAAATTACATCTGTTGAAGACCAAATATCTTAAAAGTCTTCTCTGTGTTAGACTATAACCTTCATGGTTTTAGTGACCACTTCTGCTTGCCCACTACCACAACGTGTCACCCTGATCTAGCTTTATAAAGGCGCAGTATACGTACACTACCACGTGTCACCCTGATCTAGCTTTATAAAGGTGCAGTATACGTACACCACCACAACGTGTCACCCTGATCTAGCTTTATAAAGGCGCAGTATACGTACACCACCACGTGTCACCCTGATCTAGCTTTATAAAGGCGCAGTATACGTACACCACCACAACGTGTCACCCTGATCTAGCTTTATAAAGGCGCAGTATACGTACACCACCACAACGTGTCACCCTGATCTAGCTTTATAAAGGCGCAGTATACGTACACCACCACGTGTCACCCTGATCTAGCTTTATAAAGGCGCAGTATACGTACACTACCACGTGTCACCCTGATCTAGCTCTATAAAGGCGCAGTATACGTACACCACCACGTGTCACCCTGATCTAGCTTTATAAAGGCGCAGTATACGTACACCACCGCGTGTCACCCTGATCTAGCTTTATAAAGGCGCAGTATACGTACACTACCGCGTGTCACCCTGATCTAGCTTTATAAAGGTGCAGTATACGTACACTACCGCGTGTCACCCTGATCTAGCTTTATAAAGGTGCAGTATACGTACACCACCGCGTGTCACCCTGATCTAGCTTTATAAAGGTGCAGTATACGTACACCACCGCGTGTCACCCTGATCTAGCTTTATAAAGGCGCAGTATACGTACACTACCGCGTCACCCTGATCTAGCTTTATAAAGGCGCAGTATACGTACACTACCACGTGTCACCCTGATCTAGCTTTATAAAGGCGCAGTATACGTACACTACCACGTGTCACCCTGATCTAGCTTTATAAAGGTGCAGTATACGTACACTACCACGTGTCACCCTGATCTAGCTTTATAAAGGTGCAGTATACGTACACTACGTGTCACCCCGATCTAGCTTTATAAAGGCGCAGTATACGTACACTACCGCGTGTCACCCTGATCTAGCTTTATAAAGGTGCAGTATACGTACACTACCACGTGTCACCCTGATCTAGCTTTATAAAGGCGCAGTATACGTACACTACCGCGTGTCACCCTGATCTAGCTTTATAAAGGCGCAGTATACGTACACTACCGCGTGTCACCCTGATCTAGCTCTATAAAGGCGCAGTATACGTACACTACCGCGTGTCACCCTGATCTAGCTTTATAAAGGCGCAGTATACGTACACTACCACGTGTCACCCTGATCTAGCTCTATAAAGGCGCAGTATACGTACACTACCGCGTGTCACCCTGATCTAGCTTTATAAAGGCGCAGTATACGTACACCACCGCGTGTCACCCTGATCTAGCTTTATAAAGGCGCAGTATACGTACACTACCGCGTCACCCTGATCTAGCTTTATAAAGGCGCAGTATACGTACACTACCACGTGTCACCCTGATCTAGCTTTATAAAGGCGCAGTATACGTACACTACCACGTGTCAACCTGATCTAGCTTTATAAAGGTGCAGTATACGTACACCACCACGTGTCACCCTGATCTAGCTTTATAAAGGTGCAGTATACGTACACCACCACGTGTCACCCTGATCTAGCTTTATAAAGGTGCAGTATACGTACACCACCGCGTGTCACCCTGATCTAGCTTTATAAAGGTGCAGTATACGTACACCACCGCGTGTCACCCTGATCTAGCTTTATAAAGGTGCAGTATACGTACACCACCACGTGTCACCCTGATCTAGCTTTATAAAGGCGCAGTATACGTACACTACCACGTGTCACCCTGATCTAGCTTTATAAAGGCGCAGTATACGTACACTACCACGTGTCACCCTGATCTAGCTTTATAAAGGTGCAGTATACGTACACTACCACGTGTCACCCTGATCTAGCTTTATAAAGGTGCAGTATACGTACACTACGTGTCACCCTGATCTAGCTTTATAAAGGCGCAGTATACGTACACTACGTGTCACCCTGATCTAGCTTTATAAAGGCGCAGTATACGTACACTACCGCGTGTCACCCTGATCTAGCTTTATAAAGGTGCAGTATACGTACACTACGTGTCACCCTGATCTAGCTTTATAAAGGCGCAGTATACGTACACTACCGCGTGTCACCCTGATCTAGCTTTATAAAGGTGCAGTATACGTACACTACCACGTGTCACCCTGATCTAGCTTTATAAAGGCGCAGTATACGTACACTACCGCGTGTCACCCTGATCTAGCTTTATAAAGGCGCAGTATACGTACACTACCACGTGTCACCCTGATCTAGCTCTATAAAGGCGCAGTATACGTACACTACCGCGTGTCACCCTGATCTAGCTTTATAAAGGCGCAGTATACGTACACTACCACGTGTCACCCTGATCTAGCTTTATAAAGGTGCAGTATACGTACACCACCACGTGTCACCCTGATCTAGCTTTATAAAGGTGCAGTATACGTACACCACCGCGTGTCACCCTGATCTAGCTTTATAAAGGTGCAGTATACGTACACCACCACGTGTCACCCTGATCTAGCTTTATAAAGGTGCAGTATACGTACACTACCACGTGTCACCCTGATCTAGCTTTATAAAGGCGCAGTATACGTACACCACCACGTGTCACCCTGATCTAGCTTTATAAAGGTGCAGTATACGTACACTACCACGTGTCACCCTGATCTAGCTTTATAAAGGTGCAGTATACGTACACTACGTGTCACCCTGATCTAGCTTTATAAAGGCGCAGTATACGTACACTACGTGTCACCCTGATCTAGCTTTATAAAGGCGCAGTATACGTACACTACCGCGTGTCACCCTGATCTAGCTTTATAAAGGTGCAGTATACGTACACTACGTGTCACCCTGATCTAGCTTTATAAAGGCGCAGTATACGTACACTACCGCGTGTCACCCTGATCTAGCTTTATAAAGGTGCAGTATACGTACACTACCACGTGTCACCCTGATCTAGCTTTATAAAGGCGCAGTATACGTACACTACCGCGTGTCACCCCGATCTAGCTTTATAAAGGCGCAGTATACGTACACTACCACGTGTCACCCTGATCTAGCTCTATAAAGGCGCAGTATACGTACACTACCGCGTGTCACCCTGATCTAGCTTTATAAAGGTGCAGTATACGTACACTACCACGTGTCACCCTGATCTAGCTTTATAAAGGCGCAGTATACGTACACTACCACGTGTCACCCTGATCTAGCTTTATAAAGGTGCAGTATACGTACACCACCGCGTGTCACCCTGATCTAGCTTTATAAAGGCGCAGTATACGTACACTACCGCGTCACCCTGATCTAGCTTTATAAAGGCGCAGTATACGTACACTACCACGTGTCACCCTGATCTAGCTTTATAAAGGCGCAGTATACGTACACTACCACGTGTCACCCTGATCTAGCTTTATAAAGGCGCAGTATACGTACACTACCGCGTGTCACCCTGATCTAGCTTTATAAAGGCGCAGTATATGTACACTACCACGTGTCACCCTGATCTAGCTTTATAAAGGTGCAGTATACGTACACTACCACGTGTCACCCTGATCTAGCTCTATAAAGGCGCAGTATACGTACACTACCACGTGTCACCCTGATCTAGCTCTATAAAGGCGCAGTATACGTACACCACCGCGTGTCACCCTGATCTAGCTTTATAAAGGCGCAGTATACGTACACCACCGCGTGTCACCCTGATCTAGCTTTATAAAGGCGCAGTATACATACACTACCACAACCTGTTACCCTGGTCTAGCTTCCTAAAGGCACAGTAATGTACAATAACACAACCTCTCACCATGATGTGGCTTTATAAAGGCACATAATGTACACTACCACAATGTTAAACCCTGATCTAGCTTTAAAAAGGCATAGTAATGTACACCACCATAACCTATCACCATGATCTAGCTTTATAAAGCCATAGTATATGTACATAACCATGTGTCACCCTGATATAGCTTTATTAAGGTATAGCATACACACTACCACAATGTGTAACCCTCATCTAGCTTAAAGGAACAGTAATGTATATTACCACAACGTGTCACCCCACCTAGCTTTATAAAGACACAGTAATGTACACTTCCATAATGTGCCACCCTGATCTATCTTATAAAGGCACTGTATAAGTACACTACCACAATCTGACACTCTGCACTAGCTTCATAAAGGTGTAGTAACGTACACTACCACAACGTGTCACCCTGATCTAACTTTATAGGGGCGTAGTATACATACACTACTACAACATATCACGTTGATCTAGCTTTATAAAGATATAGTTTTCGTACAGTCAACTGGTATTTTGTCAATTCCTGAGACTCGTATTTTGTCAATGCCTTCTGTGTAGCCTGGACCACTTCCTTCAGTACCGTCGGTTCTTAATCATATGCTACTTTCTGAAATGGCTGAATGTCAACCAATTCTTTTTGGTACAGCGACTCTGCGTATTCTTTACATCTTCTTTTGATGCTTCCTGCCTCGTTTAGTATTTTCCTGTAGAATCCTTCAGTATTACATCTCAAGGCTTGAATTTTTTCTTCAGCTCTTTCAGCTTGAGGAATGCCTAGCATGTTCCTTCCTTTTGGTTTTCTATCTCCAGGTCTTTGCACATTTCATCATAATACTTTACTTTGTCTTCTCGAGACGCCCTTTGAAATCTTGTGTTCAGCTCTTTTACTTCATCATTTCTTCCTTTCACTTTAGCTACTCGACATTCAAGAATAACTTTCAGACACTCTTCTGACAACCATCTTGGTCTTTTCCTTCTTTCCTGTCTTTTTAATGATGTTTTGCTTTCTTCGTGTATGATGCCCTTGATGTCATTCCACTCGTCTGGTCTTTGGTCATTAGTGTTCAATGCGTCAAATCTATTCCAGAGATGGTCTCTAAATTCTAATATACTCAAGGTCGTACTTTGGTTCTTGTGAATTTGTTCTAAATTTTCTTCAACTTCAATTTGAACATGCATATGAGCAACTGATGATCTGTTCCACAGTCGGCCCTTGGCCTTGTTCTGACTGATGATATAGAGCTTTTCCATCATCTCCTTCCACAGATGTAGTCGATTTGATTCCTATGTATTCCATCTGGTGAGGTCCATGCATGCATATAGTCACTGTTTATGTTGTTGAAAAAAGTTATCTGTAATGAAGAAGTCATTGGTCTTGCAAAATTCTATCATGTGATCTCCAGCATCATTTCTATCACCAAGGCTATACTACTTTCCAGCTACCAGTCCTTCTTCTTTGTTTCCATCTTTCGCATTCCAATCACCACTAATTACGAATGTATCCTGACTGCATGTTTGTTCAATTTCAGGCTGCAGTAGTTGGTAAAAAATCTTCAATTTCTTCATCTTTGGCCTTAGTGGTTGCTGTGTAAATCAGAATAATAGTTGCATTAACTGATCTTCCTTGTAGGTGTGTGGATATTATCCTATCACTGACAGCACTGTTACTTCAAGACAGATCTTGAAATGTTCTTTCTGATGAAGAACGCAGCGCCATTCCTCTTCAAGTTGTCGTTCCCGGCAGAGTAGACCATATGATTGTCTGATTCAAAATGGCCAATACCAGTCCATTTCAGCTCACTAATGCCTAGGATATCGATGTTTATGTGCTCCATTTCATTTCTGATGATTTCTAATTTTCTTAGACTCATACTTCATGCATTCCATGTTCCTATTATTAATGGATGTTTGCAGCTGTTTCTTCTCATTTTGAGTCATGCCACATCAACAAATGAAGGACCAATTAGTATCACCATGATACTGAGAAAGAAGTCAACAAGGATTTCATTTTACTTTGGATCCACTATCAACACCCACGGAAGCAGCAATCAGAAATCAAACAATGCACTGCATCGGGCAAAGCTGTTGCAAAAGATCTCTTTAAAGTGTTAAAAAGCAAAGATGTCACTTTAAGGACTAAGGTGCACCTGACCCAAGCCATGGTGCTTTCAATTGCCTCATATGCATGTGAAAGCAGGACAGTGAATAAGGAAGACCAAAGAAGAACTGACACCTTTGAATGATGGTATTGGCAAAGGATATTAAACATACCACAGGCTGCCAGAAGAACAAACAAATCTGTCCTGAAAGAAGTACCGCTAGAATAATTCTTAGAATCAAGGATGGCAAGACTCCATCTCACATATTTTGGACATATTATCAGGAGGGACCAGTCCTTGGAGAAGGACATCATGCTTGGTAAAGTAGAGGGTTAGTGAAAAAGAGGAAGACCCTCAACAAGACGGACTGACACAGTGGCTGCAACAACGGACTTAAGCATAACGACTGTCAGCAGGGCACATGACCAGGCAGTGTTTCGTGCTGTTGTTCACAGGGCCGCTATGTGTCAGATTCGACTCGACGGCACCTACCAACAACCACAACATACGTACACTACTACGTGTCACCCTGCTAGCTTTATAAAGGCACAGTAATGTACACAACCACAAAGCGTCACTCAGCACTCCTGCAAACTTAATTTGCCCATCACCCCTCCTGCACCTTACACCTAGAAGCATGTCCTGAGACTTGAAAAGTAACTACTGGCAACCAGCAACAATGGTCCCACACCCACCAGGCACGCATCCCCAGCGAGGCACCACCTCTGCCTCATGAACACCCTCAGGGCCTAGACTGCAGGGTCTGCTGTGTGAGGCCTGGCATGGGAGGCCTGGCATATATGCAGGCAGCTCACCTCTTGTAGGCCGAGTGATCGTTCTTCACGCTGCACTTCATGTTCTTCAGCTCATCCAGCACAGCAAACATGTTGATGAACTTGCCCAGGGTAAGCAGGTAGGCCTCAGACACGAAGTCCTTCCTTCTCTCCACGTGGCACAGGCGCCGCACCTCCCCGCAGAAGCGCTCAATGGCGTTTCTCTAGCAGAGGACAGAAAGGCAGAGCACCATGCATCAGTGGCAGGCTGCCCCCAGCGAAGCCAGGCTGACCACCCCTTAAAGAGTTTGCCGCTTGTGTGGACCCACCAAGTCTGTGGAACTCAACAGATTCTCTTGATTAGTTTCCAGACGTATTTGCTCTGTAACAATAATTACTTATTTTATGTCCGTAAAGTAAAATAATTTTGTTAATTATTCTAGCAAAGATGTCTACAATAAAACGTCTGTAAAATAGATGGTTTAACTCTCAGAAATAAAGCAAATGAGAGATTTTTCCCTCTTGACGATTTTTAAGTTAAGACAAAACTTGATCTCCTAGTAAGTTCTATCTTCTCCTCTGGCTGAAGGAGTCTATAATGAAAGTCCTCAGACATTTCCAAAGTGCTTCTTAAAAAGCCAGCAAGTCCTTTCCTAATGCCACTCTTTGCCTAACCAATGAGCTCCACAAGGCCAAGGCAGTGCAAGGTTGAGAGGAAGAAAAACACCTGAAAAACCAGGTGAATTCAAAGGGCAAGTCGGCAGGAAGAAAACTGTGCAGTTGGTACTGTTAGAAAGAACAGCCCTCAAGGGGGAAATGAGTAGTCACTCTCAATCTGGGAAGAGATGTGTCTGTCTTGAGGGGCACCCATGCTGTGATCAGCAAGGCTGCTTCCGTCCTGTCTCAGACCCTGTGTGGCGGCTTTGACTGCTGTGTGCTATGCTCAATGAGCTCATGCTTTGAGAAAGGAAAAGTCATGGTGAGGGCAATGGCAGAAAACCTCAGCCCTCCACACTAAACCATATGGATTATTTTGCTCTTTTTACCTGGAAGTACATAAAATTCATCAGTTTTGTAACCTCTGGCTCAAGGACCTCCACAGTTTTCTCATAAATCTCCACTCTGTTAGGCTGCTCATTGCATTTCACCTGGGAATAAGCAAACAAGTACAACAAAAAAGGTCAAAGAGGCTTCAAACCAGCTAGAAGTGGCTGCTGGAGCTGGTGGCCTACTTGGGGGAAAGGGGGCAGAGATGGGAGGAAGCGGTTAGAGATGGGAAAGGAGATAGAAGAAGAGGTGGAGACAGGGGCAGGGAAGGGATGGAGGTGGGAATGGGGTGGGGAGGGGGGTTAGATGGGGAGGGGAATGCAAATGAGGGGAGGAAGAGGGCGGGAGAGGGAGTGAAGGTGAGGGACAGATACGGGATACGGGGGAGCAGGTAGAGATGGGGCAGGGAGGGGAGATGGGTATGGAGAGGGATGAAGATGGGAGGGGAGGTGGGGGCAGGAAGAGGGGTGGAGGTGGGAGGAGGAAAGAGATGGAGATGCAGGTGGAGTCGGGGTTAGGTGGCACCTGCGGGATGGCCCTGGAGCAGCTCCTCCAGGTATATAGCATGACAGCATACTCCTGACCCTCCTCCAGCATCTCGTTCTGCAACGGAACATAGGGCAAGTCAAAGGTAGATGGACGGAAACCTCAAAAGGAAGCAGGAGAACAGTCATCAAAATGACGTCAAATTGCTAAAATCTAGATGAAGAGGCATAAACTCTCTCAACTCTCTCCTTGAGATGGACAGACTCAAGGACTATGACCTGCTTGCCCAGAGGAAGCTGTGGCACTGCGAGCACGGCAGTGGGTGCTCAGGGGCATGGAGGCGAGGCACCCCTTGCTGGGGCCACCACACTCGCACACTCTTGGCCGCAATCAATCTACACAACCTGCTGGTGACTGCGGCCTGAGCACGGATGCAATGTTCACAGGGCCCTCCAGGACTCTGTACCAGGCCACACGAGCCACCGGGGTCACAGAGAAAACTCAGAGGCCAGCCTGCTGTCCTTAGTGCGCAAACAAAAGCTAGAAGTGTTTCTGCAGAACTTACAGGGAGAGTTTCCACAGAAGAGGAATGCCATAACTTTTAAAACCCCCTTTAGCGTTCTATTCTTTCCTTCACGATTTTCCTTCGGTAAAAATTACACCAATGCTTGTTAAAACGTCAACTGCAAATTGATAATCCTTTTAAGATGCTTTAAAATGGCCTTCCTTAACGGCTAAAAGGGCATTTAAAATGTTTACCACCTCTGACCCTGCAATTTCACTTCTATAAATCTAGCCAAGGGGAATAATGAAGTATTTATAAAGCACTCACCACGGAATTTTTTCCTAATAAGAAAAAAAGAGCAACTAAGTAAACACAAAACAATAATTAAATAAACTGTGGGCATTTACAAAATGGATTATAAGACCTGTTGCCGTCGAGTCAATTCTACCTCATAGCAACCCTACAGGACAGAGTAGAACTGCCCCGAAGGTTTCAAAGGAGCAGCTAGTGGATTTGAACTGCCAATCTCTTGGTTAGCAGCAGAGCTCTTAACCACTGCACCACCAGAGTTCCAATTACAGCCATTAAAAATTGCTTTATCTAGCACATTTCAATGACATGTGAAAATGTTCTTGAAATCACTAAAATGCCTCATCATCAATACAACTCATTTATAAAATCTAAATTACACATGGGTGTGTCCCTGGAGTGTGAATCCAGGTTTATAAGAAGGAGAGAGGAGAGCTAACAGGGAGGGGTTCCCTCAGAACACTAACAAAGGTTTGCTCTGGGCCACAGATCCTCAATTTTTTTTAAAAGTATGTACTGTTTTTATAATAAAAAATAAAGGTTTCTTTCAAAACATAAGGCCTTTCATTTACTTTCTTCTCTTTCTCCTCACTATATATCATACGAGGAGAATACCAAAGACACCCCCTTTGTCATCAGCCTGCCGCCCTCCAGAAACACAGGTGTGCAGACAGAATTACCATGCTAGAATGTACGGTGGCCTGCTCGATGTATCTTGCAATGCCAGTGACAAACGCATTTCTGTCTTCAAAGTTAGTGTTGAAATTTGGCTAGAAGAAAGAGAAAAGGTATGTAGATGCTGGAGTTGCTGCCCTGTGCCCCAGTGGTTGCACTTGGGGGTTTGGGGTGGGGCACACCTGGTAGAGCAGTGAGGAGGGTGGGGGCTCAATGCAGGGCTGCTGATCGGGCAGGGGCAGCTCCTCCAGGAGATCCACGTTGGACAGCGCATCCTCCAGTGTCACCTGGGCTGCCATCCTGGCACCGCAACACAGACACAAAGTCACATTTCCCATAAGGAAAGGCAGACACCCCAACCATCTTCCTGAGGCCAGGGTTCTCAAGGCCACGTGTCCCAGGATCCTGCTTCCCACTACCCTCTCCTGAGGGCCATCTGGGGACTTCTCAGCAGGAAGGCTCGCCCGTTCTGGGAGTCACCACCCAGCCTCTCTTTCACTGTACTCAAGTCGAACCATGCTCTCCTGGCCTCCAGGAGTGATACTGGTGCAGAGAACATGAGTGTGGACAATTGCTTCCTCCTACGGCTGCCCCCTTGAGCATCACTGTCCCCTGTGGCCATAACGAGGGGCATGCCTAGGAACTGCCCCCATGACCACACTGCTCCAAGGGCCACACGCCATGCCAGGCCAGCACAGCGGAAGACTCAACAATCCTCTGCACACAGACACTTCCCAAGTGGTCCCTCCAAACAGGATCACATGCTGGGGCCTGAGACGAGAGGACAGGGACCCGCCTGCTGGTGCCCACAGTCTAGTTGGACGGACAAGCCAGGATCACCAGGAATGCCCGGGCACCCCGTGGGGAGTACCACTCAAAAGGTGAAATGAGGGAGATGTGGTTCGCAGAAGACAGAGAACAGTGCACACGATGGCAAGGGAGAGACTGGGACGATGGGGCCACAAGTCAAGGAGCACCAAGCATAGGCAGCAGCACCAGAGGCTGGAAGAGACATGGAAAGATCCTCCCCTAGAGCTTTTGGAGATGGCCCTGCTGACAACCTGATTTCAGACTTCTGGCCTCCAGAACTGTGAGAGAATAAATTTCTGTGTTTTAAGTCACCAGGTTTGTGGTAATTTGTCAAGCAGCCGTAGGAAACTCAGCACTAGTCTGCTCCAGCCCCAGGTGAGAAGATGCCAGCACATCCAACTCAGCACAGCTCTAAACACAGCTCCATGGGCCTCCGAGACTGAAGGGCAAAAGGACACAGTGCTCTTCCAGGCCCGAGATGGATGGAGAAGAGAAAGGGAAGCCCCAGGGGCAGTGCAGAGAGGAAGAAACTGGGAGGAGCAAAGCCATTTGTTTGTGGACTTCTGGGCCCCTCAGACCGAAAAGCGGACCCAACCCCATTCCACGCACTGAAGACTGCGGCCTGGATGGCAGGGAAACCAGCACTACAGATACAAAACAAACTTGATACTGAAACCACCACCCTCACAAGGTAGATCAGAACTTTCAACCTAAATCTAACCAGGCTGTTTGCCTGCTAAAATAAAAACATAAACATTCTCATAGGATTTAAATATGGCCCAGAATTTCATGACATCAGAATGTCCAGATGCAATCCAATTTACTCAGCACACAAAGAACCAGGAATATCTCAATTCCTAAGGGAAAAGACAATCAACAGACTCCACCGCTGAAAAATAACACAGATGCCGCAATAATCTAGCAAAGACTATTTAAAGTGGCTACTCCAAAAATCTCTCACAATCAACCACTCCTGAATTGAAATGAAAAAGAGAGTCTTAGTAAATACGTAAATATATATATAGAGAGAAGAAAAACATCAAAATTTTAGAAATAAAAAATACAATAAATGAAATAAAAAACTCCAACATAACGTCAATAGCTGAATGAAGAAAAGAGGAGTCAGTGAACCTGAAGATAAATCTGTTGCTGTTGAGTCAATTCCAACTCATACCGACTCCATGTGTTACAGAATAGAGCTGCTCTACAGACTTCTCTTGGTTGTGTGCTTTATGGAAGCAGACCACCAGACCTTTCTTCCGCAATGTCGACACAGTCCGAACCATAAAATTTTATGGTCAAGCAAAAACCATTTGTGCCACCCAAGGACCTTCAACTTGAAGACAAAGCAAAGAAATTATCTAACCCAAAAACGGAGACCCTGGGTGGCACAGTCCTTGGCTGTTCACCAAAACGTTAGAGGTTTAAGTCCACGCAGAGGTGCCTCGGGAGAAAGGTCTGACAGACTACTTCCAAATAATCAGTCACTGGAAGTTTCCCGGTTAGCACGACTAAGATTAAAAAAAAAAACAGAAAATAACAAAGGTTGGTGAGGATGCGGGGAAACTGGAATCCTTATCCATTGCTGCTGGGAACGCAAAATGGTACAGCCATTGTGGAAAACAGTGTGACAGTTCCTCAAAAAACTAAAACTAGAACTGCCCTATGACCCAGCAATTCCACTCTGAGGTATATATCCGAAAGACTTGAAAGCAGAGACTCAAAAAGAGACTTGTACACCAATGTACAATAGCCAAAAGGTGTAAACAACCTAACTACCCATCAACAGACGAACAGACAAACAAAAACTGGTACATACGTACAATGGAATACTACAAAACTATTTACAATACTGAAGGAGTCTTTTTTTTTTCCCCCATGCAAAAATTTATACATACGCTGTTATGTGACCCTAGTTGGTCTCCCCATACTGTGACAGCACACTCCTCCTTTCCACCACAGATTCCCCATGTCCATTCAAACAGCTCCTAACCCTCTCTTCCTTCCCATCTCACTTCCGGGAAGAAGCTGCCCCTTTAGTCTCTTGTAACTACCTGAGCCCTCAAAGAGGCACACTCCTCACGAGTATCACTTTATGTCCCACAGTCCAGTCCAATCCCTGTCTGAACAGTTGGCTTCGGAAATTGTTTTAGTTCTGGTCTGACAAGACAGTCTGAGGGCCATGCTTTCCAGAGTTCCTCCAGTCTCAGTCACACCATTAAGTCTGGTCTTCCTACCAGAACTTGAGTTCTGCACTCCACCTTTCCCCTGCTCCATCAGGGACTCTCTGTTGTGTTCTGTCACGGTGGTCACTGGTGGTAGCCGGGCACCATCTAGTTCTTCTGGTCTCAGGCTGATGAAGTCTCTGGTTTATGTGGCCCTTTCTGTCTCTTTTGTCTTTGATGTTCTTCATTCTCCTTTACTCCAGGTGGTTGGGACCAATTGATGCATCTTAGATGGCCACTTGCAAGCTTTTAAGACCCCAGACGCCACTAACCAAAGTAGGTTGCAGAACATTTTCTTAATAAGCTTTGTTATGCCAATTGACCTAGATGTCCCCTGAAAGCATGGTCCCCAGACCCCTATCCCTGCTACTCTGTACCTCAAAGTGTTTGACTGTATTCAGGAAACTTCTTACCTTTGGTTTAGTCCAGTTGTGCTGACTACCCCTGTAGTGTGTGCTGTCTTTCCCTTCACCTAAGATAATTCTTACCTATTCTCTAGTCCATAAATAACTCACCCTCCCTCTCCACCCTCGTAACCATCAAAGAATGTTTTCTTCTGTGTGGTCTTATACAATATTTGAACTTCTGTAACTGACTAAATTCACTCAGCATAATGCCCTCCAGATTTCTCCATGTTATAAGATGATCACAGCTTCATCATTGTTCATTATCGTTACGTAGTGTTCCATTGTGTGGATATACCAGAATGTTTAGCCATTCATCCGTTGATGGGCACCTAGGTTGTTTCCATCTGTCTGCTATTGTGATCAGTGCTGCAACGAACATAGGTGTGCATATATCTATTCCTCTGACGGCTCTTATTTCTCTAGGACATATTCCAAGGAGCGAAATAGCTGGATCGTATGGTACTTCTATTTCTAGCTTTTTAAGGTAGTGCCAGATAGATTTCCAAAGTGGCTGTACCATTTTACATTCCAACCAACAGTGTATAAGTGTTCCAGTCTCTCCGCAACCTCTCCAGCATTTATTATTTTGTGAGTTTTTTTATTACTGCTAGCCTTGTTGGGGTGAGATGGTACCATATTGTAGTTTTCATCTGCATTTCTCTAATAGCTAATGATTGTGAGCATTTCTTCATGTGTCTGTCAGCTGCCTGAATACCTTCTTTAGTAACTGCCTGTTCATATCCTTTGCCTATTTTTTAATTGGGTTATTTGTCTTTTTGTTGTAGAGGTTTTGCAGTATCTTGCAGATTTTAGAGACTAGATGCTGATCGGATTTGTCATAGCCAAAAATTTTTTCCCAGTCTGTAGGCTGTCTTTTTACTGTTTTGGTAAAGTCGTTTGATGAGCATAAGTGTTTGATTTTCAGGAGCTCCCATTTATCTAGTCCCTCTTCTGCTGTTTGGGCATTGTTACTTACGGTTCTTATGTGTTTATGCCATGTATTAGGGTTCCTAGCTTTGTCCCTATTTTGTCCTCCATGATCTTCATCATTTTTTGATTTTATATTTAAATCTTTGATCCATTTTGAGTTAGTTTTTGGGCATGGTGTGAGGTATGGATCTTGTTTCAGTTTTATGCAGATGGATATTCAGTTATGCCAGGAACATTTGTTAAAGAGACTGTCTTTTCCCCAATTAACAGACTTTGGGCCTTTGTCAAATATCAGCTGCTCATAGGTGGATGAACTGATGTCTGGATTCTCAATTCTGTTCCACTGGTCTATGTATCTGGTGTTGTACCAGTACCAAGCTGTTTTGACTACCGTGGAGGCATAATAGGTTCTAAAATCAGGTAGTGTGAGGCCTCCTACTTTGATCTTCTTCTTCAGTAATGCTTCACTTATTCGGGGCCTCTTTCCTTTCCATATGAAGTTGGTGATTTGTTTCTCCATCTCATTAAAAAATGCCATTGGAATCTGGATCAGGACTGCATTGTATCGATAGATCGCTTTGGGTAGAATCAGCATTTTCACAATGCTGAGTCTACCTATCCATGAG
The DNA here is from genome assembly GCA_030035585.1 of Dugong dugon. Taxonomy (NCBI): domain Eukaryota; kingdom Metazoa; phylum Chordata; class Mammalia; order Sirenia; family Dugongidae; genus Dugong; species Dugong dugon. The sequence continues at coordinate 60,229,617 of CM057482.1, forward strand.
CAAGGTATGTTTTTCCACTTACGCAGGTCTCTTGGTTTCTTGCAATAGTGTCTTGTAGTTTTCATTGTATACATCTTTTACGTCTCTGGTTAGATTTATTCCTAAGTATTTTATCTTCTTGGGGGCTACTGTAAATGATATTGATTCGGTGATTTCCTCGTCGAGGTTCTCTTAGTTGGTATAAAGGACTCCAACTGATTTTTGTGTGTATCTTGTATCCTGAAACTTTGCTGAAATCTTCTATGAGTTCTAGTAGTTTTCTTCTGAATTCCTTGGGGTTTTCTGTGTATAAGATCATATCATCTGCAAATAGAGATACTTTGACTTCTTCCCTACCAATCTGGATGCCTTTTATTTCTTTTTCTAGCCTAATTGCTCTGGCTAGGACTTCCAGCACAATGTCCAATAAGAGTGGTGATAAAGGGCATCCTTGTCTGGTTCCCATTCTCAAGGGGAATGCTTTCAAAGTCTCTCCATTTAGGATGATGCTGGCTGTTGGCTTTATATAAATGCCCTTAATTATACAGAGAAATTTCCCTTCTATTCCTATTTTCTTGGGAGTTTTTATCATGAATGAGTATTGGACTTTGTCAAATGCATTTTCTGCATCGACTGATAAGCTCCTGCGGTTCTTGTCTTTTGTTTGATTTATGTGATGGATTACATTGATTGTTTTTCTAATGTTGAACCATCCCTGCATACGTGGTATAAATCCCACTTTATCATGGTGAATTATTTTTTTGATATGTTGCTGAATTCTATTGGCTAGAATTTTGTTGAGGATTTTTGCGTCAATGTTCATGAGGGATACTGGTCTGTAATTTTCTTTTTTGGTGGGGTCTTTAACTGGTTTTGGTGTCAGGGTTATGCTGGCTTCATAGAATGAGTTTGGCAGTATTCCATCCTTTTCTATGCTCTGAAATACTTTTAGTAGTAGTGGTGTTACCTCTTCTCTGAAAGTTTGGTAGAATTCTCCAGTGACACCATCTGGGCTGGGGCTTTTATTTTTGTTGGGAGTTTTTCAATTATCTTTTCAATCTTTTCTTTTGTTATGGGTTTATTTACTTGTTCCACATCTGTTTGTGTTACTTTAGGTAGGTAGTGAGTTTCTAGAAATTCTTCCATTTCCTCTAGGTTTTAAAATTTGTTAGAGTAGAATTTTTCACAGTATTCTCTTACGATTCTTTTAGTTTCAGTTGGGTCTGTTGTGGTATCGACCATCTCATTTCTTATGCAGGTTATCTGCTTTTCTCTCCTGTTTTTCTTTTGTCAGTCTGGCCAATGATTTATCAATTTTCTTGATCTTTTCAAAAAACCAGCTTTCGGCCTTGTTAACTCTTTCAATGGTTTTTCTATTCTCTATTTCATTTAATTCTGCTCTAATTCTTGTTATTTCCTTCCTTCTGGCGCTCGAGGGCTTCTTTTGCTGCTCTCTTTCTACTTGTTCCAGTTATACGGTTAATATTTTGATTATGGCCCTTTCTTCTTTTTGGATGTGTATACTTATTGCTATAAATTGACCTCTGAGCACTGCTTTTGCTGTGTCTCAAAGCTTCTGATAGGATGTGTTTTCATTCTCGTTTGATTCTATGAATTTCTTTATTCCATCCTGAATTTCTTCTATAACCCAGTAGTTTTTGAGCAAGGCGTTTTTCAGTTTCCATGTGTCTGATTTTTTTTTTTTTCCCTTGCTTCTTCTGTTGTTGATTTCTACTTTTATGGCTTTATGGTCAGAAAAGATGCTTTGTAATATTTCCATGCTTTGGATTTTGTTAAGGCTTGCTTTATGGTCTAATATGTGGTCTTCTGGAGAATGTTCCATGTGCGCTGGAAAAGAAAGTATACTTGGCTGCTGTTGGGTGGAGTGTTCGGTATATGTCTATCAGATCAAGTTGGTTGATTGTAGCATTTAGATTATCCATGTCTTTGTTGAGCTTCTTTCTGGATGTTCTGTCCTTCACCAAAAGTGGTTTGTTGAATTCTTCTACTACTATTGTGACACTGTCTCTCTCTCTTTTCAGTGCTGTTAGAGTTTGTTTTATGTATTCTGGAGCCCTGTCACTGGGTGTGTAAATATTTATCATCATTATGTCTTCCTAGCGTACTGACCCTTTAATCATTATATAGTGTCATTCTTTATCCTTTGTGGTGGATTTTACTTTAAAGTCTATTTTGTCAGAGATTAATACTGCCACTCCTGCTCTTTTATGAGTGTTGTTTGCTTGATATACTTATTTGGATCCCTTTAGTTTGTTTGTGTCTTTAAGTCTAAAGTATGTCTCTTGTAGGCAGCATGTAGATCGATCATGGTTTTTTATCCAGTCTGCCACTCTCTGTCTCTTTATTAGTGCATTTAGTCCATTTACATTCAGCGTACTTATTGATAGGTACGAGTTTAGTGCTGTCATTTTGATGTGGTTTTTTTTGTGTTGTTCACAATTTGTTTGTACCACTTAATTTTCTGTGCTGAGTCATTTTTCTTTATGTATTTTCTTTTCATCTTTTTCACTGTTGTTGATTTTGTGTTTGCTAAGTCTTTATATTTTTCTAACTTTTTATTTTGACGTGTAGGATTGTTCGTTTCCTTTGTGGTTACCTTAATATTTACCAGTATTTTTCTAAGTTTACATTAGTCTTTTATTTGTTTATATCGCCTTGACTTCCTCTCCATATGAAAGATCTATGTCTACATTTTTTAAGTTCTTCTTTTTTGTTTTAATATTGTCATCTTTTACATATTGACATTTGTTTCCCTATTTTCAGTGTTTTAGCTTTGATTTACTTTTGTGTCTTCCCTATCTCGGTTGATATCTGGTTGCTCTGTTCTGTGTTCTAGTCTTGGGTTGTTATCTGATGTTACTGATTTTCCAACCAGAGGACTCCCTTTAGTATTTCTTGTAATTCTAGTTTGGTTTTTGCAAATTCTCAAAACTTCTGTTTATCTGGAAATGTCCTAATTTCACCATCATATTTGAGAGACAGTTTTGGTGGATATATAATTCTTGGCTGGCAATTTATTCCTTCAAGGCTTTATATACGTCATCCCATTGCCTTCTTACCTGCACGGTTTCTGCTGAGTAATCCAAGCTTATTCTTATTGACTCTCCTTTGTAGATGACTTTTTGTTTATCCCTAGCCATTCTTCAAATTCTCTACCTTTGGTTTTGGCAAGTTGGATTATAATCTGTCTTGGTGACTTTCTTTTGGGATCTACCTTATGTTGGGTTCGATGAGCATCTTGGATAGATATCTTCTCATCTTTCACAATATCAGGGAAGTCTTCTGCCAACAAATCTTCAACAATTCTCTCTGTATTTTCTGTTCTCGCCCCACCCCCCAACCCCATTCTGGTACTCCAATCACTTGTTGGTTATTCCTCTTGCTAGAGTCCCACATAATTCTTACAGTTTCATCCTTTTTTTAAGCCTTTTATCCGATTTTTCCTCAAATAAGTTGGTGTCAAGTATTTTATCTTCAATCTCACTAATTCTGACTTCCATTGCCTCAATTCTGCTCCTATGACTTTCTATTGAGTTGCCTAATTCTGAAATTTTATTGTTAATCTTCTGGATCTCTGATTGCTGTCTCTTTATGGATTCCTGCAGCCTGTTAAATTTGTCATTATACTCTTCTCTAATCTTTTGAATTTCCTCTATTGCGTGTTCTGCCTTTTCCTTAATTTCCTTCCTAATTTCTTGAAGAGTTCTCTATATTAATCTTTTGTATTCTGCCTCCGCTAATTCCAAGAAATTTTCCTTCTCTGGAAAATTTCTAAATTCTTTATTTTGAGAGCTTGCTAAAGCCATCATGGATTTCCTCTTTATGTGATTTGATATTGATTGTTGTCTCTGAGCCATCAATAAGTTATTTTATTTATTTATGTTTGCTTACTGTGTCCTAGCTTCTTGTTTTGTTTTGATATGCCCAAACAGGCTGCTCATAAGAGCTAGTTTGATTACTGGCACCTTTGAAGCTCTAATGTCCTGTCACCAGGTCGTTAGATCTGTTACTAGGTATGTGAGCTCAGGAGTCTGCATACGCCTCCGGTATGGATTCAGCTCAGGTGCCCAGGCAGACAGCCACTAAGTGTGGTATACAGGCTCTCACCTATAGTCCTAGACAGGCATGTGTGACTGGTGTAGGCACAGGCATCTGGTTGCAACAAGGGGACACACTCTGAGCTAGGCAAGGGGCTGACAGCCACTCCCGAGTGTCCAGGAGGAAGGCGTGTCCCTGTTCCCTAGAGCAGCGCGTAGATCGATGTGTTCTGCAGCTGGACTATGAGTACCTAATGCTGTTGGCTATAAGGACTGGGGGGCACCTCCTATTCATGGGCCCCTATCACAGGTAGGTAGGTGGCATGGGTGGAGCCACCAGTCCTCAGGCCCCTGATGTGGGTTGGTGAAGACCCTCCTTAATGGGCAGTGTCAAATGTCAAGAACCTGCTGCTTCACAGATGAAACAGCTGAAGTTAGAGTTCCGGTATACACCCTGTTGTACTTCAGTAATGAGGGCCTACACTGTTGAGATGGACCCACACAAGTCTATCCAGGGGGAAAGGCACTCAAAGCCCTCAGATTCCTTATGCCTGTGCATAGGCAAAGGACTGTGCCTACCCTGGGTTCCTGGCTTAGGGGAGCCAGCAGTTTATTTCCTCCCCATTTGTTAATCTGTTCCCTCTCCAATGCAGGGAGAATGGCTCCAGGCGTGTGACGGAGCCTACTTCCAGCCCAGGGGACTCGGCAATCACTGAAGCCAGTCCGGGACCCAGTGCAGAGCAGGGAGTGGGGAGGTAAATGGGAGAGGTTTTTCCATAAGGGGGATGTTTTTGATCTGCGCAGTAAGCCGTACGCAAGTACTTATGTTTCACCGAGGTGGGCTGCTTCTCACTGGTTCTCAGTGGCCATGCAGACTCTCTGGCTCTGAGTCTCTCCCGACGCAGAAAACACGCCTGCTGAGCACCACTGCTTGCCTGCCTCATTACTCACCCCCAAGCTGATCAGGCCTGAAAGGGCTCAGGCTCTCACCAGGTCAGGTCTGGCAACTCCTCGCTGCTTCCGAACCATCTCTCCCTCCCCCTGCCACTCAGTCTGGTTCCTCAACTCTGCCTTTAATGTTCAGGGATCCCAGACTGCCATATACAATCAAATCACTTGTTTATTCGGGTCTTTGTTTTAAGAGGGTCCACCGGAAGCGTCTGACTACTCCGTTATCTTGGCCCCGCCTCTGCAGCCTCTGCAATACTGAACAACACAGGAAGCACCAAAAAGAAGATGGAAAGAATACAAGAGCCACTGTATCAAAAGAACTTTTGATGTTCAACCATTTCGGGAGGGAGCAACTGTATTTAGAAAGAACCAACCGTATTGGCAAAGAAGTTCAAGCTGCACTGAAGGCACTGGCGAAAAACAAGGGTCTAGGAATTGATGGAATACCAGTTGAGAGGTTTCAACAAACAAATGCAACACTGGAAGAGTTCACTCGTCTATGCCAAGAAATATGGAAGACAGCTTCCTGGCCAATCGACTGAAAGAGATCGTATTTGTGCCCATTCCAAAAAAAAGTGATCCAACGGAATGAGGAAATTATCAAACAATATCATTAATATCACACAAAAGTAGAATTTTGCTGAAGATAATTCAAAAATGGTTACAGCAGTACACTGACAGGGAACTGCCAGAAATTCAAGCCACATTCAGAAGAGGAGGTGGAACAAGGGGTATCACTGCTGATGTCAGATGGATCTTGGATGAAAGCAGAGAATACCAGAAAGATGTTTACCTGTGTTTTATTGAGTATGCAAAGGCATATGACTGTGTGGATCATAACAAATTATAGATGACATTGCAGAAGAATGAGAATTCCAGAACACTTAACTGTGCTCATACAGAACTTGTACACAGACCAAGACACAACCATTTAAACAGAACAAGAGGATACTGAGTGGTTTAAAATCAGGAAAAGTGTGGTCAGGGTTGTATCCTTTCACCATACTTACTCAATCAGTATGCTGAGCAAATAATCTGAGAAGCTGGACTACATGAAGAACACGGCATCAAGACTGAAGGAAGACTCATTAACAATCTGCAATATGCAGGTGACACAACCTTGCTTGCTGAAGGTGAAGAGGGCTTGAAGCCTTACTGATGAAGATCAAAGACCACAGCCTTCAGTACAGATTACACCTCAACAAAAATCTTCACAAATGGACCAATAAGCAACATCAAAAATAAATGGAAAAAAGTGAAGTTGTCAAGGATTTTATTTTACTTGGATCCACTATCAACGCCCATGGAAGCAGGAGTCAAGAAACCAAATGACGTATTATTGCACTAGGCAAATCTGCTGCAAAAAACCTCTATAAAGTGTTAAAAAACAAAGACGTCACCTTGAGGACTAAGGTGCACCGGACCCAAGTCACAGTATTTTCAATTGCCTCATATGTATGCAAAAGCTGGACAATGAATAAGGAAGACTGAAGAACTGATGCATTTGAATTACGGTGTTGGTGAAGAATTCTGAATATATCATGGACTGCCAGAAGAACAAATAAATCTGTCTTGGAAGAAGTACAGCCAGAATGTTCCACAGAAGTGAAGATCACAATATTTTGTCTCACATACTTTGGATACGTTATCAGGAGGGACCAGTCCCTGGAGGAGGACACCATGTTTGGGAAAGCAGAGGGTCAGTGAAAAAGAGGAAGACCCTCAACAAGACTGACTGACTCAGTGGCTTCAACAATCAGCTCAAGTATAGCAACAACTGTGAGGATGGTGCAGGCCCAGGCAGTATTTCATTCTGTTGTATACAGGGTCACTATGAGTTGGAACCAACTCAATGGCACCTAACAACAGGAGAAATGAAGTCTTGATACATGCTACAAATACGGATGGAGCTGGAAGACATTATACTGAGTGAAATAAGTCAATCACAAAAGGGCAAATATTGTATGACCTCACTTACATAAAAACACAAGAAAAGGCAAACATATAGAAAACAAAGGTTATTAGTGACTACCAACGATGGAGAAACAGTTTTGTTCTGTTGTACATGGAGAAACAGTTTTGTTCTGTTGTACAAACAGTTGCTACCAACTCAACAGGCACCTAACAACAACAACCAGGGGTGGCAGTGAGGGGAAAAGGGGAGTTAAGGTGATGGAAATATTGCATTGATTAAAGGCAGAGTTGCACAGCTGATTTATTGTAATTGCTGTCAGTAAGTTGGACACTTGTAAAAAGCTGAATTGGCAAAAGTTGTGTGATAGACATATAATACAACAATGACAGAAAAAAAAGAGTAGCTGCTGAGGCTGTTTATGTACAACCAAAAACATCCTGGGATTTGGTTTCTTGGTTTGGAGGTTTAGGGTCATGGTTTCATGGGACACTGGCCTAATAACATGCTTAGTGTTTCTGTTCTACCTCCTAGTTCAGTGCATAGTGCCTGGGGTCTTAAAAGCTCGCGAGTGGGCATCCGAGGCACAACAATTGTAGTCTCTTTATACACGGAACAACAGAGGAAGAAGCAGACTCAGGAATAGGAGGAGGATATGGAATGTGTGGCTAACTGTCTCCATGAACAACTACCTCCTTTGCCATGAGACCCAAAGAATTGGATGGTACCTGGCTACCATTCCTGAACATTTTGATCAAAGATTCCATAGAAGAATCCTGATCAAAAGAGGGAAAATGCAGAACAGAATTTCAAATTCTTATGGACTCTGGCTTCCTGGAGCCATGAAAGTTGGATGAATCCCTGAAACTATTACCCTGAGATAATCTTTAAATCTTAAACCAAAAATATTTCCTGAAGTGTTCTTAAAACCAAACAACAGTTCAGCTTAACTAGTAAAAAATGTCTGCTTTGAGCATTATACGCTTTTAAGATCTATATGGGATCAAATTGACAACAGCAACTTGAAAAGATTAGACAGGAACCTTACGGGGCTGTGAATTTATGTTAATGAGGGAGAACAACTCAGAAATGGAGGGTGAGAATGGCTGTACAACTCAAAGAATCTAATCAGTGTCACTAAATGGTCCATATGAAAACTGTTGAATTGGTCTATGTTTTGCTGTGTAAATTCTCAACATGAATAACAAATAAAATTAAAAAAAAAAAAAAAAAAAAACCTCTGTGGAGTACAGTTCTACTCTGACAAACATGGGGCCACCGTAAGTCAGGGCTGACTCAACGGCAATTGGACGGAACCGGATTGAAAAAAATAAAATGAAATGAAAAGAGCTGCAGGAACCTGTGGGACAGAGGAAAAGGCCTAACATTCATGTCCTCGGAGCCCAAGAAGAAAATGCTGAAAAAAATATTCGAAAAATAATGACTGAAAACTTCCAAACTGGGCCCTGCAAAAAGATAAACCCCCAAAAATCCACATCCATCATAATCAAACTGCTGAACACAATAAAGATTAAGAAAAAAGCCAGAGAAAAATGACCCATTACCTATAAGGGAACAATAATTCAAATGACTATAGCCATCTCATCAGAAACCACAGAGGCCAGAAGGAAGCAGCATAACACTTTTTAAATGCTGCAAATATCAACCCAGAATTCTCCACCTAGTGAAAATATCCTTCAAGAATGAAGGTAAAATAAGAACATTCTCAGATGAAGGAAAACAGAATTCATAGACAGTAGTTCTTTAGACAGAAGGGAAATGATACCAGAAGAAAACTTGGGAACATGAAGAATGAAGGAAGAACAACAGAAATGGTAAATAATTGAGTAATAGACTACGTATTTTCCTCTAAAGTTCCTTAAAGGATGCTTGGTGGTTGAAAGCCAAAATTAGAATACCGTCTGATGGGGTTTCAAGTGTATGTAAACATAATATATAAGACAACTACTAGAAAAGTGGGAGAGTAAAGGCACTGACGATATACGGTAGTGAGATTTCTACTTTCCACTTGAAGTTATAAAACATTGATTGAAAGCAGACTGTGAAAAAATAAAAATGCACACTGTAATCCCTGGAGCAACCACTAAAAACTATACAAAGCAATATAACCCAAAAACCGACTGCCATCGAGTCTATTTCGACTCACAGGAATACTATAGGACAGAGCAGAACTGCCCCACAGGGTTTCCAAGGAGCCGTTAGTGGATTTGAACTGTCGACCTTTTGATTAGCAGCTGTAACTCTTAACCACTGCACCACCAGGGCTCCATACAAAGCAATATAGATAACTTATAAGTAGATCATTCATAATAAAATGAAATACTACAAAGGTTCAAAAAACCACTGAAACAGAAAAACAGGAAGCAGAGGAATGAAAAAAGAGGACTGTAACAGGAAACAATAAAATGGTAGACTGAAATCCAAACATACCAATAATTACATTATCACAAATAGTTTAAACATATCGATTAAAAGAACGAGTAAAAAAAATTACGACCCAACTATATACTCTCCACAAGAAACTCACTTCAGATATAATGATAAAGGTAAGCTGAAAATAAATGAGTAGAGTAAGGTTAAACCATGCAAGCACTAGTCAAAAAAAGCTGGAGTGGCTCTATTAATATCAGACAGAGCCAACTTCACAGCAAGAACATGACCAGGGATAAAGAGGAGCATTCCAGAATGACAGAGGGCTCAATTCACCAAGAAGGCAGAACCATCCTAAATACGTGCTCCTAATAACAGAGCTACAAAATACAGGGAGCAAAAACTGTCAGAACCTAAAGGAAAAATAGGCAAATCTACAATTGTAGGTGGAGACATCAGTAATTGACAGGAAATCAGCAAGGATTCAATCAGCTGGGTCTAAATGACATAGGACATACCTCCCAACAACAGCAGGATATTTATTCTGCATGTTTCTAACTATAAAATGCAACAGAAAATTTCAAAACAACAGAGCCTTTTTCTTTCAGTTATAATCTATCATCACAACTTCCCGTTCCACATATTCACAAAAGCAGAAGCCCAGCAGGGCCCTCTACCCCAGTGAGAGCAAAAAGGAGTGCCTCGGCCACCGCCCTGCAGAGCCCAACCGGTGCTCTGCCCCTGCCCTCGTCCTGGCCTCGTCCCACAGGGACTGCTGGGGGCCTGCAGGTCCCACCTTCTGCCCTTTTCGTTGCCTGGGCCCAGACTGCAAGGAAAGGCCTTGAGGCTGGTCCATCCCTCTGTGCCTCCCCAACTGGTCAATGAGAAAGTTAATAGGGCAGCCACACTGCTCAAGTGACCAACAGGCCCCAGCTCCGACAGCTACCAGAGCCCACAGGGCCCCTTTCCTCCCCCTGCTCAAGGGGAGACTGAGACTCCATCACACTGGCAGGAAGACACACGGGGACAGGGATGAGGATCATGAGGTTCAGTAAGAAATACTAACTTTTCAACCATAATTCATGTTAGTGACAGAAACTGCAGTGCTAGATTCTTACATCCAAGAAGTGTCAAATGCAGAGCTTACTTTAAATCAGTGTTTATGGACATTTTTCTTCGTATAAAAACAGCAATATTTATTGCAGATAAATCAGAAGATATGGAAAAGGAAGAAGATACAAACATCACTGATAACCCCAACATCCTCCACAACAGAAAGATAAGCTCTTTCTCCCACTTCATTGTTTCATAAAAATTTTCAAGTTGTTACACATTCTTTCACAGCATTTTTAGCTACCATCTAGCAGTGCCTTGTGTGGACTCTTGGCTAAGTCCCTGTTGTTGGACAGTGTTGTTCTTTTATGTTTTCCATATTCCATGTTTTTCAGTTATAAACACCCCCCACCCCCCACCCACCCACCGCCACTGACCATCTTTGGGTGGGATGCCATGAGGCTGTCCTGCACACAGCAGACCATCCCAGGGCTCTGCTTTCAAGGGCACCACAGGTACTTCCTGTCTCTTCATCCTGTGTATTTTCCAGACAAAAAGGTATCTGGACAACCTTCTGCCTCATCTTAGGAAGCACACTTGGAATAATCAGCTCTGATCCAACTCCTGTTCTTTGGTACCTCAGGATTCCACCTCCAAGGTGTCTCTCAAACCCGTGTACCTTTCTCCAGTTCTAACTGCTGCACTAGTGTCCTACTGCTCTGGGAAGAGAGTCTACCTGGGCCCCAGGGTGTCTGCCATCTGAGGGTGCCCTCCTCTGGCCTCCCTCTCCTAAACTCAGCCAGTCACCGCCCAAGAACAACATCCCAGCCCCGATGCCAACCGCACAGCTTCTCAATAAGCTACTGACTTGCTTATTGTTCACATCACTGTAAACTCCCACCACTAAATCTACATTCTCGGGGCAAGACCACCTCATTTGTCCTAGCCTCTGTCACAGCCCTGCGTCCACAGCCCCTGGGACAGACCCTTGGATGGCATATGAAGGACCAACTGCTCTTCAGAAAGGCTTCATGCCGGTCCAACAGCACAACTGTGTTGTGTGTCCAACAGAACTGAAAGCCCAACTCAGAACGCTACTGAAGCATGGCAGTGCTACCCACAAGCCGTTTACAGTGAACCTGTGGATCACATCTGTCTCAATGTGTTCAGCTTGTACCAAAGCGTACATGTACGTGAAGCATGTGGGGCCTGGACACAACAGACAGCATGGGAACCACAGGCAACAGGGAGCCAAGACTGGGCTTTAGCAAAATTGCACAGGCAGGACCCGTGTGCCCTTGCACTAATGGGCTTTTAAAAACTAACATGTGCTGCTATTTTTGCAATCATGCAACAATACATGCGCAAGGCAGAAAAAATAAATACTATTGGGAGCAAACCAAAGTCAGCTAGACCTACTTAAGCTTCAGTCACACAAGTGTTGCCAATCGGCCCCATCAGTCTACGGGGTGTCCCTCTCACCCTGGGATGAAGCCACCACAAACAACCACGTTCCGTTGACTTGACTTGGTTTTCTGTCAGCAGCAGCTCCTAACCTTCAAGTTTGTTCCCTAATCCTACACCTTGTCAAGTTACAAAATGAATTTAAGTATGTTAAGGGAACTGCTAGTTTAATAAACCAGCAACTAATTTATTTTGTAAATTTAAGATTTTTTAAAATAAAGATTTCAAAGGAGGACATACTGATTTTACTTTGCTGTTCCTCAAGGGATTTTTCAAGCGTTCCTGACCCAATCGCAGAGTGTCTTCCTGGTGCGGGAATGCCTCTGCTCTGTGCCATCCTGACCAGTATTTTGCACACAGTAAGCTATAAAATTTGGTTGATGAGAGTGGGGCTGACTAATCTGAGCTCAGTAAGTACTGCACACACTGCGGGGGTGAACCTCCCCTAACCTCCCTATCCATTCACTCAGCACGTGTCTACGTGGTCCCTGCCCAGTCCCGAAGGGGCAGGAGAAAGGCAGTGAGCAGACCCCAGACAGTCAACCGTGGAGGGCAATGGGCCAGGGAGCCAGGAACAAGAACCCACACCGCTCTCCTGGTCCACTGCCCTCAGCCAAGTGAAAAGGATGCTGGAGGGCAGGAAAGGAAGAGAAAAGCAGGCCTAGGAAGCAAAGTGACACATGAAAGTGTTTGTACCATACAAGAAAATGTGGCACAACAGCTTCTCACCAGTCCCTCTCCAACCCAGGCTCCTGGTCCCTGCTTCATGCGAGATGCCTTGCACAGACCTCGGGAGCCCCAGATCTTGCTGGGCCCCCACCCTATGAAAACTCATGGGGCTCAGGAGTCACTTGGGTGACATCTCCCTATGCTGCCAAAGGGGTACATAACTTCACTTCCTCATGCAGTGAGCCATCCAAGGGAAAAGACAGACCATTTCTGTAAAACCTAACAGGCACTACATGCTTCGAAACAAAGACTTCTTTTTTTTTTTAAATAAAAATCATTTGATCATTTTCCCACTCCTGAGAAACATGAGGACGGGTTGCTAGGAAGAAAGTGATGCCTCTCATATTCAACCAGCAGTTCAGTTAAAAGGTAGTAACAGGCAACAAGTCTTTATAAAAGAATCTTTACAACGGGGAAGAAACAGCACTTATACTGCAAAGAACTGATAAAAATTAAAGCAGCAAGACTGATCATCAATTTGGTAGCATGGATGGTGCCAAGTTTGGTAGCATGGATGGTGCCAAGAGACTGAAAGGAGAGAAAATGTATGTGTGTGTGTGTTCAATAAACAAATCGCCCTGGGAGCACGCTGCAGAGCGGGCTTCCCAGGCAGGTGGAAAAGCAGCCACAGAGACCAGACCCGTGGGAAAGGAGAAGACGGGGAGCAAGCACCTGTGGAGCCAGACATCTCACGTACAAGAATGAGGGGAAGCACTGGACCCCGGAAAAAGGAGACACCATGGGCACTCATGCCCCCCACTTCTGCCCTAGAGCTGAGGCGCCTGGGCTCAGATCCCGACGGCACTCCAGGTACCCTAGCAGGTTCTGCATCTGTGAAATCAGGCCGTCAGGAGCAGAGACAAGGATCATGCGGGAAGCAGTATGTCACGTCAGCTGTTACTGCTGTCCCAAGTGCTGCCAACATCCTCGCAAACCTAAGTCCTTCTCTCCTAATCCCTCTGCCTGGCAGCTTCAGCCTGGGCTCCACTGCACAGGACAGCTCTGGAACAGGACCCTGGTAAGGACCCCTCTGCTCCCTGCTGTGCAGTAGTGAGTTGTATTTTACCACGTTAGAGGGAACATCGCTGAGGACTACCAGGCAGACACAAACTGAACTTCCTACCCAAGAGCTGGAGCTTTCACAGGGACTGAAAGTAGTAATTTTGTTATCTGTTTAAAATAGAAACTGCTGGGGCAGCTCAACACTAAGGTTGCAAAACATGATAAATAACCACAAGCCAGAAAAATGGAGAACTTAGGATTTTAACACCCGGTTAAGTTGTCCTTAGGTCATCTGTGTGGCATACAGTTATAGGACTGCATACATGTGGGATATTAACTTACAATTCAACATGACCTGCACCAAGGGTTTTTTTTTTTTTTTTTTGGCTAGAAAGTAGATCTTTCTAGCATTTCCAAAGTTGTAATTTTTTATTTTACAACCTGAAAGTATTTCATTTACCGAATGACACAGATCAAGCCCTGTACTTCTTCAGAGCAGGGCTAACATAAACATGATCAAAAGGAATATAAACTATGAAATGTTTCTGACATCTTGCACACAAGGTAAACTGGATTTTCTTCCTCTAATATATGCAATAATGGGATTTCTCAGAAAAGCAGACATTTCCAATATTTTGTACAATCCATTTGCATGTAAAATAAATCATCTGGGGAAGAAAATCACACCTTACCTGTCTTAGTCATCTAGTGCTGCTATAACAGAAATACCCTAAGGGGATGGCTTTAACAAAGATAAATTTATTCCTTCACAGTCTAGAAGCCCAAATTCAGGGTGCCAGCTCCAGGGGAAGGCTTTCTTTCTCTGTCGGCTCTGGAGGAAGGTCCCTGTCATTAATCTTCCCTGGTTGAGGGACTTCTCAGCGCGGTGATCCCACGATCTAAGGATGCGCTATTCTCCTGGCTCTTGTTTCTTGGTGGTATGGAGTTCCCATGTCTCTCTGATGGCTTCTCTCTTTTATATCTCAAAAGAGACGGGCTTAAGGGAGAATGAAGAGAACAAGATACAAGGAAAAGATTAGTCCAAAGGACTAATTGTCCACAGCTACCAAGGCCTCCACTGGACTGAGGCCAGTACACCTAGATGGTGCCCGGCTACCACCACTGACTGCTCTGACCAGGATCACAACAGAGGGTTCTGGACAGAGCTGCAGAAGGATGTAGAGCATAATTCTAACTCACAAAAAAAAGACCAGATTTACTGGCCTAAAGGAGACTGGAGAAACCTCGAGAGTATGGCCGCCAGACACCCTTTTAGCTCAGTGGTTAAGTTATCTCCGAGGTTCACCATTCAGCCTGGGAGTGGACAGCCCTGTAAAACCAAATGAGACTAACGAGGTACAGTAGTCCAGTGACAAGGGCCAGAAGGCAGAAGGGGATAAAGGAAGCTGGCGATAGGGAACCCAAGGTTGGGTAAGGATATTGTTGATGTGTTGTGAGATTGTTAACCATTGTCATAGGCCAACATTCATAGTTATTGTTAAATGAGAAACTATTTTGTTCTGTAAGCCTTCATCTTAAGTGAGAATAACAGCACAACTGGAAGAGCGTAGTCAATGTCACTGAACTGTGCATGTAGAAATTTTTGAAATGGTGTATCTTTGGCTATGTGTATTTTCACCAAAAAAAAAGGTTGAGAAGTTAGAGGGTTGACATGTTGTGGGGTTGTTGACCAATGTCATAAACAATACGTGTACTACTGTTTCATGAGTAACTATTTGTTCCATAAGCCTTCACCTGAAATACAATTAAAAAAAAAAAAAAGTAAGCCATACATACAATTTTAATAATTTATTGTATTTAGCCAAGTATATCCAAAATATCATTTAACATGTACTCATTTTTAAGTTATTTAGATTTTACTTTTTTTTATATGAATTCTACACCTACCAAAAAAATAAATCAAACCCACTGCCGTCGAGTCAATTCCAACTGCTAGCGACCATACAGCACATGTCAGTTTGGACTAGCCACGTTTCAAGGGCTCAATGGCCACATGTGATTTACAAACAACAAACAAACCAAACCCATTGCTGTGAGTCAATTCTGAAAAAAAAAAAAGAGAGACGGGCTTAAGATAAAACCTAATCTTGTAGATTGAGTCCTGCCTCATTAATTTAACGGCTGCTAATCCTACCTCATTAACATCATAAGGGTAGGATTTACAACACATAGAAAATCACATCAGGTGACAAAATGGTGGACAATCATACAATACTGAGAAACATGGCCTAGCCAAATTGACACATATTTTTGGGGAACACAATTCACTCCATGACATGACCTTTCAAACAATGTGCTTTTCTGGGTTGCCAATACGGAACAGTGTCTGCATGAATTTGTTCAAAAGGCTTGGGGATAGAATGCTGACAGCGCTGAGAGGTACTGACGGACACCCTGGTGGCGCAGTGGTTAAGAGCTACAGCTGCTGACCAAAAGGTCAGCAGTTCCAGTCCACCAGCCGCTCCTTGGAAACTCTATGGGGCAGTTCTAACTTTGTCCTATAGGATGGCTATGAGCTGAAATCAACTCGACAGCAACAGGTTTGGTTTTTTCAGTTCGGTGTGATTAGCCAGGCAAAAAGTCAACAATTAAAAACCGAAGCAACATCTTCATAGTCTAGCTTTACTACTGAAAAAATTCAATGTTTTATCATGTACAAGAATTAAATTCAAATTTTATTCTCAAAATCAACATTGGTCTCTTTTGCAATCAACTCAAAAGAACTGCTTTAACAACAGAGGGAAAAAAGTCAAGTTAGCAGTTAATAAAAGGTACTGAAGTCTGAAACTGGTCTTGTTGAGGAATCTTAACGTTCACCTACCACAGTGACTCATCCCTTCCCATACCGACACCAAGCCCCCAGCACTGGCTGAACCCTCAGCTTGCCTCCTCCCTCCTGGGTACTGCTTCCATGCCTCCCTGCCCTCCCTCTGCAGAGGCTGCAGCCTCCTAAGTGCCCCTCCCCCTACCCCCTACCACCACAGCTCAGCCCAGGCTGGCTCCTCACCATCTGGATCCCTCCACTTCCACATTCTTCTTTTTCATTCTTTCTTCCTGTACAAAGCACAACTCTGATGACACCACTCTCCTGCTTCAATTTTCACTGGTTCCCTGTAGTTTTCAAACTGCATTCGATGGAACCCCTGGGTGCCTCAAGATGACAAGGGAGAGCAGCTCTCCTTTTATCTATTTTCTATATTGCGACTCTACCAGAGATTGTATGAAAAAAACTATTTTGATGCTGAAAAAGGGGGAAGGGGTCCAGTATTCCACAGAATACAGTATCATAGTCAAGGGCCTTCATCACCCATTTTCCTCCCCCACACATCCATGGCCAAACTTCCGAGCACACAGGTAAAATCCATGAGAACCTAAATTAACTGCCCAGTCTGACAAACTCCTGGATTGTGTAAGATTCCCATCGGTGGGGTGGTTGTTTTTCTCCATGATCTGGGATCCAAAGACAAAGCATGACTTTCTGATTACTGAATATGTCCTGATCATTGTGGCTTTCCTTGATCATTCACACAGAATCCAACATATCTTTAAAAGTCACAATGGGAAGACAACAGTATTTCCAGATCACTTTATTCTAATAGAACAGGCTCCACCGAGGCAGACTCCGGAGCCCAGAAGGCTGTTGCCGTCGGCATAGTAGAAAGGCATTACCAAGACCCCAATTAAACTTGGGCAAGGTTCCCCGTCAACAGTAACAACTCACCCCTGGTGAAAGAGGGAGACTTAGCCACACATAATAGCTAAGCCACTGCAGACCCAACAGCAAGGTTCCCTGCATGGATGTTGTCAATAAAGTTCCAGACCCAGAAAGGAGAAGAAGATACATGACCCTCCTCACTTCACAGAGGAGGAAGCAAAGCCTGGAGGGGCAAAGAGGCTGCTGACAGGCCCCATGGGGACCTTTGTGGTATGCTTCTCCCACCACCCACTATGACTGAGAACGTCGCTCCTGCCCACCCACCACAACTGTGGAGCTCACTAGTATACAGGCATACCTTGTTCTGTTGTGCTTTGCTTTATTGTGCTTCACAGACAGTGCACTTTTTACAAACTGAAGGTTTGTGGCAACCCTGCACTGAGCAAGTCTATCGGTGCCATTTTTCCAACAGTATGCGTTCACTTCCTGTTTCTCTGTCCCAATTTGGTGATTGTCACGATATTTCAAATCTTTTCATTATTATTATATCTGTTATGGTGATCTGTGATCAGTGATCTTCAAGGTTGCTATTGTATTGTTCTGGGGTGCTACAAACCACACCCATATAAAATGGTAAACTTAATCGATAAATGTTGTGTGTGTTCTGACTGCTCCACGGACCAGTCATTCCCCCGTCTCTCTCCCTCTCCTCGGGCCTCCATATTCCCTGAGACATGATAATACTGAAATTAGGCCAATTAATAACCCTACAATGGTCTCTAAGTGTCCAAGTGAAAAGAAGAGTCGTACATCTCTCACTTTCAAACAAAAGCTAGAAATGATTTAAGCTTAGTGAGGAAGGCATGTCAAAACCCAAGATAGGCTGAAACCTAGGCCTCTTACCTCATAGTCAGCCAAGCTGTGAATGCAAAGGAAAAGTTCTCGAAGGAAATTAAAAGTGCTACACCAGTGAACACATGAATGATAAGAAAACAAAACAGGCTTATTGCTGATATGGAAAAAGTTTTAGCGGTGGATAGAAGATCAAACCAGCTACAACATTCCCATAAGCCAAAGCCTAATCCAGAGAAAAGCCCTAACTCTTTTCAATTCCATAAAGGCTGAGAGATGTCAGGAAGCTGCAGAAGAAAACTCTGAAGCTAGCAGAGGTTGGTTCATGAGGTTTAAAGAAGGAAGCCACCCCCATAACATGTGAGTACAAGGTGAAGCAGCAAGCGCTGATGTAGAAGCTGCAGCAAGTTATCCAGAAGATCTAGCTAAGATAAATGATGAAGGTGGCTACACTAAACAACAAATTTTCAATGTAAGAGAAACAGCCTTATACTGGAAGAAGATGCCATCTAGGATTTTCATAGCTAGAGAGAAGTAATGCCTGGCTTCAAAGCTTCAAAGGATAGGATGACTCTCTCATTAGGGGCTAAAGCAGCCTGGTGACTTTCAAGTTGAAGCCAATGCTCATTTACCATTCCGAAAATTCTAGGGCCTTAAGAATTATGCTAAATCTACTCTGTCTGTAGTCTATAAATGGAACAACGAAGCCTGGATGACAGCACATCTGTTCACAACATAGATTATCTAATATTTTAAGCCCACTATTGAGACCTACTACTCAGAAAAAAAGATTCCTTTCAAAAAATTACTGCTCATTGACAATGCACCTGGTTACCCAAGAACTGTGATGGAGATGTACAGGGAAATTAATGCTGTTTTCATGCCTGCTAACACAACATCCATTCTGCAGCCCATAGATCAAGGAGGAATTTCAACTTTCAAGTCTTATTATTTAAGAAATACATTTCGTAAGGCTATAGCTGCCAGAGACAGTGATTCCTCTGATGGAGCTGGGCAAAGTAAACTGAAAACCTTCTGCAAAGGATTTATCATTCTGGATGCCATTAAGAACATTCGTGATTCATGGGAGAAGATCAAAATACCAACATTAACAGGAGTTTGGAAGAAGTTGATTCCAATTCTCATGGATGACTTTGAGGGCTCAAGGCTTCAGTGGAGGAAGCAATTGCAAATATGGTGGAAACAGCAAGAGAACTAGAATCAGAAGTGGAGCCTGCAGATGTGACTGAATTGCTGAAGTCTCAAGACAAAACTTTAACGGATGAGAAGTTGCTTCGTATGGACGAGGAAAGTGGTTTATTGAGACAGAATCTACTCCTCGTGAAGATGCCGTAAACACTGTTGAAACAACAACAAAGGATTTAGAATATAACATAAACTTAGTTGATAAAGGAGCAGCAGGGTTTGAAAGGATCGACTCCAATTTTGAAAGACGTTCTACTATGGGTAAAATGCTATCAAACAGCATTGCGAACTACAGAGAAATCTTTCGTGAAAAGAAGAATCAGTAAGTGTGGCAAATTTCAATGTTGTTGAACCAAAAGTTGGCCGTTTGAAAGGATCAACAAAATTGACAAACTACTGGCCAAACTGACAAAAGAAAAACAGGAGAGGGAACAAATAACCCAAATAAGAAATGAAATGGGGGACGTTACAACAGACCCAACTGAAATAAGAAGGATCGTAACAGAGTATTATGAAAAACTATACTCCAACAAATTTGAAAACCTAGAGGAAATGGACAAAAAACACACTACCTACCCAAACTAACACAAAATGATGTTGAAAATCTGAACACACCCATAACAAGAGAAGAGACTGAAAAGGTAATTAAAAAAAAAAAAAAACTCCCAGCAAAAAAAAAAGTCTTGGCCAGACAGCTTCACTGGAGAATTCTACTAAACATTCAGAGAAAAGCTTACATCAGTACTACTCAAACTATTTCAGAACACAGAAAAGGAAACGACACTTCAAATTAATTCTATGAGCCAGCATAACCCTGATACCAAAACCAGGCAAAGACATCACAAAAAAAGAAAATTACAGACCAATATCTCAATAACATAGATGCAAAAATTCTCAACAAATTTCTAGCCAACAGAATTCAGCATCATATCAAAACAATAACACACCACGACCAAGCAGGATTCATACCAGGTATGCAAGGATAGTTCAACATTAGAAAATCAATCAATGTAATCCACCACATAAATAAAAGGAAAGAAAACAATCACCTGATCATCTCAATTGAAGCAGAAAAGGCATTCAACAAAGTCCAACACCCATTCCTGATAAAAACTCTCAATAAAATAGGTATAGAAGGGAAATGTCTCAACATAATAAAGGGCATCTATGCAAAATCAACAGCCAACATCATTCTTGATGGAGACAGGCTGAAAACATTCCACTTGAGAACAGGAACAACGTAAGGATGCTCTTTATCACCACTCCTATTTAACACTGTTCTAGAAGTCCTAGCTAGAGCAATAACACAAGGAAAAGAAATAAAGGGCATCCAAATTGGTAATGAAAAAATTAAACAGTCCCTATGTGTGGGTGATATGATACTATACATAGGAAACCTGAAGACTCCAAGACAAAACTATTGCAACTAACAGAAATATTCAGCAGAGAAGCAGGAAACAAGATAAACACACAAAAATCAGTTGGATTCCTAGACACCAATAAAGAGAACAGTGAAAAGGAAATCAGGAAACCAATACCATTTATAACAGCCTCTTAAAAAAATAAAATACTTAGGATAAATCTAACCAGGGATGTAAAAGACCTATACAAAGAAAACTAAAAAACACTAATGCAAGAAACCAAAAGAGATCTACATAAATGGAAAAACATACCATGCTCAAGGACAGGTAGACTCAACATTGTGAAAATGACAATTCTACCCAAAGCAATTTACAAATACAACGCAATCCTGATCCAAATACCAACAACATTCTTCAAGGAGATGGAAAAACCAATCACTAACTTTATATGGAAAAGGAAGAAGCCCTAGATAAGTAAGCACTATTGAAGAAGAAGAATAGGAGGACTCACACTACCTGACCTCAGAACCTACTATACAGCTACGGTAGTCAAAACAGCCTGGTACTTACCGGTACAATGACAGACACATTGACCAATGGAACAGAATTGAGAACCCAGGTGTAAATCCATCCACCTAAAGTCACTTGATCTTCGACAAGGGCCCAGAGTCCATCAGATGGGGAAAAGACAGTCTTTTTAACAAATGGTGCTAGTAAAACTGGGTATCCATCTGCAAAAAATGAAACAGGACTCATACCTCACACCATATACGAAAACTAATTCAAAATGGATCAAAGACTTAAACATAAAGGGAAAAACTATAAAGTTCATAGAAGAAAAAACAGGATCAATGCTAGAGGCCCTAATACACAGCATAAACAGGATACAAACCATAACCAACAACACACAAACTCCAGAAGATAAGCTAGATAACTGGGATCTTCTAAAAATTAAACACTTATGCTCATCAAAAGACTTCACCAAAAGAGTAAAAAGAGAACCTACAGACTGGGAAAAAATTTTTGGCTATGACAAATCTGATGTGGGTTTAATCTCTAAAAACTACAGGAAAATCCAACACCTTTACAACCAAAAGAGAAACAATCCAATGAAAAATGGGCAAAGGAAGTGAACAGACACTTCACCAAAGAAGACATTCAAGCAGCCAACAGACACATGAGGAAATGCTCAGGATCACTAGCCATTAAAGAAATGCAAATCAAAACCACAGTGAGATACCATCTCACCCTGGCATTACTGGTACGGATCAAAAAAACTGGGAATAACAAATGTTGGAGAGGCTGTGGGAAGATTGGAACTCTTATGCACTGCTGGTGGGAATGCAAGATGATTCAACCATTTTGGAAAACGATATGGTGCTTCCTTAGGAAGCTAGAAATAGAAATACCATAGGCTCCAGCAATCCCACTCCTAGAAACATATCCTAGAGAAAAAAGAGCCAGTCACGCGAATAGACATATGCATACCCATGTTCACTGCAGCATTGTTCACAATGGCAAAAAGATGGAAACAACCTAGCTGCCCATCAACAGATGAATGGATAAACAAACTATGGTAAATACACACAATGGAGTATTATGCAACGATAAAGAACAATGATGAATCTGTGAAGAATTTCATAACATAGATGAATCTGGAGGGCATTACGCTGAGTGAAATAAGTAAATCACAAAAGGACAAATACTGTATGAGACCACTACTATAAAAACTCATGAAAAGGTTTACACACAAAAAGAAACAATCTTTGATGGTTATAACAGAGGGAGGGGTGGGGGGGTCACTAAACAGACAACAGATAAGTGGTAACATTGGTGAAGGGTAAGACAGTACACAATACTGGGGAAGCCAGCACAACTTGTCCAAGGCAAGGTCATGGAAGCTCCATAGACACATCCAAACTCCCTGAGGGACCAAATTACTGGGCTGAGGACTGCGAGGACCATGGTCTTGAGGAACATCTAGCTCAATTGGCATAACATAGTTGATAAAGAAAATGGTCTACATTCTACCTTGGTGAGTAGTGTCTGGGGTCTTAAAAGCCTGTGTGCAGCCATCTAAGATACTCCACTGGTCTCACCCCGTTGGGAGCAAAGGAGAATTAAGAAAACAAGATACAAGGGAAACATTAGTCCAAAGGACTAATGGACCACAACTACCACGGCCTCCACCAGACTGAGTCCAGTACAACTAGATGGTGCCTGGCTACCACCACTGACTGCTCTGACCGGGATCACAACAGAAGGACCCGGACAGAGCTGGAGAAAAATGTACAACAAAATTCTAACTCACAAAAAAAAAAGACCAGACTTACTGGCCTGACACAGACTGGAGAAACTCTGAGAATATGGCCCCCACACACCCTTTTAGCTCAGTAATGAAGTGACTCCCGAGGTTCACCCTTCAGCCAAAGATTAGACAGGCCCATAAAACAAAACGAGACTAATGTGGCACAGCAGCCCAGAACAAGGACTAGAAGGCAAGAGCGGACAGGAAAGCTGGTAACAGGGAACCCAAGGCTGAGAAGGGAGAGTGTTGACATGTTGCAGGGTTGTTAACCAATGTCATAAAACAATATGTGTACTAACTATTTAATGAGAAACTATTTGTTCTGTAAACCTTCACCTAAAGTACAATAAAAAAAAAAAAGAAATTTCATTTAGCAACCACTCCTCTGATCAGTCAGCAGCCATCAACATTGAGGCAAGACCCTCCACCAGCAAAAAGATTATGACTCACTGAAGGCTCAAATGATGGTTAGCATTTTTTAGCAATAAAGTATTTTTAAAATAAGGTATGTACATTGTTTTTTTAGACACGATGCTATTGCATACTTAACAGACTACAATATAGTATAAACCTAACTTTTACATGCACTGGGAAACCAAAATATTCGCGTGACTTGCTTTATGCGACATTTGCTTTATTGCAATGGTCTGGAACCAAACCCGAAAATCTCCGAGGCAGGCCTGCGCAGTGGTCCAGCCTGAGCAGTTCCATCTGGATGGAATCATTACAGCAGCTGCTAAGGTTGGCAACCAAGCATTAAAGAGGGCACAGGCATGATTTTCAGCACATGATGTAACTCCACTACTCATCATTCGAGCCTAGGAGTCTTTCTCAGCCTTTTGTGAGCCCTACTGCTTAGAAGGGTAGGGGGTTTGTCACCTCCTTCATCACGTGGCATGTGTTTCCAGTAGAACTTTAAACCCCAGAGGAATCTGTCAGGCTCCTGCAGGATTTCGTCCTGATCTCCGCGCTGGCTCAGGAAGGTTAGGAGTCCTGGATGGTGGGCACCGGTGTTGGGTTCCAGTACCTCAACTGTATGCTAAACCATTGCCCTGACCCGCTACAGGGGGGCTCCACTGTCCCGGGCCAGGGTACCACCCATGTTATCCCTCAGCACTTTAAACTCGTCCAGTCTGAGGTGAAGTCCACTACCTTGGCCACCACTCAGCCTACACCCAGCCTCCTGAGCTCTACCAAGGTGCAGCCATTCAGGCCACTCAAGCTGAAAATGTTGATACAGCTTTGCCATCTTCCCTACTAAGTTCATGGAGAAATCCCACTTTCTCTCCCTGAAGCTGGACTTGATTGTCACTCTCACTGCATCCTGGGGTCAGCCTGTGTCCCACAAGAGCTGACAGGGTATTAGGACAGCACAAGGAGGCTCTCTGTAAAGATGGCCCTATGCCGCTGTTGGGCCCACATACCCCAAGAACTTTTCAGACCAGGAGGAAACTAAAGAGGAAGAGAGTTTCTCAAGTGAACCAGAATCATGATTCTTATAACCTGACTTCTCCTCGATTCTTCTCTCAAGAATTGAGGGAAAAGCTTACCAAGCCAATTAGTCCATCAGTTGGCTCTTAGCCTCAAAAGGACAAAAGCAGCAGTTCTTTACTAAGTTTATGCTTATTTTTTCCACCGCTAAAGTAGTGTTTGCACACTGAAGAACACTGGAAAGTGGAAATCACAGCAGCCTATGGCCAGCCTATAGAGACCCACTACTGATGCTTGGGCATCCTCATTTCCACTATGTCCCCAGCACAGCCCCTTTACAGAATGAGAACTGTACTGCATGTAGCCTCTTCTGTCTTGGTTTTCTTCACTTAGGCCTTATCATGAAGATTCTTCCATGCCAGGATGTCATCTTCATCTGCATCTTACCATAAATGTTCTTCAAGCACGGGAACCCAGTACTCTTTCAGTCTTCCCTCCGTGTTAACCATTTAAGTAGTTGTTAACAATTTCTCTATTTTAGAGAAAAGTATAAGATTATTATTTCTTGGCAGAAAAGCTTAGTATGTTTTATCAGATTACTTTCCTGGCAGCACATCCCAGGAGGGAATTCTTACATGAAAGACTATCTTTAAGACTGCAGATGGTCTGGAGCAAGATATCCCCAAGAAAGTTCCCATCAGTGAGTCAAATCCTGCCACTGGCATGGTGCTTCACCCCAGTTGTCAAGGGACCCATTCTCATCTTTTACAATGCACTGAGTAAAAGAGTATCTAAATATTCTCTTAATTTGCATCTTTTATTATTACTGCCGGTGGCAACCAAGCATTAAAGAGGGCACAAGTACGTGCAGTTTAAAATCTTGATATTTTCCTCAACAATTTATAAAGGTACTTATACTAATGACATTAAAGATCCTAAAATTGTAGTTGCTACAAAAAATTTCCAAAGTCAGGCAATTTGTCTTTTTATTTCACTTAATTTTTTCTTTGAAACCTAAGTTTTCAATTTTTACCATATCAAACTATTTAGCCTTTGCCCTTTTGAATTTCCTCTTTCACTTCTGAATTTACCAAGCATGAAGAACTTGGCTGGCCCAGGCCCAGGGCAAAAAGTAGTTTCTAATCAATAGCCCCAATCTCAGCAAAATGCTGTCACCACTATTAGAGCTCAGACAATCATCCATCTAAGAAATAATTTTTAGGCAACATTTATCTCAAAAAGTTAATTTAAAAATAATACTGGGATTCATAAAAAGTTCAGTAAACTGATGACAGTAATTTTTTTTATTGGACCTCATATGCATAGTAATCCTTAGACTTGGACCTGCTCTTTCCTTAGTTAATGAGTTATGTTTAATAATGTCATGAAGACATGTGATCTTACTATCCAAAATCAAAGCTGGGCCCTGCCCATGACTGACATCTAATCCTGATGCCCCACTGACATGCTACCCATGCCACACTAGGCACCATCCTGAGGCCCACAGCTATCACTCCCTACTTTCTTTTTTATACGTTATACACCCACTCCTCACTTATCGACATGAGTAGGTTCCAAGACCAAGTCATTATGTGAAAATAGAGATTATGTAAAATGGAGGATGACCACATCAGATCACAAAATGTAGGATGACTTCATCATTACATGACTGCCAAATTATATTACATAACTACCAATCCACTGAGAATCATGGTTTAGCCTTGTTGACACATATAACCTTTACCATCACAGCCAGCATTACTCTCACCTCACACCTTGGTGTTCATTACTGTCAGATGAACGTCGTTAATGCACAAAATAGATTTTTTACCACTATCATAAATGCAAAATGTCAGTGTTATGGATTGAATTGTGTCCTCCAGAAATGTGTGTCAACGTGGCTAGGCCATGATTCCCAGTATTGTGTGGGTGTCCACCATTTTGTGTTCTGATGTGATTATCCTATGTGTTGTAAATACTAACCTCTATGATGTTAACGAAGCAAGATTACAGGCAGTTATGTTAATGAGGCAGGATTCAATCTGTAGGACTAGGTTGTATCTTGAGTCAATCTCTTTTGAGACAGGAAAGAGAAAAGCAGACAGAGTAAGGACCTGCTATCACCAGGAAAGAAGAGCCGGGAGCAGAGTGTGGTCCCTGCACTGAGAAACTCCTAGACCCACGGGAAGACTGATGACAAGGACCTTCCCCCAGAGCTGACAGAGACAGAAAGCCTTCCCCTGGAGCTAGTGCCCTGAATTTGGACTTCTAGCCTCCTAAACTGTGAGACAATACATCTGTTAAAGCCATCCACTTGTGGTATTTCCATTACTGCAGCACTAGATAACTAAGACAGTTGGATAATCATAGTCAATAAGTGAGGAGTAGGTGTATTTCATCTCTATGTATTCTTAAAAGTCCCTTTTAAAACTTAGTCTTTCATTTTATAAAAGGGATACGATGCTATGTATAATTGCTGGATTTACTTTTTTCACTGAACACTGTATTCTGTATTACTAGGATTCCAACTTATTATGTGCCACTCCAGAAGCTTCATATGGACTGGGGCAGAACATTTGCCTGAGCAATACCCCGCAGGAGATGCGCCAGCCTCCCACTGACAGCACTGAGGTGGTACACAGGGTCTCTGCTGTTATAAAGAGTGAGGAAAATTCTTGCATATTAATACACTGCAAGATGTGCAATACATTCTCAAGGGCAGGCCAATAAACTTTTTCTGTAAAGTCCCAGAATTTGGTTAACTGTCCTGTGGGCACACAGGAGAATATCCTTAGTTTTAGGAAATAAACATTGAGGTATTTAGGGGTAAAGGACCTCAAATTAATAGAACAAAAAATTTTTTAACTGTGTGTGGCTCTTTGTACCATTTTTATTTTTGAAATGTTTTGTAAATTCAAAATTATTTACAGAGTAAAAAGAAAATATCCCTCTGAATTTTCATTTTTGTGAAAATAAGGGAAAAGGAATATTGTAAGTTCAAAACAGATTTATCACAATTCCTTGAACTGAAGTGCTTTTTAAATTGTTTCACATTGCTATAACCTATGACTGGTTACAGAAACCGGCATTTTCTGTGAAGTAAAAGGAGATCTTTACAACCAGAAGATCTAATTTGGAAATCCCTGAATCTGTCCATAATAAGATTTTGCCCAGAGAGACCTATTTTCCCAAGACAGCTTCCAATAGACCCTGACCTTTCAATGGAGCTGGGCCAGGGAAACCAAAATTTCTTTCTTCCTTTTTTTTTTTTTTTTTTAAACCAGGCTTTAGGTGAAAGTTTACAGCTCAAGTTAATTTCTCAGTCAAAAATTTACACACATACTGTTTTGTGACATTGGTTACAATCCCCACAATGCAACAGCGTGTGCCCCCTTTCCACCCCAGATTCTCTGTGTCCATTCGTCCAGCTCCTGTCCCTTCCTGCTTCTCATCCTGGTTTTGGACAGGAGCTGCCCATTTGGTCTCATATATTTGATTGAACTAAGAAGCACGTTCCTCACAAGTGTTATTTTTTCTGTCATATACCTGTCTAATCTTTGCCTGAAAAGTGGGCTTCAGGAATGGTTTCAGTTCTGGGTTAGCAGAGCATCCGGAGCCCATAGTTTCTGGGGCTCCTCCAAGGTCTGTCAGACCAGTAAACCTGCTCTTTTTACGTGAATTTGAATTCTGCTTTACATTTTTCTTCTGCTCTGTCCAGGATTCTCTGTTGTGAGTCCTGTCAGGGTGGTCGTTAGTGGTAGCTGGGCACCATCTTGTTTTTCTTGTTTCAGGCTGGTGGAGTCTCGGGTTCATGTGGTCTTTTACTCCTCTGGGCTAACATTTTCCTTGTGTCTTTGGTTTTCATCATTCTGCTTTGCTCCAAGTGGGATGGGGCCAATAGATGTATCTTTGATGGCTTCTTGCAGGCTTTTAAGACCCCAGAAGCTACTCACCAAAGTGGGATGTAGAACATTTTGTTTATAAACTTTGTTATGCCAATTGACTTAGATGTCCCCAGACACTATGGTCCCCAGTCCTCAGCCCCAGCTACTCTGTCCCTCAAAGTGTTTGGATGTGTCTAGGAAACTTCCATGCTTTTGTTTTGGTCAAATTGCGCTGACTTCCCCTATATTGTGTGCTGCCCTTCCTTTCACCAAAGTTGACACCTGTCTACTATCTAGTTAGTGATTTTCCTTACCCCTCCCTCCTCACCCTTGTAATCATCAAAGCATGCTTTTAACTGTGTGTAAACGTTTTCTTGAGTCCCTATAATAGTGGTCTCATACAATATTTGTCCTTTTGTGACTGACTCACTACATTTACTGTAATGCCCTCCAGATTCATCCATGTTGTGAGATGTTCTGTGGAATCATCATTGTTCTTTATCCTTGTGTAGTATTCCATTGTGTGTATGGACCACAATTTGTTTATCCATTCATCTGTTCATAGGCATTTAAGTTGTTTCCACCTGTTTGCTACTGTGAATAGTGCTGCAAGGAACATGAGTACGAATATGTCTATTCGTAAGACAGCTCTTATGTCTCTAGGGTATATTCCTAGCAACAGGATTGCTGGATCCTATGCTATTTCTATTCCTAGCTTTTTAAGGAAATGCCGAATCGTTTTCCAAAGTGGTTGTACCACTGTACATTCCCACCAGCAATGCATAAGAGTTCCAACCTCCCAAAAACCTCTCCAACACTTGTTACTTTGTTTTTTGTATTAATGCCAGTATTGTCAGAGTGAGATGGTATCTCAGTGTAGTTTTGATTTGCATTTCTCTAATGGCTAATAACCATGATCATTTCCTCATGTGTCTGTTAGTCGCCTAAATGTCTTCTTTGGTGAAATGTCTGTTCATATCCTTAACTCATTTTTTAATTGGATTATTTGTCTTTTTGTCATTGAGGTGTTGCAGTATCTTGTAGATTTTAGAGATTAGATCCTTATTAGAGGTATCATAGCCAAATTTTTTTTCCCAGTCTCTAGGTACTCTTCACTCTTCCGATAGTTTCTCTTCTGATGCTTGTGCAGTGTTAGCTATGGTTTGTATACTAATTATGCCATGTATCAGGGACCCTAGCATTGTCCATATTTCTTCTTCCATGAACTCTATTGTTTTAGATTTCATATTTAGGCCTCTGATCTATTTTCAGTTAGCTTTTGTGTATGGTGTGAGGTATGGGTCCTATTTCATTTTTTTACATATGCATAACCAGTTATGCCAGCACTATTTGTTAAAGAGATTGTCTTTTTCCCATTTAATGGACTTTGGCAATTTATCAAATGTCAACTGCTCACAGATGGATGGCTTTACATCTAAGTTCTCAATTCTGTTCCGCTGATCTATGTGTCTGTTGTACCAGTGCCAGGCTGCTTTGACTACCATGGCTGGATAACAGGTTCTAAAACCAGGTAGTGCGAGGCCTCCCACTTTGTTCTTCCTCAATAATGCTTTACTTATCAGGGGCCTCTTCCCTTTCCACAAAAAGTTGATTTGTTTCTCCATCTCATTAACAATTGTCATTGGAATTTGGATCAGGACTGCATTGTACCTGTAGACCACTTTGTGCAGAATCGACATTTTCACAGTGTTGTGTCTTCCTATCCCTGAACGTGTTATGTTTTTCCACTAATGTAGGTCTATTTTAGTTTCTTGCAGTAGTATTTTGTAGTTTTCTTTGTACAGATCTTTAAATCCCTGGTTAGATTTATTCCTAAGTACTTTGTCTTCTTGGGGGTTATTATAAATGGTATTAATTGGGTAATATCCTTTCAGAGTACTCTTTGTTGGTGTAGAGGAATCCTATTGATTTTTGTATGTTTTTCTTGTATCCTGTTACATTGCTGAAATATTCTATCAGTTCCAGTAGCCTTCTTGCGGAGTCTTTGGGATTTTCTGTGTATAAGATCATATCAACTGCGAATAGGGATAATTTTACCTCTTCCTTAACAATTTGGATGATTTTTATTTCTTTTTCTTGGCTTACTGCTCTAGCTAGGACCTCCAGCACAATGTTGAATAAGAGGGGTGATAAAGGGCATCCCTGTCTGGTTTCCATTCTCAGGGGGAATGCTTTCAGTCTCTCTCCATTTAGAATGATGTTGGCTGTTAGCTTTGTATAAGTGCTCTTTATTATGTCAAGGAATTTCCCTTCTATTCCTACTTGGCTGAGAGTTTTTATCATGAATGGGTGTTGGACTTGCCAAATGCCTTTTATGCAACAATTGGTAAAATCATGTGGTTCTTTTGTTTTACTTATGTGGTGGATTACGTTGATTCATTTTCTAATGTTGAGCAATCCCTGCATACCTGATATGAATCCCACTTGGTCGGGGCATATTATTTTTTTTTATATGCTGTTGAATTCTATTGGCTAGAACTTTGTTGAGGATTTTTGCGTCTATGTCCATGAGGGATGTTGGTCTGTAGTTTTCTTTTTTTCTGGTGTCTTTGCCTGGCTTTGGTATCAGGGTTATGGTGGCTTCACAGAATAAATTCAGGAATATTACTCTTTTTCTAAGCTTTGAAATAATTTGAGTTGTATTAGCGTGAACTCTTCTTTGAAAGTTTGGCAGAATTCTCTAGTGAAGCTTTCTGGGACAGGACTTCTTTTTGTTGGCAGTTTTTTTTTATTACCTCTTTAACCCCTTCTTTTGTTATGAGTTTGTTTGGTTTTTTAACCTCGACCTGTGTTAGTTTAGGTTAAGTAATGTGTTTTAACCAAAAGGTCAGCAGTTTAAATCCTCCATGCGCTCCTTGGAAACTGTATGGGACAGGTGTACTCTGTCCTGTAGGGTCACTATGAGTCGGAATAGACTCAATGGCAATGGGTTTGGTTTTTTTTTGGGGGGGGGGTTGTTTCTAGAAATTTATCCATTTCCTCTAGGTTTTGAAATTAGTTGGATTAGGATTCCTGATCATCACATATATTCGATTCACTTGTTTCTTCACGTCTTTGTTGTAAGAGGCAATGACAGGAAATGTCTGACTATTCTGCCATCTTGGCCCCGCCTCCAAGATATCTCAGAAAGGGCATAGATAGTTTTTCTAGGCTAAGTCAGCCCTTGAGTAAGGCAATAGTTTCAGTATTATAACAGGGATGCTTCAGATCATTGTAAAACTACTGATTTCTGTTTAAAAATATACTTCATATATTTAGCTTCAGTACTTAATAATATTACACTTCCCAGATATTTAGGATCTGAAAGAAAACAGCTTACCGAAAACACTTAGTGATCTTAAAAACGCAAAACTATTTCCACTTCTGGCCCATAAAAAAGCAGCAAAACTCCAATACAATTTATGTTTTTAAAAAAGAACTCATAGGCTGCTTATGTACAACCATACACCTCACAGGATTTGGTTCCTTGGTTTGGAAGTTTAGGGTCATGGTTTCATTGGACATCCCAGTTAATTGGTCTAATAACATGTTTAGTGCTTCTGTTCTACCTTAGTTCGTTGCCTGGGATCTTAAAAGCTTACAAGTGGCCATCCAAGGCACAACAATTGGTCTCCATTCACCTGGAGCAACAGAGGATGAAGGAGAGTTGGGAATTAGGAGGAGGGCCTGGAATGCATGGGTAATTGCTTCCATGAACAACTGCCTCCTTTGCCATGAGACCAGAAGAACTGGATGGTGCCTAGCTACCATTACTGAACATTTTAATCAAAGATTCCATAGAAAACAAATACTCTACCAAAGAAGACATTCAGGAGGCTAACAGATAAATGAGGAAATGCTCATGATCATTAGACATTAGAGAAATGCAAATCAAAACTACAATGAGATACCATCTCACCCCAACAAGGCTAGCACTAAACCAAAAACCACAAAATAATAAATGTTGGAGAGGTTGTGGAGAGCCTGGGACACTTACACACTGCTGGTGGGAATGTACAACGGTACAACCTTTGGAAACCAATCTGGCACTTCCTTAAAAAGCTAGAAACAGAAGTTCCATATGATTCAGCAATCCCACTCCTTGGACTATATCCTAGAGAAATAAGAGCCATCTCACGAATAGACATATGCATACCCATGTTCACTGAAGCACTGTTCACAATAGCAAAAAGATGGAAACAACGTAGGTGCCCATCAACAGATGAATGGGTAAACAAATTATGGTATATACACACAATGGAATACTACGCAATGATAAAGAACAATGATGAATCCGCAAAACATCTCACAACGTGGATGAACCTGGAAGGCATTATGTTGAGTAAAATTAGTCACAAAAGGACAAATATTGTATGAGACCACTATTATAAGAACTCAAGAAAAGGTTTAAACATAGAAAAAAACATTCTTTGATGGTTACGAGGGTAGGGAGAGAGGAAGAGGGTATTCACTAACTAGATAGTGGACAAGAATTATCTTAGGTTAAGGGAAGGACGACACACAATACAGGGGAAATCAGCACAACTGAACTAAACCAAAACTAAGAACTTTCCTGAACATAACCAAACACTTCAAGGGACAGAGTAGGAGGGGCTGGGGTCCGAGGAACATGGTTTCGGGGGACATCTACGTCAACTGGCGTAACGAAGTTTATTAAGAAAACGTTCTGCATCCCACTTTTGTGAGTGGGGTCTGGGGTCTTAAAAGCTTGCGAGCCGCCATCTAAGATGCATCAATTAGTCCCAACCCACTTGGAGCAAAGGAGAATGAAGAACACCAAAGACACAAGGGAAATATTATCCCAAGAGACAAAAGGGCCACATAAACCAGAGACTCCATCAGCCTGAGAGTAGAAGAACTAGACAGTGCCCAGCTACCACCAATGACCACCCTGACAAGGAATGTGAGAGAGTCCCTGATGGAGCAGGAGAAAAGTGTGGTGCAAAACTCATATCCGCATAAAAAGACCAGACTTAATGGTTTTACCGAGACTGGCGGAACCCTCGAAGCCGTGGCCCCCAGATGCGCTGTTAATCCAGAACTGAATCCATTCCCGAAGCCCACTCTTCAGATAAAGATTAGACTGGACTATAAAACATAAAATAATGCTCAGAAAAAGCGTGCCTCTTAGTTCAAGCAGATATATGAGACTAAACGGGCGGCTCCTGTCCGGAGGCAAGATGAGAAGGCAGGAAGGGACAGAAGCTGGTTGAATGGACAAGGGAAACCTGGGGTGGAAAGGAGGAGTGTGCTGTCACATTATAGGGATTGCAACTAGTGTCATATAACAATATGTGTATAAACTTTTGTATGAGAAATTAACTTGAGCTGTAAATTCTTCCATAGAAGAATCCTGATCAAAAGTGAGAAAATGCAGAATGGAATTTCAAATTCTCATGGACTCCAGACTTCCTGAGGCCATGAAGACTGGAAGAACCCCTGAAACTACTGCCCTGAGATAATCTTTAAACCTTAAACTAAAAATATCCCCTGAAGTCATCTGAAAACCAAACCATAGTTTAGGTTAAGTAGTAAAAAATGTCTGCCTTGAGCATTATGCTCTTTTAAGAACTATCTATATGGGATCAAAGTGACAACAGCAACTCAAAAGATTAGATAGGAACTTTAGGAGGCTATAAGTTTATGTTACTGAGGGAGGAACAACTCAGAAAAGGAGGGTGAGAACCGTTATTGTCATGGATTGAATAATGTCCCCTCAAAAATGTGTGTATCAATTTGGCCGGGTCATGATTCTGTACCATTTTGTAATCTGATGTGATTTCCTTACGTGCTGTAAACTCTATCACTATGATGTAATAAGATGGATTAGTGGCAGTTATACTGATAAGGTCGACAAGATTAGACAGTGTCTTAAGCCAATCTCTTCTGCAATATAAAAGAGAGAAGTGAGCAAAGACACATGGGAACCTCATATTACCAAGAAAGCAGTGCCAGGAGCAGAGCGCGTCCTTTGGACCTGAGGTTCCTGCGCAGAGATGCTCCCAGACCAAGGGAAGACTGATGTACCACAAGAACCTTCCTCCAGAGCTAACAGAGAGAGAAAGACCTCCCCTGGAGCTGATGCCCTGAATTTGAACTTGTAGCCTACTAGACTGTGAGAGAATAAATTTCTCTTGGTTAAAGCATCCACTTGTGGTATTTCTGTTATAGCAGCATTAGATGACTAAGACAGTTATACAACTAGAAGAATGTAATCCAATGTCACTAAACTGTACATGTAGAAATTGTTGAACTGGTGTATGTTTTGCTGTGTACAGGCTCAACAACAACAAAATAAATAAAATTTAGGGGAAAAAAAGAACTCTGATCTTCTAGAGATATAAACTGAAGTATTTATGAATGGAATGAAATGCTGTATCTGGTATTTGTTTCAAAATCATCTGGTGTAGGGAAAGGGTTATAGCTGAAAGATGATCACTGTTGATGGCTGCCATGGATTGAACCGTGTCCCCAAAAAATATCTGTCAACTTGGGCTAGGTCATGATTCCCAGTATTGTATGATTGTCTAGCATTTTGTCATCTGATGTGATTTTCCTGTGTGTTATAAATCCTATCACCATGATGTAATAGATGGATTAGCAGCAGTTATATTAATGAGATCTACAAGATCAGATAGTATCTTAAGCCAATCTCTTTGAGATAAAAGAGAGAGAAGCAAGCAGAAAGACAGGGGGACCTCATACCACCAAGAAAGCAGCACCGGAAGCAGAGCATGTCCTTTGGACCTGAGGTACCTGTGCAGAGCAGCTCCTAAACCAGGGGAAGACTGATGACAAGGACCTACATCCGCAGCTGACAAAGAAAGCCTTCCCCTGGAGCTGGCAACCTGAATTTGGACTTGTAGCCTAACAGACTGTGAGAAAATAAATTTCTCCTTGTTAAAGCCATCCACTTGTGGTATTTCTGTTATAGCGGCACTAGATGACTAAGACAGAATTTGGTACCAGGAGTGGGGTGCTGCTCTAACAGATACCTAAAATGTGGAAGCAGTTTTGAAACTGTGAATGGATACAGGAGTGGCAGCGGCAGAGGACCAGAAGCAGCAGAGAACCGGAAGCAGCAGAGAAGCAGCAGAGAAGCAGCAGCGGCAGAGAACCAGCAGACCAATGCAAGATGGCGCTGGAGCTGAACCATGGAGTGAGAGCAGTGCCTGCCTGTGCGCAGGAGGCTTCCTGGCAGAGTGAGGTGCCTCTAGGCACTTATCGGTTGAGCTACAGAGCTTTGGAACACTTGCCCCAGCAGGGCAGGTGCAGGAGCTGAGAGGCCGAGAAACCAGGAAGCAGAAGCTGAAGAGACAAAGAACACAAGAAGCCAAGCTCTCAGTCTCAACAGGTATGGCCAGGACCTCTCGGGTTTCAAAGGGTGGAGCCATGGCCTCTGGTGTTTCTATGGGTGGAGTCGCCATGCAGATGGACTAGGAGAATGGTTCTCCTAAAGCCAAGGGAGAAGAGTTGCATGGAAGGCAGAAATGAAGCCCAGGGCCGAGGGGCCTCCACTCAGAATCTGGAGAGTGTGGCCAATACCTAGAGTGTAGAGGGTAGGGCTATTGTGTCAAGGCCTCAGAGAACAGAAGGATTATTTTCAAGCCTTGAGGGCTTGTAATATAACATGTTCTGCTAACTTGCTTGGTGCCTGTTATGCCTTCTTTCCCTCCATTTTCTCCCATTTGTAATGGAAATGTCTAGCTTGTGCCTCTTCTGCCATTGTACCTTTGGAAGCCGATAACTTGTCTCTAGGTTTCACAGATGAAGAGGAACTTCTCGATTTTGGACTTGGAGTTGATTTAAGACTTTTGCTATGATACGACAGGGTGAATGTGTTTTACGTGTGGCAAGGACATGAATTTCTGGGGGCCAAAGCGTAGTTGAATTGTGTCCTCAAAAAATATCTGTCGACTTGGCTAGGTTATGATTCCCAGTATTGTATGATTGTCTACCATTTTGTCATCTGATGTGATTTCCCTATATATTGTAAACCTTATCACTATGATGTAATAAGATGGACAGCAGCAGTTATATTGATGAGATCTACAAGATCAGATAGTGTCTTAAGCCAATTCTCTGTTGAGATGTAAGAGACAGAAGCGAAGGGGGGGGACCTCATACCACCAAGAAAGCAGCACTGGGAGAAGAGTGTGTCCTGTGGACCTGAGGTTCCTGCGCAGAGAAGCTCCTAGATCAGGGGAAGATTGATGACAAGGACCTACATCCAGAGCTGACAGAGAAAGCCTTCCCCTGGAGCTGGCAGCCTGAATTCGGACTTACAGCCTACTAGACTGTGAGAGAATAAATTTCTCTTTATTAAAGCCATCCACTTGTGGTATTTCTGTTATAGCAGCACCAGATGACTAAGACAACAGTGTATACACCACTGGCTATACTTCTGTATATTTTGAAATTTTGTTTATTTTGTAATTTTCTCTATATATGTGTGCATGTATATACGTATTATTAGAATTCAGCTCTCATGGTTGAATGGACACAGGAAATCCACAGAGGAAAGAAAGCGTGTGCTGTCACAGGATACAGAGAGCAACTAGGGTCATATAACAATGTCTGTATAAACTTTTGTATGAGAGACTAACTTGAATTGTAAACTTTCACTTAAAGCACAATAAAAGAAAAAAAATCAGCTCTCACACTGAATTTAAATGCCACATTACCATCATGTCATGTCATGCTGGATGAAGCAGGGGCACCAACGCCAAGGGCAGTCGGCAAGCAGATGGCTCACATTTATTTAGAATTCTTAAAGTCCTTCCTGGACAGTTTCAACCGTCTATATTTCCCTCCTCTGGTAATTAAAAAGCTTTCAAGAGGTAAGAATTTTTTGCAAAGAAATGTTTTCAACCTATTTTACAATGCTGATAAGGTCATTATTGACTTTTGCTACATTACTAAAAGGAAAAAAAACAACAGCCGCTGTCGAGTCCCCAACTCATGGCAACCCCATGTGTACAGAGTAGGACTATGCTCCATACGGTTTTCAAGGCTGTAACCTTTTGAAAGCAGATCGCCAGACCTTTCTTCCAAGGCACCTGCAGTTAGGCCTGAACTGCCAAACTTTCAATTAGCAGTCCAGCACTTAACTGATTTCACCACCTTGGGACTCCAACATTATTAAGAGAACCATATGTATACATATTTTCAATGACAACAAAAATATAATAAATTATAAAACTGTAAAATCTGAGAGTTGCAGAGAACTCAGAAGGATCCTGCCCAGTGCTAAGGCCCCCACCAGAAACCCAGGTATCCTCAGGCCAATCTTCCCAAAGCTACTCCTAGGAGGATGGCCAGACTGATGTAGACTGATATAAATACCACTCCACTCAGTACTCCCAGATTCTGATTTATGAGTCCCCAGGGAGCTGGGATACAAACTGGCTGTGAATAAACACTGCAGAAAAAAATCACCAGGGAAGAGTAGTGAAAAGGAAAGATTGTCAACTCTCATTCCCAGCCAAAATCCCAATTCAGCAGGGCTGGAGTGGGCAGGACCTGCATTTTTAATGCCCTTATCCTTGTAGACAGGTACACACACTCCTGATTCTGAGGCAGGAATCTCTGGCTTTGAGAACCTGTTTCAGAGCAGTGGTCTCTAAAGTGGGATATATCATATAATCCCTTGGAATAAAGAAGAAAATACTGATGTGTATTTTTACCTAACAAAGACAAAAAATTAAGTTTTCCTAATAGTTAATACACCAGCCTCCTCCTGCAATGTCCTGAAGGAGGCACAGGAGTCTAAAGGGCCCCCCCCTCCATCATTGAAGGCCCAGCCCAGTGGATCAAGGAATGATAACCTGAGTTTTAAACTAGCCCTTACAAAGATTCCTCCAAAACACTGCAGATGTAGGAGAACATGAGTAACAGCAGCATCAGCCAACCAAAAGACAATGAAAAGTCAACACCATCCTGAAAATATCTGAAATAAGAATCTGCATCCAGGAGGATTCTGATCATTGTTCCCACCATCCCTACAAAATCAGTAAGAAAGACAACCAGAACAACAGTGCTCTTGAGGGACTCTGCCTCGGGGAGCAGAGGGCAGCAGCAAAGAACTGCGAACAGGCAATAAGAAAAGAAATACTGATACATGCTATAACATGAATGAACTTCAAAAACATTAGGTTAAGTAAAAAAGCCACACATTAAGAAGCCCTTAATTAAATGTCCAGAAAAGGCAAATCTATACAGACAGAAAGTAGACTGTGATCACTTAGGGTAGGAGTTATGAATGAGGATTAACTGTAAATGGTCATGAAGGATCTTATTGGGGTGATGAAAAAGTTCTAAATGTTCTAAACTAGAGTATGATGATGATTGGACAACTCAGTAAATCCATTAAAAATCACTGTATATTTAGTTACTTAAAGCTTCACACTACAAAATGTTTTTCAAATATAGGGAAGATTTAATACAACATAACAATAATAGTAACTTACCCTTATACAGCACATTTCCCACATGGTCTAATTTGATCTTCATAACAATCTAATAGGTACTTCCTCCATGTTGTGGAAGAAAGAATATGGGCTGTGGTAGGCAACGCAACTGGCCCACCTAGGCTCAATGGATCACTGTTGAAGCAGATGTCAACCAGAAGTCACCTGCTCGAGAAGTCTCTGTCCTTCCTCTTCACTGACCAACTGGGCAGCCAAGTCACTGACATGGCCTCTGTAAGCCCATGCTAGTGAAACACAGATCAAAAGGCAGGATACAGACAGAACACATACGTGAGACAGACTGAGAGAACAGGAGCCCACCTGGGGAGTCAGGAGGAGGAAGGAAAGTACTCCTGGAGTGTACCTGAGCAAGTATGTCACTTTCAAAGAATCACAGGTTATTCAGTAGGTGTGTGAAGGTCAGGTCTCAGAGTCTAGCATTTTCTTGAAGGTATCTGGCAGCTTCCTTCTATTTTTTAAACTTGTCCTTATGAGTGGAGTGCCCAAGTCACATGGTTGGATCCAAAGTCTGGCTCTGCTACTTACCAGGCACATAGCCTTGGACAACACATAAGTCATCACTCTATGTCAGTTTCCTCATCCACAAAATGGGAATGACTGCACCTACCTTTGAGGATTGTGAGAACAGTCAGCAAACTACAGCCTGCTGCCTGTTTTTGTAAATAAAGGTTAACTGGAAAACAGCCATACCCATTCATTACATATTGTCTATAGCTGCTTTGATACTACAATGGCAAAGTGGAATAGTTGTGAGACAGACTGTATGGTCCACAAGGCCTTAAATATTCATTACCTGGAACCTGGTGGCACAGTGGTTAAAGCACTCAGCTGCTAAGCGAAAAGTCAATAGTTCGAACCCACCAGACGCTCCTTGGGAGAAAGATGTGGCAAAATGCTTCAGTAAAGATACAGCCTTGGAAACCTTATGGGGCAGTTCTACTCTGTCCTATAGGGTCGTTATGAGTTGGAACTGACTCAATGGCAATGGGTTTGCTTTTGATTGGACCGTTAGAAAAAGAAGTAACTCTGACTTAGAAAGATGCCTGGAACAAAATAAGTACTCAAGAAATGTCAGCTATTATTTGAACCCAATTTCACTTCCAGAATGATAAACTTGAATATATGCCCAAAGATATAGGCACAAGTATTGACTATAATGGTGAAAAACAGGAGATAACAATACTGTCAACTTAACAAGAGGCTAATTATATAAATTATGATATATTCATACTATGGGATAATAGATAGTCATTTAAAAAAATGAAAGAAATCTGTGTACATATGCGATATAAACCAACATGTAAACACTTCTAATATCTTTAAGTGACCCAAGATCCTTAAATGAAAAAGTATGGTAATATCAGCAATCTGATCTTTTTTTTTTAAACTATGTGTATGAACAGAAAAGGCTATACACTACTATCAAAGTATTGAGGGAATTTCACTTTTTAGTATATGTAGTTCTGTACTGTTTAATTTTTTCTTTAAATGAGCGGGAGTTTTATAATTTTTTTCATCTCCTAAAAATAATATCTAATTTCTTTCAGGTTGTGTCCTAGAGCTACACTTTTCAGCCCTTACATCTTTATTCCTAAGGGACAAATTAGAGTATGGATAAATCTCAAATGCATTATGCTATGTGAAATAAACCGGACTCAATAAGACCACATATTGTATGATTCCTTTTATAGGACATTCTGGAAAAAGCAAAACTATAGGGACAGTGGTTGCTAGAGGCTGAGGGTGGGGAAGGATTGACTATAAATGGGATAGCACAAGGGAATTCTGGGAGTGATGGAGCTGCTCTGTACCTTATCGTGGTGGTAGTCACACATCTCTGCATTTGTCAAAACTCACTGAACTG
The DNA here is from genome assembly GCA_030035585.1 of Dugong dugon. NCBI lineage: Eukaryota > Metazoa > Chordata > Mammalia > Sirenia > Dugongidae > Dugong > Dugong dugon. The sequence continues at coordinate 60,270,249 of CM057482.1, forward strand.
TATACCAAAAACTGAATTTTATTATGTATAAATTTTAAGATAAATTTAAATAAACACGTATTAAAAAAGCAAACAAAACCTCTGGGGATAAAATTTCTTTAAGCGACTGATCAGCACCCAAACATGTATCAAACACAGGAAATGTTTTCCACCACTGTTCCGCGTTTGACTCTATCCTGGTGACGATGCCGCGGAGAGAAGCAGGTGGCAGGCACTCTTAGAGCGTTAACACGATCTTCCTACTGAATTCCTTGCTACAAATTTACAACTGTCCAGAGCACACGTTTATTGAGAGGTATGGTTTACATGGAAAAGCACTAGCGCACTGCAGGGGTAAGGGACAGCCATGCAGACTCCTAATGAGCACAAGTTCAGGGCACACGGGCGCACAGCCTTTGATGACACAGCCTCCAGCCAGCGAGCCTAGAGTAAGGATTTTCTAGGACAATCACCAAGCTGCCCGAAGTTTGTCAAGTACTGCAATCTGCGCTACAGTACCAGGTATCATTCTGCTTCAATCACAATCAGTTAAAGAATCATATCAGAAAATGACCAAGAAATACCACTGGGCTCGCGAGGCAGCAAAAATCCTCAGAGTACTCTCTACTACGAGAGACGAAAATTGAAGTCCTAGTCGCCCAGATAAACACAAACGATATAGAGTTTGGAAACCCTGGTGGCGTAGTGGTTAACAGCTACGGCTCCTAACCAAAAGGTTGGCAGTTCGAATCCACCAGGCGCTCCCTGGAAACCCTATAGGGCAGTTCTACTCTGTCCTATAGGGTCGCTATGAGTCAGAATCAACTTGACGGCAACAGGTTTTATACAGCGTTTAATAAACCATCTTTATCTATATCGTTTCCACATAACACTAGAGTTGACATCGTACGAATGCCTTTCTCGGTTTAAAATGCCCTGCTTAAACCTCACTTCCAAATTATTCTTCCAGCCCTTTCCTCACATCCACTATGCGCTGCAAATAAAGTGTACGCATTGCATACTTAAAACATACAATTCATCACGGCTGTGCGAAATAATCCTACCCATGTAACCATCGCGGCTCCTTCACAAACCCCAAAATTCCTCTCTTCAAAACTCTGCTGAACAGTTTCGCTTTCCGAGAATCTCCTCCTTCACTCGGAGGGAGCACGCAACAAAAACTGGTTCAGGTTTTATCGTTTCACCTCGGTGCCAGACTACCAAGCTGTCCGCTCCTTACTTCCCAACAATCACACGCAAAACACCAACGAATTCCATCCCTATCGCAGCTCTAGCGCGCGCGGGGGATCTGGGGACCCGGGGTCCTGAGTCGGGGGTCGAGAGTTCAGGGTTCAAGGATCAGGGGCTGGGGGTCTGGAGTATCAGTGTCGGCGTCTGGGAGACCGGGGATCCCGGGTCCCAGAATCCAGGGGCCGGAAAACCGGGGGTCAAGAGTCCCGGATGGTTTCGGCTGGCCCCACTGGAGAGGCCGAGACGCGGAGGGCCAAGTCCCGGCCGGCCCGCGAGGCTCCGAACCGTCATCGCCGCCGCCCTGCCGGGTCCCGGGCCCCCCAGGTGGCCACGGGAGGGGGGCGGGGGCGGAGGCAGCAAATTCCTGACCTGTGTCCGCGGCGGCTCGGGGGTCCGCGGTGGCTCGGGGGTCCCGGGCGGGAACTGGGAGTTTCCTGCTTGAGTCACTCGCGCAGGCCGGGAATGCGCCAGGAAACGCCAGGCCTCCTCCCCTTCCTCCCGGGGCGGGGGCTCTCCCGGCTCGGCCTCTTCCTCCCGGTGCTCCTCCCTCCCACGCTCCGGTCGCGGCCCCACCCCTTAGGCGTGGCTCTCTCCAATGCTGGCTTTCCTGGTCACCGAAGCTGCTCTCCAGGGCAGAGAGCCCCAAGGGCCACCTGCCAGCTTACTCAGCCTCAGCTCTGCGCGTGGGGGATGGGCTGGGCAGGCGTGGCGTCCGCTGCCGGCGGCGCCCAACTCTGGGCGCGCAAGAGAAACGGGAGTCCGCACCCTACCCCCAGGAGTCCATGGAGTCCGGGCGGAGGTGGGATGAGCTGCAGAAGGCATATGGGAAAACACCCAGGGAGGAGGCTGGCACACCTGCGCTCCGTAGACTTGAGGATAACGCCGTAAGGTACCGGGTACACGTAGACGCCTCCAGAGCCAACTAGGAGACAATGACCACGATGGCCGCCTGCGGTGATCACAGCTATACAATCCTGTCTCCACTCTGAAACATGAGCAGACGTGCGCAGACCTGTGGGAATGGCAGAAGAAAACCTAACTTGACCTACTCCCAAAAACCAAGACTTAAGTCGGTTAAGAAACGCATCATCTGGAAACGATGAATGGAGCCGGCTTATCACAAGCATGCTTAGGAGAAAATTTGTGCTAAACTCGTCTCCCAACCCCTAAGCATAGTTCTCGTAGAGAACAAAAATGATGGGCCCAGATAGTTTACTCTGACCACTAGATTATGAAAACCACAAGAGGTTCATTTCCGCTTTTGCTGTGCTTTTGATAATGCAAAAAGTTAAAGCAAATAGGTGCTGACCAGACTAAATTCTACCAATTGTCAAACTATTCAGAAACACCCTCTCTAGAAGCTCCTGGAAGTCCCTCACACTCCTGCAAATACTTTGAGCAACTTTATGGTTCTCAGCCCACACATTCTCAATGAGCGAATCGCTGCTGCTCTCCCATAACAAAGTCTAAAAGTTAATTTCCAAGTTTTTTTAAGTGTAGGTGAAGTTACAGAAGACAAATTCAGTAGCTAAAATATTGTAACCTGTAAACAATCACTAAAAAATAAAAAGAGGTACAGCTAAAAATCCAAAAGATAAACAAAACACAGTACTAAAATATACTCAAACCAAAAGAAGGTAGTAAAAAAGGAACAAAAACGAGATAGGAGAGACAAAAACAAGCAACCTGTTAGACTTACATCCAACCCTATTAATAATTACATTAAACGTAAATGGACTACAAGACTCTAATTAAAAGATCGTCAACTTACCCTAGGATGATATAAATGCAAAAATATGTAATATTCATGATACCCACTAAGAAAATATCTAAAAGTCATACACAAAAAGAGAAGAAAACCAAAATGGCTCACTAAAATGAATCAACAAAACACAAAAGCAGGTAGTATTAAAGCAAAAAGACAAAGAAGGCTTAAGACAAAGTGAATAACAAAATGACAGATAATTAAGTGAATGTAAATGGACTAAATGCTCCAATCAAAAGAGAGTGGCGGAATGGATTAAAAAAAGATGATTCAACTCTCTACTTTTTATAGAAGACAAACCTTAGGCCCAAGGACGCAAATAGGTTGAAAGTAAAAGAAATACTCCATGCAAATGATAACCAAAAGAGAGTTGGGGCGGCAATCTTAATATCAGAAAAAGTAGACTTTAAGACAAAATCTGTTAGATAAAGATGGACATTATATAGTGATAAAAGGGTCAAATAATCAGAAAGATTTAACAATCATAAATATATATGCACCCAACATCAAATCACCTAAACGTATAAAGCAAACAATGATAGAATTGAAAGGAGAAATAGCACTACAATAATAGTTAGAGATTTCAATAAACCACTTTCAATATTGGACAGAACATCTAGAAAAAAAGATCAACAAGGAAACAGAAAACTTGAATGACATAAGCCAACTAGCCTTTTTAGACATATATTGAACACTCCACCAAATGACAATACAGTATACATTCTACTTCAGTGCACATTGATCATTCTCCAGGTTAGACTACATGTAGGGTCACAAAGCAAGTCTTGATAAATTTTAAAAGATTCAAATCATATGAAGTATTTTCTTTGACCACAATAGAGTGAAACTAGAAATCAGTAACAGAAAAAGAAAAAAAAGGAAAATACACAAAAATGTGAAAATTAAATGGTACACCAATGGGTCAAGGAAGAAATCAAAAATGTCTTAGAGTCAGAAGCACAACATACCAAAACTTACAGGATGCAGAGAAGGCAGTAGTCAGAGGGAAACTTACAGCAACAAATGCCTACATGGGAAAAAAAAAAAAAGAAAGATCTCAAATCAACAGCATAATTCGACAACTCCAGGAACTAGAAAGAAGAACAAACTAAGCTAAACCTACCAGAAGAAAGGAAATAACCAAGATGACAGCAGAAATAAATGAAACCGAAAATAGAAAAATCAATAAAACCAAAAGTTGGTTCTTTGAAAACATCAATAAAATTGGCAAACATTTCACTAGCGGGACAAGGAGAAACAATGCAAATAACCAAAATAAAAAATGAAAGAGGTGACATTACAACTGATGTGATAGAAATAAAGAGAATTATGACAGAATATTATGAAAAAATGTACAGCAACAAACTGGATAACCTAGATGAAATGGACACATTCTTAGAAGCACACAACCTATCCAAACTGACTCAAGAAGAAATAGAAAGTCTCAACAGACCCATAACAAATGAAGAGATCAAATCAGTGATCAAAAACCTCACAACAAAAAAGTCCATGACCAGATAACTTCACTGGGGAATTCACCAAACATTTAGAGAAGAAGTGGCACCAATACTGTTTAAACTCTTCCAAAAGATAGAGAATGAAGGAATACTTCATTCTATGAAGCAAACATAACCACGATGCCCAAACCAGATGAAGACATCACAAGAAAAGAAAACTACAGGCCAATAACTCTTATGAATTTAGATGCAAAAATCCTCAACAAAATACTAGCGAACATGATCCAACCGCATATTAAAAGAGTCATGCACCATGAACAAGTGGAATTTATACCAGGAACACAAGAAAATCATGCACCATGACCAAGTGGAATTTATACCAGGAACACAAGAAAATCAATCAATGTAATACACTACATCAATAGAACTAAGGGAAAAAAACACATGATCATACCTATGGATGCAGAAAAAAACATTTGATAAAATCCAACACCATTTCTTAATCCCTAAAGAAGATTGGAATGGAAGGGAAATTCCTCAATATGATATAAGGTGTATATGAAAAGCCAACAGCCAACATTATAATTAATGGAGAAAGATTGAGAGCTTTCCCCTTGAAATCAGGAACAAGACAAGGGTGCCCACTCTCGCCATTTCTGTTCAATATTGCATTAGAAGTCCTAGCCAGAGAAATAAGATAAAAAGAAATACAAAGTATCCAGACTGGAAAAGAAGAAGTAAAATTATCTCTATTTGTGGATAATATGATCCTATATATAGAAAATCCCAAAGAGTCTGCAAGAAAACTTCTAGAGCTTATAGAGGAATTTAGCAAAGTTGCAGGGTACAGAGTCAACAAAGAAAAATCAGTTGGATTTCTACACACCAGCAATGAGAAATCTGAAAGCAAAATTAAGGAAACAATTCCATTTACAGTAGCATCTAAGAGAATAAAATACCAAGGAATAAATTTAACCAGGTACTTTAAGGACTTATACAATGCAAATTATAAAGCATTGCTGAAAGAGATTTAAAAAGACTTAAATAAATGAAAAGATGTTCCATGTTCATAGATTAGAAGATTTAATGTAGTTAAGATGGCAATACTACCCAAAACGATCTGTAGATTCAAAGCAATTCCAATCAAAATTCCGACAGCCTTCTTTACAGAAGTTGAAAAACCAATCCTTAACTTTATATGGAATGGCAAGAGACCCCGAATACCTAAAGCAACGTTGAAAGAAGAGAACAAAGTAGGAGGATTGTCACTTCCTGATCTTAAAACATATTATACACCTACAGTAATCAACACAGCCTGGTACTGGTATAACAATAGACACATAGACCAATGGAATACAATTGAGAGTTCAGAAATAAGCCCACATGTCTCTGGTTTCTGATAAGTGTGCTAAGTCTTTTCAATAGAGAAAGAAGAGTTTCTTCAATAAAAGGTGTTGGGAAAATTGGATTTCCACATGCACAAAAATGAAAGAGGATATATGCCTCAAACCATACACAAAAAGAAATTCAAAATGGAAGAAGGACCAAAATGTGAAAACTAAAACTGTAAAATTCCTAGAAGAAAATGCAGGGGCAACGCTGTTGGGCCTAGCTTTTAACAGTGAACTATCTGACATAATAACCAAAGCAAGAACAGCAAAAAATTAATAAATAAATGGGAACTCATAAAAATTAAAAACTTTTGTTCATTAAAAAACTATCAAAAAAGTGAAAAGGAACCTACCAATTGGGAGAATATATTTGGAAACCATATATCTGAAAAGAATATGATAACCAAAATATATATGTAATTTGGACAAGTAAACAACAAAAAGACAGCCCAACCAAAAAATGGGCAAAGAACTTGGTTGACATTTCACCAAAGAGGATATTTAAATGGCCACCAAACACATGAAAGATGCTCAATGTCTTTAGCTATCAGAGAGAAGCAAATCAAAACCATAATGAGATACCATTTTACTCCTACTAGAATGGCTAGGATTTTAAAAAAAAAGGAAAATAACAAATGTTGGCAAGGATGTTGGAACTCATCCATTGCTAGCGAGGATGTAAAACGGTACAGTCGTAGTGGAAAATACTGTGGCAGTTCCTCAAAAAACTAAAAATAGAACTACCATATGACCCAACGATTCTACTGCTAGTAAAAAGTTGAATTGACAAATATTCTGTGACAAATATTTTTCCAAAAGAAAAAGAGCAGCTGCTGAGGCTGCTCATGTACAACCAAACACCTCATGGGATTTGGTTTCTTGCTTTGAAGGTTTAGGGTCATGTTTTCATGGGACCTCCCAGTTAATTGGCCTAATAATCATGTTTAGTGCTTCTCTGTTCTACCTCCTAGTTTGTTTTGTAATGCCTGGGGTCTTAAAAGCTTGCAGGCAGCCATCCAAGGAACAACAATTGGTCTCTATTCACCTGGATCAACAAAGGAAGAAGGAGAGTCAGAATAGGAGGAGGAAGTGGAAAGCATGACTGATTGCCTCCATGAACATCTACCTCCTTTTCTATGAGACCATAGAACTGAATGCTGCCAGTTACCATTACTAAACGTTTTGATCAAGGATTCTATAGAAGAATATATATTCTATAGAAGAATAGATTCTATAGAAGAATCCTTGATCAAAAGGGAAAAAATACAGAACAGAATTTAAAATTCTTATGGAATCCAGACTTTCTAGAGCCATTGAGGCTGGATGAACCCCTGAAAGTATTGCCTTGAGTAATCTTTAAACTTGAAACCAAAAATATCCCCTGAAGTCTTCTTTAACCAAACAACAGCTTAGCTTAGTTAGTAAGGAATGTCTACCTGAGCATTTTGCTCTTTTAAAGAGCTATCTGTATGGGACCAAATTGACAACAGCAACTTGGAAGAGAAGATAGGAAGTTAGGGGCTTATTAAGGAGAAAATTCAGAAAAGGAGGGTTAGAATGGTTGCACAACTTGAAGAATGTAATCAATGTCACTGAATTGTACCTGTAGAAATGTTGAACTGGTGTATGTTTTGTATATTTCCAACAATTTAAAAAAATTCAAAATGCATGAAAGACCTAAATGTACAAACTGAAAGCATAAAATTCTTAGAAGAAAATATAGAGGCATGAATGCAGAGCCTTGCTTTAAACAATGAATTATCAGATATAATAACAAAAGCAGGAGCAGAAAAAGATCAATGGGACCTCATAAAAATTAAGTACTTTTGTTCATCAATGGACTTTCTCAAAAAAATGAAAAGATAACCTACAGATTGGGAGAAAATTTTGGGGAGCCACGCAGTGGTTAAGATCTCGGCTAACCAAAAGGTCAGCAGTTTGTATCCACCAGCCGCTCCTTGGAAACCTTATGGGGCAGCTCTACTCTGTCATATGGGGTGGCTACGAGTGGGAATCGACTCGACAGCAACAGGTTTGTTTGTTTTTTTGTTTATATATTCTATAAGGGCCTATTATTCAAAATATATTAAAAATTGGTTAATTGATTTTCAACAAGGGTGCTAAGTCCATTCATTTGGAAATAATATTCTGTTTAATAAATGGTGCTGGGGTCAACTGGATTTCCACATGCAAAAGAATGAAGCAGAATCCATACCTTACACCATATACAAAAACCACTTCAAAATGGATCAAGGAACTAAATAGGAGAACTAAAACCATAGAACTCTTAGAAGAAAACATAAGGGTATTGCTACGGGACCAAGTTTTAAAGAATGGATTCTTAGATATGACAAAAAGCACAAGCAGCAAAGATAAAATAGATAAATGGGACCTCATAAAATTTAAAAACTTTTGTTCATCAAAGCACTTTAACCACAAAGTGTAGTGATAACCTACAGATTGGGAGAAATTTTGTGGGAACCATATATTGAATAAGGGTTTAATATCCAGAATATATAAAGAACTCCTACACCTTAACAACAAAAAGACAAACAACATTATCAAAAAATGGGCAAAATACTTAAATAGACTTTTCACCAAGGAGGATATACAAATGGCCAACAGGAACATGAAAAGATGCTTGACTTCCTTAGCCATTAAAACTAAAAAAAACCAAACCCATCCCATCGCCGCCTAGTCTATTCCACCTCATAGCTACCGTATAGGACAGAGTAGAACTGCCCCACAGGGTTTCCAAGGAGCGGCTGGTTGATTAGAGCTGCCGACCTTTTGGTTAGCAGCTGATGGCTCAACCACTGTGCCACCAGGGTTCCTCCTTAGCCATTAGGAAGATGCAAATCAAAACCACAATGACATACCACCTCACTCCCACAAGAATGGTGATCAGGGGTAGATTAACCAGTAAGCAAGGTACACACCGGCTTACATTAATTAAGTAAGATATGCATGGGCTTACTTGTGTTTACTTATGAAATTGTAGTGAAATTCACCTGTGAAATTGTTCACTACAGATTAGTAAGTAAGCACAAGTAAGCTTGTGTGTACCTTGCTGATTGGGTGATCGGACCCTGATGGTTATGCTTTAAAAAATGGAAAATAACAGGTGTTGGCAAGCATGTAGAGAAACTGGAACCCTCATCCATTGCTAGTGGGAATGTAAGATGGGTACAGCCACTGTAGAAAACAGTTTGGCGATTCCTCAAAAAGTTGTATATAGAACTACCAAATGTCCCAGCAATCCCAGTCCTAGGTATACACCCAAAAGAATTGAAAGGAGGAACGTACACAGAAACCTGTACACCGATGTTCACTGCTGAACTTTTCACAATAGCCAAAACGTGGAAACAATTTAAATATCCATCAACAGATGAATAAACCACCAAAATCAGGTGTATACATACAATGGACTATTACTCACCCATAAAGAGAAATGAAGTCCTGATGCATGCCACAAAATGAATGAACCCTGAAACCTTATGCTGAGTGAAATAAATCAGTCACAAAAGTACAAATACGTATGATCCCACTTACATGAAATAGGCAATTATACAGAAACCAAAGTTTATTAGTGGTTACAAGGGTGGGAGGGAAGAGGAAAGGGGGAAGTTATTGCACGGAGAAGCCCTAGTTTCTGTTAATGGTGATGGGATAGTTTGGAAAAGATAGTGACGATTATTGCAAAACATGAAGAATGTAATCAATGGCACTGAATTATATGTGTAAAAATTGTTGAATTGGCAAATGGTTTCTTACGTATATTTTTGTTGTTGTTGTTAGGTGCCTTCCAATTCATAGAGACCCTATGTACAACAGAGTGAAACGCTGCCCAGTCCTGCACCATCCTCACAATCGTTGCTATGCTTGAGCCCCTTGTCACAGCCACTGTGCCAGTCCATCTCATTGAGGGTCCTCCTCTCCTTTGCTGACCCTCTGCTTTACCAAGCATAATGTCCTTCTCCAGGGACTGGTCCCTCCTGATCACGTCCAAGTACGTGAGACAAAGTCTCACCATCCTTGTTTCTAAGGAGCATTCTGGCTGTACTTCCTCCAAGAGATTTGTTCATTCTTCTGGCAGTCCATGGTATATTCAGTGTTCTCCACCAACACCATCATTCAAAGGCATAAGTTCTTCTTCAGTCTTCCTTATTCATTGTCCAGCCTTCGCATGCATATGAGGTGATTGAAAATACCGTGGCTTGGGTCAGGTGCATCTTAGTCCTCAAAATGACATCTTTGCTTTTTAGTCCTTTAAAGAGGTCTTCTGCAGCAGATTTGCCCAATGCAATCCATCGTTTGATTTCCTGACTGCTGTGTCCATGGGTGTTGATTGTGGATCCAAGTAAAATAAAATCCTCAACAACCTCAACATTTTATCTGTTTATCATGGTGTTGCTTATTGGTCCAGTTATGAGGATTTTTGTTTCTTTACCTTGAGGTGCAATCCATACTGAAGGCTGAAGTGTTTGATCTTCATCAGTAAGTGCTTCAACCCCTCTCTTCACCTTCAGCAAGCAAGGTTGTCTCATCTGTATATCACAGGTTGTTAATGAGACTTCCTCCAATTCTGATGCCAAGTTCTTCTTCATATAGTCCAACTTCTCAGATTATTTGCTCCGCATACATATTGAATAAGTATGGTGAAAGGATGCAATCCTGATGCACACCTTTCCTGACTTTAAACCACACAGTACCCCCTTGTTCTGTTCGAATGACTGCTTCTTGGTCTATGTACAGGTTCCTCATGAGCACAATTAAGTGTTCTGGAATTCCCATTCTTTGCAATGCTATCCATAATTTGTTATGATCCACACAGTCGAATGCCTTTGCATAGTCAGTAAAACACAGGTAAACGTCTTTCTGATATTCTCTGCTTTCAGCCAAGATCTATCTGACCTCAACAATGATATCCTTTGTTCCATGTGCTTTTCTGAATCAGGCTTGAATTTCTGGCAGTTCCCTGTCAATGTACTGCTGCAACCACTTTTGAATGACCTTCAGCAAAATTTTACTTGTGTGTGATACTAATGATATTGTTTGATAATTTCCACATTCTGTTGGATCACCTGTCTTTGGAATGGGCACAAATATGGATCTCTTTCAGTCGGTTGGCCAGGTAGGTGTCTTCCAAATTTTTCGGCATAGACGAGTGAGCCTCTCCAGGACAGCATCCATTTGTTGAAACATCTCAAATAGTATTCCATCAATTTTTGGAGCCTTGTTTTTCTCCAATGCCTTCAGTGTGGCTTGGGCTTCTTCCTTCAGTACCATTGGTTCTTGATCATATGCTACCTCCTGAAATGGTTGAACGTTGACCAATTCTTTTCCTACAGTCATGCTTCCTGCGTTGTTCAATATTTTCCCCACAGAATCCTTCAATATTGCAACTCAAAGCTCAAATTTTTTTCTTCAACTCTTTCAGCTTAAGAAATGCGAAGTGTGTTCTTTCCTTTTGGTTTTCTAATTCCAGGTCTTTGCACATTTCATTATAATACTTTACATTGTCTTCTTGAGCCACCCTTTGAAATTTTCTGTTCAGCTCTTTGACTTCATCATTTCTTGCATTTGATTTAGCTACTCTACATTGAAGAGCAAGTTTCATAGTCTCTTCTGACACCTGTTTTGATATTTTCTTTCTTTCTTGTCTTTTTAATGACCTTTTGCTTTCTTCTTGTATGATGTCCTTGATGTTTTCTGACTACTCATCTTGCCTTCAGTCATCAGTGTTCAATGCATCAAATCTATTCTTGAGATGGTGTCCAAATTCAGGTGGGATATATTCAAGGTCATAATTTGGCTCTCCTGGACTTGCTCTAATTTTCTTCAGGTTCAGTTTGAACTTGCATACGAGTAATTGATAGTCTGTTCCACAATTGGCGCCTGGCCTTGTTCTGACTGATGATATTGAATTTCTCCATCATCTCTTTCCACAGATGTAGTCGATTTGATTCCTGTGTTTTCCATCCAGTGAGGTCCACGTATATAGTCACCATTTATATTGTTGAAAAAAAGTATTTGCAATGAATTAAGTCATTGGTCTTGCAAAATTCTATCATGTGGTCTCTGGCGTCATTTATATCACCAAGGCCATATTTCCCAACTACTAATTCTTTTTCTTTTTCTTTGTTTCCAACTTTTGCATTCCAATTTTCAGTAATTATCAATGTATCTTGATTGCATGTTTGATCAATTTCAGACTGCAGAAGTTGGTAAAAATCTTCAACTTCCTCATCTTTGGCTTTAGTGGTTGGTGAGTAAATTTGAGTAATAGTTGTATTAATTGGTCTTCCTTGTAGGCGTATAGATATTATCCTATCACTGACAGCATTGTACTTCAGGATGGATCTTGAAATGTTCTTTTTGACCATGATCGCGATGCCATCCCTCTTCAATTTGTCATTCCTGGCATAGTAGATCATATGATTGATTGAAAATGGCCAATACCAGCCCATTTCAGCTCACCAAATGCCTAGAATATCAATCTTTTTGTGGTGCATTTCATTTCTGATGACTACCAATTTTCTTAGATTCATGCTTCATGCGTTCCATGTTCCGATTGTTAATGTATGTTTGCACTGTTTCTTCTCATTTTGCGACGTGCCACCTCAGCAAATGAAGGTCCTGAAAGCTTAACTCCAGCCACATCATTAAGGTTGACTCTACTTTGAGGAGGTAGCTCTTTCCCAGTCGTCTTTTGAGTGCCTTCCAACCTGAGGTGCTCATCGTCCGGCACTATATCAGACAATGTTACACTGCTATTCATAAGGTTTTCACTGGCTAATTCTTTTCAGAAATAGACTGCCAGGTCTTTCTTCCCTATCTGTCTTATTCTGGAAGCTTGGCTGAAACCTGTCCACCATGGCTGACCCTGCTGGTATTTGAAATACTGGTGGCATAGCTTCCAGCATCACATCAACATGCAAGCCACCGTAGTACTACCAACTGACAGTTTAGGATGCTAAAAGTCCGAATTCAGGGCACCAGCTCTGGGGAAGGCTTTCTCTGTCAGTTCTGGGAGAAGGTCTTTGTCATCAGTCTTCCCCTGGTCAGGAGCTCCTCAGCGCAGGGACCCCGTGTGCAAAGGATCCACTCCCAGAGCTTCTGTCTTGGTGGTATAAGGCCCTTATATATGTATATTTTTACCACAATAAAAGAAGAGGATAAATTATTTCTCAGTATTTGAAAAAGGGTTGAAACTGTAAGAAGTCCCTTAACAACCTCCTTAAAATTTCCAAAACAGACATCATGATTTTTTTTCTAAAGCTCCTTCCCCAGTATAATTGAGATTGCTGACCCCTCCATTTTTCTTTTTAAGAGGGAAAATGGCCACATAGCTAGAGACTAAATTCTCAGTCTCCTTGCTGCTACTTGTGGCTCCACTTTTACTCTTCCTCCTTCATGGGTTAGAAGGTGAACAGAGTGCTGGTCAGTCAGCTTTGACCATGCAAAGAAGGGCAACACCATAGGCAATGGCAGAAAATAAGTCAGAAGGCAGGCACACTTCTTGACACCACCTGGAATAGTCACCTTGAACCACCCACTGACCTCTGCATTATAGCGAGAAAGAGAAAGAACTTCTATCTTCTTCATGAAAATGTGTTGGTCTTTTTGTTACAGAAGTTGAACCTATGATCTAATTCAATGGTCTTCAAATATTTTGCTCCCTAAATGAAATTTTTAGAAATCTGCATCATCCATTTGTTGTTAAGGTGACATGCAATTTTTCTTTTTAATAAAATTTTAAACCTTTACAAAGGGTATAATTTCTGGTCTGTTGTTTTATTGAATGCTTGGATATATCTCCATTAAATTGATGAAAGTATATATTACTTATGCAATTTATAGTAAACGTTCACATTTAATGTAATTGACAAAACCAGTCTTCATTGTCAAACCTATTCGCCAAGTCAGACTACCTCTCACCAGAAAAAGTCTGACTTCTTTTTGCATTTTTATTGAAATATTTAGCTTCAGCCCCAGGCCAACTGGTCACATTTGAATCCTATTTCTAAGACTGATCTACAGATGTTCTTAACTTATCATGCACATATAATCTGCAGAGAGTCTTCATTTACGTCAAGGATACACGAACTCCACTTTCAAAGCCACTGCTTTCAGTAGCACACACCTATTGCTGTTGTTGCTGTCAGGTGCCATTGAGTTGGCTCTGACTCACAGCAACCCTATGCCCTACGTACAACAGAACAAAACACTGTCTAGCCCTGCACCATCCTCACAATCGTTGCTATGCTTGAGCCCATTGTTGCAACCTCTGCGTCAATCCATCTTGTTGAGGGTCTTCCTCTTTTTCGCTGACCCTCTACTTTACCAAACATGATGTCCTTCTCCAGGGACTGGTCCCTCCTGATCACACGTTCAAAGAATGTGAGATGAAGTCTCACTATCCTTGCTTCTAAGGAGCATTCTGGCTGTACTTCCTCCAAGATAGATTTGTTCATTCTTCTGGCAGTCCGTGGTATATTCAATATTCTTCACCAACACCATAATTCAAAGGCATCAATTTTTCTTCGGTCTTCCATATTAATTGTCCAGCTTTCGCATGCACACTTAGTCTTAGCCATATCAGTGGCACCAGCCTCCCATCACCAGGCGCTCCTCCTAGATTGCCCTCTTTCAACCCCAACATCCAATCCATCAGCATGATACAGGCCCTCCTACCTCTCCAACCCAGTGTCCTACCACACACCTCCTTCTCTATACTCCAGACATTCTAGTCTGCCTTGGACACATCAGGATTGTTCCTTCATTCCCTATGCCTGCCATGCCCTCTCCAACATTTTTACATGTCTGAAATAACATGATATTCAAATGTAACCTTCTCAAGAAGGCTATTCCTCATCACATTATCTAGGAAAAAACACTCCCAAGTTTGAGTTATACTTTATACTTCACCTCAGGATAAATTCTAGATGGATCAAATATTTAAACATAAAAAAATGAAAGCTCAAAATTGCTATAGGAAATAATTGAAAGCTAAAAAGAATAATCTTGGAGTGGGGAGGGCCTTTCTTGAATTGTTTTAGCTTTTTTTAAAAAATGAAATGTACTGGATGCTCTCAAAGTTCTCATCTAGTTCTTAAATTACTATGATAATATTTTGGAATGAAAAGAAAAAAAACCTTGTGTATAAACAAAAGTAAAAAGATAAAGAAGTGCATGTTCATAGATTTAACCAGATTGTGGCTTATTTATTGCTCCCATATCTGGGAGGCCTGTTTCTAGGGTAATTTGTTTACTTTAAACAGAAAGTTCCTATTTCTGGTATTGACAGGCTAGGTTTTTCAGAACAAATTTTCCATTGAAAACAAGTAAAAGTGCTGGTTGAAATATGTTTTAAGAATCTTAAAAGTTTAATGACAGCTGAAAAAACTTCCTTTCTGAAAGTGAAGAGGACTTGAAGCACTTACTGATGAAGATCAAAGACCACAGCCTTCAGTATGGATTAGGCCTCAACATAAAGAAAACAAAAATCCTCACAACTGGACTGTGATGGTTAAGGCTGTGTGTCAACTTGGCTGGGCCATGATTCTCAGTGGTTTGGCAATCATATGATGTTGTGATCACCTCCATGACTGGATCTGCTGTGAGTAGCCAGTCAGTTGAAAGGGAGTTTCCTTGGGCACGTGGCTTACATCAAACATAAGTGGGCATTCTGGCGAGGCTCGTGGGTTTTTTGCTCACGCCAGATCCTGCAGCTGTCTCCTGTTCATCTGACCTCCTGTTCTTGGGACTTGTGCTAGCAGCTTACCTGTGGTCTTTGTCTGTCGATCTTTGCTGCCTGTGAGCAAGAGCCCTGCTCTTTGACCTGCCAATTTTGGGTTCACCAGCCCTGTGGCTACGTGAATCAGGAGAAGCTTCTACCCTGACCCACAAACTTGGGAGGTTCCAGCCTCTACAATGGCATGAACCATTTCCTTGATATAAACTGCTCTCTCTATACATTTATACGCTTTACTTGTTTTTCTTCTCTAGAGGACCCAGCCTAAGACATTTGGTACCGAGAGTGGTTCTACAGAAACAAAATTGTAAGGATGAGTTTTCTAAATTGGTTCTTAAGTGTGGTTAGTTTTAAAGATGTTGACAACTCAGCTTCCAGCAGTAAAGAGGGCACATAGTGTGAGGTGGCAAGACAAATATGCAAAATATCATCACCAATAAATCAGGTATTGGTTAAAGGCAAGGCTCTGGGTGATTGCATGTGTGATACCTTTCTACAATTTGTCATAATGAGAAGTATAAGGAAGCTGGTTGCTTCGTCCTACTTTTGCTAGACAAACTGGTGAAAGAAAGAGAGAAGCTCTGGGCTTCAGAGTCAAAGCTCAAGTGTCGCATAAACGACCTCAAAGTTTCCACTTGTACTTTGAAAGAAAGTCTTATTTCTTGTAGTAAGAGTTGATATTGCCAAAAACCAAACCCAGAATCTTATTGTAAGAGTGGTTGAATTACAATGCCAATTCAGTTGCCAAACTTGAGAGGTGTCTGAAGTTAAAGTGAGGGCACTGATTGGGAGGAAACGGGATCCTGACACTTGGGATGGGGAGATATGGGCAGTAATCAGGAAGCTGGGGACACTGAGCCTCTAAATTCTGTTGAATCACTTCTGCCAACAGAACCAGCCCTCTCACTCCTATTTGAAGACATTACTGCAGGTTTTTCTGCTAAGTCACCCTCCCCAGTAAAACCATTAGCCCCTCCACTCCCATCTAATAAGATTAATCCAGATGCATCTAAAGAGCCCTTGTCTTGAGTCATTGCCTAGGGCATCTCCTGAGGCAGATGCTTTACAAGACAATGCTGAATGTTCCCAAAACACTTCCCCGCTACCTATTTTGGCTTCTAGACCTAAGTTCCAGCAAGCCTCAAAAGGTGAAGTATAAAGTGTGACCAAGGAGGAGGTATGCTACACTCCAAAAGAACTGCTTGACTTTTCTAATATGTACAAACAGATACCTGGGGAGTATGTGTGGGAATGGCTATTAAGGGTGTGGGATACTGGTGTGAGGAATGTAAAGATGGATCAGTTTATTGATATGGGTCCACTGAGCACAGACTGTTCCTTCAGTGTTTCAGCTAGAGAAGTTAGGAAAGGATCTAATAGCTTATTTGGTTGGGTTGCTGAAGCATGGATTATGTGGTGGCCTACACTAAATCAAGTTGAAGTACCAGACCTGCCTTGGTATACTGTAGAAGAATGTATCCAAAGGCTTAGGGAAATTGGCATGCTATAGTGGATTAGACCCACAGACCCACACATGGAGTGCCCAGAGGACACACCCTTTACCACAACTGTGAGGAATAAATTTGTGAAGGGAGCCCCAGCATCCTTGAAGACTGCTGTGATTGCTATTTTATGTAAGTCAGATTTGACAGTGGGAACTGCCCTAACTGAACTAAGACACCTAACTACAATGGGGCTGATTGAAGCCCATGCTAATAAGGGCCAAGTAGCAGCACTCAATCGACAAAGGCAATGTGGGTGTGATTACCATAATGGACAGCAGAGTCCAAGCAGTAATCAGAATAGTCTGACTCATACGGACTTTCAGCATTGGCTACTTAGTCATGGTTTCCCTCGGAGTGAAACAGATAGAAAATCTACTATTTACTTGATTTGTACAAGCAGATGAATTCCAGGTCAAGTGAACAGCAGTCTAACTTGAATCACCAGAATAGAGAGTCACAGCCCTTCAATCAATTCCCAGACCTGCGCGAGTTTAAAGACATGCAACCCCTTGAATGAAAGAGTGGCCAGGTCCCCTTGAGGAAGGACTCCAATACACTGCCAAAAATTTATGCTGTTAACCTTTCTCCCAGCCTTACCCAAATGGATCTGTGGCCTTTTACGAGGGTGACTGTTCACTGGGGAAAAGGAAATAATCAGACTTTTCGGGGATTACTGGAGACTGGCTCTGAACTGACACTAATTCCAGGAGACCCAAAATCTCACTGTGGCCCACTAGTCAGAGGGGGCGCATACGGAGGTCAGGTTGTTAATGGAGTCTTAGCTCATTGTCAGTCTCACAGTAGGATCAGTGGGTCCCCGAACCCATCCTGTAGCGATTTTCCCAGTTCCAGAATACATAATTATAAGAGATATACTCAGCAACTGGCAGAACCCGTACATCGGATCCCTAACAAATGGAGTATTGGCTATTATGACAGGAAAAGCCAAATGGAAGCCGTTAGAACTGTCCTTACCCAGGAAAATAGTAAACCAAAAGCAATTCCGCATTCCTGGAGGGATTGCAGAGATTAACGCCATCATTGAGGACTTGAAGAATGCAGGGGTGGTGAATCCTACCACATCCTCTTTCAATAAGCCTAATGCTGCAAGGTGGTCAAGATCTTGTCCACGGGCAAAGAGGCCATAATGCTCAGCTCTGAGGACTATTTGGAACTAAAGGGGTTGTTTTTTAAAAGAACTAAGTAGTAAATATCATTAGTGCTAGAGACATGGCAAGTGGTTTACAATCAAATTGTGGAAACATAGAATGTTAAGCATTAATTTTATTTAAGAAATAACTGGTTAGTTCACAAAAATTGCTCAGAAATGTCAAACAATAGTATGTACCAATAGTTGGCCCTATGTGAAGTTAGCGTTCTGTGTTTACTGATACTGGTTAAAGCTATTTTCTATTTTGGAACTTTCCAGGTACATAAAAATATAAACAATTTTCAGGTAGCTGAATATAAAATAATCTTTAGGGAAGATGACGTGTAAAGCTCTACATAAAAAATTTCTGTACAACAGCAAAAGAATAAAACCATTTAATGTAATTTATTTTTGTTATCAACAATTACATTTTCAAAAGATGATATAATTCACATTCAAAGATATCAGTAACATAAATCTTTAGCTTATAGTAGGAAATTTAAGTGTAAACAGCCTATATACACTTTGTATTTTTATACAGTTTTATATACATATACTAGCTGATAATCTCCAAAGAAAATACTTACAACCCTAGAATCCTGGGAAACACTATCCTACAGCTGTCTATTGTCCAGACAGTGGACAACAGCTTTTAAACAAACCAAAATAAAAAGATTCCAACATCTCAGTTACACATGGTTGAAATGGAAATGTATGAAGATTAATTCTTGAGGAATTTATTGTATTTTAAGATATTTAACTTCGTTCCATGCCAGCCATGAGTGATAGTGCTAGCGATTCCACTGTGGGAAAAATAAAAATAAGGTTAAAAAATAGATTTAATATTGGAAAATGTGTGAATAAGGCTTTAATAAATTCAAAATACTAAAAAAATTTAATCCAAATGCTGATTATTTTTAATGTATAACAAAAGATGATAACCTTAATTTATTAAATACAAATTCAAAAAGTAAATTAGATTCAATCCTATTCAGATAACTTTAATTTTAAAAGAAAAAAATCTAGACATCTCACTGAACAAATCATATCTGTTCCATACATCAAAAAAATTTGTGGTCAGTTCATAACAAAATGCCATGTTCTAACCTGTGAATGGGAGCCCTGCTGGCACAACGGTTAAGAGTTTGGCTGCTAACCAAATGGTCGGCAGTTCAAATCCACCAGCTGCTCCTTGGAAATATCTGTGGTGGCATTTCTACTCTGTCCTATAGGGTCGCTATGTGTCAGAATCCACTTGACAGCAACAGGTTTCACCAGTGAGTGTAATCTTCTTGCATAACACTTACCCAATGCAAAAACGGACAAATTAATGTTTCATCTCACACAATTCTAACCAATATTATTTAAGTGTTCAACTACTTTTAATAAGTGCATCCAATTATGAATATTCATAAATGGGGTACAGATTAACTCTTCATGCTTTTCAAAAACAAGTTATGCAAAGAGATACTATTTAGTCCCGTATTTCTACAGATTAAACAGCTCCCTCTTCTCCCGATGACTCACCCAACAGCCCTCTCTATTTTCTAGGCTGTGCTCTGAACTCTCAAGTTCACACTTCCTTAAGAGAAGAGGTAGCTTTGGGAGTTTTAAAATTGTTGAGAAAAATCCTATCTTTTGAAAAGGAATAGTTACAAAGGCTATGCATGGTAATAAAATGTTACAGACATTTATACTACCATCTGTTTATTTAATAAAATTTTTAGAAATCCGCTGGTGTAATAAATTTTATTCTAGAAAACAAGAACATTAGTTTTAGTGCTTTACATTTGATATTCAGTCACCCATTGTAATTCTAAAAAAAAAAAAAAAAAAAAAAATTCCAAGCATGGCACAATTGCTAAGAGGTTTTACAGGTTTAAAAATGGTGAAATATCCTAATTCTTCATGCTATCAATACTATAACAATGACACACAGACTTAGCAACAAGAAAATATAACAGTAGTAATATTTTAACAGGATGTACTTACAATGAGGAAAGGACCCTCTACAGACAGCTTTGTTTAAAATGGTTACAAGAAACATATGGCAATTTTTAAAATCAGACTCCATTTTCTCTATAGATTCCATCCTAAGAAAGAAAGTAAATTTCAATTTAAGTAAGTGTATAAGGTAAATGGGCAGTATACAAAATACCTTTGGCAATAATTTCAAATATATCTCAGTTTAATTATTAAAAATTCTAAGTCTAAAGATAATAAAATACTTCCTGTACTACTTCAATATAAGTGTTTCAAAGCATCTTAAGAAAAAGATTCATTAGGAAATAAAACTCTGCTATTTGGGATACTATTTATTTCTGGAGCAAGGATAACCAGTTCCATTATACATTTTTGCCTTTTAATTTTTTGCAAGCATAAGTTCTTTTTGAAATAAAGTACACATTAAAGGTATACAGGTTAAATACAGAATTTTTTTTTAACTTTCATGATGGGAAGTATCAAGGGTATGTGAAACTACACAATGAACCTTCATGTGCCCACCACTCAGTTTCAACAATCAGCCACCCACAGCCAACTCCACTTATACCTTCTCCACTCCCACCACGTTGTTCAGAAGCTAATCTTAGAGATTATAGCATTTTATCTATAAAAATTTCTGTGTACACTTTAAAGATAAAGATTCCTTTTAAAACACAGCCATAATACCACTCGCTTAAAAATATTTAACAATTATTTAATATCATCAAATAACGAGTCAATGTTCAAAATTTTCACATGGGTTCATGTATTTTTTTTAAAGTTCAAATCAGAATCCATTTAAGTTCCATACACTGCAATTAGCTGATATCCTTAAGTTTCCCTCATCCCTCGCTTTTTTCTTACAATTTATTTGAAGAAACTGAAACCGTGCAATTTTAGTACAGCATATACTTTGTTGTTGTTGTTAGGTGCCACCGAGTCAGCTCTGACTCATGGTAACCTTATGTATAACTGAACAACACGTTCAGAGTCTGGCGCCATCCTCACAGTCTTTGATATGTTCAAGCATATTAGAGAATAGTAAGTAGTGTTATTTTCTCCTCCATCCCACAATGCATAATAAGTATTAGAGTTAGCCAAGTTTTTTTTTATGTGAAAAAACATTTATACACTTTGAGACACCAATAATAAAGCATGTAAGACCTCTATTTTCATCCCCACAATTATGAATTTACCTACTATCTTCTTAATTTTTCATTCAGATTTTGATACACCCAAAGCTTAAAATTTTAAATGGAAACTGTTGTTGTTAGTCATCTAGTGCTGCTATAACAGAAATAGTACAAGTGGATGGCTTTCACAAAGAGAAGTTTATTCTCTTACAGTCCAGTAGGCTAGAAGTTTTTGAATTCAGGGCGCCAGCTCCAGGGGAAGGCTTTCTCTCTCTGTTGGCTCTGGAGGAAGGTCCTTGTAAACAGTTTTCCCTTGGTCTGGGCGCACCTTGGTGCAGGAACCTCAGGTCCAAAGGATGTGCTCTGCTCCTGGCACTGCTTGCTTGGTGGTATGAGGTCCCCCATTCTCTGCTTGCTTCCCTTTCCTTTTATCTCTTGTAAGACAAACGGTTGTGCAGACCACACCCCAGGGAAACTCCCTTTACATTGGTTCAGGGATGTGACCTTAGTAAGGATGTTACAATCCCACCCTAATCCTCTTCAACATAAAATTACAACCACAAAATGGAGGATAATCACACAATACTTGGAATTGTCACCTAACCAAGGTGACACATATTTTTTGGGGGGACATAATTCAATCCATGACAATTGGACAGGAACCTTAGCGGGCAATGAGTTTATATTAATGGGTGAGGAACTACTCAGAAAAGAAGGGTGAGAGTGGCTGCACAACTCAAAGAATGTCATCAATGTCACTGGATTGTCCATGTAGAAACAGTTGAATTGGTATATGTCTTGCTGTGTACATTCCAACAACAACAAAGTAAATAAAATTTAAAAAAAAGATTTTAATTTGAACTAGCACTATAAAAAACTCTCACCTCCTTACTGACAAGGACTAAGTACAAGATTTCACTATGAGGACTAAGGTGTGCCTGATACAAGTCATGGTATTTTCAATCATCTCCCTTGCATGAGAAAGCTGGACAATGAATAAGGAAGACCCAAGAAGAGGTGATGCCTTTGAATTACGGTGTTGGCAAAGAGTACTGAATATACCATGGACTGCCAGAAGAACGAACAAATCTGTCTTGGAGGAACTACAGTCAGAAATTTCCTTAGAAATGAGGATGGAGAGATTTCCTCTCGCTCACTTTGGACATGTTATTAGAAGAGACCAGTTTCCGGAGAAGGACATCATGCTTGGTAAAGTAGAGGGTCAGTGAAAAAGAAGACCTTCAATGAGACAGACTGACACAGTGGCTGCAATTGTGGGCTCAAACACAGTAACTACCGTGAGGATGGTGCAGGCCTGGGCAGTTTCATTCTGTTGTACAGAGGGTTGCCCGCACTAACATCAACAAAGCAAAAGCTATTATCAGAGAAACCCAGTCAACTAGACTTGCAGTTTTATTTTAGGGAAGGGATAGCAGAATTATCATTACATTAACCTTCTAAACAACACAGGGTGACAATACTGAGCTGTACATTCAAGTTAACAGTAGAGGATTGTACTGCTAACCAGAAGGAAAAAGCTCCTGGGTCCTCAACTGTGACCTGAGCTGAGGGCATTTACCTTCTTATGTGACAGGTGTGAATAACAAACACTCTAAAAAGTAAAAATACACAGTATATTTTAGAGCTCACCCAAAATACAATTTTGGACTATAATCTAGCATGATGTCCAGAATTTCCAAGTGTGAGGGGGGTGACAGACATGACATAGAACTGGTTCCATGTTGTTGACCGGTGAAGTGGAATCAGGCGGTATATGGGGATTCCTTATGCCATCCTCTCCACTCATATATGTTTGAAGGTGTCCACAACAAAATTTAAGAAAACCTATACAATCAAACACGAATTTAATATTTGCTTGTCCTAATTAAAAGACTAGATTTTTCTTGTTTTACTTCTCTCAAAAAAGAATCTCACAGTTCTTGATATTATTTAGTTCACATGAACAAATTCAAGTCTTCAGCTCTTCCCTTAAATATAAGTGGTAGATGATACAGTCAATTCTTGTTATTTGCAGTTGTTATTAGGTGCTGTTGAGTGGGTTACAACTCATAGCAACACTATGTACAACAGAACGAAACACTGCCTGGTCCTGCGCCATCCTCACAATCGTTGCTGTGCTTGAACCCACTGTTGCAGCCACTGTGTCAATCCATCTTGCTGAGGGTCTTCCTCTTTTTCGTTGACCCTCTACTTTATCAAGCATTATTATACATAGTCGCCATGGACCCTGAACTAACAAATCCTGAGTCATTGTTCAAGGGGAAATACAGGCTAGGTTTCTGCAAGCTTCTACTTAGTACAATTTCAACTGATCAACACAAAGCCTTATTTAATATATGTTGTTGATTCATTAACACTGAACTCATGGCCAAACACCACTATAACTCATGCCGGAATGAAGCCTATCCAACACGTGTTATTTTTTCTGGAAGGCACACCACAGTCTTCTTATGCTTAGGAACGCTAGACAGCACTTCAGCACTATGCCTGGGGGCCTAAAACAGGTGCTGCAAAATCCAGCAAAACGCACACAAATGCAAAAAATGTGGCATTAAACAGGCCATGAAAAAGACATGTATTTACAATATGAGAGCTGAAACAAGAAGGAAGGGCATTGCCTTGTTCAGCCTCAGCTGGGAAGGTGTGCTTTAGGCAACTCCAAATGTTCACCACTCTACACATGACTGGGGAAGCATAATTAAAAACAAAATCTCCTGCTAACCCGGAAAACCTCTCCACAGAGGGAGGAGACAAAGGAAACAAGTTTTATTACTGAATAACCATTAAACCAGAACGTGATACACATCATAGGGAATCTGCTGAAGAGCCTGCAAAGACAGAAAGGAATTTTATCCCTTATAGCCAAGCAGATATAACCCATTTCATAAAAGTTCCCAGGATAAACAATAATGAGTCTTCAACTAAGAGGACTTGACAGCACCATTTGTCACACATAGTGCATCCTAAATTCACCTGGAAACTCAGGTAGCCTCCTGTGTTTGTTAATTGCTTTTATCCAAAGAGTGGGAAAAATTGCTCGTATCTTTATGACCAGAGGTAAATTTGCAAGTTGGAGCCAAATGCCAACTGAAGCTAGGCTCCTATCCTCCCAGGAAACTGAGAGATAGAGGCACTATCTTCTTTGATGGATTACATTTAAGAGATGGCTTCCAGGTCTTTGAGGAAACATTCCTGGGTTGTAAAATTGGCAAAAGGCCTTTAAAAAGATTTATATACATTTTGGATTAAGATTGAATCGTGTCTCCCAAAAATGTGTGTCAGTTTGGCTAGGTCATGAGTTCCAGTATTGTGTGGTTGTCCTCTATTTTGTGATCTGATGTAATTATGCTATTTGTTGTAAACCTAACCTGTATGATGTTAATGAGGCAGGATTAGAGGCAGTTATGTTAATGATGAAGGACACAATCTACAGGATTAGGTTGTATCTTTAGTCAATCTCTTTTGAGATATAAAAGACAGAAGCGAACAGAAGAAAGAGGGCCCCCATTACCACCAAGCAAGAAAAGCCAGGAGCAGACAGGATCCTTTGGACCCGGGGTCCCTGTGCTGAGAAGCTCCTAGACCAGGGGAAGATTGATGACAAGGACCTTCAACCAGAGCCGACAGAGAGAGAAAGTCTCTCCCTGGAGCTAGTGCCCTGAATTCAGATTTCTAGCCTCCTAAACTGTGAGAGAATAAATTTCTGTTTGTTAAGGCCACCCACTTTTGGTATTTCTGTTATAGCAACACTAGATAACTAAGACACATTTCAAAGAAGCAGAGAAAGCACTTACAAGTTTTCTAAAGTAAATATGTTAAGAAAAGGGAAAGGGGAAGTCTTTTTCTTTTTTGTTCGACAGGGAGAATTAACAAGGCTCTCTCTTTTTGTCTTTCTTCAAATTTTATTTGCTCTTACAGCATGTTCACAAATGACTCTGAAAGCACTACAAGTACTCATTTTGGGGTTAAAAAAAACGACAATTTTAGCAAGTAGGCAAGTTCACAAATAAAGAATCAGCAAATAGTGAGGACTGCCTGTATATATTTCTAAGATGAAAAAGAAAAAAAAAGGCTACCAGAATGCAATCAGTCAAAAGGGAATCTAAAATGGTGACAACACGGATGTTTCACAAGCCACATACTTACTTCCAAGCCCCTAGACCCGCCTGCCAACCGTCCGCAAACATGAGTGCCAAATTCAACACTTTCATGATGGCTTCTTTCACAAAGCTAACCTGGAAATTAAAATCATGGATAGAATGTGGGCTCTACAGCATGTTCTGAACACTGACATCAACAGCTTATACCTAATTTAAATGAGTCACAGAAAAAGATCACCAAGTTAATGAATACCTTCTACGTATAAGGCAAGGTGCTAGATTCTGAAAGGATCCATTAAAATCTGGCCCATACACTGACTGCACCCACTATATAGGTGGTATCAGAAGTACAGTCTAACCAACTGAGCAAGCTACTGTTTCTTGGGACAGGAATTTAAATTCACCAACAGAACGGGTCAAGTAATTTCAGTAGATGTAATATTTAATTCCATATATTCACACTAAACTGGGTACATTTTCTGTCTAATGCACTATTACTCTACCACCGCAGGTAAGACTTTCCAATTGAATCCAAATGTAATGCAGAGTGAGCGCAGAGGGAATAGGACTGTTATTAATGTGGCACAAATTTATAATCAAATTTGAGCTGGTCCTTCCTTAAAGAACATTCTGCAAAATAGAAGCTTAATAATCATAAAATTCCAAAGCAGATAAACCTCACTTGCCCAGCATCATTTCCTTCCTCAGTAGCCAAGTTTCCAGGTGAAATCTCATGTACCTTTTCTCTTAGCAGACATCGATCATGGATGGTGGACAAATATCTATAGTGAATTTTAATCAACTGATCTAAATCCTTGGCTTCCTCGACTTGATGTTGAAACTCCAGGCCTGTACTGTGAAGAATCTTTCAAGAGAAAGAGGAAAAGTTTAATCAGCAGACTTCTTCTCTGGGGACTTGTGTGCTACATAAAGAACTTTTTACCAACCTCTTCTACTCCTTTCAAATTCTTCCTTCAGTAGTTATAAAGTACTATTCTTTAAAGGCTGACCTTCAGGTGCTTATCTTAAAACTATGTTGAGGGTCAGTCCTTTAGGACATGCACTTGCACAAGTGAATAAATGCCTCACTTTGGACTAACACACTCTTCCTGGGGGGCAGAGAGGCAAGTAAACTGAACCATGTATAAAACACATGGAGGAACTTGACTTAAAAAAAGAAAAAACCCTCAGGTAAATTTGTTGTAAATATAAGCATTATTCTCATAATACAAATAATTACAACAATTTGTTTCTATAAGTTCCACTTTTCATGCATTAGTCTTTTTTTTAAAGGAAGCATGACGGATTTCAAATAGCAAACTAAAAGCAAACTAAGAAAAAACTTAAAGCCCTACCATTTACTCTTAGCACTACAGGGCTGAGGCTAGCCTTCTGAAAACCATCACTGCAGTGCGGGAGCAGAGAGCATCTCTGCTGTCTTCACCATGCCCAAAACGCAGGCTTCAAATGTTTACTTCATCCAAACAAGACAGGTTTTAGGACTTTTATACCAGAATGACTACAAACGGGATTTTTTTTTTTTTTTAGAAATAAAATTTAAAACCCAAATGAGTACTGTCCTCCAATAATACTGCTACTGTTCAAATATCTGAACTTCTCTTTCAGAACTTCTTCTAGAACTGGTTTTAAGATGTGTAAGAAACGTAGTCTCATTTACTTTGTAGTTACTCCTCGTTTTTAAGAGAAGCAAAAGTATGTAATCTGGCTGCGTCTTCCTTCTTCTTTACACACACTAGCCTGAGAGATTTGACCATTTCTAAAAACTGAAGTCATTTTCAAGGGATACTTCTGTCACCACTGATGAAATTTAAATGAATTCAAGAGACTATGCACCAAGTACTGAAGGTAATTCCAAAACAGTAGCTCTGGTGGTACCCACCCACGGAGGACTACATAAGAAGCCAGTGGTCTTCTGGATATGTTTAAAGAAATATTTCTCCCTGCTACTTTATAATCAAAAATTTTATATGCCTTATTTTCGTATTTACACAGTCTACACGTATTCTGTGGTATCCTCTGTATTTATAAACATAGTTACAAGTACTTCTCTATGATTGACTGTACATAAGGCAACAGAACTGAAGGAGTGGACAGATACAAACCCTGGTCATGATGTAGTTGTGTAAGCTGTTCACAAAATGCATGAGTTTCACTCTTAAGAGGAACATCCGATGAATCTGCTGTTTTGATTCCTTTTGTGGCCCAAACTGAGCATTCTTGTCTTGTTCATGCAGAAGTCCTTCTTTCAGCTGTGGTTTTTCAGCAGTACTAACCAGTTCTATAAAAGAATGAATGAGCACCTACTAAGGCATCACCCTCACCACTACTAAAGAAGGAGAATTCTGATGGGAGTGGTTATTGACACTGCCAAGAGTACTCTGATGAAGGCAGACAAGGGATCCCAATGCCAGT
Organism: Dugong dugon; assembly: GCA_030035585.1. NCBI lineage: Eukaryota > Metazoa > Chordata > Mammalia > Sirenia > Dugongidae > Dugong > Dugong dugon. The sequence goes on from CM057482.1 coordinate 60,298,174, forward strand.
GCCTTTGAAAGGTGAAAAGTTCCCCATGCCATCTGTATTATCACTGTCATGAAAAATGTAAACGCCAAGTCCCATTAACTTGTCATGAAAATTCTTTGCAGAACCTAAGAAGAATATTTATTCTGGCTAAATTCCTAATCAAGTTATTGCACTGCAGATTGACTGTATATGCAATTTCCCACCATTTCACTTGGAGACATTAATTCTGACATCTGTAAAGCTGTTGCTATAAATACATGGCATGTTGGCATTTGGGTATACATAAAAAATGACCAAAGACTACAAAACTCTTTTCTCACGACTAAAATTAAATTATAATTTCATCTTTGAAATAAAATCTTACCACCAAATAGTAAAACATCCAGACTATATTTTGCCCACTTTATTTGCAATAAAAGAAGGAACACCTGATTATAAATTTTTTGACATTCCAAACTTATAACAATGTCCACAGGCCACGGGACCTATGAAAACAAAACACAACAAAAAATAAACAAAAACCAGAAAATTGGAATAGAAAGTACCTACAACTTGCATGTTTTAATTTTAATAGAAAACAACATTCTTATAAAAAATTTAATCACATACCTTGTAGCTCAGGGTCAGACCATCTAACGTATGAACAGGGAGTTTCTTCTTAGCCATATCAACATTTTCAAAAGATATAGACAGACTAAATAAAGAAATTTTAGTTTTAGCCTGTGAAAGTACTATAGTCATATAAAAATTGTTCTCTTAAGAAAATCAGCATTTTAACACTTTATTTACATAATACTCCAAAAGACTGTAATTTCACAAAAAGGATGCAAATATTCTAATAAATTTTCATATTTTTACCATATATTACAGAACAGGAATTTGGTTTCAGAAATAAGGAAGAGGAGGAAACTTAAATAATGGGTTTAACTATAAAAGAGGAGAGATACTTAACAAGGGTAATATGTAAATTAGAAAAAAGGACAAAGTCAGGGAAGCAGATATAATGATAAGAGGCTGGTGGCTTAATTCTGGTAAAATTCAGGCAACATGCTCAGAAAATGGAGCCCTTTGCTCAGGATTAAGGAGGGAGACTTGTTCTTCTCAACCTGGAGAGGACTGAGAGAGCAGCGATGGTCAGAGTGGCCTCTGCTGTGGACAGAGCATGAGGTAAGCTTGTCTCCATGAGAGCACTCCTATGTTAGGAAGGGGAGGCCCGAGAATGGGGGTCTGCCTCTAAAGGAAAGATGTCGTACACTCCATTATCCAGTTATTCCTCATACTGGTTTGAATAGCATTCTCAAGAGAAAGAAAGCAACTAACAGAATACCTAGAAATGTACATGTGCAGGGTGCTTAAGTCTCATCGGTGGTGATGTCTGGATGCAAACTATGGAAGACTTAAAATAAGGCAGGGGTAGGGATTCAGCCTTTAAATCAGAGATGTCAATGGCATCATATGAATAATAAAGTAGCCAGCACTTTCCATGTCACAGGCACTAGCCAGAATTATTTTAGCTTATTACAGGCATAGCGGTTAAGAGCTACAGCTGCTAACCAAAAAAGGCTGGCAGTTGGAATCCACCAGCCACTCCTTGGAAACTCTATGGGGCAGTTCTACTCTGTCCTATAGGGTCGCTATGAGTTGGAATCAATTCGACGGCAGTGGGTTTGTTTTTTTTTTTTGGGTTACAGGTTGGTTACATCAGAATTCACTAAATGCTTAATAGGTACCTACTAAATGTTTTAATAACTCTTTAAGCACTGCCCTAAGCAACGTGATATGCAGCTGATCCCTTCTCCCTCTAGGAGCTCACAGCTTGGTGCAAACACACGGGCTCATCCTCCTGCCATAAAGGAGGTAGGCAGTGTGCAGAGGATGTAGAGGGCGGGGGGACTGCACCAAGCAGGACTGAGCTGAGCTTTGTGTGAGGGGGCAGGACACTGCTGGTCCACCAGAACAGGGGAGCACTGTAGCTCGAGGAGTTGTGTACATGAAGGCTCTGAAGGGGGACAAGAGCAAAATGCTTGGGTAAACCAGAAATGGTTCCAAATTTCTGAAATGCAAAGTGTGGTAGGAGAGAAATTTGACGTATATGTCTGTGTATATGTACAAGAAATGAGGCTGTCAGAGCATAGTAATGGAAGGAATACTCCCAAATTCATTCTACGAAGCCAAGCAAAACACTGATACCAAAGCCAGGCAAAGACATCATTTAAAAAAAAAGAAAATTACAGACCAATATCTCTCATGGATACTGATGCAAAAATTCTAGCGAACAGAATTCAGCATCATATAAAAAAAAAATATACCACAACCAAGTGGGATTAATACCAGGTATGCAAGGATAGTTTGACATTGGAAAATCAATCAACAAAATCCGTCATATAAACAGAACAAAAGAAAAGAATCACATGATCATCTCAATCTACACAGAAAAGGCATTTGATAAAGTACAACACCCATTTCTGATAAAAACTCTCCATAAAACAGGAACAGAACGGAAATTCCTCAACAGAATAAAGGGCATCTATACGACATCAACATCCAATGTCATTCTCAATGGAGAGAGGCTGAAAGCATTCCCCCTGAGAATGGGAACACAACAAGGATGCCCTTTATCACCACTTCTATTTAACATTGTGCTGGAAGTCCTAGCTAGAGCAATAAGGCAAAGAAAAGAAATAAAGGGTATCCAGATTCGAAGAGAAGAAGTAAAACTATCCCTATTCGCAGATGACATGGTACTATACACAGAGAACCCCAAAGATTCCACAAGAAAACTACTGAAACTAACAGAAAGATTCAGCAGAGTAGCAGGATACAAGATCAACATAAAAAAATCAGTTGATTCCTATACACCAACAAAGAGAACTTTGAAAGGAAATCAGGAAAACAATACCATTTATCATAGCCCCTAAAAAGATGGAACACTTAGGAATATATCTAACCAGGGATGTAAAAGAATTATACAAAGAAAACTACAAAAATCTATTGCAAGAAACCAAAAGACACCTACATAAACGGAAAAACATACCATGCTCACGGATCGGAAGACTCACCACTGTGAAAATGTCAATTCTACCCAAAGCAACCTACAGATATAATGCAATCTTGATCCAAATACAAACAGCATTCTTTAATGAGATGGAAAAACTAATCACTAACTTTATATGGGAAGGAAAAAGGACTGAAGAAGCAAAGGATTACTGAAGAAAAAGAAAAAAGTAAGAGGCCTCACACTACCTGATCTAAGAACCTACTATACAGCAATGGTAGTCCAAACAGCTTGGTACTGGTACAACGACAGACACATAGACCAATGGAACAGAAGTAAAGAACCCAGACATAAATCTATCCGTCTATGGTCAGCTGATCTTTGACAAAGGATCAAATTTCATTGAATGGGGGAAAACACAGTCTTTATAACAAATGGTGCTGGCAAAAGTGGATGTCCATCTCTAAGAAAATGAAATAGGACCTATACCTCCACTATACACAAAAACTAACTCAAAATGGACCAAAGACCTAAATATAAAACCTAAACCGATAAAGATCATGCAAGAAAAAATAGGGACAACACTAGGGGCCCTAACACATGGCATAAATACATACAAATCATAACTAACAATGCACAAACACCAGAAGATAAATTAGATAACTGAAAGCTCCTAAAAATTAAACAATTATGCTCACCAAGAGTGAAAAGAAAAGCTACAGACTGGGAAAAAACGTTTGGCTATGACATATCCGACAAGGGTCTAATCTCTAAAATCTATAGAATACTTCAACACTATAACGTCAAAAGACAATCTAATTAAAAAATAGGTAAAGGATATGAAGACACTTCACCGAAGAGGACATTCATGAGAAAACGCTCTCGATCATTAGCCACTGGAGAAATGCAAATCAAAACTACAATGAGATACCATCTTACCCCAACATTACTGGTCCTAATAAAAAAAACAGAAAATAATAAATGTTGGAGAGGTTGCGAGGAGATTGGAACTCTTATGCACTGGTGGTAGGAACACTAAATGGCACCACCACTATAGAAAATGATACTGCACTGCCTTAAAAAGCTATAAATAGAAATACCATGAGATCCAGCAATCTCACTATTAGAAATGTATCCTAGAGAAATAAGAGCTGTCACACGAGTAGAGACATGCATACCTGTGTTGTTACATCATTCACAATAGCAAAAAGATAGAAATAACCTAAATGCCCAACAACAGATGAATAAATTATGGTACAGACACAAATAGAATACTATGCAAGGATAAAGAAAAATGATGAATCTGCAAAGCATCACACAACATGGATTAATCTGGAGGTCATTATCCTGACTGAAATAAGTCAATCACAAAAGGACAAATATTGTTTTGAGAGCACTGTTATAAAAAACCCAAGAAAAGGTTTACACACAGAAAAAAAATCTTTGACGGTTACAAGGGAAGGGAGGGGTGGGAAGGGGAAATCACTAACTAGTTAATAGACAAGTAATAACTTTGGTGAAGGCAAAAACAACACACAATATAGGGGAAATCAGCATAACCTGACCAAGACAGAGTCACAGACACTTCTTAGACACACCCAAACACCTTGAGGGACCGAGTTACTGGGGCTGAGGGTTGGGGACCATGGTCTGGGGGACATCTAGGTCAACCGGCATAACATAGTTCATTAAGAAAATGTTCTACATCCTACTTTGGTGAGTAGTGTCTAGGGTCTTAAAAGCTTGTGAGCAGTCAACTAAGATACATCTATTGGTCCCATCCCATCCAGAGCAAAGAAAAATGAAGAAAACCAAAGACACAAGGAAAATATTAGTTTAAAGGACTAATGGACCACATGAACCATGGCCTCCACCAGCCTGAGCCCAGAACTAACTAGATAGTGCCCAGCTACCACCACCGAGTGCTTTGACAGGAATCACAATAGAGGATCCTGGACAGAGCAAGAAAAAAATGTAGAACAAAATTCAAATTTATAAAAAAGACCAGACTTTCTGGCCTGACAGAGATTGGAGGAACCTCTGAGACTATGGTTCCTGGACACCCTTCTAACTCAGAATTGAAGCCACTTCCAAAGTCCACCTTTCAGCCAAAGATCAGGCAGGCCTGTAAAATAAACAATAACACACATGAAGAATGTGTTTCTCTTAGGTCAATCACGTATACGAGATCAAATGGGTGACACCTGCCCAAAAGCAAAGACAAGAAGGCAGGAAGGAATGGGAAAACTGGATGAATGGATACGGGGAACCTGGAGTGGAAAGGGAAAGGGGGAGGGTGCTGACACAATGTGGGGATTGCAAACAATGTCACAAAACATTTTGTGTATAAATTTTTGAATAAGAAACAAATTTGCACTATAAACTTTCACCAAAAGCAAATAAAATTAAAACTAAAGAAAAAAAGAAATGAGGCCGGCAGATGGCGCTAGATAATAAATAGCTTTCTACTCTGTGAGAAGCTGCTTAGCTCATCTGTTACAAAGAGCCACCAAGACGTGAGCATGGAATGGTGGGATGTAATTTCTATTTTATGAAGATGACTCTGGTGGCAGTGTTGGGGCATCCAGCGGAAGGCAGCAAAGATGAGAAACACAAAGACCAGTACAGAAGCTCCTAGAAAAGACTGGGTCAGAGATGAGGTCTTGAGAGAGACTGAAAAGTAAGGAGGAAGCATTGGTGAGGAGTAGAAATGATAAAACTTGGCAACCTGTTATGTGTGGGAATCTAAGAAGGAGGAAGGCATCTGTGATGATGCCCTGGGACAAAGAGTAGTGCTGACAAAGAGAAGTAACAGAGGGTGGTTCGGGATGAGAAAATGGCAAGTTACATGCGGACACATGGTGTTAAGAGTACAGCCATGATACACCACATCAACAGAACAAAGGAAAGAACCACATGATCATCTCTGTGGATGCAGAAAAAGCATCTGATAAAATGAAACACTCCCTTCCTCCTAAAGGAGATTGGAATAGAAAGGAAATTCCTCCATATGATTCAGGGCATATATAAGGAATAAGAGTGCCCGATCACACCACTTCTACTCCATATTGTATTAGAAGTCCTAGCCAGAGGAATAAGACAAGAAAAAGAAATAAAAGGTATCCACACTGGAAAAGAAGTAAAATTTTCTCTATTTGGGGATGATATGATCCTATATACACAAAATTCCAAAGAAACTACAAGAAAACTTCCAGAGCTAATACAGGAATTTAGCAAAGTTGCAGGGTACAAGGTCAACAAACAAAAATCAGTTGGGTTTCTATACACCAACAATGAGAAATCTGAAAGGGAAATTGGGGAAATAATACCATTTTCAATAGCATCTGTCTTAGTCATCCTGTGCTGCTCTAACAGAAATACCACAAGTGGATTGCTTTAACAAAGAGAAATTTATTTCCTCACAGTCTAGTAGGCTAGAAGACCAAATTCAGGATATCAGCTCCAGGGGAAGGCTTTCTTTCTCTGTTGGCTCTGGAGGAAGTTCCCTGTCATCAATCTTCCCCTGAACTAGAAGCTTCTCTGCACAGGAACCAGCTCCAAAGGACACGCTGTGCTCCTGGCACAGCTTTCTTGGTGGTATGAGGTCCCCAATTCTCTGCTTGTTTCCTTTTCCTTTTATTCTCTTGTAAGGTAAAAGGTGATGCAGGCCACACCCTAGGGAAACTCCCTTTACATTGGATCAGGGATGTGACCTGTGTAAGGGTGGTGTTACAATCCCACCCTAATCCTTTTTAACATAAAATTACAATCACAAAATGGAGGTCAACCACACAATTCTGGGAATCATGGCCCAGCCAAATTGATAGACACATTTTTTGGGGGACATAATTCAAACCATGATAGCATCTAGGAGAATACAATATCTAGGAATAAATCTAACCATGGCCAAGAAGGACTTATAGAATGAAAAGTATAAAACACTGCTGAAAGAGATTAAAAAAGACTTAAATAAATGGAAAGTTGTTCCATGTTCATGGATTGGAAGACTTAATATTGTTAAGATGTCATTACTACCCAAAGAGATCTATAGATTCAATGCAATCCTGATCAAAATTACAACAACCTTCATTACAGAAACAGAAAAACTAATTCTTAACTTTATATGGAATGGTAAGAGGCCTCAAATAGCTAAAACAGTGTTGAAAGAGAAGAACAAAGTAGGAGGATTCACACTTCCTGATTTTAAAACATACTATACACCTACAGTAAACAAAACAGCCTGATACTGGTATAACAATAGACACACAGATGAATGGAATGAATTCAGAGTCCAGAAATAAAACCAGACACCTATGGTCAAATGAGTTTTTTTTTTAGTTTTTTTTGCATTTTAGGTGAAGGTTTACATAACAAATATTTTCTCATTAAACAGTCAGTACACATATTGTTTTATGACATTGCTTAACAACTCCAACATGTCAACCCTCTCCCTTCTTGACCTTTTTTTTTTTGGTGAAAATACACATAGCCAAAGATACATCATTTCAAAAATTTCTACATGCACAGTTCAGTGACATCGATTACGTTCTTTCAGTTGTGTGGCTATTCTCACTTTAGATGAAGGTTTACAGAACAAAATAGTTTCTCATTAAATAGTTAGTACATATGTTGCCCTATGACAATGCTTAACAACCCCACCACATGTCAGCACTATCCTTACTCAAACTTAGGTTCCCTATCACCAGCTTTCCTGTCCCCTTCTGACTTCTAGTTCTTGTCCCTGGACTACTGTGCCACATTAGTCCCATTTTGTTTTATGGGTCTGTCCAATCCCCGGCTGAACAGTGAACCTCGGAAGTGACTTCACCACTGAGCTAAAAGGGTGTCTGGGGGCCATACTCTGGGGGTTTCTCCAGTCTTTTTCAGGCCAGTAAATCTGGTCTCTTTTGTGTGTGTTAGAATTTTGTTCTACATCCTTCTCCAGCTCTGTCCGGAACCCTCTGTTGTGAACCTGGTCAGAGTAGTCAGTGGTGGTAGCTGGGCACCATCTAGCTGTACTGGACTCAGTGTGGTGGAGGCCTTGACAGCTGTGGTCCACTGCTCCTTTGGACTAATCTTTTCCTTGTATCCTGTTCTTTTCATTCTCCATTGCTCCAGAAGGGGTGAGACCAGTGGAGTATCTTAGATGGCAGCTCACCGGCTTTTAACACCCCAGATGCTATTCACCAAGGTAGAATGTAGAACATTGTCTTTATAAATTGTCTTATGCCAACTGAGCTAGATGTTCCCCAAGACCTTGGTCCCCACAGCCTTACGCCCAGCAATTCAGTCGCTCAAGGAGTTTGGAGTGTCTATGGAGCTTCCATGAACTTTCCTAGTACAAGTTGTGCTGGTTTCCTCAGTATTGCGTACTGTCTCACCTTCCACCAAAGATACCACTTATCTATTGCCTATTTAGTACTCCCCCCCACCCCTCCCATGCCTCGTAACCAACAAAGATTGTTACTCTTTGTATGTAAACTTTTTCATGAGTTTTTACAATCGAGGTCTCATACAATATTTGTCCTTTTGTGACTGACTTTTTTCACTCAGCATAATGTCGTCCAGTTTCATCCATGTTATGAGATGCTTCACAGATTCATCATTGTTCTTTACCGTTGCGTAGTACTCCATTGTGTGTATGTACCATAGTTTGTTTATCCATTCATCTGTTGATGGGCATCTAGGTTGTTTCCATCTTTTTGCTATTATGAACAATGCTGCCATGAAGATGGGTGTGCATATGTCTATTCGAGTGACAGCTCTTATTTCTCTAGGATATATTCCTAGGAGTGGGACTGCTGGATCGTATGGTATTTCTATTTCTAGCTTTCTAAGGAAGCACCATATCATTTTCCAAAACGGTTGTATCATTTTGCATTCTCACCAGCAGTGAATCAGAGTTCCGATCTCTCCCCAGCCTCTCCAACATTTATCATTTCCAGTGTTTTTGATTTGTGCCAGTAACGCTGGGGTGAGATGGTTATCTCATTGTGGTTTTAATTTGCATTTCTCTAATGGCTAGTGATGAGGAGCATTCCTCATGTGTCTGTTGGCCGCTTGAATGTCTTCTTTGGTGAAGTGTCTGTTCATTTCCTTTGTCCATTTTTTAATATGATTATTTGTCTTTTTGTTACAGAGGTGTTGGATTTCCTTGTAGATTATGGAGATTAGACCTTTGTCTGACTTGTAATGTCCAAAAATTTTTTCCGAGTCTGTAGGTTCTCTTTTTACTCTTTTGGTGAAGTCTTTGGAAGAGCATAGGTGTTTGATTTTTAGAAGATCCCAGTTATCTAGCTTAGTTTCTGGGGTTTGTGTGTTGATGGTTATGGTTTGTATCCTGTTAATGCCATGTATTAGGGTCTGTAGCATTGGTCCTATTTTTTCTTCTAAGAACTTTATACTTTTTGGCTTTATATTTAGGTCTTTGATCCATGTTGAATTAGTTTTTGTATACGGCATGAGGTATGGGTCCTGTTTCATTTTTTTACAGATGGATATCCAGTTTTGCCAGCATCATTAGTTAAAAAGACTGTCTTTTCCCCATTTGATGGACTTTGGGCCCTTTTCGAAGACCAGGTGACCGCAGGTGGATGGATTTACCTTTGTGCTCTCAATTCTGTTCCATTGGTCAATGTATCTGTTGTTGTACCAGTACCAGGCTGTTTTGACTACTGGTGCTGTATAACGGGTTGTGAGGTCAGGTAGTGTGAGTCCTCCTACTTTATTCTTCTTCTTCAGTAGTGCTTTACTTATTCAGGGCTTCTTCCCTTTCCATATAAAGTTAATGATTAGTTTTTCCATCTCCTTGAAGAATGTTGTTGGTATTTGGCTCGGGACTGTGTTGTATTTGTAAATTGCTTTGGGTAGAATTGTCATTTCCACAATGTTGAGTCTACCTATCAATGAGCATGCTATGTTTTTCCATTTATGTAGATCCCTTTGGGATTCTTGCAGTAGTGTTTTGTAGTTTTCTTTGTATAGGTCTTTTACATCCCTGGTTAGATTTATTCCTAAGTATTTTATTTTTTTAGGGGCTATGATAAATGGTATTGTTTTCCTGATTTCCTCTTCATCGTTCTCTTTGTTGATGTCTAGGAATCCAACTGATTTTTGTATGTTTATCTTGTACCCTGCTACTCTGCTGAATCTATTAGTTCCAGTAGATTTCTCATGGAGTCTTTAGGGTTTTCTATGTATAATATCATATCATCCGCAAACAGGGACAGTTTAACTTCTTCATTACCAATTTGGATGCCCTTCATTTCTTTTTCTTGACTTATTGCTCTAGCTAGAACTTCCAGCACAATGTTAAATAAGAGTTGTGATAAAGGGCATCCTTGTCTTGTTCCTCTTCTCAAGGGGAATGTTTTCAGCCTCTTTCCATTAAGAATGGCGTTGGCTGTTGGTTTTGCATAGATGCCCTTTATTATGTTGAGAAATTTCCCTTCTATACCTATTTTACTGAGAGCTTTTTTTATCAGGAATGGGTGTTGGACTTTGTCGAATGCCTTTTCTGTGTCAATGGAGATGATCATGTGATTCTTTTCTTTCCTTTTATTTATGTGGTGGATTATGTTGATTGATTTTCTAATGTTGAACCATTCCTGCATACCTGGAACAAATCCTACTTGGTCATGGTGTATTATTTTTTTGATATGATGCTGAATTCTACTGGCTAGAATTTTATTGAGAATTGTTGTATCTATATTCATGAGAGATATCGTTCTGTAATTTTCTTTTTTTTGTGGCGTTTTTGCCTGGTTTTGGTATCAGGATTATGCTGGCTTCATAGAATAAATTTGGAAGTGTCACCTCGTTTTCTATGCTCTGAAATAGTTTGAGTAGTACTGGTACAAGCTCTTCTCTGAATGTTTGGTAGAATTCTCCAGTTAAGCCATATGGGCTAGGGTTTTTTTGTTGTTATTGTTGGGAGTTTTTTACATTACCTTTTCAATCTCTTCTCTTGTTATGGGTCTATTCAGACTTTCAACATTACTTTGTTGTAGTTTCAGTAGGTAGTCTGTTTCTAGAAATTTATTCATTTCCTCTAGGTTTTCCAATTTGTTGGAATATAGTTTTACATAACATTCTGTTATGATCCTTTTTATTTCAATTGGCTCTGTTGTAATGTCACCCATTTCATTTTCTTATTTGGGTTATTTGCGTCCTCTCCTGTTTTTCTTTTGTCAGTCTGGCCAGTGGTTTGTCGATTGTGTTGATTCTTTCAAAGAACTAGCTTTTGGTTTTGTTGATTCTATTGTTTTACTATTCTCTATTTCATTTATTTCTGCTCTGATCTTTATTATTTCCTTTCTTCTGGTGGCTATGGGTTTTTTTTGCTATTCTCTTTCTATTTGTTTGAGTTGTGTAGTTAATGTTTTGATTTTGTGCCTTTCTTCTTTTTTGATATGTGCATCTGTTGCTATAAACTGTACTCTGAGGACTGCCTTTGAAGTTTTGATATGATGTGTTTTCATTCTCGTTTGATTCTAGGAATTTTTTGATTCCATCTCTGATTTCTTCTATTACCCAGTGGTTTGTAGGCAAGGTGTTATTTTCCATGTAACTGATTTTTTTTCCTTGCTCTTTCTGTTGTTAATTTCTACCTTGATGGCCTTGTGGTCAGAGAAGATACTTTGAATTATCTCAATGTTTTGGATCTTGTTGAGGATTGCTCTGTGGCCCAAGATGTGGTCTATTCTGGAGAACGTTCCATGTGCACTGGAAAAGAATGTGTACTTTGTAGCTGTTGGATGGAGTGTTCTATATATGTCTTTGAGGTCAAGTTGGCTGTTTGTGCCCTTTAGGTCTTCTGTATCTTTGCTGAGTTTCTTTTTAGATGTTCTGTCCTTTACTGAGAGTGGTGTGCTTAAGTCTCCTACTATTATTGTGGAACTTTCAATTTCTGTTTTCAGTACTGTTAAGAGTTTGTTTTATATATTTTGGAGCCCTGTCATTGGGTGCGTAGATGATGTTTATTATGGTTATGTCTTCATAATCATTATATAGTGTCCTTCTTTGTCTTTTATGGTGGATTTTGTTTTAAACTCTATTTCATCTGAGATTAGTATTGCCACTCCTGCTCTTTTTTGGTAGTTGCTAGCTTGATATATTTTTTTCCAACCTTTGATTTTTAATAAATTCATGTCTTTGTTTCTAAGGTGTGTCTCTTGTAGACAGCATACTGATGGATTTGTTTTTTTTAATCCATTCTGTCACTCTCTGTCTCTTTATGGGTGCATTGAGGCCACTTATAGTCATTGTAATTACTGATAGATGTGAGTTTATTGCCATCATTTTGTAGAGCTTTTTATCGTGGTGCTGACATTTTCTTTGTTCTTCTTACTCTCCTGTGCTGAATTCCGTTTGTGGATTTTTTTTTTTTCATTTGTTTTTGTAGGTTTTGCTTTTACTGAGACTTCATGTTTTTCCTCTTTATTTTTATGTTTGTTAACTTTCTTTGTGCTTACTGTGATATGTACCTTTACCTTTCTATGTTTGAAAGTCTATTATTAGTTGGTATCGCCTTGCCTTCCTCTCCATTAGAAGTTTCTATATCTACACTGTTTATTCCCTCTTTTATTGTTCTGATGTTGTTGTCATTTACTGATTAACTCCTCTGATTCCCTGTTGTATTTCTTTTAGTTTGGGACAGTCCTTGATAGTTCACTTCCTAGACTGGCATCTGGCTGATACGATCCTGCGTCCTAGATTCAGCCTGTGAACTGAAGTTGTTTGTTCTCAGATCAAAGGACTTCCTTTAATAATTCTCTTAAATTTGGTTTAGTTTTTACATATTCCCTTAACTTCTGTTTATCTGGAAATGTCCTAAATTCACCATCATATTTGAATGAGAGTTTTGCAGGATATATTATTCTTCTTTGACAATTTTTTTCTTTCAAGGTTTTACATATGTCATCCCATTGACTTCTTGCCTGCATGGTTTCTGCCGAATAATCTGAGCTTAGTCTTATTGTTTCTCCTCTGTATGTGACTTCTTGTTTTTCACGAGCTGCTCTCAGGATTCTTTGTTTGTCTTTGGTTTTGGTGAGTGTGATTATGACCTGCCTTGGTGATTTTCTTTTGGGGACTATCCTTTATGGGGTTTGTTGAGCTTCTTGGATGGCCAGATTTTCATCTTTCATGATACTGGGAAAGTTTTCTTTCAGCAGTTGTTCAATGATCCTCTCTGTGTTTTCTGTTTTCTTCCCCTGTCCTGGAACTCTGATCACTCGAAAATTTTTGCTTTTGATTTTATCCCACATGATTCTCAGGGTCTCTTCATTTTTCTTTGTTCTTTTTTGAGTTTTCCTCGAACAGAGCTGTATCCAAGCATTTGTCTTCAACTCCGCTGATCCTGTCTTCCACAGTTTCAAATCTGCTCCTCAGCCCTTCTATGACACTGTCCATTTCTGAAATCTTGTTGTTTAACTTTTGGATTTCTAATTGTTGTTTCTGTATAATTTCTAGTTATGAATTTATTTTGGCATTTTGTTGCTGCATTATTTTCCTGAATTCTTCCATTTTTTTGCCTGAATTTTCATGAATTTGTCTATTTTTTCCTCATTTTTGTCTGCTTTTTGCTTCAACTCTTGGATAATTCTGAGTATTAGAGATTTGAATTCCTTATCAGGTAGTTCTAGTGCCTTTTCTTCTACTGGAAAGTCTTCTGGTGTTTTAACTTGGATGCCTACTGGAAGCATCCTGTCCTGTTTTTGTAAATGTTTTGATAGTGTCTGATGTCTTTGGGGCACTCAGTAGTTATTTTTCTTGTTTATTGATATTAGACTTGTTTGTTTCGTCCTTTTTTTTTCTTTTAATTTGGCTATGTCTGAGCAGGCGGGCTGTGTGTTCTTTGTTGTTTGCTTGTCTGTGGGCACGATACTTTTCACCTTCTTCTCCAACTGGCAGGGTCAGTCGCTCAGATATGGTACAGCAGGGCAGGTCTAGGTGAAGAGGAGTTGCTGGGATGGGTTGTTTGTGGCACTTACTACAGCCACCAGGGCAGGTCGGTAATCAGTGCAGGGCAGGTTCCGGTAGGCCATGGCTGTGCTGCTTGGTAGTGTGATGTTAAGCGCATGGTGCAGGTAGGCAGGATGGAGGGGGTAGACTGTGATGTGTGGAGCTAAGATGGGTACGGGAGAGAGGAGAGACAAACAGGAGCCAAAAACATACAAACAAAAAAGAGTGCTAGTGAGCTTGCTGTTGGAGTGGAGAGATGAGAGTCTATGAAATCGAGAAAAACAAAAAGGGAAAGAAGAAGAAAAAAAAGAAAGGAAATGAATGAATAAATAAAAAGTAGAAAGAAAAGCTCCCAGGGAATCCCACCTGTGTGGCTACGATGTCTGGGGAAGTTGTTCCCAGGTGTTGAAGTACAGCCTGGCTAGGAGGCGTAGAGGTATTCAGCACCAGGTATTCAGGGGACAGGAAAAGAAGGAAGGTATAGAGAGATGAGAAACTGAGAAATGAAGAAAGACAAAAAGGGAAAAAGAGGGAAAACAAATTTAAAAAAAAAGAACAAGAAAAACTCCCCAAAAAAACAGAAAGAAAAAAAATAAAAACCCCCGAGAAAAGAAACGCCTTCAGGGATCTCTCTGTGCGTCTGCGCAAGCTGAGGGGTTAGGCCCCAAGGTGCGTGCCCGGCCAGAACGGGCTCCCAACTTGAGAAAAGGAAAGGAAAACAAACAATTGAAAACAAACAAACAAACAAAAAAGCCCTGGGATCCCACCAACATGGCAGCACGAACTGGGAAGCAGTTCCACACTCAAGTGGGGCTCCACAGCCCCTCAGGAAGAAGCAAAGATGGTGCATGGAGCCAGGTATTTGAGTGTAAGGAGGGGGAGGTGGTGAGAGGTAAGGAAGAAATCAAAGGAAGCAGAAAAAAGCAACACCAGCAGCCTACAAATGGCACTCAAGGAGTTGGCCAGTGCAGGCAGGTGGAATCCAAGCAGTCAGTGCTTCCCAGCCAAGAGACTGTGGCCATGGGAAGCAGAGGAGGCCATCTGGAGGTGAAGAAGGGTTGGGGGTGGGAAAGCATATATCCCCAGTTACAGGTTGTTCTGTCTCCTGCTGGAAGCTCCGTGAGACTGCTTTCTCGTAGCCCCTATTTGCTGGTATCTGATAGGAGTCCGAGATGGTGGATCCGTGCTGCGTTAGCTGATAGGGGACCTCTGCGTGTATGTCTCCTTGCTCACTGTCCTCTGTTAGTTTCTTATTCCATTTGGTGCTTGGCTGAGTTCTTTATCTCTTCATTTGATGCTTAGGGCTTCAAGATTGCTGTTTTCTCTGTTTGGCTTAGTTTTTCAGATCTTTGCTGTGGAGGGATGGTGTGGTGCTTTTGCCTAGAGCGCCATGTTGCCAGACGTCCCGTCAAATGATTTTTGAAAAGCGTGCCAAGTCCATCTGATGGGGAAAGAAGTCTGTTCAATAAACAGTGTTGGGAAAATTGGATTTCTACATGCAGAAAAATGAAACACAATTCATGCCTCACACCATATACAAAAACAAATTCAAAATGGATTAAAGACCTAAATGTGCAAACTAAAACAATAAAAGTCTTAGAACAACAATCAGGCAATGTCGTTAGGCCTATCTTTTAACAAAGGATTATCTAATATAATAACAAAAGCACAAACAGTAAAAGAAATAATAAATAAACAGGACCTCATAAAAACTAAAAATTTTTGTTCATCAAAAGACATTACCTAAAAAGTGAAAAGACAAACTAACAACTGAGAGAATCTCTTTGGAAACCGTATGTGACTGTTAAGGTGATGTGTTAACTTGGCTGAGCCAGGATTCTCAGTGGTTTGGCAGTTATGATGTAGTCTTGCAGTCATATAATGATGTGATCACCTGCATAAAGAGGTTTGATATAATGATGTAATATGATCACTTCCATGATGAGATCTGTTGTAAGTAGCCAATCAGTTGAAAGGAAGTTTCCTTGAGCGTATAGCCTGCATCCAATATAGGTGGACTTTATGGCAAGGCTCGTAGGCTTTTGCTCTCACTGGATCCTGTAGCTGGCTTCTGTTAGTCTGACCTCCAGTTTTTGGGACTTGAGCGAGTTACCTCTGTCTTCCCTGCCCATCTTGGGGTTCTTCAGTCTTCGCAGCCTGTGAGCCAGAGCCCAGCTGTCTGACTTGCCAATCTTGGGTTCACCAGCCCCTGGGGCTATGTGAATCAGGAGGAACCTTCCAGCCTGACCCACAGATTTGGGACATTCCAGCTTCTACAACCGCGTGAGCGATTTCCTTAATATAAATCTCTCTCTATATATATTTATACACTTTACTGGTTTCGCTTCTCTAGAGAACTCAGCCTAAGACACCATGTATCTGACGAGAAGCTAATAACGAAAATATATATACAACTTTGAAAACTTAACAATAAAAAGACAAATATTCCAATCATAAAATGTGCAAGGGACTTGAATAGACATTTCACCAAACAGGACATTCAAATGGCCACCAAACACATGAAAAGATGCTCAGGGTCATTAGCCACAAGAGAGATGCAAATCAAAACCACAGTGAGATACCACTTCACTCCCACCAGGATGGTTAAGACAAAACAAAACAGAAAATAAATGTTGGTGAAGATGTGGGGAAATTGGAACCCTTATTCATTGCTGGTGGGAATGCAAAATGGTATGGCTATTTTGGAAAATAGTGTGGCAGTTCCTGAAAAAACTGAAAATAGAACAACCATAAAACCCCAAAACCAAACCCACTGCTGTCGAGTTGACTGCAACCTTTTGGTTAGCAGCCGAGTGCTTTAACCACTGTGCAACCTTTAGAACTGCCATATGATGCAGCAATTCCACTCCTAGGTATATACTCAAAAGAATGAAAGCAGAGACTCAAAAAGAGACTTGTACATCAATGTTCACTGCAGCATTATTCACAATAGTCAAAAGGTTGAAACAACCTAAATCCCATCAACAGATGAATGGATAAACAAAATGTGGTACATGCATACAATGGAATACTACTCAGTCAGCAGGAGAAAGGAAGTCTTGATTCATGGTATAGTACAGATGGAGCCTGAAGACACTATGCTGAGTGACATAAGCCAATCAGAAAAGGACAGATATTGTATGACCTCACTTATACAAAAAGATAAGAAAAGGCAAATGTACAGAGACCAAAGTTTATTAATGGTTACCACGGGTGAGAGGGAAGGGGAAAAGGGGGGTTAATGGTGATGGAAAAATATCATTGATTAAAGGTAGGGTTGCACAGCCCATTACTGTAATTGCTATCAGTAAGTTGTACACCTGTAAAAAGTTGGATTGGCAAAAGTTGTGTGACAGATATATTTACATAATGTCAAAAAAAAATAATAAAATAAAAAGAAAGAAAAGAGTAGCTGCCGAGGCTGCTTATGTACAGCCAAACCCCTCATGGGATTTGGTTCCTTAGTTTGGAGGTTTAGGGTCATGGTTTCATGGGACATCCCAGTTAACTGGCCTAATAACATGTTTAGTGCTTCTGTTCTACCTCCTAGTTTACTGCATAGTGCCTGGTGTCTTAAAAGCTTGCAACCACCCACCCAAGGCACAACGATTTGTCTCTTTTCACCTACAGCAAGAGAGGAAGGAGAGTCAGGAATAGATGGATATAGAATGTGTGGTCAACTGTCTCCATGAACAACTGCCTCTTTTGCCATGAGACCAGAAGAAGTGAATGATGCCCGGCTACCATTACTGAACATTTTGATCAAAGATTCCACAGACAAATCCTGATAAAAAGGGGGAAAATGCAGAACAGAATTTAAAATCTCAAGGATGCAACTTCCTGGAGCCATGGGGAGTGGATGAAACCCTGAAGCTATTGTGCTGAAATAATCTTTAAATCTTAAACCAAAAATATCCCCTGAAGTCATCTTAAAACTGAACAGTCGTTTCATTTAACTAGTAAGAAATGCCTGCCTTGAGCATTATGCTGTTTTAAGAACTATCTATATGGGAGCAAACTGACAACAGCAACTTGAAAGATAAGAGAGAATGTTAGGGGGCAGTGAGTTTATGTTAATGAGGGAGGAACAACAATGATTGCACAACTCAAAGAATGTAACCAATATGTACATGTAGAAACTGTTGAATTGGTGTATGTTTTGCTGTGTATATTCTCAACAACAACAAAATAAATGAAATTTAGGGAAAAAAATGAAGTGAGATTAAAAAAAAAAAAAAAAGCATAGCCAAGTGGCAATGGCTGTTTCACAGAGACACCTGGCTAAAGGCACTGACCTGGTGGTCAGGAAGGCAAGCTGAACCCATCAACATGGAACAGATCTGCTATACAAATGGCAGGTGGTAGGTGAGCAGCCATGGAGAGGCTGCTGAGAGCCAGAGTGCAGCAGGGACATGGGATAGCTGTGAGGGGGTGGTGGGCAGTTGAGGAGTGGCTGTTCATGGCAAGACTGCCCATAGAGAAAGGGAGGCCAAGCCTGTCTTGAACAAGACTGGAGGACACAGGAGTACACCTGGAACACACAGGAAGCCACACCAGAGCAAGTCATCAGACAGGACGACTGAACACTACAGCGGCCCCAGCCTTTCTGAGTCACTCTACAAATGCAATGCAATCCCAATAAAAATACCACTAGGGCTGTCTGCTTGGTTATTCTGGAGTTAGACAAGTTAACAATAAAGTACTGTTGGAAAAATAAATAAGCAATATTAGACAGGAAAATTCTACTATTTTAAACACTGATCAGTACTGTACTATGGTGGCTGCAAGTTGCTATGATACTGGAAGCCATGCCACCAATATTTCAAATACCAGCACGGTCACCTATGTGGACAGGTAACAGTGGATCTTATAGACTAAGACAGACTAAGAAGAAAGGCCCAGTGATCTACTTCTGAAAATCAGTCAGTGAAAATCCTGTGGACCATAACATAATATTGCCTGATAGAGTGCTAGAAGATGAGTCCCCTAGGCTGGAAGGCACTCAAAACACACAGTGGCCACAACAGTGGATTCGAGCAGACCAACAACGTTTCATTCTGCTGTACACGGAGTCACCAAGAGTAGGAGCTGACTCACCAGCAACGAACAACAACAACAATTGGTACATGAATGAACAGAGGAGACAGAAAGTCCAGAAATCTGCCCAAGTGCATATGAACACTCAATGATAAAGGAGCATTTCAGATGACGGTGGAAAAGATGGATTTTTTTTTTTTAAAGAAGTGATGAGAGACAACTAGATAGCTCCCAGTTGCTGCTGAGTCAATTCCAACTCATGGTGACCCCATGTGGGTCAGAGTAGAAATGTGGTCCATAGAGCTTTCAATGGCTGATTTTTCAGAAGTAGACTGCTAGGCCTTTCCTCTGAGGTGTCTCTGGGTGGACCTGAACCTACAACCCTTCAGTTAGCAGCTAAGCATACTAACCGTTTCACTACCCAGATCTGGACAAAGATAAAACTGGATCCATTTCTCACATTGAACAGTCAGGTAAATTCCAAATGGATTAAAATGTAAATGTAAAAAATAAAACTCTTTCAATTATTACTAGAAAGAATAGGCAGATTTCTTTATAACCTGGGAGAGAGAAAAACTTCCCTAACTATGACTCAAAGTCCAGAAATAACAAAGGAAAAACTGATACACTATAAAACTAAAAAAACTTATGCATGGCAAAAAAATAAAAACAACAACAACAAAATTATTATTCCAAAGACAAATGTCAAATTGAGAAACTATTTCCAAATTATAACACAAGGGCCAAAATCCTTAATCTATAAAGAGCGTCTAAAGATGAAGATAAAGACCAATAACTTGATACTCAAAGAAATGCTGGCAAAAGATATGGACAGTTCACATGAAAAGAGAAAAAAATTCAACAGAATGTTTTAAACTCAGTGGGCTTGCTGTTATTGTTATTTTGGAACTATTACTATTTATCATAGGATAACACATGTATTTATGCTAATGTTAGGAACCACTCAAAAGAAGTAAATCCCTATAATTTTTAAAGTTGGAAATACCAATATGAAATACAGACTCATTTCCTCTTTCTACACATTTCCTAGCTCTGCAAGGAGCCCAGAAGTAGTGACAATCCAGTGCCAACAATATTCCTCGTCTCCAGACAAAGGGCTTATTAAGCCACCAACAAAGGGGACCAGTGCTCATGAGAGAAGTTCCAGGCCTGGGGCAGAAAATACACAGGATGAGCCTGGACATCAAGTCCTGAAGGCAAGGATGTTATTACCCACAATTACCAGGTAATGAGAAGAGCTTTCCTCTGGGTAAAGATACAACAGTCTGACCAAGAACAACAGAAAAAGAATAGCCATAATGGATTGAAATGTATTAAATATAACAAAATTCATAAATTTATACTGATACTGAAAAAAAATAACCCACGCTAGTCCCCTCTGGAGGTTGCTGAACTCTAACTCTCTATATCAAAATGGATTCATGAAAGAAAAGGATCCAGCATTACCCTGCTTTTACTAGAGACCTGTATTTTAGCATAACCAAATAATTGATAAGAATTCTGCTTTTATAGAAGAGTCAAAGGTAATAAAGAATGACATAAAAATAAAAAATTAAGAAATTAGAAAATTACTGGATCCAAGCAATGATTACTAATCTTCCAAAACTATGAGGTGAAATGTTGCTGCGCACCAACACCCCTGTCCCTGATCATGTGTGCACCCCCTGGAGGTGACACCCGCCAGCAGGGGCCTCCTGATACGATGTAGCACCACCCAGAAAACACTCTTGCCAGAAAAACCAATCCTGAATCTAATTAAGCCTCTATCTAACTACTAATTTACAGGAAAATTGGGGCATAGAGCAATATGTTAAGCAAAAACTTAGAGATATAATTAGTATAATCAAATAAATGACAGAAAAAAGGAAAGAAAAATGATTCTAGATTAAAGTAGACCTAAAATACATGTAAACAAAACATAATGTGTGGACCCTGTCAGGATCCTGATACAAACAAATCAGATGAAATGCCATTTTTGAGATGCTGGGGAAAACTGAACGTTGTCTGCATACAGGATGTAAGAAGTTACTGCTATTATTGCTGGGTGTAGTGAGAGTGTTGAGGCTATGTTAAAAAAAACGCCTCAATCTGTTAAAGATATACACTGAAGTATTTACGGGTAAAATGATACATATGTCTGGAATTTGCTTTAAAATACTGTCTACCCATCCACTTCCCGAGCTGGAGAAAAGAAAATAATGGTAGAAAGTTGATGGTTATTGAAACTAGGTATGTGAGAATTCACTGTGTAAGTCTTTAGTTTTGTGTGAGTAGGAATATTTCTATAGGAAAAAGTTGAGAAGAAATTGAGTTTCCAAGTAGCAAATATATAACACATCATTATAATCTAATGTACGTTTGGCTAAAAAGAAAACAAACAAACAAAAAAACTCACCTACCCCATAAAACAAAAATTACCTATCAGACTGAGAAACTGGGTCCAGGCAGAGTAGAAAGGAGAAATGAAGGTGTGGAAGAGGAGAGACCACAGTGTAGACAACTATGTTGAAGAGTCTGGCTCTGAAGAAAGAGATGAAGAATGACAGCTAGAGGGAATCTCCCAGAATGTTTACAAGCTGAGGGAAAGAGCCAACACTGAGCAGAGGAGGGAAGGAACAGTGTCCTAAAACAACAGGTGCTGTGGGGAGTAGCATCTTTATGCATCACGGAGGAGGAACGATGGCGCAAGACCCAAGAGGAGGCAACTGAGGACAGGAGAGAATCCACCTCTAACCCAGGGCTGGGGTAAGCACAGGTGCAGATGAGCTTGTCACCTGGGCACACACTGGGCTGTAGTCACCAATGGTCTCTGTTGTCTGAGAAAGGGAGAGCAAGGCATCTGCCAAGGGCACACCAGTGTGAGGAGATAAAGTAACTCAGGTGTTAGAGTTAGCTTGGGCTTGAATTTTGACCATTATTGTGTAAGTTCAGACAAATCAAAGCTTAATCCTCAACCATAAAAGAGATAACAGAGGGACTACAGAGTTAGTAGAAAGTGGTTAACTCCCTACAGTAGTTGTGAAGATAATAAAGGATAATGTCTTATCTGGCACACAATAAATATTAACTATTATCTTTACTTTTGAAGGGCTACTAAGGGAACTGAGAAAGGTAGGTGAGCAGGGACATGCAACAGGATAAAGGATTGTCAAGCAGTATGGAAGATGAAGTCTCTCATATACAAAGATTTAGTGGTGTCAATCCATAGACCTGGCTGAGTTGCTCAGTAGGCTGACGAGCAGAGAGGAAAAGTGGCCAGTTAGCTCCATGGTCAGGGACAAGCCAGAGTGGCAGTCTGACAGCATGCAGCTTTTCCCATTAAGTGGTGGAATCTATTTCCCACCCCCTGAACCTGGGCTAACTTTGTGACTTGGTTTGACCACAGCATGTGGTGGAAGTGAGGACGAGTTCTAGAGCCTGGGTTCAGGAGGCCTGGGGGCTTGGTTCTCACTCCCTCAGGACACCACCCAAGCTCTTCATGTAAGGAGGCTAGTGTGGCCTACTGGAGGACGAGAAGCCCACAGAAAACACAGGCACTATGGCCAACGGCCAGCACCGACTGCTAGTCACCTGAGCAAGGCCACTGGACTTCACATAATCCAACCATCACCACTGGCTGTGTGATTCCATCTCATCTTTTTCCCTAATGGCAGTGAGTGATACTGGGCGACTCTCTGTCTCAACCAATTTGTAAAATAGTAACAATTCAGAAGGTTTTTGTGAGGATTAACCACCGCGCCACCAGGGCTCCAATAAGATAATACATATAAAAATTCATAGAAGTGCTCTTGGCACATGGTTTATTTTATAATATCTTAAGTAGAAGGTACCTCCCATATTTTACCGTGAACTATCTTCAGGATAACGCTGTCCTACTGCTTCTTGGAGTTGGACATTGAGAAAAGATACATTCTGCCAGGTTTCCTTTTCTCTTATTTTATCAAAAATTGATGTATAGAAGTCATACATGGTATCTCCACCTTCCATTAAGAAAAAATTTCTCATGGCCTGCAAGTACTCTACCAACCTGAATGGGGAGAAAATAAGCAACAGAAAGATCTCAAGTTCATAAGACAGGATTCTTGATCAATACCAGGTTTTGTACACTACCATTTGAAAAGCGAAACAGGTCTATATTCATAAAATTAGAAATATTAACACCTTTTAAATACTTTTTAAAAAAATACAAGTAGTACAGTTTTTCTTTAATAATTAGAAAGAAATGTTACTTTTCTATATAAGATTGCAGAAAATTTGGCAGTCATGAAAGTGTAACGAAAAAGATTTTTAATCCAAATCCCACCATCCATGGTAAATTTTCACTACTAATATTTAGGGTATTTGTTTCAGTCTTTTTTTTTTCTATGCATTTTTTAAAAATATAGTTGCTACCACACCATACCCTGCCTTTTAAACTTTAAGAACATTTTACGTTATTTAAAACTCTTTATAAACATAACTTGTACTAATTTTATAAAGTCCATCATAAAGATACACCATAATTTAAAAAATAGTCATCCATTACTGACTAAGTAATTTCACTCTTAACGTGATGGGCATTTTTGTGCAATAAGCTTTTTCTGTATTTCTTTTGGAATAGATTCTCAGAAATAAACAAAACAATCAAATTTCAGAATGTAGTTAAGGAAGTCCTCTTGAGAGAAAATTTGTTTGTTCCACATCCCGCTTGCTACTTTAAAAAAAATTAACTTGGAATATACATTTTTATAATAACTTCTACAACAGTTCTTAAAATACGATAAACTACTATTTCCAAAACGCATTTACTCTTTTTTACCTGTAATCTTTTTTTAGAGTTTGCATGAGATTTCCACAGCAATCTAGATATTGTTTATTGATATGAGGATAGAGGCAAGATCTCAGTGTTAATTCAAAAGTCTGGCATGTCACAGATTCTGATGATCTATCCACACAGATATCACCACCAGCAAACTTCTCATGAAAGTCACTCTGTTCCAAATACAACCTTTAAGATAAAATTGTGAATCTTCCTTTTATGAGATACTGTCAATGGAACCCCAAAGTCTCAGTTTTACTTTTAGTCCTAAAATTACCAACCATTACACAAAGAAAAAATCTTTTTCCCAAAATATCCTTTGGGTGAATCAGAGTCTTTCACAGGGTTGCTTCTGCCTGTAGGAACAGGTACCCGAGCTAGTCTTTCTAGCCATTAGGGACGTGCCCAGAGAATGACAGCCATCGACAAGATAGCACTGTGTGGGTATTAATGACTTGTTTTGTGGGATTAAGCACCTACAAGCACCTTAAGCCTGAGGTGCATTTTATGTGGAGGGAGACTCCGACTTAATTTGCATGTCTGATGCCACCCATGACCCACACTTTAACAAGCACCTTTTGTATGAGTGACAGCACTCTTTATGGGCCTAAAGGCACAAAGACAAAGAACAGGGTCAAGTCTGTGGACTTCCACAAACAGCAAGGAGGTCAAGTCATACAGCTGAAATACGTAAACACGTCTTTTTGTATTCCTTTCATTAAAAATAACAGGCTATAAGTTCTTGTTTTTAAGGCTAGAAAACTCTACTGATCAGAAATAAACAGCTACTAAATATTGCACAGACTCCATCATTTCAACTGTCAAAAAATTTGCAGGTGTGCATAACCTTGCAAAATTAATAGCCAGCAGTGGGTCATGAACATCATCCAGTTCAAGGTGTCTTTCAGCAATGGAATGCATCTTAATTAGGCTCTCCTTGGTCGTCTGTTGCTCAGTAAGGATATATGGAGTGGTATCTTCACCATGCCGAAGACGGGATTGCACAGATTCCAAAAAAAGGTTATACAAACTTTTTCTTTCTGCATCTGAAATACAAAGAAAAATGTATGGCAAACTATGTTACGGCAAATAATATTAAGAAAGATTAAGTAATTTCACTGTAACACAGCCTGGCATTTTTCCTTTGGCATATGAAGGTCTGTTCCTGTTTCTTTACCTAGACTCTATAATGAAACATTTTTATATCCTCTGTTGAACAATTACAAAGTTCATGGTTTAAATATCAAAAAGTATAAGCTGACTGTTTTTCTGAATAAATTACTATCCTAAACAGGACTCTTGAAAGTTACTACCATGTTGTTGCTGTTAACTGCCTCACTATAACACTAGTAGGAGTCATTAATTTCATTGGGAAAAAACGCTTCTCACAGTGGCCCTGGAAAGGCCATTTTATTATTCAGTAAAAGGGGAAACATTCCTTATTTAAAGCAGATCTAATAAAGCAAAATAATTAGTATAACATTAAAATGATTTACAAACAAAACAACTAAAGTTACATCTATGCAATTCAAACCTTTTAATCAAAAACTTTAAAAAATACTTTATATTGCTTAAATTACATCAACAAATACCAGAGAATATACGAAGATTTTCTCAAAATCTATGATCAAGTCTGAACTACTCATCACTAAATTCATATCTGTCAGAGTTAATGGTCCTCAAGAGCTAAATACTGGACTACATTAAGAAATGCCAGAGAATTATTTTTTAAAGAATCAAATTTAGGAAATCAAGAGTAAGTAAAATATGTGTAAAACATTATTACTGCCTTCAAAGAGTTTCCAATGAAAACAAATCTTTTTTTAATCAAAAGCAGCAGCATCTATTAATTTGATCATAGTGATGATTTCCATTAAAATAATAAGCTTTGATAATTTCAAAACCATAAAATAATGACATATCTCAGGACAACAGGAGTAAACAGAGAGTAGCCATCAAGATGATGAGATTAGATACACGAAGAAGGGGCATGTTACCTCTTGCCGCTGCCTGGCACCTGGCACTCTCCACACACTGTAGGTTCTTGAGCAGCTGCATCGATTTGCCAGCCATTATGATCTGCTTTAGGACAGGTCTGAGGAAGGACACCATGGTGTGCTGCCTGCTGGAAAGTCCCTGGTCACTACCAGAACTTGCACTAGTGTCATCACTCATCTTTTCTTCGTTTTCAGTCTTTTCTGACACACTATACAATGTGTAAGTTGCATACCAGAAGTCTCTATGATTTACCGGAACGTTTTTGTTTCTACAGAGATTCAAAAGAGTTTTAAATTTACACTTTCCATCCTTAAAAAGAACAAAAACAACAATCAATAGCTGTTCAGCTTAAGCTTGTGTTACAGGCATTCCAAAACATAGTAATATCAGATATTAGTAAAACAATTTTTTTTTAAATTTTTGGAAATATATATGTTGTTCTTGTTAGCTGCTGTTGAGTTGGGCCTCAACTCATGGCGACCCCATGTACTGTAGTGTAGAACTGCCCTACAGGGTTTTCTTGGCTGTAATCTTTACAACAGCTGCTTGCCAGGTCTTTTTTCTGCAGAGCTGCTGGGTGGGTTCAAACCGCCAACCTTTAGATTAACAACTGATCACAAACTGCTTGCCCCAACCAGGCTTCTTGTAAAAATACATATAACATGACATTTGTCCATTCAACATTTTTCACGTATACCATTTAGTGATATTAATTACATTCACCAGGTTGCTATCACCATGTGATATCATTTACATTCACAGTAATTATTGCTAAACTTTCCATTATCATAAACAGAAACTCAATGCTTCCCAAACAACTCCCCCTTTTCCGTTCCCTCCCACCCCTGGTTATCATTAATAAACTCTGGTCTCTATACATTTGCCTATTTTAGTTATTTCATATAAGTGAGATCATACAATATCTATCCTTTTGTGACTAACTTACTTCACTCAGCATAATATTTTCAAGGTACATCCATGTTATAGCATGTATCAGAACTTCATTTCTCTTTAGAGTTGAGTAACATTCCATTGTATGCATGTACCATCTATGCACCATGTATGTCAAGGATTTTATGAGCAAGAAATTTAGTGATGCAGGAAGCATCAAAAGAAGATAGAAGGAAACAGAATCAGTGTACCAAAAAGAACTGGTTGATGTTCAACCATTTCAGGAAGGAGCATATAATCAACAAAGAAGGTGAGGTTCAATTTGCACTGAGGGCATCCACAAAAACGTAGTTCCAGGAATTGATGGAATACCAATTGAGATGCTTCAACAAACAGTGTAAGGCTGGAGATGCTTAGTCATCTATGTCAAGCAATTTGGAAGACAGCTACTTGGCCAACTGAATAGAAGAGATCCATATTTGTCCATTCAAAAGAAAGGTGATAAAATGGAATGCGGAAATTATCGAACAATATCATATGCTAGCAAAATTTTGCTGAAGATAATTAAGAAACAACTGCAGCCATACATTGACAGGAAAACTGCCAGAAATTCAAGCCAGATTCAGAAGAAGATGTGGAATGATGGTATCATTGCTGATGTCAGATGATGGACCTTGGCAGAAAGCAGAGAATATAAGAAAGATATTTGACTGTGTGGATCATAACAAACTATGGACAACGTTAAGAAGAATGGGACTTCCAGAAAACTTAATTGTGCTCATGCAGAACCTGTACATGGATCAAGAGGCAGTGGTTCAAATAGAAGAAGGTGGTTTAAAATCGGAAAATGTGTGCAGCAGGGTTGTATCCTTTCACCATACTTATTCAATCTGTATACTAAGCAAATAATCTGAGAGCTGGATTTTATGAAGAATGTGGCATCAAGACTGGAGGAAGACTCATTAGCCACCAGTGATATGCAGACGACACAACCTTGCTTACTGAAACTGAAACCTGAAGCACTTAACTGATGAAGGTAAAAGACTACAGCCTTCAATATGCATGACACCTCATCATAAAGAAGATGAAAATCCTCACAACTGGATCAATGTACAGCATCATAATAATTGGCAAAGCAATTTAAGTTGTTAAGGATTTCATTCTACTTGGATTAACAATCAATGCCCATGGAAGCAGGAGTCAAGAAATCAAACAGCGTATTGCATTGGGAAAATCTGCTGCAAAAGACCTTTTAGAGTCCTAAAAAGCAAAGGTGTCACTTTGAGGACTAAGGTGGCACTGACCTAAGACATGTTATTTTCAATCGCCTCATATACATGTAAAGGCTGGACAATGAAAAAGGAAGATGAAAGGAGTTGACGCATTTGAATTGTGGTTTTGTGAAGAATACTGACTATACCATGGACTGCCAGAAGAACCAACAAATCTGTCTTACAGGAAGTACAGCCAGAATGCTCCTTAGAAATGAGAATGACGAGACTTTATCTTGCATACTTGGACGTATCATTAGGAAAGACCAACCACTACAAAAGGATATCACGTTTGGTAAAGTGGAGGGTCAGCAAAAAGAAGGAAACTCTCCATTATATGGATTGACACAATGGCTGCAACAATGGGCTGAAAGACTGTGAAGATGGTGCAGGACTGAGCAATGTTTTTTTCTGTTGTACATAAGCTTGCTCTGAGTTGGAGAGGACTTGACAGCAATTATGAACAAAACCATACAAAATGTTTCATGTCTTTCTAGCATTCCATGGTTGTTTGCATCTTCTCCTCCACTAGAGGGTGAGGCCTATTCTTTCAATTCCACAGTACCTCTTATTGTGCCTTTCACAGACAGGTGGGTGTGCAGTAAATGTGGGCTGAATTAAATTAAAAGAGTTTTGAAAAGTAAAAAAAAAAAAAAAAAAAAGTCCATCTGATGATGGACGTTTAGGTTGTTTCCATCTTTTGACTATTGTGACTAGTGCTACAATGAACAGTGGCGTACATGCTATGTCTGAGAGGCTGCTTTCCAGTCTCTTAGGTATACAACTAGGAATGGAATTGCTGGGTCATATGGTGCTTCTACTTTTAGGTTTTTTTTCAAAATTTATTAATTTTGTTGTTGAGAATATATACAGCAAAACATACACAAATTCAACTGTTTCTACATGTACAACTTAGCACCCTCCTTTGCATTAACATGAACTCACTGCCCCCTAAGCTTCCTATTTAAACTTTTGAGTTGCTGTTGTCAATTTCATCTCACATAGATAGTTCCTAAAAGAGCATAATGCTAAGGGCAGAACTTTCTTACCAGTAAAGCTAAACTATAGCTTGGTTTTAAGAAGACTTCAGGGGAAGTTTTTGGCTTAAAGTTTAAAGATTTAAAATAGTTTCAGGGGTTCATCCACCTTTCATGTCTCCAGAAAGTATTTTTAGTTTTTTGAGGAACCAGTAAGCTGTTTTCCATAGCAGCTATACTATTTTGCATTCTCACCAGCAATGGATAAGGG
Organism: Dugong dugon; assembly: GCA_030035585.1. Taxonomy (NCBI): domain Eukaryota; kingdom Metazoa; phylum Chordata; class Mammalia; order Sirenia; family Dugongidae; genus Dugong; species Dugong dugon. The sequence goes on from CM057482.1 coordinate 60,327,377, forward strand.
TTCCAATTTCTCCACACCCTTGTCAATATTTGTTGTTTTCTGTTTTATTGTTGTAGTTTAAATAAAGTTTACATTTCAAGTTAGTCTCCCATACAAAAATTTATACATAGTTATGTGACCCTAATTGCTCTCCCCTTACTGTGACACCACACTCCTCCTTTCCACCTGATTCCCCATGTCCATTCAAACAGCTCCTAACCCTCTCTGCCTTCCCAACTCACCTCTGGAAAGAAGAGGCCCGTTTAGTCTCTTGTATCTACTTCAGCTAAGAGGCACACTCCTCACAAGTATCACTTTATGTCCCATTGTCCAGTCCAATCCCTGTCTAAAGAGTTGGCCTCGGAAATTGTTTTAGCTCTGGGCTGACAGACAATCCAGGGGCCATCCTTTCCGGGGTTCCTCCAGTCTCAGTCAGACCATTAAGTCTGGTCTTCTTACTAGAATTTGAGTTCTGTACCCCACCTGTCTCCTGCTCCATCAGGGACTGTTGTGTTCTCTGTCAGGGCGATCATTGGTGGTAGCCAGGCACCATCTAGTTCTTCTGGTCTAAGGCTGATGAAGTCTCTGGTTTATGCGGCCCTTTCTATCTCTTGGGCTAACACTTTCCTTGAGTCTTTGGAGTTCTTCACTCTCCTTTACTCCAGGTGGTTGGGACCAATTGATGCATCTTAGATGGCCGCTTGCAAGCTTTTAAGACCCCAGACGCCACTTACCAAAGTAGGATGCTTAACATTTTCTTAATAAGCTTTGTCATGCCAATTGACCTAGATGCCCCCTGAAAGCATGGTCCCCAGATCCCTAACCCTGCTACTCTGTCCCTCAAAGTGTTTGTATTTAGGAACCTTCTTAGCTTTGGTTTAGTCAAGTTGTGCTGACTTCCCTTGAAGTGTGTGCTGTTATTCCCTTCACCTGAGATAATACTTGTCTACTATCTAGTTAGTAAATAACACTTACCCTCCCTCCCCACCATCGTAACCATCAAAGAATGTTTTCTTCTGTGTTTAAACCCTTTTCTTGAGTTCTTATAATAGTGGTCTTGTATAATATTTGTCCTTCTGTGACTGACGAAACTGACTCAGCATAATGCCTTCCAGATTCCCTAAGTTATGTTTCACAGCTTCATCGTTGTTCTTTATCGTTGCATAGTATTCCATTGTGTGGATATTCCAGAATTTGTTTATCCATTCGTCCACTGATGGGCATCTACGTTGTTTCCATCTTTTTGCTATTGTGAACAGTGCTGCAATGAACATGGGTGTGCATATATCTATTTGTGTGACAGCTATGGTTTCTCTAGGATATATTCCAAGAAGGAGGATAGCTGGATCGTATGGTACTTCTATTTCTAGCTTTTTAAAGAAGGGCCAAATCAATTTCCAAAGTAGTTGTACCATTTTACATTCTCACCAACAGTGTGTAAGTGTTCCAGTCTCTTGACAACCTCTCCAGCATTTATTATTGTGTGTTTTTTGGATTAAGGCTAGCCTTGCCGTGGTGAGATGATATCTCATTGTAGTTTCGATCTGCATTTCTCTAATGGCTAATGATCATGAGCATTTCTTCATGCGTCTGTTAGCCACCTGAATATCTTCCTTGGCGAAGTGCCAGTACATATCCTTTGCCCATTTTTTAATTGGGTTGTCTTTGTGTTGTTGAGGTTTTGCAGTATCCTGTAGATTTTAGAGATTAGACGTTGACTGGATTTTTCATAGCCAAAATTTTTTTCCCAGTCTGTAGGTTGTCTTTTGACTCCTTTGGTGAAGTCTTTTGATGAGCATTAGTGTTTGATGTTTAGGAGCTCCCAGTTATCTCGTCTCTCTTCTGGTGCTTGTGCTTTGTTACTTATGGTTCATACTGTATTTATGCCATCTATTAGGGCTCTTAGCGTTGTCCCTATTTTTTCCTCCACGATCTTTATTGTTTTCGATTTTATATTCAAGTCTCTGATCCATTTTGAGTTAGTTTCTGGGCATGGTGTCAGGTATGGGTCTTGCTTAAGGTTTTGGCAGATAGATACCCAGTTATACCAGCACCATTTGTTAAAGAGACTGTCTTTTCTCCAGTTAACAGACTTTGGGCCTTTGTCAAATATCAGCTGCTCATAGGTGGATGAATTGATGTCTGGATTCTCAATTCTGTTCCATTGGTCTATGTATCTGTTGTTGTACCAGTACCAGGCTGCTGTGGCGGTATAATAGGTTCCAAAATCAGGTAGTGTGAGGCCTCCCACTTTGTTCTTCTTTTTCTTTTTTTTATCTATTCACGATAGTTTTTTTTTTTTTTTAATATTTTATTGTACCTCAGGTGAAGGCTTACAGAACAAATAGTTTCTCATGAAACAGTAGTACACATGTTGTTTCATGACATTGGTTAACAACCCCACAACATATTAACCCTCTAAATTCTCAACCTTTTTTTTTTTTTTTTTTGGTGAAAATACACATAGCCAAAGATACACCGTTTCAAAAATTTCTACATACACAGTTCAGTGACATTGACTACGCTCTTCCAATTGTGCTGTTATTCTCACTTAAGATGAAGGCTTACAGAACAAAATAGTTTCTCATTTAACAGTTACTACAAACGTTGCCCTATGACAATGGTTAACAATCTCACAACACATCAACAATATCCTTACTCAATCCTGTGTTCCCTATCACCAGCTTCCCTGTCCCCTTCCGCCTTGTGGTCCTTGTCACTGGACTCCTGTACCTCATTAGTCTCATTTGGTTTTACAGGGCTGTCCACTCCCAGGCTGAACAGTGAACCTCGGAGGTAACTTCACCACTGAGCTAAAAGGGTGTCTGGGGGCCACAGTCTCGAGGTTTCTCCAGTATCCTTTAGGCCAGTAAATCTGGTCTTTTTTTTTGTGAGTTAGAATTATGCTCTACATCCTTCTCCAGCTCTGTCCAGACCCTCTGTTGTGATCCTGGTCAGAGCAGTCAGTGGTGGTAGCCGGGCACCATCTAGCTGTACTGGACTCAGTCCAGTGGAGGCCTTGGTAGCTGTGGACAATTAGTCCTTTGGACTAATCTTTTCCTTGGATCCTGTTCTCTTCATTCTCCCTTGCTCCCAAAGGGATGAGACCAGTGGAGTATCTTAGATGGCTGCTCACAGGCTTTTAAGACCCCAGACACTACTCACCAAGGTAGAATGTAGAGCATTGTCTTTACAAGCTGTGTCATGCCAATTGAGCTAGATGTTCCCCGAGACCATGGTCCCCAGAGCCCTCCACCCAGCAACTCAGTCCCTCAGGGAATTTGGATGTGTCTATGGGGCTTCCATGACCTTTCCTTGTACAGGTTGTGCTAGTTTCCCCTGTATTGTGTACTGTCTCACCCTTCACACAAGATACCACTTATCTATTACCTATTTCGTATTCCCCCCCCGCACCCCTCCCATCCCTAGTAACCAACAAAGATTGTTACATTTTGCGTGTGAACTTTTTCATGGGTTTTTACAATAGAGGTCTCATACAATATTTGTCCTTTTGTGATTGACTTATTTCACTCAGCATAATGTCTTCCAGTTTCATCCATGTTATGAGATGGTTCACAGATTCATTGTTGTTCTTTCTCATTGCATAATACTCCATTGTGTGTATGTACCATAGTTTGTTTATCCATTCATCTGTTGATGGGCACCTACATTGTTTCCATCGTTTTGCTATTGTGAACAATGCTGCCATGAACATAGGTGTGCATATGTCTATTCGAGTGACGACTCTTATTTCTCTAGGATATATTCCTAGGAGTGGGATTGCTGGATCGAATGGTATGTCTATTTCTAGCTTTCTGAGGAAGCACCATATCATTTTCCAAAATGGTTGTATCATTTTGCATTCCCACCAGCAGTGCATAAGAGTTCCCATCTCCCCGCAGCCCCTCCAACATTTGTTATTTCCAGTGTTTTTGATTCGTGCCAGTAATGCCGGGGTGAGATGGTATCTCATTGTGGTGTTCTTCTTTTTGAGTAATGCTTTACTTATTCGGGGCCTCTTCCCTTTCCATATGAAGTTGGTGATTTGTTTCTCCATCTTATTAAAAAATGCTGTTGGAATTTGGATCAGGATTGCATTGTATCGATAGATTGCTTTGGGTAGAATTGACATTTTCACAATGCTGAGTCTACCTATCCATGAGCAAGGTATGTTTTTCTACTTATGCAGGTCTCTTTTGGTTTCTTGCAGTAGCGTCTTGTAGTTTTCGTCATATAAATCTTTTACTTCCCTGGTTAGATTTATTCCTAAGTATTTTATCTTCTTGCGGGCTACTGTAAATGGTATTGATTTGGTGATTTCCTCTTCGAGGCTCTCTTTGTTGGTGTAAAGGAATCCAGCTGATTTTTGTGTTTATCTTGTATCCTGAAACTTTGCTGAAATCTTCTATTAGTTCCTCCAGTATTTTTCTTGTGGATTCTTTGGAGTTTTCTGTGTATAAGATCATATCATCTGCAAATAGAGATACTTTGACTTCTTCCCTACCAATTTGGATGCCCTTTATTTCTTTTTCTAGCCTAACTGCTCTGGCTAGGACCTCCAGCACAATATTGAATAAGAGTGGTGATAAAGGGCATCCTTGTCTGGTTCCCATTCTCAAGGGGAATGCTTTCAAAGTCTCTCCATTTAGGATGTTATTGGCTGTTGGCTTCATATAAATGTCCTTTATTGAGGAATTTCCCTTCTATTCCTATTTTGTTGAGCGTTTTGATCATGAATGGGTATTGGACTTTGTCAAATGCCTTTTCTGCATTGACTGATAAGATCCTGTGGTTCTTGTCTTTTGTTTGATTTATGCGATGGATTACACTGATTTTTTTCCTAATGTTGAACCATCCCTGCATACCCGGTATAAATCCCACTTGGTCATGGTGAATTGTTTTTTGATACGTTGCTGAATTCTACTGGCTAGAATTTTGTTGTGGATTTTTGCATCAATGTTCATGAGGGATACTGGTCCGTAATTTTCTTTTTTTATGGTGTCTTTACCTGGTTTTGGTATCAGGGTTATGCTGGCTTCATATGATGAGTTTAGGAGTATTCCATTGTTTTCTATGCAGTGGTGTTAACTCTTCTCTCAAAGTTTCATAGAATTCTCCAGTGACACCATCGGGGTCGGACTTTTTAGTTCTCCATCTCACCTCAGGCCCCTGATGTGGGTAGGTGAAGAGGCTGCTTAATGGGTAGAGCAGTGTCAAATACCACAAACCTGCCACTTCACAGCTAAAACCGTTCAAGTTACACTTCAGCTATATACCTTGTGGTACTGCAGTAATGAGGGCCTACGTTGTTGAGATGGGCCCACACAAGTCTCTGCAGGGGGAAAGGCACTCAAGGTCCAGGGATCCCTTATGCCTGTGCCTAGGCAAAGGACCTGTGCCTACCCTGGGTTTCTGGCTTAGAGGAGCCGGCAGTTTATTTTTTCCTGTTTGTTAAATTTGTTCACTCTCCAAGGCAGGGAGAATGGCTCAGGGCATGTGACAGATTCTACTTCCGGCCCAGAGGACTTGGCGATTGCTGACACTGGTCCGGGACCCAGTGCAGAGCAGGGAGTGGGGAGTTAAATGGGAGAGAAGTTCTTCCCTAAGGGGGCTGTTTTTTGATCCGTACGGTAGGCCGTATGCAAGAACTTAGCTTTCAACGATCTTGGGTTGCTTCTCAGTGGTTCTGGGTGGTCGAGTAGATTCTCTGCAGCTGGATCTCTTCCGGTGCGCAATATGCCTCCTGAGCACCGCTGCTCGCCTGCCTCACCGCTCATGCATGAGCTGATCAGGCCTGAAGGGCTCAGGCTCTTGCCAGGTCAGGCCTGGCAACCCCTCGCTGCTTCCAAACCATCTCTCCCTCCCCCTGCCACTCAGTCCGGTTCCTTAATTTTGCCTTGGATGTTCAGGGCTCTTAGATTGTCATATATAATTGATTCACTTGTTTTTTTGGATCTTTGCTGTAAGAGGGTCCACTGGAAGCATCTGACTACTCTGCCATCTTGGCTCCGCCTCTTTGTTTTCTTTTTTTTAACCATCCTAGTGGGAGTGAAGTGGTATCTCACTGTGGCTTCAAATTGCACTTTCCTAATGGCTAATGAGGAGCCCTGGTGGCACAGCGGTTAAGAGCTCGGCTGCTAACCAAAAGGTCAGCAGTTTGAATCCACTAGCCACTCCTCAGAAACCCTATGGGGCAGTTCTACTCTGTCCTACAGGGTCGCTATGAGTTAGAATTGACTTGATGGCACACGACAACAATGACTAATGATTTTGAGCATATTTTCATGTGCTTATTGGTCATTTGTATATTTTCTTTGGTGAAATGAGTATTCAAGTCTTGGCCCATTTTTTGATTGGGTTGTTTGTCTTTTTGTCAAGTTGTAGGAGTTCTTTATATATTCTGGATATTAAATCTTTATTTGATATATGATTCCTGAAAATTTTCTCCCAATCTGTAGGTTGTCTCCTCACTTTGTTGTTAAAGTCCTTTGTTGAAGAAAAGTTTTTAATTTTGATGAAGTCCAATTTATCTATTTTTTTTTTGGTGTCATATCTGAGAATCCGTTGTTAAAAAATGGGTCCCAAAACACCCTCTGTTAGTAAAACAAAGCAATCTTCAGGCAAAATGGGGCAGAGGTTTTTATCTGACCTTAGTTTAACATAGAAAAGTGGATAATCATTCTGAGTGGTGTACATAAAATTTACTGAATTGGAGTTGGCTAAACTAAGTATAAGTGAGTAATTTGGTCTTTTTAAAGTGTAGAATGAGAAATCACCCATTTTACCATCTCCTGTGAAGTAATCTTCAGATATTGATACTGTTTTTTCCCCCCCACTCCCCCCCACCTTGGGGGAAAACTCTTCATTTTTTTACTGCGATGAAATATATTTAAGAAAAACATTTACCATTTTACATGTACAATTCAGTGACATTAATTGCATTCACCATGATGTATAATGAATACCACTATCAGTTTCAAAATTTTTTCATCACCCTTAAGAGAAACTCAGTGCCCCTTAAGCAATACCTTCCCATTCCCTCCCTCTCCACCCGCCCCTGGTAACCACTAGTACTCTGGTCTCCATGCATTTGCCTATTCTAGATATTTCATATAAATGGGATCATACACTATTTGTCCTTTTGTGTCTGGCTTATTGCACTCAGCAAAATGTTTTCAAGGTTCATGCATGTTGTGGCATGTATCAGGACTTCATTTCTCTTTATGGCTGAGTCATATTCCACTGTATAGATGTACTACATTCTGTTTATTCATCTGCTGATGGACACTTCAGTTGTTTTCACCTTTTGGCTACTGTGAATAGTGCTGTGCAATGAACACTGGTGTACAAGTAACGAACACTGCTGAATCATATGGTAATTCTATGCTTAATTATTTATTTCTGAGGAACCACCAAACTGTTTTCCACAGTGGCGGCACCATTTTTAACTCATCATCCTCGAAGAATAGTCTGAATATTATTTTCCGAAAAACGCTCATGTGAGATTGATGAAATGGGACATAATGATGGAGCCAAGGTTCAGTTAAAGATAAGCCTCAACAGGAAGGCCAGTTTACTTACATGAGCACCACTGCCTTTCCAGGACTCTAAGAATGTACAAATATTCTTTCTTGTGAATAACATGGATCCAAAAGAAAGAAAATAGGTTGCTGTCAAGTTGATTTCAAGTCATGGCAACTCCACGAGTGTCACCATAGAACTGTGCTCCATAGGGTTTTCAATAGCTGTGACCTTTCTGAAACAGAGTGCCTTTCTTCCGAGGCACCTCTGGGTAGACTCAATTGACAACCTTTCAATTAGTAGCGGAGCACTTAACTGCTTGTGCCACCCAAGGACTCCATTACATGGATAGCTATCAATAAAGCCATACATTTAAACAGACTGCATGGCTTAAAACTGAATTACAAGAGTGCAGACAGCACTACACCACAGATTATGGGATTCTGCTCAGAAAAACCAATTAACTGAAGAGGAATTGTCATAAACAGATTAAAATTTTCCTTCATTGTTTTATTAAATATTATCTTAAAAGTATAAAAAAAAGTAGCTAATTCCGAGAAATAAATATAGTAGAAGCATATTCCATAGTACTTTCCTATCTTTTATTCTTATTAATAATTTATAATGAGAATAGTTGAAGCCATTTGATATCACCTAAATTCATTTTATAGGAAGCAGTGTGACTTTTAACATACCAGCCCGTCATAAGAATATTATCATTCAAAAATATAATTTCCTAAGAAAAGCTATGAACTGACATAAAACCCTGAAAAAGATATTTTTAATTGGCTGGTGACCTGACGTCTCCTATAAAAATTCAACAAAACTTGCCGATGGTGACAACACAGCTGTCATTCTGAACTGCTCTTAGTGTCACCTGAAACTAATCAAAGCACACGATTTCTACGTGAGAGAAAATGCATAAAACCAGCACCAGGAGCCTTCTCTATGCACTACATGGAGTTCTCCATCTCACCTCTGGATGATGAATTCCTTAGCGCAGTCAAAAAGGTGCCCGTGCACTATCCACTCGTCCACAGTCTGCAGGTAGGGCCGCACAGTTTCTACCCAGAGGGAGAACAGAAGGGAGACCTGCAGACAAGAGTGTGGACACTTAACTTGGGAACTTCCCTATCACTAGATAAAATGATGCTTAAACATTTCTGAAACGCCTTTTAAAAGTGACCTAATTTCTGTTTTTTTGAAACAAAATAAGAAACTAATGGCCCAACAACAAATGTACACTAAAAAATTCTATTTAAAAACTCACCTGAATCTGGGATGACCATATTGCTTATAGTCCATACCAGAACCTTCTTAAGAGTGAAAATTACACAGGGACAACAGGCATAAACTGGAATAGCCCAGGGAAATGGGGATATTGTTCCTGTCTGAATAGTACCATCAGCAAACTGTCTATTAGGAATGGAAAATGATTTCATTCTGCTCTAGTTTCCAGCAGGAATGAAAATTGTAACAACTTCCTTTATTTTAAACTGCAGTACCAAACTGGTTTAACAAAAAGTTATGCCAACAAACTTGCAAAAACACCTAAAAAATGTTCTCAAACCTGTAATTTTTCAGGTTACAGTCTCTAGTTAAATTTGTATTTTTAAGAAAGGGTTATTATAAATTTTAATGTAAGTCATGTATGTATTTTTCATGTCTTGCTTTTCATGTTTTGCTTTGCCCTTGCCTCATCCTTCTGGTGCTCTTGGCAATTAGAGCTGAAAAACCAATTTCATACAGCCTTCTGTTTGACAGGCTGCTCACAAAGAGTTACTGTGTAGATTAACTCCAACACAGAAGCTAATTTTAAAGCTCTGAATAATGGTCTGATACAATGATTTAAGTATCATTTGTACTAAGAAGTATGACAGGCTACCCATCACTCCTTTGACTATGCAGAATGGAGTAACACATTTTAGACTAGACAGAGGTCCCACATACAGTTTGCTCAGAGGCTTCTCCAACATTGTCATATTCAAGAATGGCCTTGTACAGTGTGTTGAGTAGGTGAGATGCTCGAACAACATTTCGCGTGTCAGGTGGGACTTCAGCAACTCCAGTGCTAAATACTCTGTGCAAAACCTTGAGCTGAGCCAGTCGAGGTGATAACTTGTCCACCACTATAGAAAGAGTTACTGTAGTATCTGCAAATATTAATCAATCAAACTCAATAGCAAGGAAAAACATCTGCATTCAAAATTTGATATAAATGCTAAACCACTTATGTAAATATGTATAACAAACTAGAGGGTGGTAGGTTTTAATCTCATATCACAAGGATCTAATTTCCCTAATGAAGAAAGAAATCCTGAAAGTCAAGGAGAAACAGACAAATAACTTAGCAGAAAAATAAGGTACAAAGAAACTGATAGTTCACAATAAAGGAAATACAAATGATTCTTAAACATATAAAAACACAAACATAATAAAATAATGCAAATTAAAACTACATTAGGTAAAACAAACAAACTACACTGGGCTACCATTCTAGTTTGGGAAGGTGGAGGAGGGTATGACTACAACAAGGTAGCAGTAACAAGGCCTTCATGGTGATGGCACATTTCTGTATCTGGAATACAGAGGTGGTCATACGAATCTATATGTGTGATTAAATCTCACAGAACTACAGACAAAGACAACTGCTCTCCCTCCAAAAAAAAAAAAAAACCCAAAATGAATGCCCATATAAACTGGTGAAATCTAAGTGAGGTCTACCGTCTAGCTGATGTTTTCAGCCAATGTCAATTTCCTAGTTCTGACAAAACTTAACCTGTTGCTGTCGAGTCGATTCTGAATCATAGTGACCCTATAGGACAGAGTACAACTGCCCTATAGGGTTTCCAAGGCTTTGTGGAAGCAGACTGCCACATCTTTATCCCACGGAGCGGCTGGTGGGTTTGAACCACTGACCCTTCTGTGAGCTTAACCACTGAACCACCAGAGTTCCTTCTAGTTTCGACATGCATTACAATTACATGGCACCGTTGGTGAGCTGAATGATGGAACATGGGCTTGCTCTGTATGATTTTTGCAGTACTTGAAAATAAAAGTTAAAAAGAAAAAGTACACTGGGAGAAGACCAAAAAGTTTGATAACATACTGTTGGCGAGAGCGTGAGAAAACAGGTATTCATATACAATGTGGGCAATAGTGTAAATATAAAGACGGATCCTCATGGACAGCAATGTGGTGATAGCTATTGAAATCATAAATGCACATATCCTTTGACCCAGCAATTTCATTTTTTAGAATTTATCCCATAGGTAACCTGCTTCATATGTGTACAACTACTTAGATATAAGTGTTATGACCGCAGCACTGTTGACCACAGCAATCCGCAAGTGCATTTCAAGAAGGGAACACATTTGTAGGATGAAATACTAAACTTGTAAAAAAGAATGAGGAGGTTAATTATATATTTGTATGGTATAATCCAGAAAGCAATTTGAAGACAGTAGTATAACAGACTACGAGGTATGTGTGTATGTATATGCATTTGGTGGAAGGATGCACAAGAAACTGGTTACCTTTAGGGAGGGGAACTGAGTGGCTGAGGAATTGGAGCAGGAAAAATAATCTTCACTATAAATTCTTTTGTGCTTTTTGGATTTTTAGAGATATAAATAGTTTAAAAAATAAATTTAAAATAGTAATAAATAGTGCATGTATTCATGAGAATTACTTATTTGACGTGTAACTTTTAAATCTTGCATCAATTAATAACCTAAATGGCATGAGAGTTGTATGTCTTATAAGTAAAAGTGAAGAACATTTAAATACCATTATTGATGATATACTTCTCAATTTCCGTAAGTTCCTCTTTGAAACTAATGAAGTATTTGTACAGGGCCCACATGAAAGCCTGGTAGGTCCTAAAGGGAGCTTCGGTGGACTTCTTAGGAATGGAACTATTTCCAGGTAATACACCATCAGAACTGTGCCCCATGACTTCATCGATGAACTCCTGGAGTCGAAACACAACCTGGCCATATGCTGCTATTTGTTCTAGCACTGATCGTAAACAGTTCTATAACAGAAGCAAATCACAATTATTTAAAGTCAATCCTCTGTAAGTAGTCAAATTTACTTTCCTTTCACTTTGAAATATTTCCCCATGACTGTTTTAAGCCACGTGCTTAGCAAAAAATGAAGTAGTGAAAAGATTAAAATTTAATTTTACATTCAAAGGAAATAGAGAAGACATTACTTTCTACAGAAGGTAGAACTGGAGTTTATACTTTCTTCTAAACACACATAAGATAAATGTACCATAATCAAAGAAAATTAGAGTGTACAATTTTCTGATGATTTCAGTATCTTAAACTTATTAGCCTTTCCCAATAGAGAATGACAGAAATAAAAAGCAGAAAAAATGCAAATCAAAACTGAGTATAAACTTCAAAACAAAATTAAAGAATTCTCTAAACACAATATAGGTCTACAACCTAATTCTACTTTTTAGATTTTCATTATATTTAATAGTTAATATTAATATCATAAAATGATCTGAAGTTATATTACCATGGTTTACGCATATGAAGGGGAAACAGGCCTTCAGAGGCTGAACATGAGTGCCTTCACTGTGGTCCGCTAGTTCACTACAGTTTGCTAAGTCACCCTCACGTACGTCCCTGGCTTGCAGTGCCGCTGTCCACCAGCACTCTAAAGCCTCTGCCCTCCCACTGCAGGGCGCAGAGACCTGCTTTGGTCCTGTGGCCGCCCAGGACTCGCCTCGTCTGGAACTCTCCCTAACAAACTCCTTTGCTGCCACCCTGGAGTTGTTCACCTCTTTCTTCAGTCTCTTGGCACCCTCTATTTTTACAGGCAAATTTCATGTTACTGGTCCATACTTACAGGGTCTATGCCTACAGGGTTGCTAATGAGTCTGAACTGATTCAAGGGCAATGGGTTGTTGGGTTGTTTGGTCCATGCCTGGACAACTGGCGAGCCATCCAGGAGGCCGAGGAAATGGAGAGTGGGAGTGAGGCCTCTGTGGGGGAAATCCCAGGTTGGCCAGTGACCTCCATGTGGGGAGGTCTGGTCCATATGCTTTTCTGCATGTGGACTGCTGAGTGAGTAAGGGGATGCCCCCAAAACTCCAAGTGGCACAGCCCGATTATGGGCAGTTGCACACCTTCATAAGTGTGGAAAAGAAGCTAGGAAAGCAGTAGCAGTCGTGAAATGGCCACTGCTCTGGGCTGTTTGGATGGCCACGGAAGCCCAGCTAGCTGCTAAAGTGTGTGTAAGAGCTTCGCAGGAAGAGTTACAGCTAAAAAAGATGTGTCGCAGTCGTGCATGGCCACAACTGATGTATTGAGAGCCACGTCGACCAACAGGATGAGCAACCAGAAACACTCATCTGCAGGTTTGTAAAGATAGGAGAACAATCCCCTAGCCATTGATCAAAGCCCTACAACAATGGGACTGGAGATAACTGGACGGGCTAAACAGGTCCCTGGAGCTGAGAATGCTCTGTAACACCAAGTGCAAAGCAAAAGTTAAAACAGGAGGAAAAAGCCCTTCAAAATAGCTTGTGTTGAGTAGCCTTCAAGAGATCTCAGAGGCCCTGGAATTCTCTGATAACTGCTCTGTCAAGATAATTGAGCAGCAACATAGCCGCAGCTGCAACAGTAAGGGGAAAACTAAAATAGGAGGGGCCACTTCCAGGTGACCAGGCAACTGGCTGAACCCATGCTTGCACCTGGTATGGTGGAGACGTGGCTCCACAAACGACTGAGGGCTCGGCCAACTTTGCCCAGATCTTCTGACCTTCAGAAATAATTAAGACTGAAAATTAAGCCTAGGTCCCTCTGTCACTAGGGAGGACCAAAGGACTTATTTTACAATTAAAGTTCAATGAGGAAATGAAAAAACATTGTGTAGGTCTTGGGTTTTAACACCTGGCACCAAAATGAAAACAACTTTTGGGTCTAAGGTCACCAACTTTCAGACCCTCGCCCAAGCCCGATTATGGACAAGTCCCCTTAGGGCCCCTACAAACCGTTATTACATGTGTTCACAATGCTGATGTTAATGTACACCTGTGTAAACTTCTGCCTTCAAGCCCTGACAGGAATTACTGCCATCAGGGTCATTTTTAGCGGGGCATACAGAAACTGTGACATACGTTATAGTTAATAACCTGGCCGTTCAATCTGGCCACCAACAACACTCACACTGACATATAAAACAAGCCCTTACGGGCATATCTATACAATCAATCAATCAATCAATCAATCAATCAATCAGTCAGTCAATCAATCAATCAATCAATCAATCAATCAATCAATCCAGTTCCTGATAAGCTTTTGTTACTTGTGTGGATGGTCACCAGAAAGTCCCCTATGCAGACTGCTCTTGCCAACTGACTGCAGGGGCTAAAGCATCCTCTGCTCCAGAGCAAACAGATGTGCAACCGACCACCTCCTACACTTCAGATAGGACAACCCATGGGGATTCATACACCATTCTAGACTGGGCCTACGTGTGTGGACCTCCTCTATCATCAGAACATGCCAGAAAGCACAGAAAAGCTGATCTGCCTACGAGACCCTGGCCAAGGCTAAAACCTACCCAAAAACAGACTCCTGAGCCAACAAGCCAGGGCATTCTCAGCAGGTAAATCATATCAGGGCCTCTTATCGCATACAGAGGCTTCCACTGGATCTTAAATGAACCCTTTATGCTCTGTATGACCCCCAAACCATAGGGGCAATTGGGCACTTCAATGGACAGGCTCAAATGTCTGATGGGAGGGGACAAGACAAGGCTAGCCTGAACTACACATCTCAGGTAAGCAGTCTGGGGTCTCAGTGCAGCAGCTCCCTGCAAGGGCATTTCTCATTTGCAGCATATGTTTGCTCAAACTGTCTATTCTATAAAATGTGTTTCTTTTGTATACAACTGTTCCCAACAAAAGATCTGGGTTCCCAGAGAGGTCACTGCCTCAAGACTAGGACAGACAGCCTGGGTGGCTATAGCTCGGCAACCCTCACCTCAAGTCCCATGGCAGATAGGGGAGGGGAGGAGGGAATTGTTAATGTTGTCTCTTTTTCTTCTCAGATTATCTCACAAGGATGGAAAGGCCCCTCATCCATGGGCCCCAGTGATATAGGCTTTTGCTAGAGCTACTAATCAGGTCAATCGTTGGCTCTGTCAACACCTGAACTGAGATGATGAGTCATCTCCCCACATTGTTCCAGGTGATCTGTCAACAAGGAGGACACCTCGTGGACCAACTGAATGTGTAACCTGGTGCACTGAGGAGATCATGTGGTAAATGAATACGGTCAACTCCACCACTTGTGGAAAACATCTTTTGAAGTATGAAAGCTACTTGTGGGGAGTGCTCCAACTTTAAAAAGAAATTTCTGTCTGTATGTTAAAAATGTAAGTGGCACGTGACTGGATGGTTTGACTATGAAAACAGTACTTTTAAGCCTGAGTTTGACGTTACTCTTGACTCGGAAAACCTGCAGGATATGACCAGGTGCTCCAGTGTATATTGCTGACTAAATCACGCCTGAATTAGCCTGGTCTGGCAATGGTAATACCTTGTTCAACTGTGCTGAGAAAGGGAGCTTTTGTATTACTTGTACTGAAATGTGTATTGTTTATATAATGTGCCATGCTGGGAGAAACATGCTGTTTTTACATAAATAAATCATGATATGTTATACATGTATAAGATTGAACAAATGCAGCCCTTTCATCTATTCGGTTGGCTTAGACTAAGCTACAACTGAGGTGGCTGGTTGGGATCTATCCTCCAAGCAGGCCTGATCAATCTGCTGGGACAGTCCTACTAGTAACCCTCATTAAATGCTGCCTCAAATGATGTACAGCTATAACATCCACCCGAGTTATGCATCAAACCACAGACATGCAGTTCGACTTCCAAAATGGGTAATGGGCATACCAGGACTTAGTACTGCTTGGCTCCTTTTTCTGGCACCCTGATGGGAGTCGGGGAATAGAATGTTGGGGGAATGGTCTGCCTCACTTCCCATCCAGGCTGCCTAAGTAAAGGTCTTGGGCCCAGAACATTCTCTGATAAGGAGGCTGGGAATTGGGTCACCTTCTCTCTCCCAGTTCCTTCTCATTGTCAGAGAAGCCCTTCTGTTCTGGGGACACAGTAATTTTCTCTCTCTTGCACATGCGTGGGCACCATATGGCACTTGGCCAACCTCACTTCTGTATCTGTTACCAGTGGGGAGGCAACGGGGTCTCTTGTACTACAGCACAAGAGGGAGACTGTGCCAGATTTTAAGAGCCAGCCTTGAGGGGTGGACTGAAGGGGAAATAGGTTTTGCAAGGCCAAACATGAGTGCCTTGCAGTTCACTACAGTTTGCTAAGTCATCCTCATGTAAGCCACTGGCTTGTAGCCACAATCGCCCACCACCACTATAAAACCTTTGCCCTCCCACTGCGGGGTGCAGAGATCTGCTTTGGTCCTATGGCTGCCCAGGACTTACCTCATCTGAAAGGGTCCCTAATAAAGTCCTTTGCTATCACCCTGAAGTAGGCCACCTCTTTCTTTGGTCTCTTGGCACCCTCCATTTTTAGAGGCAAATTTCATGTTACTGGTCCACGCCTGAACAACATATCTTATTTAATTCTCTAATTATAATAAATACAAATAACTTACATGTGTCAAATGAGTTACTACAATATTGTTTCTCACAGTTATCTTCCCATCTATCAACTGAAATATAAACAGCTTTTTTACCCCTGAAAGTAACCTGAAATGACATAAAAAAGATAAATGTACTTTTAAGTCTAGAAAAATAGTCACTACAGTAATGTCTAAGAAATTATAATGAAGGATTCAGAATTTGGGGGCAAAAAAGAAAACACAATTTCCAAAGGTCAGATAATAAGAAAATGGAAGATGTCAATCTTTGTATTTCCTTAAGACTCAAGATATTTCAGTATCATCTTGGAGAAGCATCCAAAAGAATGTTCTCAAAGCACTTCCACCTGCAAACTTGATCCAAACAGATCTTCCAATTTTAAAGAACATCAATATTACTAGAAATTTCAATAGCAACAGCACCACATGTTGCATTTTTCATTTTCATTTTTTTGTGAATACAATCTAAGTTCTTGGAGCGGTTCTATTAGTTCCTGGTTTCCAGGTATGGGACAATACTCTATTAAAAGCAATAAGCAGCAATCTAGTGACTTGCTTTAAACTCAGATATTTAACAAGTGGTTAAAACTAATTAAATCATATACTAAATTGTTCAAAATGGAAAAGAAGTAAATATATCAAAATCTCACAATCTCCATGGTCAAATCTGAAGTCTGGGCTTCCTGATTCTGCTAACCAACCCAGGTTTACATGCCTGCTGGAAACTGTTCTGGGTTCATACCTAACAGCCCGGTTCTAGTCTGCATGTGAAAATCCCTGAACACTTCTCTTTTAAAAAACAACATTTTTGTATCTCATAAATAAAGACTTCTAGACTATTAAGTAGGTTAAGAGGTCTTACCATAGGGTTTCCCGGATAACCTGAGTTTCAGTAACAAAAACTCTGTCATCTGGAACATATAATGAATCACTGCTATACAAGTGTTGATCCCTATTAGAGAATAAATATCAAATGCCAACATAAAGAGATCTAATTAAGTAAAAATACACATCTCAAAGATTATATGCAATTTAATGGTATCTTAATCAACTAAACAAATACTTTAGGCATCCTCCCATATTCACTTTCAAGAGTCAACTGAAATACTCTCAGACAAGCCCTTTCAGAACAATTTCAACTGCTATGTTTATTGCTGATTTAGGCAAATGTTTTAAAATGAAGCATTGTTGTTTTTTGGAAGACAGTAACTGTATTTTTGTAATAAGGGCAATAAAACAAACCAAATATGACCCAATATACACCAATCAATTCATTCTGAAAATAACAACAAAAATCAAAACACAGATTATAATTCTATAATAACTTCATTATTTTTAATAACAATTAATAACTAAAAACTGTATTTAAGTAGAATTGCTAAAAAAAAAAAAAAAAAAAAGAAAGACTAGAAAAAAATCTGGCCAGTTTAACTTACAGGGAAGTACTCAGTGATTTAAATCATACATCAAACTTTCTTCTACCATTATATTAAATGAAAAATTTAGCTTCTTACCAGACAGCAGCTAAATTGGAGTGTAAATGTAAGCTATGAGGAAACCAAAAGGACCTGGCTGTCCAGTACTGAAGGACCACATGCTCCTCTAGCCAGCTCCGGCCATCTGTCTCATCTACAAGAATAAAATTTAATAAAAAGTTTAAGTTTATAACAGTTAATAAAAACCTCTTGGTCAACTTTGCCACTATATCCAGACTGAAGTTCCTTTCAAATATATAATAATTTGTTAAAATAACAGCTACCCAATAAGATTTATATATTCATTTATTTAAAACCATTGAGATATTGAGATACACATACAATGTTTAATTAAATGCCATTGGGTAGAAAGTAGAAAAATATTGTTCAATTTTAAAATAACTCCATCAATGAAAAGATACAAACAGGGTATTTGAATAGTCCAATAACCATTAAAGAAACTGAAATGGTAATCAAAGACATTCCTCAACCACCCCTAAGCTTCAAGACTGGTATTAAACTTTCAAGGATTAGATAATCTATATTTTACACAAGTTGTTTCAGAGAATAGAAAAGGGAAGTTGCCTAACTGTCTATGAGGCTCATATAACGTTGATACTAAAACCAGATAAAGACATGATAAAAAAGTAATTCATTGAAGTATAAAGATGAAAAATCCTAAATTAAAAAACAGCCAACCCAACCCACTTTAATAATGCATTAAAAAAAAAAACAACACAGTATGTTAATGGAGGGGAAACACCTTAGAACAGGAGGGCAAGAATGGCTGCACAACTCAAAGAATGTAATCAATGTCACTGAACTGTACATGGAGAAACTGTTGAATTGGTATATGTTTTGCTGTGTATATTCTTAACAACAACAAAAAATAAAACAGATTATAAAAAAAAAAACTCAATGGTCAAGTAGGCTTATCTATGGAATTCAAGGATGATCCAGTATCAGAAAATCTATCAGTGTAGTAATAAAACCAAAACCACTGCCTTTGAGTCAATTCCAACTCATAGTGACTCTGTAGGACAGAGCAGAACTGCCCCATAGGGCTTCCAACGCTGTAAATCTTTACAGAAGCAGACTGCCACACCTTTCTCCCGTGGAGCGGCTGGTGGGTTTGAACCGCTGACCTTTCGGTCACCAGCTGAGCTCTTAACTATTACTGTGCCACCAGGACTCTTCAGTGTAGTAATAGAGTAAAAGAAAAAAAATAAAAGGATTATCTCATAAATACAGAATAGTATTTTATAAATTCAACATTTATTTTATGATTAAGCATTCCAAGAAAAACAGGAATAGAAGAAAATTGTCTTAATTTGGTAAGGCCACATACCCAAAACCTATTCCAAAAAAACCCACTTCAGGTGCAATCCCTTTCAGGAATTTCATGTCAACCCCCTTAGGATGAGACCAAGTCCAGGATGTCCACTCTTACTGCCACTGCTTACTACACAGACCAGACTTAACACATCAGAAAGAAGACATGACCATCATGTTATGAAGAGGATATAAGAAGAGGTAAGAAGAGATAAAATACTCAATATTTGCAGATGATATTGCTCATTTATATAAAAAAACCCAATAGAATCAACAAAATATTATAATTAATACAAGAGTTCAGCAAGGATGCTGGACAGAAGATAGACTTACAAAAACCAATAGTGCTCCCCTACACCAGCAATAAACAAAACAAACAAACAAAAAAAACATTCACAACAAGAAAAACTGGAACATAAGTAGAAAATAATTATCAAATGAATACTTAAGATCTTTATAAATTTCCAAAATCTAATAAAAGACATAAAAAATAAGAATAAATAGAAAAGAAAAAGACATCAATTCTCCCCGAGTTATATCTACAAATTCCAGGTGAATTTTTAAAAAGAAATTTATCATACTGTTTCTAAAATGTGTATGGATTGTTGCTGTTGTTCTCAGGTGCCATCGAGTCGATTTCCAACTCATAGCAACTCCATGTGACCGAGGAGAACTGCCCCATAGGCTGTAACCTTTCCAGAAGCAGAGTGCCAGGTCTTTCTCCTACAGAACTGCTGGGTGAGTTGGAACAGTCAACCTTTCAGTTAACAGCCAAGCGCTTAACCATTGCACCACCAGGGCTCTTTGTATATGGATTAAAGGTTCACAAACAGTTAATTTCAAAAAAGAGCAAAGAGGTGGGGGAAGACTTGCCTTTATGTATTAATGCACATTACAAAGCGACAAAGCATGCAACAGTCTGTCTGTTCCTGGGTCAGGTTCATGCTAAGGGAACAGAACACAAAGTTTAGAAAGAAATACACGTACATATGGGAACCTGATATATGATAAAGGTAGAATCACAAAGTAATGTGAAAGAAAATAGAATGTTTTCTAGATGTTTTTGGGAAAAGTGACTCATGACATGGGAAAAAAACAAGTTGGACCTTTTAAGTTCACTCCATATACAAAAGTAGACCTAAAAACCTAAACGTAAAATATAAAAAAGCAAATAGAAGAAAAACAGAGGGGAATATCTTTGTATGGAAAAACTTCAAGACCCAAATACTAACCATATCATGAAAATACATGGGTTTGATTACAAAAAAGTATAATAAAATCAGTATGTGTCTGAAGGATACCATGAAAAATGTTAACAGTCAGGTGACTGACTAGGAGAAGGTATTTGCAATATCTAAAACCTAGGAGTTAATATCTAAACATACAAACAACTCTTAGGGGTGGGAACAGGCAGGAAGGACATGAAACCTTTTTCAAAAGAAAAACGAGCAATTGACATCTATGGAGAAATTCACAGAAGGGGCAAGCCTGAGTGACCAACAAGGACAGGAGGATGTCCCCCAAATCACCAGTAGTCAGACAAATGCAAATTAAAACAACAATGGCCACAGTAAGAAGGGTGAATTTTATCAAGTACTAACGAGACTGCGGGGGGCAAGAACTCAGAGAAACTCTTGCACAGGCCCCTAATGGACACACGAGGATGTGGATAATATACCAGATACAGTGGAAGGGCAGCGAAGGCACCTCAGGGGCTATCAACAAGGGGTGGATAACAGAAATATGGCAGTTGCAAACTGCAGAATATAATGCAGCAGTTAGAAGCAGGAGAAGAGATGGACATACAGCAATGTGGATGGATTTTAAAAAGACAGTTGAATGAAAAAAGTAACAGAACAAAACTTAAACCAAAAAACCAGTTGCTGTGGAACTGATTCCAACTCATGGTTACCCTATGTGTCAGAGTAGAATTGCGCTCCAAAGGGTTTTCAATGGCTGTGATCTTTTGGGAGTAGATCACCAGGCCTTTTTTTCCGAGGTGCCTCAACGCGGATCTGAACTGCCAAACTTCTGTCAGTAGCTAAATGCTAACTATTTGTGCCACTGAGGGATTTGAAGAAAACTTACACATAGCATAATACCAATTATGTAATTTAAAAACATATAATACACTAATCAACACAATGTATTTTACAAGCACTCAGAGGATCTGAGAACAATGATAGCAAACACATTAGAATAGGTGCCTGTGACTAGGCTGGGAGAGAAAGAGAAATAGGAGTGGGAATCTGAAATAGCAGCAGAGAAGTTAAAAGGCTCTGCAGAGACTAATGATGAGAATGTACTCTGAACAGGATTAATTCCACACTCTGCCCTGGAGGTCCAATTTAAGAATTTTTCAAAAAGGAAAGAAAAGAGAAAATTAACGTGTTACATGAGCTTTAACTACTTCATATCCAATTTAGCAAGGTCCAAGTGAAGTGAATGGGGCTCAGCCACAGACACCTATGCCAGTTTCTCCCACTGTGTGACCATGACGAACTTATTCTCTTTTTCATTATCTACAAAATGAAAAAGCAGGATTGGATGACTTATTCCCTAAGGTTGCTTCCAGCTCTTTCTAGATTCTACCAGTTCATAGTTCCTCACTAAAAGCTAAAAAACAGACATTCAAATTAAATTGTATAGATCTTTTCCTTTTATTTAGTTACTAACATCAGCAAGGAGTCCCTAGGTAGTACAAACAGTTAACTTGCTTGGCTGCTAAATGAAAGGTTGGTGGTTCGAGTCCACTCAGAGGCACCTCAGAAGTTCTGGTGATCTACATCTGGAAAATCAGCCACTGAAAATCCTGTGGAGCTCAGCCTACTCTGATACACTAGGTTGCCAAGAGTTGTAGTCTCAGCGGCAACTGGTTAACTTCAGCAAAGTCAATCCTCCAGTAAAAGATAAATTGAGACATTTAGGACCAACAGAAAATTCTCAGAACTATTAAAGAACAAAATGGTACTATTAAATCCCTATTCAGCATTAACTCTATAATGTCTCTTAGGCACTAGAGAAAAAAAGATGAACTAATGGTCACCATGAGTCGAAATCGACTCAACTAACATCAACAATGGTTTCAAAAGATTTGCTTTGTAAGGATGGTAAAATAGATCAGTATCTTGAATCACATGGAACTGATTCTCAAAATCTGCCTTCCTTCTAGGGAATTCCTCTATTAGAAAATGATGCCAACATCCAAGAACACAGACTACCTTTCCAGCTGACACGAGGCCCTGGTTTTCTGTTTGGAAGTTGTTCTTCTAACGGTGTCCTGTCCACCTGAATCCCAGAGTCCTCTCTGCTTAACGGCTGTTGATCATCTTCATCTTCACTTTCTTCAGACCAATTCTGATTCAAACAAAACAAAACACAGCTTACCTTTAGAGAATATAACAATTCAAGCTATTTAGGAAAAAAGATTAAGAAAAATTCAGAAGCAAAAACTATACCAAATGAAATCTGTTTTCTAAATGTCTTCCAAGTACCCGTTAGTACATTAATGAATTATTTTTGGTGACAAATATCCCAAGATTTATAGCTCCTTAAAGGATCTTTGTATTTACCTTCTGCAATTTCCTAGTATTAATAATTTGGTGAAAAATTTTAATAAATCTTCCATAATTAACTACTCTAGTTAGTGAAGAGTATTCATATTTTAGTTAAGTTGCTCTAGGGTAGAAGGACCCACAAGAATCATCTATATCAGAGCATATTTTTCTGTATCTCGCTTGTATTTGTATTTTAAATACAAAACTACTGTCACTTACTGGTGTGTCTACACTTGGAACAAAGTCAATTTCTTCACCTTCCATCAAGTATTTTCCCCAGTCAAAATCATCTTTCTTTTCTAAAATGTAAAAGAAGAACCTCATCAGCTTCATTATAAATCTATGGAAAAAGCCAAGGCTATAAAAAAATGTCTAACGTGACTCAAAATAAAATGTACTCAGAAAATGAAGTTCAAAAATATTGGAACACTCAAATTGCTACTCTAATACGTTTTACATTTAAACTTTTATATCTTCAAAAATTACTTTTCTTTTGATATATAACTGCAGGTAGTTTAACTTACAAAGTCAAAACTCACATTTTAAATGAAATTCTGCTTTTCTGAAAGACATAACTGTATCCAGAGTAAAAGAAATATTTTAATTTCATTGACTGTTACAACTTTGTATAAAAATCTCAGTGTCTAGTAATTAAGTAATAAAACCAATTTCCCTTTATTTTTTATATGTTAAGCCATCTGGTAACGTACCCACTTCTTTATCTCTTGGTGTTCCCACATAATTGCTGTTTGAAGGAGAATCAGAAAGACACAGAAGAAGTGACAGTATGGAATAATGTGCATCTGTCTTTAAAACAAAAAATAAAGAACATGAATTACTGACGTTTGTAAGTGCTTTCCAGTTTGAGTAAAGAAAAGATACCCCCATGACATTTATGTCTCCAGTTTTTTTTTCTGGTTTGAGAAAACATGAATTATACCTAAATAAATTCTAACTTTTCAACTTTTTTAATAGCAACTGTGTACACAAAATGAGGCTCACAAAGACATCAGAGGGTTCTGAGTTCTATATTTCTAACAATTAAAAGTCATATGAGTGGATGAGACTTTTCTCTCCCTAAGGAAACTGAAATGTCTTTGGAGGATAACATTAATTGACTATTCTCAAGTGGCAGTATGTATTATGAAGTTTAGGAATGTTCACGTATACTGGCTTTAATCTTCACGGAAGCAGACTGACAGGTGTTTTCTCTGTGGTGCTCCTCGGTGGGTTTGAACCACCAAACTTTGTATTACCAGATGAGCGCAAACTATTTGTGCCACCCAGAGAACAGATAAAATGTAAGAGCCAATTTGTGAGAGGAAGAATTCAAATTTGGTTTGAGTCACATTGAATTTAAGGGACTAGCAATTTAGATGGTGATGTCTTGCCAACTGAATTCATGGATTTAGCGGAGGAGAGAAAATGTGTTGCACGAAAGACTTAGACTTAAAAAGCATGCATACATTGGTGATATTTGAAACCAGGAGTTACGGAAAGAGATACAAAGAAAATAATCATACAGATTCAAAGAATACATGTTCTAAGTCAGTACATGGGAACCACAGTGAGGTGACCCATCAAGACTTAATAAGGTTGCCCTCAGAAGTTTATACCACATAACCCACTGCCGTCAAGTTGCTTCTGACTCATAGAGACCCTACAGGATACAGCAGAACTGCCCCATAGGGTTTCCAAGGCCATAAATCTTTATGGAAACAAACTGACACATCTTTCTCCTGTACAGCGGCTGGTGGGTTCAAACCTCTGACCTTTTGGTTAGCAGCTGAGCACTTTAACCACTACATCACCAGGGATCCCTTTATACCATGCAGCAACACAAAACACATCCAAGAAGAGATATTTCAAAATCTTAAAACGATAGGATGATTTCTAAAAATATTCCCTACTTCAAGAACAGTCTTGGCCCATAATAGATAGTCAATAAATATTAACTGGCTGTGAAAAATGATTAAGAATTTTAATTATAATGAATATTCATTTCCAAGCAAAGAAGATACTAATGAGATGTCAGGCTGATCAGAGGTAGAGGAATGAAAAGGCATATGTTGAACGTGCCCAGCCAGGGCACTTAATCCTTCCGTATGGCCCTGGAGTAGACTCACACACACTGTGGAAATGAACAAGTGGGGATATTTCAGGCAAAAACTCACACACACTGTGGAAATGAACAAGCGGGGATATTTCAGGCAAAAACTGCAGGACTTACTTTTATGATTGAGCATTTCAGGCTATTGAAATCATAGACCTCTCCTGGTTATGTTTCTAGGCACACCTAGAAACCTCCCGATTATATAATGCTAAATGGAAATGAATATTTATTCTCCTTGATCATTATATTTCATACTGTAAATTAATAAATAGCCATTATGTTAAACAAACAAAACAATGTTCACATACAGAAAGATACGAATCAAAACTGCAATGAGATACTATCTCACCCCTGCTAAAATGGCACTGATCATGTAAAATGGTACAACCACTATGGAAAATAATATGGCACTTCCTTACAAAACTAGAAAAAAAACCTTATGATCCAGTAATCCCACTTCTACGTATATACCCTAGAGATGTAATATCTAAAGACATAATCAGACATATGCACACCTACGCTCACTGCAGCATTACTCACAAGAGCAAAAAGATGGAAGCAACTTAAGTGCCATCAACGGATGAATGGATAAACAAAATGTGGTACAAGCCTACAATGGAATACTATGCAGCTATGAAGAATATGATGAGTTCTCAAAATATATAATGTGCATGAATCTGGAGGACGTGATGCTGAGTGAAATAAGTCAATCAAAGGACAAATACTGTATGATCTCACTATTATAAAATGACAAGAACAGAATACACGTAACTGAAACCAACGATCACTGGTGGTTACTAGGGATAGGGGTGTGTGTGTCGGGGGGGAATCCCTCTCTAGATAGTAGACACTTGTCATTTCTGGCAATGGGAAATATAACACAAAATGTGGGTTAAGTGTGCACAGCTTGACCAAGGTAAATGATGTCGCTAAGAAGTATGCAAAAAAAAAAAAAAAAAAAAAAAGATCGCATGTGCTATGACATATACAACTGTGGAACAAAGACCAAAAGATAGGTGACAGGAGTGTGGTTACATATGTATGTATGCATGCATACAAGTGTCCAGGTATATATATGTGTGTATATATGTGGACATACAAAGATGTATCCATATGCAGGTATATATATGTAAGTGTACGCATCCATATAAACTCATATATAAAATAAAGCACGTAGGGGGCACAAACACAGGTACTTCTTAGACTTAAAACCAAACACCTCACGGTATTGGCTTACAAAGCCTGAAAGTTTAGGACCATAGTTTCGTGGGACAGCTCAGCCAATTGGCATAATATAGTGCATACAGTTTATGTTCTACATTCTAGTTTGGTGAGTAGCATCTGGGGTCTTAAAAGCTTGTGAGCAGCCATCTAAGACACAACTATTGGTCTCTACACATCTGGAATATAAGAGAAAGAAGGAAACCAAAGACACAAGGGAAAGACTCAGAGAAGAAACTAGTCCACAGGACTAATAGTCTACATGAATTACAATCTCATCTACCCTGAGACAAGAAGAACTAGATGGTGCCTGGCTACCACTACTGACTGTCTTGATCAGGAACATAACAGATGGATCCTGACAGAATGGGAGTAAAATGTGGAACAGAACTCAAATTCTTAAGAAGTCCAGACTTACTAGACCAGTTGAGACTGGAGGACTCCCTGAGACTATCACCCTGAGATACTCTTTAAACCAAAACTATTTCATGAGTTCATCTTTTAGCTAGTAACAGACTGGCTCATAAAATAAGCAATATCATTTATGAGTACAGTGCTCCTTTAAAAAATCATCTATATGAGATCAAATGGTCAACATTTACTCAAAAGCAAGGATGAGAAAGTAAGTGGGCAAGGAAACAGAACAACCAGAACTGTTTGAAAAATAATGAGAAAGTTGACACACTGTGAAAAATGTAACCAATATTACTGAACAAACTATGTAGAAAATGTTAAAAGGGAACCTAATCTGCTATGTAAACTTTCACCAAAACCACAATATTTTAATAAAAATTATTGCAATCCAATAATTTAGAATATACTGTATTTTACTTAATATATACCACATTTTACCAAATGGACATTGAGATTTTTTCCAATCTTTTACTATCACAAAATGTATGTCATCGTCATCTCATTAATTATGAAGTTTACCTGTACAATAAATTCCAAAAAAGGTGAAATGCTAAGTTGAAGAGTATCTGCATTTGTAATCTTGAGAAATGATACCAAAATGCTCTCCAGGGAGATTAGATGAATCTGTACTCCTACCAGTATAAAATTACCTGTGTCCACACATCTTTTATTAATCAGATCACTGAAAAATTGTATCTCAGTGTTGCTTTAGTTTGCATCTCTCTCGTTATGAAAGGGTGAGCATTATTTTCTTATAAGTTTAAAAGTTATCTTATTTTCCTTTACTGTCTTTTGGTGCTCTGCTTGATTTTCTATTTGACTGTCAGCTTTTTTTTATTTATAAGATTGATTTCTAAATTATTAGCTGGGTAGGAAAGAGTTAACGCAGCATGCCTGAGTTGCTGCAACTTTACACATTCCCCAAATGGGCTTGTTTTCATGACTGGCCCTTTGGTAGACCCGGGGAATTGAGTTCTTGGAATAATCTGAGTGTTTTGTGTGCTTGGGCCTTGGACCATCCTGTTCCAGTTTGTGCAAACAGTATGATTTATGGTGAACACCTGCTTTCCTTTAGGGGGTCTGCAGCCTCAGGGATTGCAATCCATCACATAGGCACTATATGTCTATGTGACCAGCCCCCAATAAAAATCCTAGCTTCCCCACCTCAGGAGTGTGCACCCTGACACTTGGTGGGCTTCATCACATCTTGTTGCTGGGGCAATTAGGTGTGTCCTATGTGATTTCAGTGGGAAAGGACTCTTGGAAGCTTGTGCCTGGTTTACTCTTGACATTGCTCCATGTGCCTTTTCCCTTTTCTGATTTTGTTTTGTGTCCTTCCACTGTGATAAATCACAGTTGTGAGTACAATTACATGCCGAATTCTGTAAGTCCTTCTACAGAATCACTGTGCCTGTGGGTGGTCTCAGGGACCCTTGACATGTTAGCTCTTTGCCCTGTGATATGAGCTGAAAATACTCATCCCAATGTATTTTGTCTTTTGACTTTAATTCCTATGATTTCTGCCAACAACATTATATGAATACTGGTGAAAAAAATGGAAAGAATAAAAATTTTCAACAAATTGAAATGCTTCTGTAAATTATGTTCCAATCATAGGGTAAAATACTGCCTAGTCATTAAAAAAAATTTTTTTTAACCAAGTTTTAGTACATTAAAGTTAAATTATTTATATTAAATAAAAAGCAAGTTTCAAAACTGTATAGCATAATCTTGTTCCTTAGAAGCAAGAATGGCGAGACCTCGTCTCACATACTTTGGACATGTTATCAGGAGGGACCAGTCCCTGGAGAAGGACATCATGCTTGGTAAAATGGTCAGTGAAAAGAGGAAGACCCTCAACAAGATAGATTGACACAGTGGCTGTAACGACAGGCTCAAGCATAACAATGATGGTGAGGATGGCGCAGGACCAGGCCGTGTTTCGTTCTGTTGTACATAGGGTCACTATGAGTTGGAACCAATTTGACCCAGTTTGACAGCACCTAACAACAACAAGTTACAAGACAGGAAGAAATGTACATACCTATTTTTTGTTTTTTTTACAACATCCCGAAAATACTTTAACCAACTTTGAAAAAAAATGTGATAAAATATATTATATGAATATAATTATGTGAGTAGTATAAAGAATAAGAATAATCCTAATATAATCCTTCCTTTTTTACTAAAAAGGAGGTGTTTTAATAAAATGTTGATTTGTAGGAGATACTCTGACATACTAATTACAAGTGAGGTTTAAGAATGTATTTTGAAATGTCAGCTAAGAAGGATTAAGGTAAATATCATGAAACACAAACTCAAAGAGAATAAAACATGCTACTAGCTGCAAGGAGCTCATTTGATGCCAGTCACTAGTTGTGAAATGCCATTCTTCACTAAAGAAGCCAAGGCTTGGAGAAATGGCTGATTCCAGAGATGAAGCTGGGCAGCAGAAAATGAGCCTAGAAGTTCTTGTTGCACTAGAAAGTAATGACATGCTCAAAGAACGATGATGACATATCAAAAGGCCACAGGAAAAGAGGCTGGAACAAGATGGTGGCATGAGCAAATCTACACTCTTCTCCCCCAACAAAAACACCAAAAAACAAAAACACAAGCAGAAATGGGCAGAACTGACATTGTCAAAGAACTCTGGAAACCAAAGGGTTACAGCAACTAAGGAAATGCTAAAACTAGAAAAAGGTAACTTCTATAAGGTAGGAGAGTTTTAGTTTTCTAATTACCTGCACCCTACTCCCTCCTTGGCTTCGTGTGGCCATCTCAAAAGTAGCAAGGGCCAGCACTCCCAGAGAGGGAGCCTCATCTTTGGCTCCAGACAAAGCAGAGCAGACTTTACTTGGAAATTTTTGTGTATGTCTGTTCTAACTTGTTTGGGGGCTGCCTAAAGGTCTGAAGCAAGGCACACATCTTGGTTTGGCTTGTCTCAGAGCTCATGCAGGGATAAGGGGCGGTACGTAATGCCCAAACTGCTCAAAGGCTATAGCCAGCCTGGCCTGTGGGTGCCTGGAGCTAAAGACTACGAATAGGTGCCAAAAGACTGCAAGGAGAAGCCAGGGTGAGAGTTTCTTTTGGAAATTAAGGCTTTCAAAAGCGGTTATACAGTGGAATTGAGAAAGCCACACACATGTCCAACGCTCAGAAATTACCTGAAAAGACCCTACACTTTCACCTTCGATGAAACACATTACAAGCCTAGTTAAGTGTTAACTAAAGGCCTGGCACAGAAACAATCTGCAAAGACTGGAAAAGGTTTCTTTTTCTTTTTCTAGTTTTGTTTTGTTTGATTTTCCTCCATGTTCTTCCAGGAAATCTCTGTTGATACACTAGCTGAACAAAAGCCAAGGAAGAGACTTCAGTGTTCACACACATACAAGAGAACAGTCTTTGCAAAAATAGTAGGTCACTAAACAAATGGAAGACTACAGGCTTCAACAACTAAAAAACAAAAAACCAGCAAACCCTAAGGAAGGGGAAGAATCTGATTTCTAACATTACCAAATATTAACATGCAAATGCTTGAGTTTCCAAAAAAATCACTAGGCAAACAAAGAAACAGGGAAGGACAATCCATTCAAAATTGCAAAATAAAATGACAAAAACTGTCCCCATGGAAGCCCAGATTACAGACTAGAAAATGACTTTAAAACAATATTAAATATGCTCAAAGAACTAAAGGATCAGGAAAATGGTAGAGGAACATGAATAAAATGAGACTATCAATAAAAAGAATGAATTTTAAAAAAGGACCAGACAAAAATATTGGAGTTGAAAAGTACAATAACTGAAATAAAAAATTCACTGAAGGGGTTCAACAAAAGATACAAGTTGGCAAAAGAAGAACCAGTTAAAGTAAGACAGGATGATTGAAATTATTGAGTATGAGGAGCAAAAGGGAGCCTACAGGAATTGTGGGGCACCATGAAGCAAACCAACATATACATCATGGGAGTCCCAGCAGGAGAAGAGAGAGACAGAAGGGGCAGAAAGAATATTTGAAAAAACAATGGCCCAAAACTTCCCAAATTTGACAAAACACATTAATCTACACATCCAAGAAGCTCAACAAACTCCAAGCAGGATAAACCCAAAGAGATCCTCACCAAGACACATCAAACTCTTGAAAACTAAACAGAGAGAATATTAAAAGCAGCAAAAGAGAAGTGAATCATCACATACAAGGGATTCTCAAGATTGAGCACCAATTTCTCTTTAGAAACCATGCAGCCCAAAAGGCAGTGGGATGACATATTTAAAGTGCTAGAAAGAAAAGAACTGTCAACCAAGAATTCTATTTCCAGTAAAACTGTCCTTCAAAAATGAGGGCAAAATTGAGACAGTCCCAGACAAACAAAAGCTAAGGGAGTTTGTTACCACAAGACCTGCCCTATAAGAAATTCACTTCTCTTTTGCTGCTTTCAATATTCTTCAGGTTGAAATGAAAAGACACTAGAGAGCAACTTGAAGTCGTATGAAGAAAAAAAGATTCTCAGTAAAGGTAATTTCATGGGCAAATATAAAGGTCAGTTTTATGGTGTTTTAGGTTTGTAACTTTACTTGTTATGTCCTACATGAAGAGAAAGACAAATGTATAAACAGTAATAAATTTGTTATTGGGCACACAATGTATAAAGATGCAATTTGTGACAACATAAAGGAGGGGAGAAGCATTGGAAATATTTTTGTATCTTATTAAAGTCAAGATGGTATCAATTTAAATTAGACTGTTATAAATTTAGGATATTAAATATAATCCCCGTGGTAACCACAAAGAAAAATATCTAAAAATATACACAAAAGGAAATGAGAACAGAATCAAAATGGTTCACTATAAAAAAATCAACTAAACACAAAAGGACGACATGGATGAACCTTGAAAACATTACGCTAAGTGAAATACATTAGACATAAAAGGACAAATGATGTATGATATGAAATATAGAATAGGCAAATGCACAGAGACAAAAGTTTATTTGTGGTTATCAGGGCCTTGGGACGGGAGGGGGTGAGTTACTGCAGAAGGGATACTGAGTTTCCATTTGGCGTGATGAAAATCTTTTTGGAAATAACGCTGATGGCTGTACAACATGGTTAATGTAACTAATATCATTGAGATATACACTTAATAATGGTTAAAATGGCAAAATTTTTGTTATATGTATTTTATTACCAGGAAGGGATGGTGAAGCCACAGGAACCAACTTGGGCTCCCACTGGTCAAATCTGGGACAATATGTGAGATATTTACGTAGTTTCATAGCTTCTCCCCACAAATTACTTATTAATAATGAAGAGAAAAATAATAACTCTGTAGTGATGGGCCTGGCACAGTATCACCTTGATCAGTGACTGAAGTTAATATAAGTAATACTGGGACAATCCGACATCACGTACCTCCTTAAATGACAAACACAGAAGGACACAACATCACCTCTGTGGTATTCCTGCTAAAAATGCATCACACGAATCATATGAGGAAACGTAAGACAAACCCAAACTGAGGGACAAGCTATGAAATAACTGGCCTGTACTCTTTAAAAATATCAAAGTAGAGAAAAAGAAAGGCTAAGAAATGTTCCTGATTAAAGGAGACTGATCAGTGAATATGAGTAAAGTGTATAAGTCTATAAGTTTGTGATTGCACTTTTTAAAACTACATAAAAAGTCACCAAAATATAAATATACTCCAAATGTGCTAAAAGTCATAAACTCTGCATGGTAATGAAGAGATGAGATGGTTTTAAGTCGGGAAAGGTAAGGGAAGTCTCTTTCTGATTCCTGAAGACCAGGTGAGATCTCCCTAATACATGTTCTATAGCACTGTCTTAGTCATCTAGTGCTGCTCTAACAGAAATACCACAAGTGGATGGCATCAACAAAGAGAAGTTCAATCTCTCACAGTCCAGTAGGCTACAAGTCCAAATTCAGGGCATCAGCTCCAGGAGAAGGCTTTCTCTCTCTCTGGAGGAAGGTCCTTGTGATGCATCAGTCTTCCCTCGGGCTGGGAGCATCTCAGCGCAGGAACCTCAGGTCCAAAGGACGCACTCTGCTCCCGGCACTGCTTTCTTGGCGGTATGAGATTCCTACGTGTCTCTGCTCGCTTCTCTGTTTTATATCTCAAAAGAGATTGCATTAAGACACTATCTAATGTCGTCAACCTCATCAGTATAACCTCATCACAGTGACAGAATTTACAACACATAAGGAAATCACATCAGATTACACAATCATACAACACTGGGAATCATGACCCAGCCAAGCTGATAGATATTTTTGGGGGACACAACTCAATCCATGGCAAGCACCTTACAGTAGTCTTCTTTACAGTATTTATCATAATTGTAACTGAACAGTTATCTGGACAGTGATGATCATGTCTGTCTTGTTTGTGCTGTATTCCTACTATCTAGTGTGGTTGTCAGGACACGACAGGCACCTGGAAAACTTTCTGGAAATGATAAGGCAATAGGTACGATCACTAATAAGACTGCATAGAGTTGCCTTCCTTTGCTAATTCCTCACCTGCTTGGAAATGCCTGAAGTTCCTTTAACAAGGAAAAGGATTTTTATTCCACAGAGAAAAGCAGTCTAAAATGTAAAAAGTTACTGAAGAAAATAATTCTCATTACATACATCTATTATTTAGTAATAATTACTAATGTCAGATAGTTTACTGATGACAAAGGAGGACACTGGGTGTCTGAAGGAGGTACAAATTAGAGAAAAATTAAAGAAGTCTGTACAGCAAAAGCAAGGGCAAACACTGCACTCTTGCAGACCTCACTACTTTGCCAACGACTAAATCTTTCTTTCTGTAGCTGCATGGCGACACCCAAAAGCAGTGTGGATTCATGGGAGGAGGACCAGGAGATGTTGTGCACAGTTATCTTCCCAGTCCTGTAAATTTGGTCATTTTTTCAGTAACATCTATAAAAAGGCTTCACTCCTAGAGGACTCATTAATTGAGGTTATCACCCAATACAAATTTGCACTAAAGATCAAAACATAGCCTATCATTCAGCAATACATCATGCTTTGACCGCAGTCACTAGCTATATTAAATAACAAAGAAGACTGCTAAGAATTAGGACTCTGGCACTCACACTGAGAAGATATCTGGAGCCCTGCAGTGCCTGCTTCCTTGTGGAAACTCAATGAATGCACGCACATATATGTTGAAAGAAGCAGTCCTACATGCTGTACATGATATCCAAGGTAGTCTTGAATCCTAAAGATAGAGACAACTTTTACTACATTCCCACCTTCTTTGAAATCCAGAGCCACAAGAAGCCAAAACTGCTGGTTACAGCCAGGATTTTATAGATGTGTCAAGGTAACATTCCCCAATTCTTCTCTGTTAACTATGTCTTAGCACCTGGAAGATGGCAGACTATCATTTATCTAGCAACTCCCAGGACATTATATATCTATATCTATCTACTTATAAATTAAAACACAGTAAAGTGAGAGATTCACTTCTGGCATGATGGAGGGAGGTGGTCTTCAAATACTCTCCTCAAAAAGGAGCTATAAATCTCGACAAAATTGTGAAAGACAATTTCAGTGATCTGGATCAAATGTTGAGAAACATTTATTCATGGAAACTATAGCACAAGTTTATGGTCTTGAAGCCTGGAGCTGCGTCCCTCCTCCCCCAAGCTCTGTCAGAGTGGCAGTTCAACCAGGGCAGGACAGGATGTGAAAACCAGCAGACTTGCTGCCATGGCTGGAGGAGGCTCACTTGATACGGAGAGTTGTCAGCTAAAATGGAGACTGTAGTGGCAAGGCAAAAGGGTGAAACAGTGGCTCTGTTACTCTGAGATTGCAGGCCTGTGTGGGGCAAGCAGCCAGGAATTTATCAAGGAGCTCCTGGAATTTATCAAAGGGGGCTTCCTAAGCTCTCCATATATCTTGCATTGACCAGAGGCTGTGAGTATGCACAGCAGAGACTGGAATGGACACAGCCATTCATTCTTGGCTGATGGAACATGAGCTCATGTGCAAAGAAGACTCTTAGAGAGTGAACAGAAAGTAAAAGCCAAGTCAGTCTTGAAAATGGCCTTACATGCTTTGTCAATGAAACAGAGGAAGACTCTCAATGAGATGGATTGACACAGTTAGTGGCTGCAACAATGGGTTCAAGCATAACAACTGGAGGATGGTGCAAGACTGGGTAGTGTTTCATTCTGTTGTACACAGGGTCGCTATGAGTCGAAACTGACTTGGCGGCACCTAACAACAGCAACAACCCAGGCCACACACCTATCAATCAGTAGAGAGTACAAGCCTTACTGGCTTGAGGTATTTGAGCACAACCTCTGACTAATCTTTGGCTAAGCATTAACATGCAGTCACAGGGGTGACCGCAAAGAACTAAAGAAACAATGTTTAAAAACTAAAAAAAAAAGGCTTACAAATAAGAGAAAAACAGTGCAGACACATCAGCGGTCACACACTGTTGGGGAGATAGACTTCATACATTATAAGTCCAAATGAGTTCCTAAACAAACAAAGTAACAGTGACCCTCAAAGAATGGGGGAAGTCAGAATCCAGGGTTGCTATAATATATTATTTAAAATGTCCAGTATTCAACAAAAAATTATAAAACACATAAAGCAGCAAGCAAATATGACCCATTTTCAAGGGAGGGGAGAAGGCAGTCAATAGGTACTCTTTCTGAGTGTCCCCAGATGTTGGATTTGGCAGATAGACTTCAAAGCAGCAATTATAAATATGTTCAAAGAACTAAAGGAAATAATGTTTAAAACTTAAAGGACACTATGATGACAATGACTCAATAGACAGTCAATAAATTGAAAAAAAATTTTAATGGAAATTCTGGCATTGGAAAGTAAAATAACTAAAACAAAAATTCACTACAGGGGATCAACAGTAAATCTGAGATGGCAGGAGAAAAAAATCAGTGATATAAAAACAGATATTATCCAGTCTGAAGAACAGAAAAAAAAAGACTGAAGAAAAATGAACAGTGTTGGACACCTGTGCAACAACAGAAAGCATACCAAGATATGCATCATAGGAGTCTTAGAAGATGAGAGACAAAAGGGCAGGAAAAAATAATGGCCAAAAACATCCCAAACATGACAAAAAAATCGTTAACCTACAGATCGAAGAAGCTCAATGAATCCCACATAGGATAAACACAAAGAGAGCCACACCTAGATAAATCTTAGTCAAACTGTTGAAATTCAAAGACAGGGAGAAAATGTTATAAAAAGCAAGTAAGAAATGACTCATCACATGCAGGATAATAAGAATGAAATCATAAATTACCAAAACCAGGAATGAAGGAGAGAACATCACTACTGACTGTAGAGAAATGAAAAGCGGTGTAAGAGAATATTTGGAGCCCTGTTGGCACAGTGGTTAAGAGCTCAGCTGCTAAGCAAAAAGTCAGCAGTTCAAATCCACCAGCCACTCCTTGGAAATCCCATGGGGCAGTTCTACTCTCTCCTAAAGGGTCTCTATGAGTCAGAATTGACTCGATGGCAACAGTTTTTTATTTTTTATTTTTGGTTAAGAGAATATTATGAACAACTTTATACCAACAAATTAGACAATTCAGATGACACAGACAAATTCCTAAGAAGATACAAGTTACCCAAACTGACTCAAGAAGAAACAGAAAATGTGGATAGATCTATAACAAGTAAAGAAATTAAATTAGTAATTTAAAATCTTCCTATGAAGCTCAGATATGGATGGCTTCACTGGTAAATTCTACCAAACATTTAAAGAATTAACACTAACTCTTCATAAACTCTTGTAAAACATAGAAAAGGGGGGAATATTTGCCAGCTCATTCTATGAGGTCAGTATTACCCCAAAACCAAAGCAAAAAAAAAATGACAAAAACAAACAAACCAAAATATTAACAAAATAAATGACCAATAAAACCCAAATGATCTTCTCAATAGGTATGAAAAAACATTTGACAAAATCCAAAACTCATTCATGAGAAAAAAAATTCTCATCCAATTCGGAATAAAAGGAAACTTCCTCAACCTGATAAAGGGCTCTATGAAAAAACTACAACTATAGCTAACATTATATTTAATGATGAAAAACTAAGTGTTTTCCTCTAAGACTGGGGATGAGGCAAAGCTGTGTATTTTCCCTACTGCTCAACATTGTATTGTAGATTTTAGCCAGTGCAATGGGCAAAACCACCCCAGTAAAAACAAACAAAAAGTTTATATTAGAAATGAAGAGGTCAAACTGTTTTATCTGGAAATAACACAGTCCTGTATGTAGAAAATTCTAAGGAATATTGAAGAAAGTTACTAACATGAATGAGTTTACTAAGTTGGACTACACAAAATCAATACAGAAATGAATTACATTCCTGTATGCTAGCAACAACCAATCTGAAAATGAAATTAAGAAGACAATTTCATTAACAATAACACCAAAAAGAACAAAACACTTAAGTGCAAGATTTATACACTGAAAACTACAAACATTTATCTTTAATTGCCAACAGAACTTAAAGAAGATCTAAATAAGCGGAGAGATATTCCATATTCACGGATTGGAAGACCTAATATCAATAAGATGGCAATACTTCCCACATTGATCATAGATTCAACACAACCGCTATTAAAATTTCAGCAGACTTTTTCTGTAGAAATTGACAAGCTTATCCGAAAATGTGTATGGAAATGCAAAAGGTCTAAAACAGACAAAACAATTTTGAAAAAGAACAAAGTTAGAATACTTGTATTACCCGATTCCAAAACTTACTATAAAGATATTGTGTATGTATTGGTGTCAGAGCAGGCACATAGATCAATAAAGCAATTAAGAGTCCACAAATAAACCCTTATACTTACGGTCAATTTATTTTTGATAAAGTTGTCGAGATAATTCAATGGGTAAAGGACAGTCTTCTCAACAAATGGTGCTGGCTCCATATGTAAAAAAATGAACTTAGACATTTCCTTACACCATATACAACAATTAACTCAAAATAGATCATAAACCTAAATGTAAGTGCTAAATCTATAAAAGTACTAGAAGAAAACATAGGGGAAAAGTCTTTATAGCCTTGGGTTAGGCAAAGAGTTCTT
This sequence comes from Dugong dugon, assembly GCA_030035585.1. NCBI lineage: Eukaryota > Metazoa > Chordata > Mammalia > Sirenia > Dugongidae > Dugong > Dugong dugon. The sequence continues at coordinate 60,364,740 of CM057482.1, forward strand.
TGACATGACACTTTGAACATTGGACATAAAATAGAAAAACTGATAAATTGGACTTCATTAAAATTAAAAACTTTTGAGTTTGAAAGAGTATCACTAAGATGACAAGACAGCCCAGAGACTGGAGAAAAATATTTGTGAAATACAAAACCCACTGCCATCGAGTTGACTCTGACTCATGGCAACCCCATGTATTACAAAGTAGAACTACTCTGTAGGGTTTTCTTGGCTGTAATCTTTATGGAAGGAGACCACCAGGCCTTTCTCCCATGGTGCAACTGGTTGGGTTTGAACTGCCAACCTTTAGGTTAGTAATTAAATGCAAAACTGTACCACCCAGGAATCTTATATACCCTCTTTTATTGTTGTTGTTAGTTGCTGTCGTGTCAATTCCAACTCATGGTAACCCCATGTGTGCAGAGTAGAACTGCTCTGTAGGGTTTTCAAAGCTGTGACCTTTTGGAAGCAGACAGCCAGACCTGTCTTCTGAGGTGCTTCTGGGTGGGTTCGAACTGCCAATCTTTCGGCTAGTAGTTGAGCACTTAACCATTTGCTCCACCCAGGGACTCCAGGATGGCTATAATTAAAAAGACAATAATAAGTATTGTTGAGGATGTGGAGAAACTGGAACACTGACACATTGCTAGTGAAAATATAAAATGATACAGCCACTTTGGAAAACAATTTGGCAGTTTTAAAAAATGCTAAATTTAAACTTACATATAAACCAGCTTTCTTACTTCTACAAACCTAAGAACACTGAGAACAAATGCCCACACAAAGACTTGTATCAGAATGCTCACAGCAATTCATTATTCATAATATTCAAAACTGGAAATAATCAAATGTCATTAACTGGTGAAAAACAAAATGTGCTATATTCATATAATAAATTATTCATTACTAAAAAGGAACAGGACATGATATATGCTACAACATAATCTCAAAAACAAGTGAAAGAAGCCAGACATAAAAGACTAGATATTGCATGACCGTTTATATGAAATGTCCAGAAAAAGCAAATTTATAAATACAGCAAGCAGATTAGTAGTTGTCAGGGTTGAGTGCCAGCAAGGATTGACTGCAATGGGGTTCAGGGAAATTTTGGGATGATGGAAAATGTTCTAAAACTGGATTGTGTGATGGCTGCGTGACTATAAATTTACTAAAAATCACTTAATTGTACACTCACAATGGATGAGTTTTATGGTCTATAAATCATATACCAACAAAGCTGAAAAAAGAATTGCAAAGTTACTTCTACAACAGATGTATATAATGCACAGCAGGGGAGAACGGGTGAGCAATTCTACTTAAGTCAGGCCGGAGTAGGACAGAGAGAGAGCAATGCAGAAAGGACTGCATAGGTTTATTTACTCCTTCAACAAATATTTATTGAGCGTCTATTCTGTTTCAGGTGCCTAAGAACTTACCATACCTATTCAATCTGTATGCTGAGCAAATAATTCAAGAAGCTGGACTATATGAAGAACAGGACATCAGGACTGGAGGAAGACTCATTAACAACCTGTGATATGCAGACAACACAACCTTGCTTGCTGAAAGTGAAGGACTTGAAGCACTTACTGATGAAGATCAAAGACCACAGCCTTCAGTATGGATTACACCTCAAAATAATGAAAACAAAAATCTTCACAACTGGACCGATAAGCAACATCATGATAAACAGAGAAAATACTGAAGTTGTCAAGGATTTCATTTTACTTGGATCCAGAATCAACACCCAGGAAGCAGCAGTAGTCAAGAAATCAAACAGCGTATTGCACTTGGAAAATCTGCTGCGAAAGACCTCTTTAAAGTGTTAAAAAGCAAAGATGTCACCTTGAGGACTAAGGTGCACCTGACCCAAGCCATGGTGTTTTCAATCACCTCATATGCACGCGAAAGCTGGGCAACGAATAATGAAGACTGAAGAACTGAGGCCTTCGGATTGTGGTTTTGGCGAGGAATACTGCACTACCAAAAGAACGAACAAATCCTTCCTGGAAGAAGTACAATCAGAATGCTCCTTGGAAGCAAGGACAGTGAGACTATGTTTCACATTCTCTGGATGTGTTATCAGGAGAGACCAGTCCCTGGAGAAGGACATCATGCTTGGTAAAGTACAGGGTCAGCGAGAAAGAGAAAGACCCTCAACAAGATGGACTGACACAGTGGCTGCAACAGTAGGCTCAAGCACAACAAGGATTGTAAGGATGATGCAGGAGCCGGCAATGTTTTGTTCTGTTGTACATTGGGTCACTATAAGTCGGAACCGACCTGATAGTGCCTAACAACAACAACAACAAGAACAAATCAGATACAGAGCCCTACACTTGTTAAACTCACGTTAGAGGGGGAGAAAGATGATAAACAATAATAAGGATAATAAATATACAAAATACACAGATTCCATAGGGATAATACTTGAATTTAATATTGGAAGACGAGGTTCCTCAGGAGGAGGGAAGGGGAATGGCAGATCAGGTACTGAATACAGGATGTGTCACAGCAGAGTTAGGAATTGAGGTTGTACTGTGTTCAGGACCCCCTGTAGCAGAGGTGATGCAGAAAAATGACAAGAGATGAAAATGAAAAGGTCAAAGTAGGGATCAGAAGGGACACTTGTTTAATTTAATTCTCCTGTAAGAACACAGGTATTACACGAATAATTTAAAATACAACAACCAGCACAAAGCCAATTCCTATGAGGCAGAGGCCAAATATATCCTAGATTTCCAGTTTCTCCAAGGTACTGTGCCAGTCCATCTCTGACAAAAGCCACTCCCCCCCCTCTCAGCATTCTTCCCTCTCCAGTTTGGGTTCAACAATTCACTGTAATGTCACACAGAACTAACAAACTGTACTTACAGTTAAGTGATTTATTAACGAAGTAACAACTCAGGATCAGGATCAATAGGCTACAACTGGGGATCAGGTTCAGGAAGCGTGTAGGCAGTCTGAAAGCCTCCCCGAAGTGGAGAGTACATCCCTCCCTTCTTCAGTGCAGGACAGCTCTCTCAGATCCTCTTGCCATGAAAGCAAGCAGGCCCTTCTCTCTGCTATGCACAACCCCTCTTGGCCATGCATGCCTCCTCTTGGTCATGCACATCCACTTCTCAGACATGCAGGCCTCCTCTCAACTCCCTCAGGACAGGCCTCCTGTTGGCCATGCATGTATTCTCTTACCCATGCAGGCCACTCTACCTTCAGCCTCCCTGCCGTCAGCCTCTCCACTGCTAACTTACGTAGCTCATAGCCAGTGGAGCAGCTTGCTCTGCTCTCTTAGCTGCTTTCCTAGCAGTAGATCTCTGCCATCACCACTGACTCTGCTGCAGGGCCCACTCCTGGCCTGTCACCATCAACTCTGCTGCAGGGCCTCTTCCAGGCCTCTCGCTGTCTTCAGTGTTACTGCCCTTGGCCCTTGTTACAGCTCTTTTAGGAGGTTCCTCATCTCCTTTCTCTCTGCTTCTTCTTTCCTCCTGCCTTTCTAAAACCTCTGTGGGGTTGGCTGCTTATATAAGCAAACTCATTGTCAGTTTCAAGGTATGACCCTCCCAGCAGAACCACGAACTGACCAATCCCCTTGGTGGACCACAAGTCACTCAATTTGCATAGTAAACTGATCGATACCTGTGAGGTGTATAAAATAGACCAATCACAAGGCAGACTGCAGCCCAGGGCTAGACAAAAAGTATCAAACCATCAAGCTGTTTACAGCTTACCCAAAAAATATCAATCAACCTGGAGAAAAGTAATAAACCCTTTTGGGTAGAAAACTAGGGCAAAGGTAATGCCTCGGGACTTAGGGAAGTCAAGCTGTTTTTCCAAAGAACCAAGGCAAAGGCCACATAAAGGAACTCATTTCATCACAGGTATTTTGAGTGGTACAAATGAAACTGAGATTAAGTCATTTAACTTGCCCAAAAGGGGAAAATTATTGGAATAGAATCTTTATGGGATTAACAGTGCCTGGCACATAGTAAGCCTATAAAAATGCCTATATTATTACTATAATGGTGTCATAGGGTTTAAATTATTAAATTCTACAATCTACCCAGAGAGCTGCCTCTTTCTCTTCCCAAATGGTCATTGCAAGAACAGTAAATGAAAGAGGTGTGCTTCTATTCCTTAGAAGACTTGTTAACAACCTGCAATATGCAGATGACACACCCTTGCTTGCCAAAAATGAAGACAACTTGATGCACTTACTGATGAAAGTAAAATACTACAGTCCTGAGTACAGATTATGCCTGAATGTGAAGAAAACAAAAGTCCTCAAAACTGGACCAATAAATAACATCATGATAAATGGAGAATAAAATTGAAGTTGTCAATGATTTCATTCTATTTGGATCAACAATCAATGTCCAAGAACCAGCAGGCAAGTAATCAAATGACATATTACTTTGGGCAAATCTGCAAAATATTTCTTTAGATCTTAAAAAGCAAAGATGTCACTTTGAGTGACTAAGGTATGTCTAACCCTAGCCATGGTCTTTTCAATCACCTTATATGCATGTGAAACCAGACAATGAAAAAGGAAGACAGAATAACTGATACATTTGAATTGCAATACTGGTGAAGAATACCGACTGCCAGAAGAACAAACAAATCAGTCTTAGAAGAAATACAACCAGAATGTTTCTCAGAAGCAAGGATGACAAGACTTCATGTTGCTTACTTTGGACCCATCATCATGAAAGATCAATCGCCAGAAGAGAACATCATGACTGATAAAGTAGAGGGTTGGCAAAAGTGAGGGAAACCCTCAATGAGACAGATTAACACAACAGCCACAATAATGGACTCAACCTATCAACTGTCATGAAGATGGTGCAGGACTGGGCAACACTTAATTCTGTTATATATAAGGCTGTCACGAGTCAGGGCCACCTCAATAGCAACTGTACAACAACAAAGGGCATGGATTCAGAGCACTGCAGTTCTCTCCCACTCTTCCAGAAATACCTTTATAGCACTTTTCTTTAATTAATGGACAATTAAAGAAAAATTATCTGAACCTCTCTTCCTTATGATGCCAATTTCCCATAAGGAAAGCCTATCCATAATAAAGTATTTCTCACAGAATTAAACAAGTTAATATATGTGCATAGTCAATGGTTAGTTAACTCAACAGGCCTGGGTTGCCCAAACCCTGAACATTCTAAAGGTCTTCAGGACTGGTCCTTGACCTGCTCCTGGGAGATAACTTCTGAGCCCTTGGAATTTCCTGCCTGATAAAGAGTGCTTTCATACGCCTGAGGCCTTGAGCCATGCTGTGCCAGCTTCACCATTAGGCTAACAATGAGATTTATGGTGAACACCTGTTTTTGTATGCCTGAGGCCCTGGGCCAAGCTCTACCAGTCCGACCTCTCGGGGACTGGAGATTGAGTAGCTAAGGTCAGCCATGCAGGTGCTCATGTCTACATGACTGACCCCCAATAAAAACTCTGGACACAAAGGCTCAGGTGAGCTTCCCTTGTTGGCAACACTTCCCACATGTTGTCACACATTGTTGCTGCAATTCCACTGGGAAGGAAAACCTGGAAGCTTGTATCTGGTTTCTCCTGCGCTCTGCCCCCTGCACCTTTTCCTTTTGCTGACTTTAATCTGTATCCTATTGCTGCAGTAAAATGTAACTGGGAGAACATTTTTTCTGAGTTCTGTGAATACTTCTAGTGAATCATCAAGCCTGAGGCACTCCTGACTCAATATGAAACTGATTAGAACAGTGCCTGGAATCCAGAAAGCATTATATAGGTAGTTACTATGAACAGGTGTTGAGAAGCAATCTAAAATTTTTAAGGCAAACAAACCATGCCATTATTTGCTGCAGGCTCTGATCTCTATTTTCAAAGTAGGCTGGAGCTGACAAGAAGACACTTAAACAAGAACATGCTTTTTATTCATTAGGCAAGAGGCACACTAGATTTGATGGCAATATTTAAGCCAATTTCCAAGAGATCCTGCTCTAGCCAGTAGGCAATATTACAATAGAATGAATGTTTGAATGTTAACAGAAGCTGAAGATAATCAAAGTGGAAACAATGGAATACACAACAGAGATCTCACTACAGAAGGCATACCTTAATTTCCTTTATGCTTGGAAGTGATGCATTTAGAAATTCCTCAGTTAATCTCTTCCAACTAGCAGCTTTGTTGAGATCAGAATGAATAATAAATTTTTCATAAATTCTAAAATATAAAAAAAATCAACTGATAGTGAACCATATTAACAAAAAGATCTACAATGAAAATACATATATTTCTGAATATGTGGGTATATACATATAAAAATGACTTACCCTTTTATTGTCTTTTCTACCTTGTGGCTGTTGACATCCAAGAAACGATGAAATCTAATAAAGTTAAAAATGCAATTCTTATGCCAATTTTGTCACATATAACTGGGTAGACTATTATCACAGCCCTCTGTATCTGCCCATACAACCTAAACTCAGCTAAGAGTTTAGGATGTATGGGAGTGCACCTCTCCCCTCCCATTACCTCCACCATTAACCAGGCAAACCACTACTGTGTCTCAGAGACTACTCAAGCATCCCTTCTTTGGCACACAGGTACACTGTGAGCCTCTCCAACCCTGTGTTTTAGCTCTGTCCTCCTATAATGCCCTGTGTCTACATCCAGCATAGCACATTCTACACCAGGTGTTCCTAATCGTTTTTATGCCATAATGAAACCTGGTGAAGCCTAAGGACATCTTCTCAGAATAAAGTCTTTAAATGCATAAAACAAAATACAAAGGAAACTGTCTTAGTTATGTGGTGCTGCTATAACAGAAACACCACAAGTGGATGGCTTTATGAAACAGAAGTTTATTCTCTGACAGTTTAGGAGGCGAGAAGTCTGAATTCAGGGTGCCAGCTCCAGGGGAAGGCTTTTTCTGTCAGTTCTAGGAGAAAGTCCTTGTCATCAATCTTCCCCTGGGTCTAGGAGTTTCTCAGCACAGAGACCCTGGGTCCAAAGGATGTGTTCCACCTCTGGCTCTGCTTTCTTGGCGGTAGAAGGTCCTGTTTCTCTGCTCAATTCTCTCATTTATATTTCAAAAGAGACTGATTTAAAATACAACCTAATCTTGTAGACTGAGTCCTGCCTCATTAACATAACTGCTTTTAACCCTGACTCATTAATATCACAGAGGTAGGTATCTTAGTCATCTAGTGCTGCTTTAACAGAATACCACAAGTGGATGGCTTCAACAAACGTTTATTCACTCACAGTCCAGTAGGCTACAAACCCAAATTCAGGGCATCAACTCCAGGGGAAGGCTTTGTCATTGGCTCTGAAGGAAAGACCTTGTTGTCAATCTTCCCCTGGACTAGGAGCTTCTCTGTGCAGGAACCCCGGGTCCAAAGGGCGTGCTCTGCTCCCAGCGTTGCTTTCTTGGTGGTATGAGGTCCCCAACTCTCTGCTTGCTTCCCTTTCATCTCTTGTAAGACAAAAGATGGTGCAGGCCACACCCCAGGGAAACTCCCTTTACATTGGATCAGGGATGTGACCTGGGTAATGGTGGTGAATCCCACCCTAATTCTCTTTAATGTAAAATTACAGCCACAAAATGGAGGACAACCACACAATACTAGGAATCATGGCCTAGCCAAATTGATACATACATTTTTTGGGGGACACCATTCAATCCATGACAGTAGGATTTACAACACACAGGAAAGTCACATCAGATGACAAAATGGTGGACAATCACACAGTACTGGGAATCACGATCTAGTCAAGTTGACACACATTTTTGGGGGACACAATTCAATCTGTAACATTCCATCCTTTGGCCCCCTCAAATTCATTCTTTGCCACACGTAAAACACATTCACCCTATCATATCATAGCAAAAGTCTTAAATCAACTCCAAGTCCAAAATCCAAAAATTCCTCTTCATCTGTGAAATCCAGAATATAAGTTATCTGCTTCCAAAGTACAATGATGCAACAGGCACACGGAAAACATTTCCATTACCAGTGGGAGAAATTGGAGGGAAAGAAGGGATAATAGGCACCAAGCAACTCAGCAGAACACATTATATTAGCTCTCAAGGCTTGAAAATAATCCTCTGTTCCCTGAGACCATTTAGACAATGGTCCTGCCCTCCAGACTCTGAGTGTTGGTCACACTCTCCAGATTTTGGATGAAGGCCCCTCGGCCCTGGATTTCAGCCCACCATCCTCGAATGGCAACTCTGCTCCCTCAGATTTAGGTAGCCCCATTCTCCTAGTTCATCTGAGTGGTGACTACACCCCATTAGCTCCAGCAGGCTCCGTCCTTCTGTCCCCTGGGTATGGCAACCCTGCCCCTTCATCTTTGGGCAGTGGATCTGGCCCCATCCCACTGACACTTGTAAAAGGCAGCCCTACACTCCGGAACGCGTTGGTGAAGATCTGACTCTTTGAAACCTAGGAGGCTGTGGCCCCACCCTTTGAAGCCCCAGACGCCATGGCTCCACCCTTTCAGACCCCACAGGCCATGGCCCTACCCTTTGCGACTGAGGCAGCTCTACTTCCTGTGCTCCCTATCTCTTCAGCTTCTGCTTCCTTCACCTCTCAGCCCCCTGGGTCTTGCTGCCTGCATGTGCCCTGCTGGGCCAAGTGCTCCATAGCTCCTTAGCTCCACTGATAAGTGCCTGGAGGCACCCCATTCTGCCAGTAAACTTCAGCCAGAAGGCACTCAACTCTGCTCTGTGGATTGGCAAGCCTAGCTCCACCGATAAGTGCCCAGAGGCACCTCACTCCACTAGGAAGTTTTCTGCATGAAGGCACTCAGCCCTCTTGTTCCATGGGTCGGCTCCAGTCCTGTCTTATACCGGTCTCCTGGTTCTGCTGCTGCCGTTGCTCTGATGCTGCCTCTCACCGTCTGCACCATTTCCAATGTAACAGCTCTCCTCACTTCTTTCTGCATCCTCATCAGAATTGTCTTTGATGTCCATAATTCCATCAATAGTCTCTTCAAGGCAATCTAGGCTTTTACTACTAGGCACTTTAAAACTCTTCTAGCCTCTACCCATTCAGTTTCAAAACCACTTCCACATTTTACGCATCTGTTAGAGCAGCACCCCACTCCTGATACCAAATTCTGTCTTAGTCATCTAGCGCTGCTATAACAGAAAATGTAAGTGAATGGCTTTATCAAACAGAAGTTTACTCTCTCACAGTTTAGGAGGCAAGAAAGTCTGAACTCAGGCTGTCAGCTCTAGGGGAAGGTTTTCTCTCTCTGTCAGTTCTGAAAGAAGACACTTGTCATCAGTCTTCCCCGCGTCAAGGAGTTTCTCAGCGCAGGGATCCCAGGTCCAAAGGACACACTATTCTCCTGGCTCTTGTTTCTTGGTGGTAGGTGGTCCCCGTTTCTCTGCTTAATTCTCTCTTTTATATCTCAAAAGAGACTGAATCTTGTAGATTGAATCCTGCCTCATTAACATAACTGCCTCTAATCCTGCCTCATTAACATCATAGAGGTAGGATTTACAACACATAGGCAAATCACATCAGATGACAAAATGGTGGGCAATGACACAATACTGGGAATCATGGCCTAGTTAAGCTGACATACATTTTGGGGGGAAACAACTCAATCTATAACAGAAACCAACTATATTAAAATACAGTTCCCAACTATTAAAAAGTTTTTGGTACAGTAACAGAGGTCTAGCAGTGGGTCCACTAACTACCATTAAAGTAATAGTAAATGATATTTAGAAACATCTGAAGCAACTATATAATGTGAAAATAATCTGTGATTTCTACTGGTGACAAAATCATAGGTAGGCTAATACTACTACCGTGGTTTGTTGCTGTCTTGGTCATCTAGTGCTGCTATAACAGAAACACCGCAAGTGGATAGCTTCAACAAAGAGAAATTTATTCTCTCACAGTCTAGTAGGCTACAAGTCCAAATTCAGCATGTCAGCTCCAGGGGAATGTTTTCTCTGTTATCTCTGGAGGAAGGTCCATGTCATCAATCTTCCCTTCATCTGGGAGCTTCTCTGCGCAGGAACCTCAAGTCCAAAGGACGCACTCTTCTCCCGGTGCTGCTTTCTTGGTGGTATGAGGTTCCTATTGTCTCTCTGCTCGCTTCTCTTTTATATCTCAAAAGAGATTGGCTTAAGACACTATCTACTCTTGTAGATCTCATCAGTATAACTGCTGCTAATCTATCTTATTACATTATAGTGATAGAATATATAATAAACAGCGAAAACAAATCGGATGACAAAATAGTAGACAATCATACAATACTGGCAAATCATGACCCAGCCAAGTTGACAGATATTTTTGGGGGACACAATTCAATCCATGACAGATGGCCTCCGATCATAATGGAAGGAAACATTACTTTTCAGTTGGTAATTTTTTTTTCTTGTTCAAATTCACAAACATCTGAGTTGCATCTTCAGACTCTCAGGTTAAGATTCCCTGGTTCTGTAAGGAGCCCTGGTGGCACAGTGGTTAAAGCAATGGACTGCTAACCCAAAGGCTGGAGGTTCAAAACCACCAGTGGTTCCGCAGGAGAAAGATGTGGCAGTCTGTTTCCAGAGATTTACAGCCTTGGAAATCCTATGGGGTCGCTATGAGTCAGACATCAATTTGATGGCGGTGGATTTGGTTCTATATCATACTGTGAAGGAGCCCTGGTGGCACAGTGTTAAGTACCTGGCTGCTAACTGAAAGGTTGGTGGTTTGGACCAACCAGCTGATTCACAGAAGAAAAATGTGGCAATCTGCTTCCATAATGATTAAAGACTTAGAAACCTTATGAGGCAGTTCTATCCTGTCTCATGGGGCCACTATGAGTCGGACTCAGGGCTTCAAACCAGCTCATTCCAGTTCTAACCCCTGCAGAGAATGCACACTTCCACCCCAGACATACTGACCCAGAACCTACATTTTAAAAAGATCTCCAGGTGATTTTTACATGTGGTAAATTTTAAGAACCACTGCTCTACTAGTGGTTCTCAGAATTGGTCCCTAACCAGTAGTATTACCACTGGCCTAGGAACTTGTTAGAAATGCAAATTCCCAGCAGGGGTTCAAACCAGAAAGAATCAGTTTGAAGTCACAGTCAGAACTGACTTGACAGCAATGGGTTTTTTACATCATACTAGGGTTGCTATGAGTCGGAATCGACTCGACAGCAAAGGGTTTGGGTTTTTTTGGCTATAGTTGTTAGATTTGTCTCTGTCTTCCTCAAGGATAAATCCAAACACCCATTGCTGTTGAGTCAATTCAACTCTTAGTGACCCTATAGGACAGAGTACAACTGCCCCATAGGGTTACTAAGGTGCAATCTTTATGGAAGCAGACTGCCATATCTTTCTCCTGTGGAGCAGCTGGTGGGTTTGAACCACTGACTTTCTGGGTAGCAGTCAAGCGCTTAACCACTGCACTACCAAGGCTCCTTTCCTCAGGGATAGAAGCTATATTTTACCTATCTCTGAATTTCTAGGGCCTGCACTGGGTTGCCATGAGTCAGAATGGACTCAGTGGGCAACTAAGGACAACAACAGAATATGGCCACAATTTTAAAAAATGTAAACATGAATTGTTCATTTTTAAAGCATCATAAAATTATTTTGTTTTCCATTTTTAGTATCAAAGCCAGTAATCAGTACTTAAAATAAGATGCAAATTACACTACCACAAACTACATCTAATTCTATTCCAGTTAATTGGCTGTGTGGGAACATGACTTTACCTACTATAATTCAGTTTCTCTATCTGTACTACTATAATTGAATTTTTCTATCTGTAAAAGAAGATAGTAACTTCTAGTTTCTCTCCCAACTCTAAAAAGGCATCTACCTACCTACCACCGTTTATAAATATTAATAGAAAAGTCATTTGGGACAGGGAATTTACATCTGTCTATGTCACCCTGTGTTATTCTTATAAGTTAAAGAATTTAGTTTATTTCAGAAACTTGGCATGCTTTCATGGGTCTGAAAGCCCTCCATTCTTATTATAATTCAAGTAGGCACTTTATGGAGGAGCCCTGGTGGCACAGTGGTTAAAGTGTTCAGCTGCTACCTGAAAGGCAGGCAGTTTGAACCCACCAGCTGCTCTGTGGGAGAAAATATGTGGCAGCTTCCTTAAAGATTTACAGGCTTGGAAACCCTATGGGGCAGTCCTGCTCTGTCCTATACGGTCGCTATGAGCGTAAATCGACTTGCTGGCAGTGGTTTAGGCACTTTACGTCTATGATCATTAAAGCTGATTACCAAGATTCCAATTTTTGAAAAACTGTTTAGTGTTCAAGAACACTTTCACTCAAATTAAACAGGTAGAAAGAATATTAACATTGACTAACACATCTTTGAGTAAAACTTCCACTGCAGGTAATAATCGTATCAGTGTTGTCTAGTTTACATCTTCCATAAAGAAAGACTACTTCAACCTGAATAAATTGCACAAATTTTAAAAAATAATTAAACCTTTAATTAATTAAAAGTTAATTACATGAGCTGTATTAGAAGCTGTATTAGGTGACTTTGTGCACTACTTGCCGGTAACTGTTTTACGTGCTCGGATACAACAACGAACAAAGAGACCAAGATCCCTGTCGTCGTGGAACTTGTATTCTAACTGGAGGTTGGGTGCGGATTTCCTATCTTGAGGGATGCACCGCCGTACATAACCGGTGGAGGATACAAACAGTAAACAACGGATAAATTATCCAATGTGTTATAATATATGCATTCTGGGGGAAAAAGGACCGCTGAGTAAGTGAGATTTGGAGTGGCCCGGGCAGGAAGTGAGTTAGTGAAAATACCATTCTGAATAGGGTGCGGTCATAATTTTGCTCTAAAAATTCACTTGCCTATCCATTCAAACAACGATTTTTGATGTGCATTTACTGCGCTAAGTGCAATGGGTACGGCCGGAAACAGGACAGACACAGACCTGCTACCTAGAAAGCGCACGTTCTAAGAGGGGAGGCTGACAATCAACAACCCACAATTCACTGTTAAAACACGCGTGCGTAACCGCGACAAGGGAATAGAGGGCACTAAGGAATCGTGCGGAAGCAGCAGTAGCAGAGCCTGCGAGGGCTTCCTGGAGGCCATCCGCGCGCATTCCAATGACCGAAGAGCCCGCAGCCCAGCAGCGCCCGGCCGGGCCCAGACCCCGAGCTCCACCGGGGGATCCACCAGGCGGCGGGGACCACACCTTAAGTTCGACCAGGCGAAGTGCTGAGCGAGCTGGAAGTTGGGGTCCGCCTCGTCCTGGAGGCCTGTCACATGCCGGACCAGCTCGCGTACTTCTAACTCCTGCTGCCTGTCAAGCCGGCTCCACGACAGTCGAGCGCCAGCCATACTCTCCCACAGCCGTCCTGGCCTGAGCTCCCAAAGGCGTGGGTCTTGACGAGGTTACAGTTCCTCTCGCGATAATTGGTGCTGCCTTGGCGTTGGGTCTCCGCGATGTTAGGACTCTCGCGAGAGTCAGCGCTCCCGCAACGTGTGGCGGGCGGAGAGGCAGAGGTTGTGCGTATGTCCGGCAGAGCTGCAGGTGGGTGAGTTAGCTGTGTGTGGGTTTTCCAGTAGTCGCGTTTGGGTAAGTCTGAAAGTGTTTGAGGGGTGGCAGTTTTACCTGAGGAGCCCCGGTGTGGTGCAACCGATTAGTGTGCTTAGCTGCAAACCGAAAGGTTGGAGGATTGAGTCCACCCAGAGGCACCATAGAGGAAAGGCTTGGCGATCTATTTCCGAAAAACCAGTTATTGAAAACCCTATGGAACAGAGTTCTACCCTGATACATATGAGAGCGCCATGATTTGGAGTTGACCGGCAACTGATTTTTTGTCTTTTACCTGAGGCAGAGGCCTTTTGAGTGTAGTAGATAAACCTCCCTTTCATCATTGAGCTCCACAAAGCGGCCCAATGCCATTTCGAACCCGCAAGGGAGGTATACCTTTGTCAGGTATAACGTGGTGCTGGGTTGTCTCCCGTTGTACTTAAAAAAAAAAAAAAAAAAATCGTAGAACTTAGTTGTGTACAGCAACATATTGTATCTATGGGCAAGAAACAGATTTTGGAGGAGAGAAACCCAGCATTCCCTAGCTCTGCAGTCCCCACAGACCCAGGAAAATGCCCCATATACAGCTCTCTTGTCAGAGACCAGAAATACAGGATTCAGACCTTTGTTCTGGAATGTCACTTTGAGGAAAGTGGCCTGGGGGCCTGGGGTCTTGCTCCACTTTGATCCTGGCGGGGACTGTGAAGAGAGGTGGCCCCTCCACCGAATTGTAAGTTTTCCGAGCCCCAGGTCTCTTGTCTGACCCATACAGGTGCTCAGAGCCTCTAACTTTGTGAAGACAGAAAAGCTGTGACAGGACACCGGTTTGTGGGGCCGGGATAGATCTCTCAGCCCCAAGGGGGCTCATTGGGCCTCCTGCAGCAGCCTGAGAGCTCTTGATGGGAATGGCACACACTCCAAGGAAGGCTCCGCTCCCTTCACTGCCAGATTTCAGGCTACTGGCTGCCCCATTTGTTTCCACACAGGACCGAGGGTTGTATAATCTAGTGGTCAAGGGGGTAGGCCTTCAGAGACAGGCAAACAGGAGTCCCAGTCCTGGCTTCATCACTTATTGGGTGTGTCGCCTCCTGCAAATCACTTCTCTTTCAGCCTCAATTTCTTAAAAGAAGGTGAGGGTGGAGGAGTAGTGGTGGTAAAAACTGCCTATTTTGTAGGGTTAATGTATGTACAGTGCTTAGAGCCTGGCACATGGTAAGTCCTCAAAGAGTTAGCTGTTATTATTAATCGGATTAATAGTGGTCTCTAGCTAACCTTTGTTAATGGTTGGATGATTTTGAGGAGTAGCCAGTTAGTTCTGTAGTTCCCTGTATTTATTTACACTTTCATTTTCAGGTATCATGACCCTGTTTAGTTTTGCATCCTTCTGCAAGCTTCAGTTTCTCCTAGAGATGAGCTCTAACGATCACTAAGTTCCCCTCTTCACAGGCCACACTACATAATCCACATTACAGCAAGTGTTAGCAAAGCAGGTTTTCGTGGTACTCAGGCTGAGTGCTGAAGTCTGTGCTCATTTCAAAAGGTATCGCCTGCTCTCACTGATTTATAACTCAGAGTGGCTAATCACTTTATAAACCTTATATGGCCAAAGATGGAGTATCATCTTGCTTTTGTTATTTGTAATGATAAAAACTACGTTTAATTGTTTCCCTTAATTTTTGCTCATAATAAACCATCCCCAAACTTATTACATATACTTGTTTAATTTTTTCTTTTAGGAGTCTGCTAGGTTTCCATATGGTTTATTACACTGCATTATTGTAGTAATAGACAGGTGATGCATCACCTAAAACATAGATTGCACAAATTCCCTAAGATGGAGAAAATCACAGTAGAAATGATTCTATGTAAGGGAATTAATACTATCCCTAGGCAATCTTTTCTACTCTAGTTTTGATATCATCTGTATGCTTATAACTCTCAAATCTGTATGTGCAACTCACATTGTTCTTGGCACCCCAGATCTATAATTGCTGACTGTACATCTCCAAAAATCAATGTATATACACATATTTGTATATATGTATAAATAAAATACTATATGTATAATAGATAAATATAACGTTTATTTGTTTATCATCTGTTTTATCCACCAGAATGTAAGCTTCATGAGGGTCTGGCTCCCAGCTCATCTCTAGAACTTAAAATAATACCTGGAACATAGCTAACCAGTTGCCATCACGTTAATTCTGATTCCTGGAAACCTCCTGTGTGTCAGAGTAGAACTGTGCTTCATAGGGTTTTCAGATACAGGTTGCCAGGCCTTTCTTCTGAGGCACCTCTGGGTGGACTTGAACCTCCAATCTTTTGGTTTACAGCTGAGCACATTAACTGTTTGCACCCCTCAGAGACTCTGGAATATAGCCAGGAGTTAATGAATAATTGTTGAATGACAATAAATGAATGTCTATCTGGATGGCCCAAACACTCAACTGAATTCATTCTCTTGCTCCCCTATCAATCTCCCACCCCAGCTTCCTATCTTGAGGGATGTACCACCATACCCCATATCTTAGGCTGGGTTCTCTGGAGAAGCAAAACCAGTAAAGCATATAAATACATATATATATATATATAGAGAGAGAGAGAGAGATTTCTATCAAGGGAATGACTCATGCAGTTGTAGAGGCTGCAACGTCCCAAGTCCACGGGTCAGAAAGAGGCTTCTGATTCACATAGCCGCAGGGGCTGGGGAACCCAAGATAGTAGGCTGAAGAGCAGGGCTGTTGCTCACAGACTGTGAAGATTGATGAATCCCAAGATTGGCAGGCAAGACTGCAGGTAAGCTGCTAGCTCTAGTCCCAAGACCCAGAGGTCAGATGAACAGGAGCCAGTTGCAGGATCTGGAACAAGTAAAAGTCCCAGCAAGGAGAGCAGGAATTGCTAGGCAGTGGAGGGTGGAGAGATGAAGGCTTAGGTGGGTGGTGAGCTGCCACAGGCCCTGCCCTCGCCAGTACCAACTCACAGCAGATCTCACGGGGCTGATCACATATCAAATCTCAACAGGGAAGTGATCACAACATATAATTATGACTGCCAAAACACTGGGAATCATGGCCCAGCCAAGTTGACACGCAACCATCACAGTCCACCCCTTGTCAACTTGGCACCTATACACATCTCCTTGAACCTTACATAATCTTTGAATAAAGACTGTTACGAAGTCATACTTGAGCCTAACATACAACGAACACACAACTGAAAATGCAGTAGCCCTCTTTACATCTTATAAGTGAAGAAAACAAATATTTAATGCACACGTACAAAGCAGAAATGCTCATAACAATTTCAGTCTTTGTTTCTGCAGCTGGTCATGTGGCCATAACTGGTATTTAGAGCTACCTTCTTCCATCACCCGTTCTAGATCCCCTTTGCCCTCAGCAAGCACCTCATCTGGTCATGGTTCTTTGCCTGGTGTGGTGACCCAAACCTTCATTCCTGAAGGGTCTGGGCCATTAGTAGTCATGTTAGAATTGGGTTGCTGTAGTTTTGCATTGACTTTAATCACAGGGCATGGTAATACTAAGAGACACCCTAAGGGATCTCCTGCATTCCAGACATACTCTTCTTTACCTCTATTGTGTAATGTTAATCTGATTTTCTCTTGGTAATCAGGATCAATCACACCAGCCAGTATGGTAATTCCCTTCCTTGCCTGTTGATCCAGAGGCATGAGGATTCCAGAGTGGCCAGGTGGCATTGTTAGCTTCCAGTTCAATGGAATCAGTGATGTGTCTCCTGGTGAGCACGTTCCTCCATTTGGAACTAAGACCTCTAGACCTGCAGAGCATAAGGTTGCAGGGACAAGAAGCAAAAGTCTTGTGAGTCGCTTACACAGCAGCCTGAACCTATTGCAGAGCCTTCTCTTGTTCCGTGCCCCACTCAAAACTAGAGCTTTTCGAGTCACTTGACAAATAGGCCAGAGTAGCACACCCAAATAAGGAATATGCTGCCTCCAAGATCCAAAGAGGTCTGCTAGGTGTTGTGCCTCCTTTTTAGATGTGGGAGGAGCCAGATGCAAGAACTTATCCTTCACTTTAGAAGGAATATCTGGACATGCCCCACACCACTGGACCCCCAGAAATTTCACTGAGGTGGAAGGTGCCTGAATTTTTGTGGGATTAATTTCCAACCTTCTAGCATGCAAATGTTTTACGAGTAAGTCCAGAGTCATTGACACATCTTCCTTACTAGGTCCAGTCAGCCTAATGTCATCAATATAATGGACCAATGTGATGTCTTGTGGAAGGGAAAGGTGATCAAGGTCCCTGCAGACTAAATTATGACATAGGGCTGGAGAGTTAATGTAGCCCTGAGGTAGGCATCTGAAGGTGTGTATTGCTGGCCTTGCCAGCTGAAGGCAAACTGCTTCAGATGGTCCTTGGAAACAGGTATGGAGAAAAGGCATTAGCCAGATCAATAGCTGCATACTAGGTACCAGGAGATGTGTTAATTTGCTCAAGCAATGAAACTACATCTGGAACAGCAGCTGCAATTGGAGTCACCACCTGGTTAAGTTTCGATAATCCATTGTCATTCTCCAAGATCCATCTGTTTTTTGCATGGGCCAGATAGGTGAGTTGAATGGGGATGTGGCAGGATTCACCACCCCTGTATCCTTCGAGTCCTTGATGGTGGCAGTAATCTCTGCAGTCCCTCCAGGAATGCCGTATTGCTTTTGGTTTACTATTTTCCTAGGTGGGGCCAGTTGTAATGACTTCCACTTGGCTTTTCCTACCGTAATAGCCCATACTCCATTTGTTAGGGATCCAATGTGGGGATTCTGCCAGTTGCTGAGTGTATCTATTGCAATTATGCATTCTGGAACTGGGGAAATCACTACAGGATAGGTTTGGGGACCCACTGGACCTACTGTGAGACTGACATGAGCTAAGAATCCATTAATAACCTGACCTCCATACAACCCCACTCTGACTGTGGACCACGGTGAGGTTTTGGGTCTCCTAGAATTAGTGTCAGTTCAGAGCCCGTATCAGTAATCCCTGAAAAGTCTGATTATTTCCTTTTCCCTAATGAACAGTCATTCTTGTAAAAGGTTGTAGATCCCTTTGGGGACTGCTGGGAGAAAGATTAACAGTATAAGTTTTTGGCAGTATATTGGAGTCCTTCCTCAAGGGGACCCGGCCTCCCCTTCAATCAAGGGATTGTGGGTCTGGAAACTCGCTCAAGTCTGGGAATTGATTGAGGTGCCATGACTCTCTATTCTGGAGATTGGAGTTAGATTGTTGTTCACTTGACCTAGAATTCATCAGCTTGTACAGATCAAGTAAATATTTAGTAGATTTCCTATCTATTTCACCCCTAGGGACACCATGACTAAGTAGCCAATGCCGTAAGTCCATATGAGTCAGATTATTATTACTGCTTTGACTCTGCTGTCCATTACGGTAACCACACCCACCTTGTCTTTGTTGGTTGATTGCTGCCACTTGGCCCCTACTACCATGGGCTCCAATCAGCCCTATTGAAGTTAGATGTCTTAATTGAGTTAAGTCAGTACCCACTGTCAAGTCTGACGTAAATAAAATAGCAATCACAGCAGTCTTCAAGGATGCTGGGGCTCCCTTCGCAAATTTGTTCCTCACCACTGTGGTAAAAGGTGTGTCCCCTGGGTACTCCATGTGTGAGTCTGTGGGTCTAACTTGATAAATCTACTTTAGCATGCCAGTTTCCCTTTTGGATACCTTCTGCAGTATACCTAGGCAGGTCTGGTACTTCAATTTTATTTAGTGTAGGCCACCACGTAACCCATGCTTCAGTGGCTCAACCAAATAAACTATTAGATCCTTTCCTAACTTCTTGATCTGAAACATTGAATGAATAATCTGTGCTAAGTGAGCCATGTCAATAAACCCAGACTGATCCATCTTTATGTTCCTTGCACCATTATCCCATACCCTTAATAGCCATTCCCACACATATTCCCCAGGTTTCTGTTTGCACATATTAGAAAAGTCAAGCAGTTCTTTCAGAGTGTAGCGTACCTCCTACTGGGTCACGCTTTGTATTTCACCTTTTGGGGCTTTCTGGGACTTAATCTGTTATAGGTCTAGAAGCCAAAATTGGAGAAATTTTTTGAGAACATTCAGCATTGTCTTGTAAAGCATCTGCCTTAGGTGATGTCCCAGGCAATGATTCAGACAATGATTAGATGCAGCTGGGTTAATCTCATTAGATCAGAGTGGAGGGGCTAATGGTTCTGTTGGTAGGAGTGATTCAACGGAATTTAGGGGCTCAGTGTCTCCAGCTTGGTGATTATCTGCCAGTATGTCCCCATCCCAGGTTTCAGGATCCTATTTCTTTCCCAATCAGTGCCCTCATTTTAACTTCAGACACATCTTGAGTTTGGCACTTGAGTTGACGTGGTAGTTCGGTCACTCTTACAGTAAGACTATGGGTTTGGTTTTTGGCAACATCAGCTCTGTTATTACAAGACAAGGCTTTCTTTCAAGGCATAAGTGGAAACTGAGGTTGTTTATGCACCACTTGAGCTTCGACTCTAAAGCCCTGAGCTCATCTCTTTCTTTCACCAATTTGTCTAGCAAAAGTAGGACCAACCAACAAGCTTCATTATACTTCTCATTATGACAAAATTGTAGAAAAGTATCATACATGCAATCACCCAGAGCCTCGTCTTTCATCAATACCCGATCTATTGGTGGTGATATTTTGCATATTTGAATTATCACCTCATGCCATAGATTAGCAGTACCCTCTTTACTACTGGAAACAGAGTCATCAACATCTTTAAGACTAACCAGACTTGAGAACAAATTTAGAAAATTCATCTTTACAATTTTGTTTCTCTAGAACCACTCTCGGTATCAAATGTCTTAGGCTAGGCTCTCTAGAGAAGCAAAACCAGTGAAGTGTATATATATATGTATATATATATATAGAGAGAGAGAGAGAGAGAGAGATTTATATCAAGGATATGGCTCGTGCAGTTGTAGAGGCTGCAACATCCCAAGTCTGTGGTTCAGGAAGGATGCTTCTGACTGACGTAGCCACAGGGGCCAGCGACCCCAAGATCGGCAGGCCAAAGAGCAGGGCTGTTGTTCACAGGCTGTGAAGATCAATGAATCCCAAGAGTGGCAGGCAAGACTGCAGGTAAGCTGCTAGCTCAAGTCCCAGGAACCAGAGGTCAGGCGAACAGGAGCCAGCTGCAGGATCCAGGACAAGCAAAAGCCCCAGCAAGGAGAGCAGAAATTGCTAGGTGGCGGAGGCTGGAGAGATGAAGGCTTAGGGGGGTGGTGAGCTGCCACAAGGCCCCGCCCCCATCGGTACCACCTCATAGCAGATCCCATCATGGAGGTGATCACATATCAAATCTCGACAGGAAAGTGATCACAACATTGTACAACTGCCAGAGCACTGAGGATCATGGCCCAGCCAAGTTGACACATAGTCTTAGCCATCGCACCCCACAACCTCTCAGCCAGAATGCTGGACTCCTCTTCCTTCCCCCTTTTCCTCATTCTCTCTTTCCTCTCAGTAATAAAGAACGATGATTTGATTTCTAAATCTCTGAGGTCTGCCCTCTCTTCCCCACTGCCTTAGTTCAGACCTCCAAACTCTTAAGACGCCTCCATACTTGTGTCTCTGACTCCAGTCCTTTACCATTCCTATTTGTCCATGATCTCCCTAAAAGTTAAAGTTGGTGACAACACTCCCCATTGCCTACAGCAGGATTTCTCAACTTCAACACTTAGTGGCATTTTGGGCCAGATAATTCTTTATTGTGCAATGTTGTCTTATGCACTGTATGTTTAGCAGCATCCCTGGCCTGTACCCACTGGATGCCAATGGCAACTACCCTGCCCCCCAGTTGTGGCAGCTAAAAATGTCTCCAGACACTGCCAAGTATCCTCTGGGGGGCAAAATCACCCCTGGTTAAGAACCACTGGCATACAGGATAAATGTCAAACTCCTGAGCAATACTATCTCAGAATTTTCCTGACCTTGCCTTACCTAATCAGCTTCATCTCATTCCACACAGTCCTACACTGCAGAACTATGGATAGTCCATTTTCTTGGATAAGAAGACACGATATCATAAAAATGGCAATTCTCCACAGATTAATCAATGCAATTTCTCTCAGTTTGAAAACCAGGCCCTTGATGATCTAGTTCCCTGATACTTCTTGGCTTTATGTCCTACTGCTTTCTCCCTTAGGCACTTGGAGAGCTTATGCAGGGAGAAGAAAGTGATTAAGTCCAATTTATCTACTATTTTTTTTCATGGATTGTGCTTTGGATGTGATATAAAAAACTCATTGCTAAACCCAATGTAACAGAATTTTTTCTATGTTCTTCTAGAAGCTTTTCAGACTTAAATTTTACTTTTATGTCTATAATTCATTTTGAATTAATTTTTCTATAATGTGTGATGTATACATTCATTTTTTGCGTATGATGTCTGATTGTTCTAGCACCGTTTGTTGAAAAGATATCATTTCTCCATTGGACTGCCTTTGTGCTTTTGCCAAAAATTAGTTAGCTACATTTGTATGGGTCTATTTTTGGGCTCTCTATTCTGTTCTATTGTCTATCAATACCACATTCTTGATTACTGTAGCTTTATAGTAAGTTTTGAAGTTGAATAGTGTGATGGTTAAGGTTGTGTGTCACCTTGGCCTGGCCATGATTCTCAGTGGCTTGGCAGTCATCCAGATCGTAGCTGGAAAGCCTCAATCTTGTATCATTAAATATGATGTTAACTATAGGTTTCTAGTCTTAACTGCTGAGAGTCTTTTATTTTTATTTTTTATCATGAATGGATGTCGAATTTTGATGAATACCTTTTCTGCAAGAATTGAAATGATCGATTGGTTTTTATTATTATGTTCTTTTTTTGAAAATGATACTGTGTTTTTGGTGAAAGTTTACACAGCAAGTTAGGTTTCCATTTGACAATTTCCACACAACTTGTTCAGTGATATTAGTCACATTTTTCACAATGTGTCAGCATTCTCTTTCATTGTGTTCTCGTTGTTCCATTTCCAGTAGTCTAGTTTCCCACCCCTCCTTATCTTCTCATCTTTGCTTTAGAGTAAATGTTGACCTTTCGGTTTTGTACAAATGATGTTTTAGTAGAGCACCATTCTTATGGGTAATATCCTTTATTTTGTGTGCCACTCTGCTGTTTTGCTAAAAGGTAATGTCAGGATAGTTTCAGTTCAAGGTTTAAAGAGTATCTCAGGGTGATAGTCTCAAAGAGACCTCTGGTCTCAACTAGTTCAGTTAGTCTGGCCTTTTTTAAGAGTTTGAGTTTTGTTTTACATTTTTCTCCAGTTCTATCAAGGACCATCTATTGTGGCCCTGATCGGAATGATCAGTGGTGTTAGCTGGGCACCATCTAGTTCTTCTGGTCCCAGGGTAGATGAGGCCAGGGCTGTCAGCCCTATAGATTTGTTTCTTCTTTGAAATTTTGGTTACCTTCTGACTCTTTTGCTCCTGACGAGTAGAGACTAATAGTTGTATATTAGATGGCTGCTCACAAGCTTTTATGACCCCACACGCTACTCACTTTACTAGGATGCAGAACTTTAGCTTTGTGAACTATAATTGTGCCAATTGACTGAGCTGTCCCATGAGACTATGGTCCTAAGTCTTCAAACCAGGAAACCAGTCTCGGGAATTGTTTGATTATATCTGAGGAGTATCTGTAGTGTGTCTTCAGTGAATATATGTGTCTGCACACACATATCTGTATTTACATGTATATATAGATACATTTAAAGAGCCCTAGTGGCACAGTGGTTAAAGTGCTTGGTTGCTAACCATTGAAAGGTTAGTGGTTCTAACCTCTGCAGTGGAAAGATGTGGCAGTCTGTGTCTATAAAGATTTTCAGCCTTGGAAACCCTATGGGGAAATTCTACTTTGTCCCACAGGGTCGCTATGAGTCAGAATCAACTCGATGACAATGGGTTTGGTTTTGGTATAGATACTTCTGTCTGTTCTCATATATGTATACATCTGCATCTACTTGTATACCTATATGCCTATACCTATCCGTATGTGATCTTATACTTGTTTTTTAGTCTTTGTTGGAGTTATTGTCATCTTATATATGTCAAATCCTTTACTACCAGCATTCTTGTTCAAAGCACACAGCACAGAGTACACAGCACACTGCATATTGCACAAAGAAGAAAGCACACAGCACCCAGCATACTGTACACAGCACATGGCATGTTGCACACTGCACAAGGCACACAGTTCACAGCACACTGCATGCTGCTTGGAGCACAAAGCACACACTATACAACACTCAGCACACATCACACTACATGCAGCACTCAGCAGAAAGCCCGCAGCACATAGCACATAGCACACTGCAACAGCAGACTGCACACTGTACACAGCAGAAAGCACACTGCGAACTGCACAATGTACACTGCAACCCACAGAATGAACACAGCACACAGCAAACTGCACACAGCACGCTGCATACAGTAGAAAGCACACATCACTTGGCACACTGCACACACCAGAAAGCACACCGCACAAAGCACAAGGCACACTACACACAGCACACTGTACACAGCAGAAAACACACAGCACATAGCACACAGCTAACAGCAAACAGCAATCTGCACACTGCACACAACACACTTCACATTGCTCATTGTACACAGTACATGTCACACTACACACAATGTACAGCACACAGCCCACATCACACTGCATGCAGCACTAAGCAGAAATTTTCTTCACTCAACATTATTTAGAAAAAATTCATCCATGTTGACTTATGTAGTTATTGGTCATTCATTTTCACTGTTATGTAATATTCCATTGTTTCACTATACCACAGCTTACTTATCCATTCTGCTGATAATAGACATTTTTCCACAATGAAAGAATGTTGCTAATATTTCAGTACTTGTGTCCTGGTGCACATGTACTCATGT
The DNA here is from genome assembly GCA_030035585.1 of Dugong dugon. Classification (NCBI taxonomy): domain Eukaryota; kingdom Metazoa; phylum Chordata; class Mammalia; order Sirenia; family Dugongidae; genus Dugong; species Dugong dugon. Next base: position 60,389,226 of record CM057482.1, read on the forward strand.
TTCTGTGGCTATTGGGGGCCATAGGGTTGGACCTATCTATACATATTCAACCTTACTGGGTAATGCCAACTGTTTTCCGAAGTGGTTGTACCAGTTTATACCACCATCAGCTGTAGATAAGAATTACTGTTGCTTTACATAGTTGCCAACACTTAGTATTTATTGACTTTAATATTTGTCTCCACCACTCGTCTCTTAGAGTGTCATACTGTGGTGGATTGTGACTTGAAGAAATCCATATTTGTGCCCATTCCAAAGAAAGGGGATTCAATGGAATGTGGAAATTATAGAACAATATCATTAATATCACATTCAAGTAAAATTATGTTGAAGATAATTCAAAAATGTTTGCAATAGTACATCGACAGGGAAATGCTAGAATTTCAAGCTGGATCAGAAGAGGACATGGACCGAGGAATATCGTTGCTGATGTCAGATGGGCCTAGGCTGAAAGCAGAGAATATCAAAAAGATGTTTACCTGTGTTTTATCGACTATGCAAAAGCATTTGATTGTGAATCATAACAAATTATGGATAACATTGCAAAGAATTGGACTTCCAGAACACTTAATTGTGCTCATGCAGAAGCTGTACATAGACCAAGATGCACTTATTGGAACAGAACAAGGGGATACTGCATGATTTAAAATCGGGAAAGATAATGCATCAGGGTTGTATCCTTTCACCATAATTATTCAAGCTACATGCTGAGCAAATAATCGGAGAAGCTGGACTATATGAAGAACACAGCACCAGGATTGGAGGAAGATTCATTAACAACCTGGAATATGTAGATGATACAACCTTGCTTGCTAAAAGTGAAGAGGACTTGAAGCACTTACTGATGATCAAAGACTACAGCCTTCAGTGTAGATTACACCCTGACGTAAAGAAAACAAAAATCCTCACAACTGGACCAATAAGCAACATCATAAACAGAGAAAATACTGAAGTTGTCAAGGATTTCATTTTACTTGGATCCACAATCAATGCCAATGGTAGCAGCAATCAAGAAATCAAACGATGTATTGCATCGGGCAAATCTGCTGCGAAAGACCTCTTTAAAACGTTGAAAAGCAACGATATCATGTTGAGGACTAAAGTGCGCCTGCGCCAAGCCATGGTATTTTCAGTTGCCTCATATGCATGCGAAAACTGGACAATGAATAAGGAAGACTGAAGGACAATTGACACATTTGAATTAGGGTGTTGGTGAAGAATATTGAATATACCATGGACTGCCAGAAGAACGAACAAATCTGTCTTGGAAGAATTACAGCCAGAATACTCCTTAGAAGTGAGGCTAGTGAGACTTTGTCTCACTTACTTTGAGCATGTTAATTATTTTATATAATAATTACTAATTGCTTAGTAATTATTCTGCTTAGTAATTATATAGAAAAGATAGTGTATGTATATCTTAAATTTGAATAGTTAATATGTAACTATTTTCTCTTTCATATTTTTTCTAGATTTCTTTTTACTTTTGTGGAAATATACACAGCAAGGATATACCATTTCATCAAATTCTACCTGTCCAGTTCATTGACATTAATTACATTCTTCAAGTTGTGTGTCCATTCTCACTATTCCTTTCCAAATTATTCTACCACCATCAGGTTATAGTCGCTGCTCCTTTAGCTTCTCATCTAACCTTTTGAGATGCTGTTGTCAATTTCTTCCCACACAGATAAATCTTTGAAAAAGCACAATGCTCAAGGCAGACATCTTTACTAATTAAGCTAAACTGTTGTCTTTCATACTTTTTTAATGTATTAAATTTCTTGACTGAAACCTTCTAAATAGTTGTAAACGTATCTGTTTAATCACACAGAACTGAAGCCTCAAGAAAAGGATTTTTTTTGAGCACCAGAATTATTTAGAAGATGTCTTTAATTATCCCCCCTGAAATACTCTCCCTCGTCAATCATCAAATCTGTGTTTTCAAGGATGAGTTCTAAGATGCCTACAAAGTGAAATATTTTATTACCCCTCCCATTATCTCTTTTTCAATCTGCCTCTTTTAAAATTTAAATTTTTTTTAAACTTTTAAAATTTTTTCAGCACTGTAGTTCATCTTAAATGGGAGCACTACATTACCCTGAGGATCAAGGAGCATTCAGGGATGATTATTCCACTCCTGGTGACTCTTCTACTTTGTTCATGTCACTGAGACAGCAGTCGAAATTTGGCTGCCGGTGCTGTTCATCTTTTATTAGCCTTTGACTTAATACATAGTAATCAATGCATAGTGACTCTAAGTCACATTAGGTCTTAGGTTATTAATGCTTTTTCAGAGTCTGTATAAAACTTACTCCTAACACCAGAGCTGCTTAATGGACCTGTGACATAAACCATCTCCCTAGGGGTCCATCTTCAGCAGAGATGTCCAAGCATATCTCTTGTAATCTGCATGTAGATAACAACTCTTAGTTCAATTAAGTTTGTCCTCTTTCAAACAGAAAACCAGTGTTATATACTAATAATACTGTCGTTTTCTTGACCAAGAAAAGTCTTTAACATTTGGATCTCTTTTGTTACTGTGAGAGAGAGCAGTTCAATATCATTAGCACAAAATACAGTAAAACTTGCGAAAGCCAGAACCTGTGTAAGGCAGAAACCTGTCAGAGAAGGAAAACTAAAATATTTTCCAGTAAAAGAAATGATAGAAAAGTGGTAAGACTGCACCCTGTCAAAGGTGAAAAACTTGCGAGACTGGAAAAAACAAGGCAGTCCTGTTGAGTTCCAGCTTTCACAGTTTTCACTGGTAATCGTTCATCTGTATTTAAATGTAATTTTAAGTAATCCTGTCTAAATTCAATTTGTTCCATTATTTGAGGCTGCAGTTTATAATTAATCCCATCTAAATTCAGTCTGTCAGTTATTTGGATCCGTATTTTATATCTAACTCACTCATTACAACAGAGCTTCTTTCAAAATTAGAAATTCCACAGCAACTGTCTTAGGCTGGGTTCTCTAGAGAAGCAAAACCAGTAAAGCATGTAAATATATATAGAGACAGACTTATCAAGGAAATGGCTCATGCGGTTGTAGAGGCTGGAACATCCTAAGTCTGTGGGTCAGGATAAGAGTCTTTTCCCGATTCACATAGCTGCAGGGGCTGGTGAAACCAAGATCGGCAGGTCAGAGAGCAGGGCTTTTGCTTACAGTCCATGAAGATCGACAAATCCCAAGATTGGCAGGCAAGATTGCAGGTAAACTGTTAGCTCAGGTCCCAAGAACCAGAGGTCAGACTAACAGGAGCCAGCTGCAGGATCCAGAATGAGCAAAGCCTTGCCGTAATGTCCACTTATATTTGATGCAGGCTGCTCCCTCAAGGAAACTCCCTTTCAACTGATTGGCTACTCACAGCAGATCCCATCATGGAGGTGATCACATTATATCAGATCTCATCATGGGAATGATCACAACATCATACAACTGCCAAACCACTGAGAATCATGGCCCAGCCAAGTCGACACACAACCTTAACTAACAGAAGAACCATGAGTTTTTATGAGTTAAGAATGATTATCTGGTATTATCTGCCATTAGTATTTTTTTCAGGTTAAAGTTGTTGCTTTTAGGTTAAATGATGCCAAGCTTTAGCTTTCCAGCTAGGAGAGAATCTTTTGTTAAAGGGGTGTAAAACTTATTCTGAGAGAAAATAAAGAGATTCCATGCAATTCACATCTACGTTGAAGTCTGAATTATTTCAACTGGGAAGCCTCATATAAAAGCTAATGCTGAGCTTAGGTGTACAGAATGGCAATCAAAGAATTACATTTCCTTACCTGTTTGGCTGCAGTTTAGTCCCTCTCCTTAAAAAAAAAAATAAATTGGAACATACTTAAAATAAGTGAAAACAACCATGATCAATCTGTTTAAGGTACTATATAAAGTAAGAAAGTATTATGCAACTTTGTTCAACTTCTTGATGTGTATCCTTCCAGATATTTTTCTTATGCTTATAGTAATCAACAGAGATTATTTATATTAGTGTGGGTTCTTTCTAACACTGGGTGGGATTCATAATCCACTTGCAGTGGTTTGTTTCCTTTCAAAATTATTAGGATGAAGTTAGATTTTTACAATTTATAATATTTTTCTCAAGGGATTCAGCCTACTGACTATTGTCCTATATTTAAACTTTTCACATTAACTCAAATAAAGAATGCTTCCAAGTGGGGAATATTGTACTTTTTAAAAAGATTTCTACATTAGGATCCCAATATACATTGGGAACCCATCTCTGCTTTGGAAGATACTTGTGGTTAGCCCTGGCTGACCAGTCTGCTCCCTCCTGGAACTCCATGAACACAATGCCGGGTATCAGATTTGCTGCTGAGCCCCTGAATCATTCCTCTCTCCGCAGCACCTTTTCATTTGTACAATGGCACAGAATCTACAACCATGACTAAAATAATGATAATGAGAGATTATATTATCTTGTATGACAATTATTCTTTCTGAACTAGGATTTAATAAAAAATAATGTGCAGTACTTTGCTTCTTAATAGCGTTCTTAATGCCTTTTAGTAATGCATCGTTTTAAAATTTAAATTAGTTCCATTTAATTAATTTACAAAGATATTTGACTAAGATGTTCTATATTTTAGACTTCTTTTTTTTCATTTTTTGAATCTGTGATTTAGTGCCTGCCACTAATTTTGGAAAATTCTCAGCTATTACCTCTACAAATATTTTTTCTGACCTGTTTTTACTTTCTTAGACTTCAATTACACATTTATTAGACTGTTTGATAGTGTCCCACAACCCATGAATTCTGTACTTGTTTTCCTTTTTTTCTCTTTGCATTTCAGTGTGGACAATTTCTATTGATCTGCCTTGAAGTTCACTGATTGTTTTCATAGCTACGTTAAATCTGTTAAGTAGTTAAGGGTTTCTTTATCTCTGATTTTGCATTTTTTATTTTTAGCATTTTCATTTTACTCTTTCTTTATAGTTTCAATCTCTACTGAATTTTTTTTTTTTTTATCTAGTATGTTGTCTGACTTTCCCACTCAATCCTTTAACATAGTAATGGTAATTATTTTAAAGGGCCTCTGAAAGTTCCAGTGTTCCATTCATCTCTGGGTCTGGTTCTGGTTTTTGTTTGGAAGCTGGACATGTATGTAGGACAGCAGAGACTGAAGTAAATAGTATTTACATTTTTAAGTGGGCATGCCTCTCCTTCTGTCCAATGGGAGCAGGGATAGTGGCCACTAACGTAGTAGCTTGCACTGGGGTACTAGCAGAAGTAATGAGAAGTGGTTGGATTGGGGATTTTTTTTCTTTTTCTTTTTTTTTTATTCTGCTTTATGTGAACATTTACAGCTCAAGTTAACTTCTCATACAAACATTGATACACATTGTTATGTGACACTAATTGCAATCCCTATAATGTGACAGCCTGCTCCCCCTTTCCACCTCGGGTTTCCTGTGTCCATCCAACAGCTCCTGTCCCTTCCTGCCTTCTCATCCTCCCTCTGGATAGGCGCCTATTTGGTCTCATGTATCTGCTTGAACTAAGAAGCATGCTCTTCACGAGTATTATGTTTTATAGTCCAGTCTAATCTTTGTCTGAAGAGTGGGCTTCAGAAATGATTTTAGTTCTGGGTTAACAGAGTATCCGGAGGCCATGGCTTCGGGGGTTCCTCCAGTCTGTTAGACCATTAAATCTGGTCTTTGTACATGAGTTTGAGTTCTTCTGCACACTTTTCTCCCACTCTGTCAGGGATTCTTTCTTGTGTTCCCTGTCAGGGCAGTCATTGGTGGTAGCTGGGCACCTACTTTTTCTGATCTCAGGCTGATGGAGTCTCCAGTTTATGAGGTCCTTTTGTCTCTTGGGCTAATATTTTCCTTGTGTCTTTGGTGTTCTTCATTCTCATTTGCTCCAAGTTGGTTGGTACTGACTGATGCATCTTAGATGGCCACTTGCAAGCTTTTAAGACCCCAGACACCACTCACCAAAGTGTGATACAGAACATTTTCTTAAACTTCGGTATGCGAATTGACCTAGATGTCCCCGGAAACCATGGTCCCCAGCCCCCAGCCTCAGCTATTCTGTCCTCAAAGTGTTTGGTTGTGTTCAGGAAGCTTCTTAGCTTTTGGTTTAGTCCAGTTGTGCTGACTTCCCCTCTGTTGTGTGTTGTCCTTCCCTTCATCTAAGATGATTCTTGTTGCCTTAGTCATCTAGTGCTGCTATAACAGAAATACCACAAGTGGATGGCTTTAACAAAGAGAAATTTATTCTCTCACAGTCCAGTAGGCTACAAGTCCAAATTCAGGGCACTGGCTCCAGGGGAAGGCCTTCTCTATCGGCTCCAGAGGAAGGTCCTTGTCATCAGTCTTCCTTTGGTCTAGGAACATCTCAGCGCAGGAACCTCAGGTCCAAAGGACACACTCTGCTCCCAGTGCTGCTTTCTTGGTACGAGGTCCCCATATCTCTGCTTGCTTCTCTCTTTTATATCTCAAAAGAGATTGGCTTAAGACACTAATATATTGACCTCATCAATATAACTGCCACTAATCCATCTTATTACGTCATTGTGTTAGCATTTCTAACATAAGGAAATCACATCAGATGATAAAATGGTAGACAATCATACAATACTGGGAATCATGACCTAGCCAAGTTGACAGATATTTTGGGGGGACACAATTCAATCCATGACACTTGTCTACTATCCAATGAATTTACCTGTCCATCCCTCCCCGCCCTCGTAACCATCAAAGAATATTTTCTTCTGTGTTTAAACCTTTCCTTGAGTTCTTATAGTGGTGTTTAAACCTTTTCTTGAGTTCTTAAGGTGGTTGCATACAATATTTGTCCTTTCGCGACTGACTAATTTCACTCAGTGTAATGCCCTCCAGATTCATCCGTATTGTGAGATGTTTCACAGATTTATCATTGTTCTTTTTGGTTGAGTGATATTCCGTTGTGTGTATGTACCATAATTTGTTTATCTGTTCATCTGTTGCTGGGCAACTAGGTTGTTTCCGTCTGTTTGCTGTTGTGGACAGTCTGCAATGAACAAGGGTGTGTATATATCTGTTAGTGTGACGGCTCTTACTTCTCTAGGATATATTTCAAGGAGTGGGATTGCTGGATCGTATGGTACTTCTATTTCTAGCTTTTTAAGGAAGCACCAAATCGATTTCCAAAGTGGTTACATGATTTTACATTCCCACCAGCAGTGCATAAGTGTTCCAGTTTCTCCATAACCTCTTCAACATTTATTATTTTATGTGTTTTGGATTAGTGCCAGCCTTGTTTGGGTGAGATGGTATTTCACTGTAGTTTTGATTTTCATTTTTCTAATGGCTGATAATCATGAGCGTTTCCTCATGTATCTGTTAGCTGCTTGAATGACTTCTTTGGTGAAGTGTCTGTTCATACCCTTTGTCCATTTTTTAGTCAGGTTATTGATCCTTTTGTTGTTGAAGTGTTGCAGTATCTTGTAGATTTTAGAGATTAGACCCTTATTGGATATGTCATAGCAAAATCTTTTTTACCAGTCTGTAGGTTCTCTTTTTACTCTTTTGGTGAAGTCTTTTGATGAGCTTAAGTGTTAGATTTTTAGGAGTTCTCTGTTATCTAGTTTCTCTTCTGGCGTTTGTGCATTGTTAGTTACAGTTTGTATTCTGTTTATGCCATATGTTAAGGCTCCTGGCATTGTCTGTATTTTTTCTTCCATGATCTTTATCATTTTAGATTTTACATTTAGGTCTTTGATCCATTTTGAGTTAGTTTTTGTGCATGGTGTGAGGTATGGGTTTTGTTTCATTTTTTTGCACATGAATATGCAGTTATGCCAGCACCATTTGTTATAGACTGACTTTTCCCTATTTAACAGATTTTGGGCCTTTGTCAAGTATCAGCTGCTCATAGGTGGGTGAATTTACATTGGGGTTGTCAATTCTATTCCATTGGTCTATGTATCTATTGTACAATTACCAGGCTGTTTTGACTGTTGTGGCGGTATAATATTTTCTAAAATCAGGTAGTGTGCAGCCTCCCACTTTGTTTTTCTTGTTCGGTAATGCTTTACTTATCTGGGGCCTCTTCCCTTTCCATATGAAGTTCGTCATTTGTTTCTCCATCTCATTAAAAAATGTGGTTGGAATCTGGATCAGGATTGCATTGTATCGGTAGATTGTTTTGGGTAGAATCAACATTTTCACAATGCTGAGTCTGCCTATCCATGAGCAAGGTATGTTTTTCCACTTATGCAGTTCTCTTTTGGTTTCTTGCAATAGTGTCTTGTAGTTTTCATTGTATACATTGTTTATGTCTCTGGTTAGATTTATTCCTAAGTATTTTATCTTCTTGGGGGCTATTGTAAATGGTATTGATTTGGTGATTTCCTCTTTGAGGTTGTCTTTGTTGGTGTAAAGGAATCCAACTGATTTTTGTGTTTTTCTTGTATCCTGAAACTTTGCTGAAATCTTCTGTGAGTTCTAGTAGTTTTCTTCTGAATTCCTTGGGGTTTTCTGTGTATAAGATCATATCATCTGAAAATAGAGATACTTGGACTTCTTCCCTACCAATTTGGATGTTCTTTATTTCTTTTTGTAGCTGAATTGCTCTGGCTAGAACCTCCAGCACAGTGTTGAGTAAGAGTGGTGATAAAGGGCGTCCTTGCTTGGTTTCTGTTCTCAAGGGGAATACTTTCAGACTCTTTCCATTTAGGATGATGTTGGCTGTTAGCTTTGTATAAGTGCCCTTTATTACATTGAGGAATTTCCCTTCTATTCCTATTTTGCTGAGAGTTTTTATCGTGAATGGGCATTGGACTTTGTCAAATGCCTTTTCTGTATCCATTGGTAAGATCATGTGGTTCTTTTGTTGTATTGATGTGATGGATTACATTGATTGTTTTTGTAATTTTGAACCATTCCTGCATACCTGGTATGAATCCCACTTGGTCATGATGAATTATTTTTTTGATATGTTGTTGAATTCTATTGGCTAGAATTTTGTTGAGGATTTTTGTGTCAATGTTCATGAGGGATATTGGTCTGTAATTTTCTTTTTTTTGTGGTGTCTTTACCTGGTTTTGGTATCAGGGTTATGCTGGCTTCATAGAATGAGTTCGGTAGTATTCCATTCTTTTCTATGTTCTGAAATACCTTTAGTAGTACTGGTGTTAACTGTTCTCTGAAAGTTTGGTAGAATTCTCCAGTGAAGCTGTCAGGGCCAGGGCTTTTTTTTTGGTTGGGAATTTTTTTTTTTTTTTTGTCTATGGAGCTTACGTGACCTTGACTTGTGAAAGTTGTGCTGGCTTCCGCAATATTCTCTACTGTCTTACCTTTCACCAAAGTTACCACTTCTCTATTGTCTGTTTAGTGTTTTTCCATCCTCACCCCTCCCCTCCCTTGTAACCATCAAAGATTTTTTCCTTTTGTCTGTAAACCTTTTCATGAATTTTTATAGTAGTTCTCTCATACAATATTTGTCCTTTTATGATTGACTTATTTCATTCAGCGTAATGCCCTCCAGATTCATCCATGTTGTAAGATGTTTCACAGATTCGTCAATGTTCTTTATTATTGTATAGTACTCCATTGTGTGTATGTACCGTAGTTCGTTTATCCATTCATCTGTTGATAGACATCTAGGTTGTTTCCATCTTTTTGCTGTTGTGAACAGTGCTGTAATAAACATGAGTGTGTGTATGTCTATTCGTGTGACGGCTCTTATTTCTCTAGGATATATTCCTATGCATGGTAATGCTGGATCATATGGTATTTCATTTCTAACTTTTTAAGGAACTGCCATATCGTTTTTCAAAATTGGTTGTACCATTATGCATTCCCATCAGCAGTGCATAAGAGTTTAATCTTCCTGCAGCCTCTCCAAAATTTGTTATTTTCTGATTCGAGCCAGAAATGCTGCGGTGACATGGTGTCTCACTGTGGTTTTGATTTGCATTTCTCTAATGCCTAGTGATCGTGAGCATTTCCTCATGTGTCTGGTGGCTGCTGGAATGTCTTTGGTGAAGTGTCTGTTCATTTCCTTTGCTCATTTTTCGCTGCATTATTTCTCTTTTGGTTGTAGAGGTTTTGGATTTTCCTGTAGATTTTAGAGATTAAGCCCATGTCAGATTTGTCGTAGCCAAAATCTTTTTTCCAGTCTGTAGGTTCTCTTTTTACTCTTTGGGTGAAATCTTTTGACGGACATAAGTGTTTAATTTGTAGAACATCCCAGTTATCTCGCTTATCTTCTGGAGTTTGATCCTACTGACTTAATCAACCAGAATGAGAGAAACTGTATTTTGGTTTCTCTTTGGTGCAGTGAATTGGAAACATGCACACGCTTACAGCACAAGGTTTACTCACCAAAACTACATCACTTTTGCCGTCCTGTAGTTGAAGAAGAAACAATCTACCTTGTTCTACTTAGAATGTGAAAGGCACATCCATTCCCAGTAACCCAAAGTTCCCGTAGAAAACATCTGAAAACCCGGGGGCTTCACGTACTTGAAAGTGAGAAACTTGGCAGTGTTTTCAAATTCAGAGAACGTATGGGAACAGTGTTTTTTCAAAACAGACAACTTAATCAAGTAAATTAACTTAATCGACTAGAGTGAGAAAACTGTATCTTGGTTTCTCTTTCAGGTAGTGAACTGGGAACATGCGCCTTCTGGCGACACAGTGTTTACTTAGCAAACCTACATCTCTGTTGCCATCCGGTACTTGAATGGGAGAAACTCGCGTTGTTTTCTTGTTTGGAGATTTTTGTCTGTCAGGCACACTCATGGCTGGGCATCACAGAGTGCATCTTGAAAACAATTACACCCCAGATGTCTTCACATATTTGAATGGGAGAAAAGATACATTCTTTACCCAGGTGGAGAATGCATAGGCAACATCGTTGTGCATGTAACACAGAGGGGTTTTCAAACACAGTAAACCCTTCTGACTTAATCAACTAGAATGAGAGAAACTGTATTGTGTTTTCTGCCTGCAGCAGTGAGTTGGAAACATGCACATGGTTACAACAGAAGATTTAGTCAGCAATACCACATTGTTTTCCCTCCCTTTAGTTGAACAGGCAACAATCTGCCTTGTTCATCCTTTAATCGGAAAGGCACATTTATTCTCAGTAATACAAAGTTCCCATAGGAAACATCTGAAAACCCCTGGGATTGAAGTACTTCAATGGGAGAAACTCGACATTCTTTTCCACTCAGAGAATGTATGAGAATAATTGTGGATCGTGTAAGAACTGTTTTATCCATACTGATAATTTAATCAACTTGATTAAGTTAACTGTCTAGAATGAGAAAACTGTATTTTGAATTGTTTTTTGTTCAGTGAATTGGGAACATGCTAGTCCTGGTAACATAGTGTTTACTTTGTAAAACTACATTTCTTTTCCTGTTGTATACTCAAACAGGAGAAACTCGCTTTATTTTCCCCTTTAGATATACTGTTTGTAGGGCACATTCTTAGCCACGCAGCACATAGTTCCTACTGAAAACATGTAAAGCTGCATGGCTTTACTCCCTCGAATGGGAGAAAAGTCAAACTCTTTACCCATGTTTAGAATGTATGCAGAATTCTTGTGCCTGTAACACAGAAGTATTTTCACACACAGTTAGTCCTTCTGACGTCATCTACACAAATGAGAAAAATTGTATTTTGGTTTCTCTTTTATGCAGTGATTGGGAACACACGTGACCTGGTAACATAGTGTTATATTAAGGAAAACTACAACTCTCTTTCTGTTGTATACATGAACGGGTGAAACTAGCATTCTGTTCTCCTTTAGAGAGACTGTCTGTAAAGTACATTCTCTGCCAGGCAGCACACAGTTCCTACTGAAAACATGTAAACCCTCATGGCTTCATTTACTCGAACGGGAGAAAGGTTAAACTCTTTACCCAGCTGGAAAATGTATAGGCAACATTCTTGTGCCTGTAACAGAGAGGGATTTTCAAACACAGTAAATTAGTCCCTCTGACTTCATCTACCTGAATGAAAGAAACTGTATTTTGGTTTCTCTTTCCTGAAGTGAATTGGAAACATGCACGTGCTTACAACCCAAGGTTTAGTCAGCAAAACTACGTGACTTGACATACTTTAGTTGAACGGGAAACAATCAGCCGTATTCTTCCTAGAATGAGAAAGGCACATTCATTCCCAGTAACACAAAGTTTCTATAGAAAACATCAGAACAGCCAGGGAATTGAAATACTTGAAAGGGAGAAACTTGACATTCTTTCCCATTCAGAGAACGTATGAGAAATGTTATGGATTGTTGAGAACTGTGTTTTATCAAAACTGGTAATTTAATCAACTTGATTAAGTTAACCATTTAGAATGAGAAAACTATTTTTGTTTCTTTTTCCTGCAGTGAATTTGGAACATACACGACCTGGTAACATACTGTTTATTAACCAAACTACACCTCTATTTCTGTTGTGTGCATGATGGGAGAAACACGCACTGTTTTCTCCTTTAGAGATAGGGTATGTAAAGTACATTCAGGGTGGGCAGGATAGAGTGCCTCCTGAAAAATATCTAAACCCCATATGGCTTCACGTACTTGAATAGGAGAAAAGTTAAGCTCTTCACCAAGCTTGAAAATGTATAGACAACATAGTTGATCATGTAACACACAGAGATTTTCAAACACAATAATTAATCTTTCTGACTAAATCCACCAGAATGAGAGAAACTGTATTTGGGTTTCTCTTTCTTGCAATGAATTGGAAACACGCACGTGCTTACAACACAAGGTTTAGTCAGCTTTTATTGTCCTTTAGTTGAAACAGTCTGCTTTGTTCTTCCTAGAATGTGAAAGATACATTCATACCCCATAATGCAAAGTTCCCATAGAAAACATCTGAACACCCGAGGGATTGAAATACTTGAAATTGAGAAATTTGACATTCTTTTCCCATTCAGAGAATGTATGAGAATGATTGTGGATCATGTGAGAACTGTGTCTTAACAAAACTGGTAAGTTAATCACCTTGATTCAGTTAACCACCTAGAATGAGAAAACTATTTTGGTTTTTCTTTCATACAATGAATTGGAACATGCACTACCTGGTAACATAGTGTTTACTAAGCAAAACTACGTATCTATTTCTGTTGTATACCTGATGTGGAGAAACTCACATTGTTTTCTCCTTTAGAGATACTGTCAGTAAGGCACACTCTGGGCCCGCAGCCAAGATTGCCTACTGAAAACATTCAAACCCCCCATAGCTTCACAGACTCAAATGGGAGAAAAGTTTAACTCTTTACCCAGGTGGAGAATGTATAGGCAACATTCCTGTGCCTGTAACACAGAGGGGTTTTCAAACACAGTAAGATAGTCTGTCTGATTTCCTCTATCCCAATTAGATAAATTGTGTTTCATTTCTGTTTCTTGAAGTGAATTGGAAACTTACCTCTTCTTACAAAACAAGGTTTACTCAGCAAAATTACATCGCTTCTGCCATCCTTTAGTTGAATGGGAAATAATCTGCCTTGGTCCTCCTAGAATGTGAAACGCACATTCGATCCCGGTAACACAAAGTTCCCTTAGAAACATCTGATTCAAGCACTTGAAAGGGAGATAATTTTCCCATTCAGAGAATGTATGAGAAAGGTCGTAAACTGAGTGGCAACTGTGTTTTACCAAAACTGATAACTTACTCAACTGATTAAGTTAACCAGCGTGAAAGAGAACACTGTATTTTGTTTTGTATTTCAGGCACTGAGTTGACAACATACACGTTCTGCTCACGTAGAGTTTACTTAGTAAAACGACATCTCTATGACTGCCGTATACTTGAATAACAAAAACTCAAATTATTTTTGCCTTTAAAAAATGCTGCATGTAAGGCACATTCTAAAGCATGTATCCTATGCCTTGCAAGAAGGAGGAAACAAAAGAGAGTTGCTCTCAGTCTGGGGGATGAAGTGAGAAGGATTCACTTAGTGTGCTTGAAACTCCCTCTGTGTTACATGGCCAAGAAAGTTGCCTGTGCATTGTCTACCTTGGTAGAGAGTTTGAATTTTCTCCCATTCGAGTACATGAAGCCCTTCAGGGTTTACAGCTTTACAGGAGGCACTCGGTGCTGAGCGGCCAAGAATGATGACTTACAGCCGCTATCCTTGAAGGAGAAGAGAAAGCGCCTTTCTCCCATTCTGGTACACGACAGCGGCAGCACGGTAGTTTTCCTAACTTAACAACTATGTTAGCAGCACGTGCAAGTTGCCAATTCACTGCATGAAAGAGAAAGCAAATTACAGTGTTGTCATTCAAGGTGGTTAACGTAATCAACTTCACTTTTCAGTTTTGTTGAACAAACAGTCCCCACACCACAAGCTGCGTTCTCAAACCTTCTCTCAGTTGGGGGAAAGAGTGGCGAGTGTGTGCCTTTCAAGTACTTGAATCCCCTGGTTTTCCAACGGAGCTTTGCATTACACAGAACGAAGGTAAATTTTGCATTCTAAAAAAACAGGCAGATTGTTTGCCTTCAGCTAGAGGATGGCAGAAGTGGTTCTGTTTTGCTGACTAAAGCTTGTGTGGTTAATACGAACATGTATCCTATTCCCTGCAAGAAAGAGAAATGAAAAGACAGTTGCTCTCAGTCTGGGGGATGAAGTGAGAAGGATTCACTTAGTGTGCTTGAAACTCCTTCTGTGCTACATCCCCAAGAAAGTTGCCTCTGCCTTGACTACATGGGTAAAGAGTTTGTATTTTCAGCAGTTTGAGTACTGGAAGCCCTGCAGGGTTTACAGCTTTCCGGCAGGCACTGCGCGGCCGAGAATGACACCTCACAGCCGCTATCCCTGGAGAAGAGAAAGCGCCTTTTCTCCCGTTCTGGTACAAGATAGCGGCAGCGCTGTAGTTTTGCTAACTAAACACTATGTTAGCATCACCTACAAGTTTCCAGTTCACTGCATGAAAGGCAAAGCAAGGTACAGTGTTATCATTCAATGTGGTTAACTTAATCAACTTCAGTTTTCAGTTTTGGTAGACCAAACAGTCCTCACATCACAAGTTTCTTTCTGAAACATTCTCTCAGTGGGGAAAGAGTGGCGAGTGTCTGCCTTTCAAGTATTTGAATCTCCTGGATTTCAAAGTGAACTTTGCATTACATGGAATGAAGGTAAATTTTGCATTCTAGGAAAAGCAGGCAGATTGTTTGCCTTCAGCTAGAGGATGGCAGAAGCGGTTCAGTTTTGCTGGGTAAAGCTTGTTTGGTTAACACGAGCATGTATCCTATTCCTTGTGAGAAAGAGAAACCAAAAGACAGTTGCTCTCTGTCTGTGGGATGAAGTGAGAAGGATTCACTTAGTGTGCTTAAACTCCATCTGTGCTACATGCCTATGAAAGTTGCCTCTACCTTGTCTACATGGGTAATGAGTTGGTGTTTTTACCCGTTTGAGTACGTGAAGCCCTGCGGGGTTTACAGGTTTCTGGGAGGCATAATGTGCTATGCGGCCGAGAATGACTACTTACAGACGGTATCCCTGAAGGAGAAGAGAAAGTGCCTTTTCTCCTCTTCTGTACAAGAGATTGGCAGCGCTGTAGTTTTGCTAACAAAACACTTAGCAGCACGTACAAGTTCCCAATTCACAGCATGAAAGAGAAAGCAAAATACAGTGTTCTCATTCAAGGTGGTTAACTTAATAATCTACAGTTTTCAGTTTTGGTAGAACAAACAGTCGTCGCACCACAAGCTGCTTTCTCAAACCTTCTCTCAGTGGGGAGAGAGTGGCGAGTCTGCCTTTCAAGTACTTGAATTCCCTGGTTTTCAAAGGGAACTTTGCATTACACCAAATGAAGGTAAATTTGGAATTCTAAAAAAACAGGCAGATTGTTTGCCTTCAGCTAGAGAAAGGCAGAAGCGGTTCAGTTTTGCTGAGTAAAGCTTGTGTGGTTAACACTAGGAAGTATTCTATTCCTGGCAAGAAAGAGAAACCAAAAGGCAGTTTCTCTCGGTCTGGGGGATGAAGTGAGAAGTATTCACTTAGTGTGGTTGAAACTCCCTCTGTGTTACACGCCTAAGTTGCCTCTGCCTTGTCTGCATGAGTTAAAAGTTTGCATTTTCACCCTTTCCAATACGTGAAGCCCTGCAGGGTTTACATCATTCCAGGAGACACTATGTGCTGTACGTCCGAGAATGACACCTCACAGCTGCCATCCCAGAAGGAGAAGAGAAAGCACCTTTTTTCCAGTTCTGGAACAAGACCGTGGCAGCGCTGTAGAATTGCTAACTAAACATTATGTTAGCAGCACGTACAAGTTCCCAGTTCACTGCATGCAGGAGAAAGCTAAATACACTGCTCTGGTTCAAGCTGGAAAACTTAATCAACTTAAGTTTTCAGTTCTGTTAGAAAAAACGGTCTTCACACCACCAGCTGCTTTCTCAAACATTCTCTCAACGCTATATGACTGGCGAGTGTCTGCCTTTCAAGTACTCGAATCCCCTGGTTTTCAGAAAGAACTGCGTCACAAGGAATGAAGTAAATTTGCATTCTAAGAAAACAGACATATTGTTTGCCTTCAGCCAGGGAACAGCAGAAGCAGTTCAGTTTTGCTGACTAAAGCTTGTATGGTTAACACCAGCTTGTATCTTATTCCCGGCCTGAAAGAGAAACCAAAAGAGAAACCAAAAGAAGGTGCTCTCAGTCTGGGCAATGAAGTGAGAAGGATTCACTTACAGTTCTTGAAAATCCCTCTGTGTTACCTCCCCAAGAATTTGCCTGCGTATTGTTTACCTGGGTAAAGACTTTGGCTTTTCTCCCTTCTGAGTACGTGAAGCCCTGCGGGGTTTCCAGCCTTCCGGGAGGCACTCTGTGCTGTGTGGCCGAAAATCCTGAAGGAGGGGAGAAAGTGCGTTTCTCCTCTTCTGCTATAGGACAGCAGCAGCACTGTAGTTTTGGTAAGTAAACACTAGTTAGCAGCACGTACATGTTCCCAGTTCACTGCATGCAGGAGAAAGCTAAATACACTGTTCTGGTTCAAGCTGGAAAACTTAATCAACTTAAGTTTTCAGTTTGGGTAGAAAAAACAATCATCACACCACCTGCTGCTTTCTCAAACATTCTCTCAACGCTACATGATGAGTGGGTGTCTGCCTTTCAAGTACTCGAATCCCCTGGTTTTCAGAAAGAACTTTGCATCACAGGGAATGAATATAAGTTTGCAGTGTAGGAAAACAGACAGATTGTTTGCCTTCAGCCAGAGGACAGCAGAAGCGGTTCAGTTTTGCTGACTAAAGCTCGTGTAATTAACACGAGCTTGTATCCTATTCCCTGCCCAAAAGAGAAACCAAAAGACAGTTGCCCACAGTCTGGGCGATGAAGTGAGAACGATTCACTTACGGTGCTGGGAAATCCCTCCATGTTACCTCCCCAAGAAAGTTGCCTGTGTATTGTTTACCTGGGTAAAGACTCTGACTTTTTTCCCTTTTGAGTACGTGAAGCCCTGCACGGTTTCAGCTTTCCGGGAGGCATTTTGTGCTGTGCAGCGGAGAATGCCGCCTTACAGACGGTATCACTGCAGGAGAAGAGAAACCGGTTTTCTCCCTATCTGGTATACGACAGCGGCAGAACAGCAGTTTTGCAGAGTAAAGACTATGTTAGCAGCAATTGTAAGTTCCGAATTCAGTGCATGAAAGAGAAAGCAAAATATAGCGTTCTCCTTCAAGCTGCTTAACTTCATTCACTGAAGTTTTCAGTTTTGGTAGAAGAAACTGTCTGGACAGCACCAGCTTACTTCTCAAAAGTTCTCTCAGTGGGATAAGACTGGAGAGTGACTGCCTTACGAGTACTTGAATCCCCTGTTTTTCAAACGAAAATTTGCATAACAGGGAATGAAGGTACATTGGGCATTCAAAGCAAGACAGGCAGATACTTTGCCTGCAGCTAGAGGATAGCAGAAGAGGTTCAGTTTTGCTGACTAAACTTTGTGTGCTTAACGCAAGCACATAGCCTCTTCTCTGCCAGAAAGAGAAAGCAAGAGTCAGTTGCTCTCAGTCTGGGGTTGAAGGGAGAACGATTCACTTACTGTGTTTGAAAATCCCTCAGTGTTACATGCCTAAGAGAATTGCCTGTGCGTTGTCTACCTGGATAAAGTGTATGACTTTTGTCCCTTTGAAGTAGTTGAAGCCATTCAGGGTTTACAGCATTCCGGGAGGCATTCTGTGCTGCGCGGCTGAAAATACTGCTTTACAGACGGTAGTATCGCTAAGGGGAAGAGAAACTGTGTTTCTCCCGTTCTGGAACACGAACGAGGCGGAGGGGCAGTTTTGCTGAGCAAAGACTATGTTAGCCCCAAGTGTAAGTTCCCAATTAACCACATGAAAGACAAACCAAAATACAGCGTTCTCCTTCAAACTGCCTAACTGAATCTACAGAAGTTTGGAGTTTTGTTGGAAGAAATAGTCCGCCCACCAGAAGCTGCTTTATCAGAGGTTCTCTCAGTGGATGAAGGCTGGAGAATGCCTGCCTTCCAAGTATTTGAATCCCCTGGTTTTCATAGGGAACTTTGCATAACAGTGAATGAAGTTACCGCT
Source organism: Dugong dugon (assembly GCA_030035585.1). NCBI lineage: Eukaryota > Metazoa > Chordata > Mammalia > Sirenia > Dugongidae > Dugong > Dugong dugon. Next base: position 60,407,759 of record CM057482.1, read on the forward strand.
GGCTTTCAAAGCAAAGCAGGCAGATTGTTTGCCTTCAGCTAAAGGATGGCAGAGAAGTTCTGTCTTGCTGACTAAATTTTGTTTGCTTAGGCGAGCATGTAACTTCTCCCTGCCTGAAAGAGAAAGCAAGAGCTTGCTGCTCTCAGTCTTGGGATGAAGGGAGAACTATTCACTTACTGTGTTTCAAAATCCCTCCGTGTTACATGCCTAAGAAAGTTGTCTGTGCATTGTCTACCTGGGTAGAGTGTATGACTTTTTTCCCTTTGAAGTAGTTGAAGGCATTCAGGGTTTCCAGCATTCCGGGAGGCATTCTGTGCTTCGCGGCTGAGAATACCGCTTTACAGACTGTATCCCTCAGGGAGAAGAGAAACCGCGTTTCTCCTGTTCTGGAACACGAACGAGGGAGAGGCACAGTTTTGGTGAGCAAAGACTGTTAGGCGAGTGTAAGTTGCCAGTTCACTGCATGAAAGTGAAAGCAAACTACAGCGTTCAAGCTGCTTAGCTGAATTTACTGAAGTTTTTGGGTTTTTTTTTTTTACCAGAAACAGTCCCCCCACCACCAGCTGCTTTCTCAAACTTTCTCCCAGTCGGAGAAGACTGGGGAGTGCCTGCCTTGCAAGTGTTTGAATCCCCTGCTTTTCAAAGGGAACTTTGCCTAAAAGGGAACGAAGGTCCTTTTGGCATTCAAAGCAAAACAGGCATGCATATATGCCTTTTATTATGTTGAGAAATTTCCCTTCTATACCTATTTTATTGAGAGTTTTTATCAGTAATGAGTGTTGGACTGTGTCAAATGCCTTTTCTGCGTCAGTTGCGATGATCATGTGATTCTTTTCTTTCCTTTTATTTATGTGGGGTATTACGTTGATTGATTTTCTAATGTTGAACCATCCTTGCATACCTGGTATGAATCCTACTTGGTCGTGGTGTATTATTTTTTTGATATGATATTGAATTCTATTGGCTAGAATTTTGTTCAGAATTTTTGCGTCTATATTCATGAGAGATATTGGTCTGTAATTTTCTTTATTTGTGACGGCTTTGCCTGGTTTTGGTATCAGCATTATGCTGGATTCATAGAATGAATTTGGAAGGGTTGCTTCCTCTTCTGTGCTCTGAAATAGCTTGAGTAGTACTGGTACAAGCTCTTCTGTAAATGGTTTGTAGAGTTCTCCAGTGAAGCCATCTGGGCCAGGGCTTTTTTTGGTTGGGAGTTTTTTTATTAACTTTTCAATCTGTTCTCTTGTTACGGGTCTGTTCAGATTTTCAACATCACTTTGTTGTAGTTTGTGTAGGCCGTGTGTCTCTAGAAATTTATCCATTTCCTCTAGGTTTTCAAATTTGTTGGAGTATGGTTTTTCATAATATTCTGTTATAATCCTTTTAATTTCAGTTGGGTCTGTTGTAATGTCCCCCATTTCATTTCTTATTTGGGTTATTTGTGTCCTCTCCTTTTTTTCTTTTGTCAGTCTGGCCAGTGGTTTGTCGATTTTGTTGATTCTTTCAGAGACCCAACTTTTGGTTTTGTTAATTCTTTCTATTGTTTTTCTGTTCTCTATTTCATTTATTTCTGCTCTGATCTTTACTATTTCTTTTGGTGGTTGTGGGCTTTTTTTGCTGTTCTCTTTCTATTTGTTTGAGTTCTGTAGTTAATGTTTTGATTTTGTCCCTTTCTTCTTTTTTGATATGTGCATCTATTGCTATAAATTGTCCTCTGAGGACTGCCTTTGCTGTGTCCCAAAGGTTTTGGTATGATGTGTTTTTGTTCTCATTTGATTCTAGGAATTTTTTATTCCATCTCTGATTTCTTCTGTTACCCACTGATGTGTAAGCAGGGTATTATTCAGTTTCCATGTAGTTGATTTTTTTCCCTTGCTCTTTATATTGTTAATTTCTACCTTGATGGCATTGTGATCAGAGAAGATACTTTGAATTATCTCAACGTTTTGGATCTTGTTGAGGATTGCTCTGTGGCCTAAGATGTGGTCTATTCTGGAGAACATTCCATGTGCATCGGAAAAGAATGTGTGCTTTGCAGTGGTTGGATGGAGCGTTCTATATATGTCTATGAGGTCAAGTTGGCTGATTGTGCCCTTTAGGTCTTGTGTATCTTTGCTGAGTTTCTTCTTAGTTGTTCTGTCCTTTACTGAGAGTGGTGTGTTGAAGTCTTCTACTATTATCAGTGTTGTTAGAGTTTGTTTTATGTATTTTGGAGCCCTGTCATTGGGTGCGCAGATGTTTATTAGGGTTATGTCTTCATGATGGATCATCCCCTTAATCATTATATAGTGTCCTTCTTTGTCTTTTATGGTAGATTTTGTTTTAAAGTCTGTTTTACCTGAGATTAGAATTGCTACTCCTGCTCTTTTTTGGTAGTTGTTAGCTTGATATATTTTTTTCCAACCTTTGACATTTAATAAATTCATGTCTTTGTTTCTGAGGTGTGTCTCTTGTAGACAGCATACTGGTGGATCCTGTTTTCTTATCCATTCTGTCACTCTCCGTCTCTTTATGGGTGCATTGAGTCCATTTACAGTCAGTGTAATTATTGATAGATGTGAGTTTGTTGCTGTCATTTTGTACTGCTTTTTTTGTGGTGCTGAAGATTTCTTTGTTCTTCTTACTCTCTTGTGCTGAGTTACTTTTGTTTGTGGATTTTTTTTTTCATTTCTTTTGTTTTTGTAGGTTTTGTTTTTGCTGAGACTTTATGTTTTTTGTCTTTATTTTTATGAGTTGGTTTGTTAACTTTCTTTGTGGTTCCCATGAATTTTACCCTTATCTTTCTACATTTCAAGCAGTCTACCATTGGTATCGCCTTGCCTTCCTCTCCATTAGAAGGTTCTATACCTATTCCGTTTATTCCCTCTTTCATTGTTTTGATGTTGTTGTCATTTACTTATTAACTGCTCTGATTCCCTGTTGTATTTCTTTTGGGTTTGGATATTCCTCGAGAGTTCATTTCCTAGATCGGTATCTGGCTCGTACGGTTCTGCGTTCTAGGTTATGCCTGTGAGCTGAAGCTGTTTGTCCTCAGATCAAAGAACTCCCTTTAATAATTCTTGTAAGTTTGGTTTGACTTTTACATATTCCCTTAATTTCTGTTTATCTGTAAATGACCTAATTTCACCATCAAATTTGAACGAGAGTTTTGCAGGATATATTATTCTTGGCTGACAATTTCTTTCTTTCAAGATTTTATATATGTCATCCATTGCCTTCTTGCCTGAATGGTTTCTGCCGAATAATCTGAGCTTAGTCTTATTGTTTCTCCTCTGTATTTGACTTCTTGTTTTTCATGAGCTGCTCTCAGGATTCTTTGTTTGTCTTTGGTTTTGGTGAGTGTGAATATGATATGCCTTGGTGATTTTCTTTTGGGGTCTCTTCTATATGGGGTTCATTGAACTTTTTGGATGGCCAGATTTTCATCTTTCATGATATTGGGGAAGTTTTCTGTCAGCAGTTCTTCAATGATCCTCTCTGTGTTTTCTGTTTTCTCCCCCTGTTCTGGAATGCCAATCTCTTGTAAATTTTTGCTTTTAATTGTGTCCCACATAACTCTCAGGGTCTCTTCATTTTTCTTTGTTCTTTTTTCTGAGTTTTCCTGAAACAGAGTTGTATCGAAGTGTTTGTCCTCAGTGCCACTGATCCTGTCATCCATGGTTTCAAATCTGCTTCTCAGCCCTTCTATGACACTGTTCATTTCTGAAATCTTGTTGTTTATCTTTTGGATTGCTAATTGTTGTTTTTGTATAATTTCTAGTTGTGAATTTATTTTGTCATTTTGTTCCTGCATCATCTTCCTGAATTATTCCAATTTTTTGTCTGTATTTTCCATGAATTTGTCTATTGTTCCCTCATGTTTGTCAGCTTTTTGCCTCAGTTCTTGGAAAATTCCAAGTATTAGAGATTTGAATTCCCTATCAGGTACGTTTAGTGCATTTTCTTCCACAGGAGAGTCATCTGATGTTTTAATTTGGATGGCTACTGGAACCATCCTGCCCTTTTTTTGTAAATGTTTAGATATTGTCTGCTGTTTTTGGGGCATTCAGTAGTTATTTTTCTCGTTTATTGATTGTAGATTTGTTTGTTTCGTCCCGTTTAAAGAAAAAAAATTGACTATGTCTGAGCAGGCGGACTGTGTGTTCTCTGTTGTTTGCTCGTCTGTGCGCTCAATACTTTTCACCTCTTTCTCCAACTGGGAGGGTCAGTCACTCAGATATGGTACAGGAGGGCAGGTCTAGCTAAAGAGGAGTTACTGGGATGGGTTGTTTGTGGCACTTACTACAGCCACCAGGGCGGGTCGGTAATCAGTGCTGGGAAGGTTCCAGTAGGCTGTGCCTGTACTTCTTGGTGGTGTGATGTCAAGCGCACGGTGCAGGTAGACAGGATGCAGCAGGGAGATTGTTATGTGTGGAGCTAAGATGGATATGGGAGAGAGGAGAGAGGAACAGGAGCCAAAAAACATACAAACAAACCAAAAAGAATGCTAGGGGAGCTTGCCATTGGAATGGGGAGATGAGAGACTATGAAATGGAGAAAAACAGAAAGGGGAAGAGAAAGAAAAGAAAATGAATAAATTTTAAAAAATAAAAATAAAAATAAAATCAGAAAGGTTAAAGAACTGCAGATTTCCCAGGGATCCCACCGATGCAGCTATGAGGTCTGGGGAAGTCGCTCTCAGGTGTCACAGTATAGCCTGGCTAGAAGGCATAGAGGTATACAACGCCTGGTATTCAGGGATCAGAAAGAGAAGGAAGATATAGAAAGATGAGAAACTGTGCAGTGAAGAAAGACAAAAAGGGAAAAAGAGGGAAAAGAAAACAAAACAAATTAAAAAGAAAAAAAAAAGAACAAGAAAGGCCACCCAAAAAAATAAATAAATAAACCAACGTAAAAAGAAATGCCTTCAGGGATCCCTCTGCATGTCTGTGGAAGCTGAAGGGGAGTTCCTTGCCACGCAGCTCCGCCTGGCCAGAAAGGGCTCCTAACTCAAGAAAAGGAAAAGAAAACAAATAAACAATTCAAAGCAAACAAACGAACAAAAGCCCCGGGATCCCACCAGTGCAGTAGCCCAGACAGGGAAGCAGCTCCACACTCGAATGGAGCTCCGCAGCCCCTCAGGAGAAAGCAAAGATGCCACACGGAGCCAGGCACTTGAACGAAAGAAGGGGGAGGTGGTGATAGGCAAGCAAGAAATCCAAAGAGGCAGGGAAAAAAAAAAAAGCAACACCAGCAACCAACAAATGGCACTCATAGAGCCAGCTAGTGCGGGCTGGTGTTTCTGGACAAGAGACTGTGTCCGTGGGAAGCAGAGGAGGCCGAGTGTGGGTGAAGAAGTGTGGAGAGTGGGAAAGCGTATATCACAAATTGCTGGTGCTCTGCAGCCCCTCAGGAAGAAGCAAAGGTGGCATAAGGAGCCAGGCACTCAAGTGAAAGGAGGGGGAGGTGGCGAGAGGCAAGTGAGAAATCAAAAGAAGCAGAAAAAAAAAGCAACACTAACAGCCAACAAACGGCACCCAGAGAGCCGCCCGCTTGGGTGTGTGGAATCCAAGCAGCTGGCGCTTCCCGGTCAAGAGACTGTAGCCACGGGAAGCAGAGGAGGCCGAGCAGGGGCAAAGGGGTGGGGGGTGGGAAAGCACACACCGCAAATTAGCCGTTGTTTTGTCTCCCGCTGGATGCTCCGTGAGGCTGCTTTCTCATACCCCCGTTTGCTGGTCTCTGATAGGAGTCCAAGATGGTGGATCTGTGCTGCGTTAGCTGCTAGGGGACCTCTGCATGAATCTCCCCTTGCTCTTCATTCTCTGTCAGTTTTCTCACTCCATTTGGTGCTTGGCTGAGTTCTTTATGTCTTCATTTGATGTTTTAGGGTTTCAGGATTGTTGTATTCTCTGTTTGGCTTAGTTTTTCGGATCTTTGCTGTGGAGGGACGGCGTGGTGCTTCTGCCTAGAGCGCCATTTTTGCACTTAAAAACAGGAAGACTTTTGACGAGAAGGAGTGACACAGTGGCTGCAACAATGGGCTCAAACATAGCAAAGATTGTGAGTAGTGTTTTCTTCTGTTGTACATAGGGTTGCTATGAGTCAGAATCGACTCCATGGCACCTAACAACGACAACAAGCCTCCAAAACTGTGAGAAAAATAATTTCTGGTTGTTAAAGCCACCCACTTGTGGTATTTCTACTCTAGCAGCACTAGATATCTAAGACAATTATCTTTAAGGTGTCAAGACACCTTACAGATTGAATACCGCAGTGCAAAAGTGTGCAAAGAGAATAAACCAACAATTCACAAAACACAATATGCAAAGTACAACAAAAGTTGGGAATTTTAAAATACGGAATCATAGAAAACTTTTTAAAGATGATATTAAGTGCAAACTTTAGGAATTAGACAAACCCAGGTAATTGAATTGAGCTACTACATATTTGTGTTTAAATTTGGACAGGCAACCAAACCATTCTGAATCTCAATATCTTCACCCATATAATAGGGATGATATCCATCCTCCTAACATGGTTGACAGACTTAATCAATATCTGTAAAAAGCTTAGTATACTTCCCAACGGGTAGCTATCACTGGTGATGAGATAAGGATGGTCTTTTCTTCTAATTCTCAAGTGTCCCCATTCCTCATGCACTTCTCAGTCCCCAATTCCACAGTCCAATTTCAGTCCCTTATCATCCCTCACAGCAATCACAAGCTGGCATCTCTATCCTGATATTCACATTGCCCCAAAGAGATCTTTCTGTATTACAAAGGTGAACTTGATCTCCCCTACTATCTCCCCCGCCCCCAGTGATTCTCCACTGGGAAATGAGGCCACATTCCCTCACTTCGTACACAAGATGTGACTCTCTGTGCCCCACCTGCCAGCTCAACTCCCCAACTACCCTGCCGTCACCCACATTGATCTCCATGACATTGAACATAACTTGCAGCTTCAGCAGTGCACCATAGTTTCAATGCACAGAGCACTGATACACCCAATTCCCTTTGCCTGGGTTCTCTCACCCACATGTCCACCTGGAATTTTTTCACACCCTCTCCATCTGGAATCCTCCATCTTGTCTTCCAGGACTCCCTGGACTCATCTCCTTCGTGAAGCCTCTTAATTAAAATCCCCACATGAAGGTGACAACTTCTTTCCTGCACTTAATTTGGATGCTAGGGCTATCATTGTGTCTTGCTTTCATTTAATTCCATGTCTTTTTCCCTGCAAGACTGTGAGTGCCTTTAAAGATATAACAAGGTTTTACATACTTTGTACTCCCCTCCCCTGTGTAGTTTATTTGGTATATAAGATAAAATAGTAGCTGAAGACATTTGTAGTGTATGAAAAAGTGAAAGGATATCGACTCAAAGAAATTGCCAATGAGGAGTGAAAGGGAAGAAGCAGGGAAATGCTGAAATAAATGTAGAGGACACATTAGAGGCATGTCTCCCATATTCTGAGATGGGAAAGCATTAGGATCTAAACTGTTTTTAAAATGAGATATAAAATTTAAAAAAAACAGAAAATATCACAGTGAATCACACATAGCCCACGTACATACAAAATTGTTTAATGAATCTCTTTGTTCAGCTGTGTGTGTGTCTGTGTGTGCATGTCACAGTGATTGGGGTTGGAATTATAAACAGTAATGGGTACCCTCTAATATTGCTGGCAGAATTGTGAAGTGAAAGAACATCTTGAAGAAAAATCAGAAAACAGCTATAAATGTTAAAAAAACAGATATCCTTTGCCATGGATTGAATTGTGTCTCCCAAAAATATGTGTCAACTTGGCTAGGCCATGATTCTCAGTATTGTGTGGTTTTCTCCATTTTGTGATCTGATGTAATTATGCTCCATTTTGTGATCTGTTGCAAATCCTAACCTCTGTATGTTAGCGAGGCAGGATCAGTGTGGGGTCTAACTTGATTCATAGCCTTATGTCATACCTTCAGTCAAGTCACACCCTTACTTAAGACATACCCTTACTTAAGTCACACCATTTATCTTACAAGGGATAAAAAGAGAGAGAAGCAAGCAGAGAAGGGAGGGACCTCACTACTACAAGAAAGAAGAGCCGGAAGTGGAGCACATCCTTTGGACCCAGGGCCCCTGCACTGAGAACCTTCTACACCCAGAGGAATATTTATGCCAAGACACATGGAGGTCTCCAAGGAATGCCAGGCCCACAGATGTTGAAAGGAGACAAGAACATTCCCCTATGGCTGACACAGACAGAAAGCCTTCTCTTAGAGCTGGCGCCCTGAATTCGGACTGCTAGCCTCCTAAACTGTGAGAGCATAATTTTCTGTTCTGTTAAAGCCATCTACTTGTGATATTTCTGTTACAGCAACACTAAATAACTAAGATATTCTTCAACCTAGGTTTTCTTGAACTCAGCATTATCGACATTCTAGGCAAATCATCCTGTACTGTGGGGGTTGTACTCTGAATTGCAGGATGTTTAGCAGGATTCCTGGGTTGTGCCCACTAGATGCCAGTAGCAACCCAACCCTAGTTTTGACAATCAAAATTGTCTCCAGATATTGCCAAGAGTCCCTTAGGGGAGAAAATCACCTCCAGTTGAGAACCACTGTTTTAATAATCCCATAATATTTTTATAGCATTATTCTGGTGATAATTTAACTAGAATATGGAGGAACACAAAAAATTGTAAATGGCACAGCACCACCATGAAATATTATAGTGATTAAAAGTAATAAATGATAATTACACTAGTTGACTGAGTAGTACCTATCATCATAAGGTACTATTGAGTGATTAGAAAAGGGGAGAGAAAAACTAGCAGAAGAAGAAAAAAAAAAGACCACACTAATAATAGAGTGCATTTACAATGTATATTGATTCCATTTATTGCATATTTGAAAAAGTATGCGACTATCTATGTATGCATGCAGAAACAAGATTTAAGAGAAAATAAGAATTTATGAAATACTAACTTAATGGAGAATGAAACCAGGTTAAATATAGTGGCTTCAAACAAGTGTATTAAGCAAAATTGAATTAAAAGCTAAAACTAACTTGTGAGAGGAAAGATATAAAATAATAAAGTGCCATCAACATGGGCACTAATTCAAGATTAAAATAGAAAGGACCTGGAAATAAAACAATATAAAAATACAGATTTTAAAAAAAGTGGGTCAAAATAGTTCAGCCATTGTGGAAAACAGTGTGATGGTTCCTCAAAAAACTAAAAATAGAACTACCACTTGACCCAGCAATTACACTCCTAGGTATATACCCAAAAGACTTGAAAGCAGAGACTCAAACAGATACTAGTATACCAATGTTCATTGCAGGACTATTCACAATAGTCAAAAGGTAGAAACAACCTAAATGCCCATCAACGGATGAATAGATAAACACAATGTTGTACATACGTACAATGGAATACTTGTCAGCAGGTAAGAGAAATAAGGCCTTGATATATGCGACAATATGGATGGAGCTCGAAGACATTATGCTGAGTGAAATAAGTCAATCACAAAAGGACAAATATTGCATGACCGTGATCACTTATATAAAAGGACAAGAACAGGCAAATGTATAGAAACCAGAGTTTCTTAGTGGTTACCAGGGGCTAGAGAAAGGGGGAAAGAAGCAGGTTATTTTTTATGCAGTACTGAGTTTTGGTTTAAGGTGATGGAAAAATTGCATTAAGGGTAGGGTTGCACAGCTGATTAATGCAATTGCTGTCAATAAGTTGTTCACCTGTAAAAAGTTGAATTGGCAAAAGGTTTGTGATAGATATATTTACAACAATGACCAAGAAAAAAAGAGTAGTTGTAGAGGCCATTTATGTACAGCCAAACACCTCATGGGACTTGTTTCCTTGGTTTGGAGGTTTAGGGTCATGGTTTCATGGAACATCTCAGTTAATTGGCCTAATAAAGTGTTTAGTGTTTGTTTTACCTCCTAGTTCGTTGTGCGATGCCTGGGGTCTTAAAAGCTTGCAAGCGGTCATCTATGATAAAACAATTGGTCTCTATTTGCCTAGTGCAACAGAGGAAGGAAAATCTGGAATAGGGGGAGGAAATTGCCAATTGCCCCTTGTGGTGGATTAATTACTTCTGTATATGGCCTTTCTAGCCATGGTCTTGTAACTCCCACCTGGGTGATTAGGTGAGACTGTGTGATAGGGTACTTGTGGCCTACCAAGGGGATTGGTCGGTTTTGCCTTAAGAGAGCCAATTCTAGAGCAGAGAGGAGGGTCCTACCACCACCAAGGAAGAACAGCCAGGAACAGAGAGCATGTCCTTTGGACGTGGGGTCCCTGGGCTAAGAAGCTTCTGGAAGCAGGAGACCAAGAGAGAGCAAGCTATAACCCTAAAAATGCTGAGAAGTGGTGGCAACAGAGACCTGAAAGCAGGAGACAGCTTGGTGGGCTTCCCGGCCCATTGAGAGAGAAAGCTGAGTGCCTTTGGGGAGAGGCCTAGGGCTAGGGAGACGTGTGCCTGCGAGCATGGCTGGGAAGAGGCTACCTTTATGGAAGAACTGTATCTTGAGTGTTCCTGAGCCTGAATTGTAACTGATACTTCCCTAATAAACCCCATAATTGTGAGTACAGTCTGTGAGTTCTATGTGGCTACTGCAATGAATTATCGAACCCAGCAGAGTAGAGAGTGCTGTGCGAGGTACCGTTGGTGTCAGAATTAGTAAAGATGGCAGAGAGAGGAGGCTTGTCTGACTTTCACCTCATGGGATCAGCCTTGTGCTGTTGATCTTGGTTCTCCTCCCCCTTGAGGGGTTAGAGAAGTCAGACACTGTCCTCAAGCTGTTTTTACACCTCTATGAACAACTGCCTCCTTTGTCATGAGATCACAAGAACTGGATTTTGCCTGGCTACCATTACTGAACATTTTGATCAAAGATTCAATAGAAGAATCCTGATCAAAAGGGAGGAAATGAAGAACAGAATTTCAAATTCTCATGGAATCTAGAATTCCTAGATCCATGGAGGCTGGATGAACCCCTCCAACTGTTGCCCTGAGATGATCCTTAAACCTTAAACCAAAAACGTCCCTGGAAGTTATCTTAAACCTAAGCCATAGTTTAGCTTAACTACTAAAGGATATCTGCCTTGAGCATTGTGCTCTTTTCAGAACTATCTATATGGATCAAATTGACAATGGCAACTTGAAAGATTAGATAGAAACCTTAGGGGGCAGTGAGTTTATGTTAATGGAGGTAGAACAACTCAGAAAAGCAGGGTCAGAAGGGTTGCACAACTCAAAAAAACGCAATCAGTATCAATGAATTGTACATGTAGAAACTGTTGGATTGGTGTATGGTTTGCTGCATATATTCTCAACAACAAAAATTTTTTTTAATTAAAAAAAAAAAAAGAAATACACTGCATGCCCCATGGGGAATTTTGGTTTTTCCCTTCCATCACGTGGAGACAAGTGAATGAATAAAAATGTAAGCAGATGAGAAGGCAGAAAGGGACAGGAACTGGGTGAATGGACACAGGAAATCCAGGGTGGAAAGGAGGAGTGTGCTGTCACATTATAGAGAGAAACTAGGGCCACATAAAAATGTGTGTATACATTTTTACATGAGAAACTAACTTGAGCTGTAAACTTCCACTTAAAGCACAATTTAAAAAATGTAAACAGGTTTTTATTTCAGAAAACATCCATGGTATTCTGTATCTCATGGAACAACAAGGAATCAAAGCCATCAAGAGTCCTCACAGGGTATATACTCTCTTATCTTTATTTTACCAGCAACGGTGTGGGGAAGTCTTTTCTTTCAAAGGATTATGTTCTTCCATTCATTAAATGTTGTCTTTATGTCTCCACTCTGTCGCTATTAACAGTGAGAAAAAAAAAGAACATTGAATTTTTTAAAAATGTGGGTAAGAAGCAGAATCTAAAGTTATAATTTCATTCTGTATAAAGACATATGGACTCAAACACGCTTATGAAAGAAAAGGTAAATTTTAGTTGCATGCTAAGGAAGAATGCCTTGCACATGATGGTAGAAGATGATGCTACTTTTAAGAATATATCTAATCATAAAAGACAAAAAGGAATAACAGAGATGTGAAAACAAGCTGACATGATTTGCTAATTCAAACACAAAAAAAAACTTTCTAAGGTTAAAAAACAATAGGATAAGCACAGTATGTAAGACTGATAGATTTGACCACATAAAACTTATAAACTTTCACACATTCCCTCCAAATATACACCTAGAAAAGCACTACAAGGAAACCTGCAAAATCGGTAGAAAAAACCTGAAAGTCTTTGTTTGATAGAATGCAATCAAACAAGAGTAAAAACGCTCAGACCCCAAATCACAAAAGCAAAGGCCTTGAACACTTTGCAATAAAGTAGGTGGCTAACAAAGACACAAATATGTTCAGACTCACCAGTAATGAAATAATTGCAAAGTAAAGCAGGGTGAGAGGCTTTTCACGTATGTGACAATTATTTTTTCATGTGAATACCTAAGCTAAGAGAAGACACTACAAAGAATATGTCTAATGAACACTGTTGTAGGATAATATCTACCTCCATTGGTCTCTTTGTCATCAGTACCTAAAACCAAAACCAGTTGCCCTCGAGTTGACTCCAGCTCATGGCTATCCCATTTGTCAGAGTAAAACTACGATCCATAGGGTTTTCAATGGCTAGATCTTTTCAGAAGCAGATCGCCAGGCCTGCCTTCCAAGGTATCTCTGAGTGAACTCCAATCCCCAATCTTTCGGTTAGCAGCTGAGAGTGTTAACTGTTTGCAACACGCAGAGACTCCTGTTTCATATACCCCATCTTAAAAATAAATGTCCTCACTGCACTGCACATCCACCCACAGCTAATACTCTTATTTCCAACTCCCCTTAACTGCAAAATTCCTTGGACATATGTTTTATTTTTACTGGAACCACTTTACCCTCCTGTCCCCTCTTCTGAGTGGGCTTCCATTCTTATTTCTTAATTGTCAACAATGACCTGTGCACTACTGAGTCCTATAGACACTTTTTAACATATAAATTAATTAGTCAAGCAAGCAAACAAACACTGTGATCTCTCAGCTCTGGACTGAGCTGGACTGGCTCTCAGGTAACCTCAGGTAAATGCTCTCGGTGCCCATTCTCTCTGACTTTTTTCTGCATTATCCTCTGGGCTCTTGGACTCAACATTTCCAGACAGCAAACCTCCAATATTTTGTCAGTGAGGAGGGATACGGGTTCTTAACCATTCTGTGTTTAGACTTCCAGTTAATCCTACTTTTCACCCCACCTGTCAATCACAGGGTACCTGGATCCCCCAGTTCAGAGGTTCTGAGGGATCTGCAGCATATATCAGCTTGTTTATAACGCTATGTGGCTTAGGTTTTGGCTTTGTCATGCTTGCTAAAATGTTCCTACTCATGCATCTACATTCTTGCCTCCTTGACACTTCTATTTATTCTTGTGGTTCATCCTTTTGTTTAATATCTTTTAAGTGGAGTTATGGAAAAGTCATCTAATAAAATTCTTGCATGCATTTTATGTGCTATTTAATTTTGTGTCCTAACAACTGTTTTATGTGTATGTGTGTTTGTGTGTGTGTGTGTGTGTGTATATGCACAGATGATAAGAGGGCATCAGTGTTAGACTGAGGTGAGTTGAGCTTAAATTTTATGCTATTACTATATTTAATCACAATTTATTCTTCTTTACTCCTTTTCACCTCATATTTTATAAGTAGCTTAAGTTTTAAATCTATTTAAGATATTAAATCTATGTCAAAGGAAGTTCCTTTCCAGGAATGAATAGAAACTATCTTGCCTGGAGCATAAAAATTATTTTTCAAAATAAAGCAGGACCACTTTCTTATTATACATGCTGGTGTCCCACCTACTCACATTAGGAAAATCTAAAAAAAAATTAAATAATATAAAATTTATCATGACTCTGTATGTGGACCCCAAAACCCAGGTGTCTGGCATGACTAAAATGGCTGGCCCAGATCTAAATTAAACTCCATTTTGAATTAAACTGCAGCTTAGCTTAAAATTCTTGGCTTCTGGTGCCCTAAAAACACAATTCACCTTCTTGTAAAAGTTTAACTGTTTGTAAGATAGAAAGGTGCAAGGGTTAAGACTTTAGCTTCTACTAGGAATTGCTTATTAAAAGATGTTTGCTAAGAATGTTTACACAGCTTAGTCTAAGAAGAAGGCGTTAAGAAGAACGCATCAGTCAACGTGATCCAGGAGGTTAGGGAATAGAATTGATAACGTTAATGAAGTTTGTAGATTACTGAACCCCCTTGTAATTTCTTGCCATTTTATCCCCTCTCTGCCTTATTCCACCTGATAAAAACATCACTGTCCTTCTGCAATTTGGAACACTACAATGTCCTGCCTGGGTGCTATTGTTGTTATCGCAATAATGCAGATTGGAGCCACTTGCTGCAATAGCCAATTCTGAGACGGGTGAGGTGAGCAGCAAGAGTTTTATTATATACCAATATATAGGAGACAGAGGGGAAGAGATTTCTCCAAAAAACCTGTCTCCCCAACTGGAGATCAGCTGAAGGCTTTTATAGGGACAGGATTATGGGTCTTAGAAGTTTGTTAGTTCCCCCTTGAGGTGGTCATATCTCAGATGAGTTAATCTTTTACTGGTATTCTTGGGGGTTATCTGGCGACATCCTGGTTTTCTTGTCACAAGACGGGTGCTTTGTTTGGTTTTTCATCCTTAGACCATTATCACTTGTTTTCCACCCTCCAAGGAGGAACATCAGTTAATCTTAAACCCTTTGTAGGGGCTGGAACCAGAGAGAAAAACAAGATCATGAGACAATGCGGTGGTTAGCAACGGGGAGTAAATAACAGTGAGCCGAGCCTATGCAGCCTCTTCCAGCGTCTCCCAGATTCACAAATCTCTCTACCTCACAATAAAATGCTTTACTTTCACTTTCTAACAGAATGTAAAAACTGATGCTTCGCTACAACTCCCACAGATGGAACATTATAAAAATTATGTACAATAATTTCATTTTTATTGCCTCATTTCTTTCTGATATGACTTTAAAAATATTCTTAGAGAGTACAGAAACGAACCCTTACATCTATGGCTAATTCATTTTCAATACAAATGTCAGTTCCATGGAATGGGGAGAGGATAGTCTCTTTTACAAATGGTCCTCAGGCAACTCTTATCTCTGTATGCAGAAAAAAAATGAAGCTGGACCTATACCTCATATCATATACAAAAATGAACTCAAAATTCATCAGTGAGCTAAATATAAGAGCTAAAATATAAAACATGTAAAAGAAAATACAAGTTAAATCTTCAAACCAAAAAAAATAAAAATAAAAAGAACCCGGTGCCGTGGAGTCTGACTCATAGCGACCCTAAAGGATAAGAGAACTGCCCCACAGGGTTTCCAAGGAGCAGCTGGTGTATTTGCAGGGCTGGCCTTTTGGTTAGCAGTCGAGCTCTTAACCGCTGCGCCACCAAGGCTCCAGGTAAACCTTCAGGATCTTGTTTTTGGCCATAGATTCTTAGATATGACACCAAAAAGTGAGCAATAAAAGAAAAAATAGTTAAGTTGGGCTTTAACAAAATGAAAAAAGGTTTGTGCATCAAAGAACATCATCTAGAAAGTGAAACGACAACCTACAGAATGGGCGAAAATATCTGGAAACCATATGTGGGGTAAGTGTTTAGTACCCAAAATACATGAAATATCTAAAGAGCTCCTGAAACTCACCAACAAAAAAGACAACCCAATTTTAAAGTGGGCAGAAAGCCCTGGTTCCCAGATCCTCCTACTGGGAATCACTCCCCTCCTGCCACACCCACCAAACTGGCTGTGACCCGGGCGTCACAAGTCGCTGCCCCTCCCCACGGCCCCGCCACCCTCCCCAACGGCCCCGCGGACCGCTCCCCGCCAAGACCACCTTGAGGCAGCGCCGGCGCCTGAGCAACCCGGTGCGGGCGCGGGTCGGGGTTCAGAGGCCCGGGAGGAGGAGGTGAGTCTGCGACGGGATTCGTCCGGAAGCGCGCGGAGGGCGGGCAGCGGGAGCTCGGCCCGGGTCGCTTTGGCTGTGGTTCCGGCCCTTCCCGCTGGCCCTGCGCCGGAGGAGCGACCTGCGTCTGGCGGGCGGTCGCCGCTTGGATTCCCCGCCCCGCCGGGCCTCGTTTCCCGCTCAGGGGCGCCGGGGTCGCACCGCCCGGTCGCCGCCTCCTCCGAAGGCTTTTCCGGTGGGGCCAGGGCCCCCCTCAGCTGGAAGGACCGCGGGGACGAGAGGAGGACGGGGCCCCTACACTGCCTGCCTTTTGACCCCCTGGTCCTCCCCGTGACCTTGGAGATCTTGGCTGCCCCACCCCTCGTTCACTGAGGCTTGAGGCCTGAGGAGTCAGTGGGCTCTTCACAGCCAGCCCCAAACCCTGGCCTTTACCGACGGGTCAGCGGGAATCCCTTAGGCTTGGGAAGGGGGTGACTACAGACACTCTGCGCCCCTTTCTCCTCTCTCCGCTTTTGCCGTGGCAACTAACTTAGGACCTCAAAGCCGGAATGGATGGGGTTCTGCTGGGAGAATCAGCGTCAACTTGTCTGCGTGCCACGTGTTCAGAGGAGGGAGTATGAGACACTTCGTGGAACCACCAACAGCTGCGAGGTTGATGGGATGGTGAAATGGGAAGGCTGTCCCTTGTGTTGGTTCATAGTTGCCCTACGTACAACAGAGACAAAACAAACATGCCCGATCCTGCGTTATCCTTGCAATCGGTACTATGTTTCCACCCCTTGTTGCAGCCCCTGTATCAATCCGTATTGTCCAGCGTCTTCCTCTTTTTCCCTGACCCTCTACTGTACCAAGCATCATGTCCTTCTCCAGGGACTGGTCCCTCCTGATAACATGTTCAGAGTACAACAGACGAAGTCGCCATCCTTGCTTCTAAGGAGCGTTCTGGCTGTACTTGCTACAAGACACATGTGTTTGTTCTTCTGGCAGTACATAGTATATTTAATATTCTTCACCACCGTAATTCAAAGGCATCTTTGGTCTTCTTATTCATTGTCCAGCTTCCATATGCATATGAGACGATTGAAAATACCATGGCTTGTGTCAGGCGCACCTGAGTCCTCATAAACTGACATCTTTGCTTTCTAACACTTTAAAGAAGTCTTTTGCAGCAGATTTGCCCAAGGTAATACCTCATTTGATTTCTTGACTGCTGCTTCCATGGGCATGGATTGTGGATCCAAGTAAAATGAAATTCTTGACAACTTCAATCTTTTCTCCATTTATCATGATGTTGCTTATTGGTCCAGTTGTGAGGATTTTTGTTTTGTTTATGTTGAGGTCCAGTCCATACTGAAGGCTGCCCTGTTTCATCTTAATCAGTTAAATACTTAAGTCCAGTTCACTTTCAGCAAGCAAGGTTGTGTCACCTGCATGTTGCAGGTTTTTAATGAGTCTTCCATCATCTTGATGCCACATTTTTCTTCATACGGTCCAGCTTCTTGATTATTTGCTTAGCATACAGATTGAATAAATATGGTGAAAGGATACAGCCCCAATGCAGCTTTTAAATTTACATCTACGATCCAACACAAATTAATTTTTGTATATAGTGTGAATAATGTAGGGAGTCAAGCTTTTATTTTATTTTTCCATGTGGATAGTCTGTTACTCTAACACCATTTCTTTGATTTAATTCCTTTGGAAACTTTGTGGGAATTTACGTGACTATGTTAATGTGCCTCCATGCGTCTGTCAGTTTGTCATACTGTGGTGGCATGGGTGATGTTGGAAGCTATTCCAAGAGTATTTCAAATACCAGCAGAATCAGTCATGGTGGACAGGTTTCTGTGGAGCTTCCAGACTAAGACAGACTAGGAAGAAGGACCTGGAAGCCTACTTCTGAAAAAATTGGCCAGTAAAAACCTGATGAATAGCAGCGGAACATTGTCTGATATAGTGACAGAAGATGAGCCCCTCAGGTTGAAGGCACTAGAAATGCAACTAGGGAAGTGCTGCCTCCTCAAAGTAAAGTCGACCTTAATCACATGGATGGAGTCAAGCTTTCAGGATCTTCATTTGCTGATGTGACACGACTCAAAATAAGAAGAAACAGCTGCAAACGTCCATTAATAATCAGAGTGGAATGTACGAAGTACGAATCTAGGAAAATTAGAAGTCGTCAGAAATAAAATGGACTGCATAAAGATTGATATCCTAGGCCTTAGTGAGCTGAAAGGGACTGGTACTGGCCATTTTGAATCAGACAATCATATGGTCTAATACGCTGGGAATGACAAACTGAAGATGAATGGTGTCACATTCATTATCAAAAAGGTCATTTCAAGATCTATCCTGAAGTACTACACTGTCAGTGATAGGATAATATACATACGCCTACAAGGAAGACCAGTTAATATGACTATTATTCAGATTTATACAAGAACCACTAATGCAAAAGTTGGGGAAATTGAAGATTTTTACCACCTTATGCAGTCTAAAATTGATCAAACATGCAATCAGGATGCAGTGATAATTACTAGAGATCAGAATGCAAAAGTTGGAAAAAAAGAAGAATTGGTGGTTGGAAAATATGGGCTTGCTGATAGAAACGACAGCGGAAATTGCATGATAGAATTTTGCAAGACTAACAACTTATTCATTGCAAATACCATTCTTCAACATAAACGGCAACTATACATGTGGACCTCATGGGGTGGAAATAACAAGAATCAAATCGACTGCATCTTTGAAGAAAGACAATGGAAAAGCTCAATATCATGAGTCAAAACAAGACCAGGGTCTGACTGCGGAACAGACCATCAGTCGCTCACATGCAAGTTCATGTGGAAGCTAAAGAAAATTAAAAGAAGTCCTCAAGAGGTAAAATAAGATCTTGAGTATATACCATCTGAATTTGGAGACCATCTTAGGAATAGATTTGATGCATTGAACACTAATGACCGAAGACCAGACGAGTTGTGGAATGACATCAAGGGCATCATACATGAAGAAAGCAGAAGATCATTAAAAAGACAGGAAAGAAAGAAAGACCAAAATGGATGTCAGAAGAGACTCTGAAACTTGCTCTTGAAACGTAGAGTAGTTGAAGTGAATAGAAGAAATGATGAAGTAAAAGAGTCGAACAGAGGATTTCAAAGGGTGGCTTGAGAAGGCATAGTAAAATAGTATAATGAAATGTGCAAAGACCTGGAGTTAGAAAACCAAAAGAGAAGAGCGTGCTCGGCATTTCTCATGCTGAAAGAACTGAAGAAAAAATTCAGGCCTCGCGATGCAGTATTGAAGGATTCTATGGGCAAAAAATTAAATAATGCAGGAAGCATCGAAAGAAGATGGAAGAAATACACAGATTCACTGTACCAAAAAAAATTGGTGGAAGTTCAACCATTTCAGGAGGTTGAACATGATGAAGAACCAATGGTATAGAAGGAAGAGGTCCAAGCAGCACTGAAGACGTTGGCAAAAAAACAAGGCTCCAGGAATTGATCAAATACCAGGTGAGATATTTCAATAAATGGATGCAGTGCTGGAGGTGTTCAATCACTGATGCCAAGAAATTTAGAAGACAGCTTCCTGGCCAACAAATGTAAGTGATCCATATTTGTGCCCATTCCAAAGAAAGGTGATCTAGCAGAATGGAGAAGTTATCAAAAAATGTCATTAATATGACACAAGTCAAATTTTGCTGAAGATCATTAAAAAATGGTTGCAGCAGTACATCAACAGGGAACTGCCAGAAACTCAAGCTAGATTCAGAAGAGGACGTGGAACGAGGGATATCATTGCTGATGTCAGATAGATCTTGGCTGAAAGAAGAGAATATCAGAAGGATGTTTATCTGTGTTATATTGACTACGCAAAGGCATTTAACTATGTGGATCATAACAAGTTATGGATAATATTGCTAAAACGGGAATTCCAGAACATTTAATTGTGCTCATGGGGAACCTGTACATAGTCCAAGACGCGATCTTTCAAACAGAACAAGTGGATACTGTGTGGTTCAAAATCAGGAAGGGTGTGTGTCAGGGTTGTATTGTTTCACCATACTTATTCAGTCTGTATACTGAGGAAATAATTCCAGAAGGTGGACTGTATGCATATTGCAATATGAGCATTGGAGGAAAACCCATTAACAACCTGCGTTAATGTAGATGACACAACTTTGCTTGCTAAAGTGAAGAGGACTTGAAGCACTTACTGATGAAAATCAAAGACTACAGCCTTCAGTGTGAATTACACTTCAACATAAAGAAAACAAAAATCCTCACAACTGGACCAATAAGCAACATCATGATAAACAGAGAAAAGATTGAAATTGTCAAGGACTTAATTTTACTTGGATCCACAACCCACGCCTATGGAAGCAGCAGTCAAGAAATAAAGTGACATTGCATTTGGCAAATCTGCTGCGAAAGACCTCCTTAAAATGTTGAAAAGCAAAGGACTAAGGCCATCCCATATGCATGCTAAAGATGAACAGTGAATAAGGAAGATGGAAGAAGAATTGATTTCTTTGAATTACGTTGTTGGCAAAGCGTATTGAATATACCATGAACTACCAGGATAATGAACAAATCTGTCTTGGAAGAAGTTCAGCCAGATGCTCCTTGGAATCGAGGATGGCAAGACTTCATCTCTCGTACTTTGGATGTGTTATGAGGAGGGACCAGTCCCAGTAGAAGGACATCATGCTTGGTTACCTAGAGGATCAGCAAAAAAGAGGAAGACCCTCAATGAGATGATTGAAACAGTGGCTGCAACCATGAGCTCAAAGATAGCAAGGACTGTGAATGGCACAGGACCGGGTAGTTAGTTCTGTTGTACATAGGGGGGCTATGAGTCAGAACCAACTCCACAGCACCTAACAACAACAACAGTGTTAATGTGGGTCAGTTTCGGGACTCTGTTTCATTCCTTGATCTACTTGATTATCCTTACACCATTACACTGTCTTCATTATTGCAGCATTATAGTAAGTTTTCAAAGACTGTCTTTTTTTGTTTTTCCCAAGATTGGTTTGAATATCCACAAAGCCTACGTCTGTCTTCAAACTTATTGATGAAAGACTGAATACTTTCCCCAGTGTAAAGGGGGAAATGAAAACGTGTAACTCAGTAAGCCCAGTGCAATGTGAGAACAGCGACCACTGTGCCTGGACACTCCTGAATGTTCTATTGGAGCAGGAAAGACCAGTGCAGTGGAAGGTATTTTAGAAGACAATGTTCAGTCCACTGTACACGTTACCAGGTAGGGAGATCTTCCTTAAAAGTCACTTCCATAGAGTCATGCTCAACATCCAAATTTAGAGATCAACGTTTCATCCAAATCATGAAATACCACACAGTTAAAAAAAATACACATATATTTTCACACATATATGTGTGCTTGTTATATGCACATATATATGCATATATTTTTAATATCCTTTATTTTTAGAGCAGTTTAAGGTTTTCAGGAGCTATCTACCTTTGGGAAATGCACAATATGTATTAGTATGTTACAGGCTCTGAGAGGTACTGCAGAGTGGTTTACTGAAATCAAATATTCCCAGACATCCACAGCTCGCTCTTTTCCATGGCATAACTAGTACATTTATAGATACACTTTATGTAAATCTGAATATTTTATTGTTTAATGTTCTATAAAACAACTCCCCAGCCAACCCAGATAAACCTGCCAGATCAAGCTGATGAGCTTTTCCTTGAACAAACCCAGAACTAGCTCTGGCAGAAAAGAGAAACCATGTGCTAGGAAGTGTATTTTATGTGTAGTAATGAGCATGCTCAGTTTAATAAAAATATTTCTTCTTCCTATTTGCATGTGGGAGTTCTATGGTAAACTTCTACCTAGATATTAAATACCCAACTCTCAATCACTACTGGGAGAAAATATTTTTTACCAGTGATAACCACAGTGGTTTTCAGTAGAACTTTACTGATCTGGTTTATTAATTAGCATCCTTGTTTCAAGTACAAGAAACTATTCTAGTGATCTTAAGCATAAATTGAAATTCATCAGAAGATAAAGAGGAACCTCACCAAACCCAAGGATAGAAATGCAACGCAAACTTACAGAACATAATGAATCCAGGGAATGACCATTTTGCCTGTCTGTCACTCTCTCTCCCCCTTCATCATTGATCCCTCCCCCGCCCCCGCATAGTGTTAACTATCTTCTGACTTTCCAGTCAATATGGCAGAAAAACATGGCTACTAACAGCTCCGAAGTTTAAGGTTACAAGTTTAACCATGACAAGACACTGAACTCTGATTGACCCATCTTCTGTCAGTTGCCCCATCTGGGCCTGCCAGGAGCCATCCCTGGAAGGCGTTGAACAGTGGACAGGGCAGGGGAGCCATTACCAAAAAAGGGAAAGGGAAGATAGACAACCTGTGTCTACTACATCTGGCAAATTGCTCAAACAAAGCAAAGACAACCCTTGGTTGATCACACACATGCTGCTGATCCCATTATATTAACAATCTAAATATGCCTTCAGGCTGGATCAGAAATCAGTAAACGCTATGAAATGTGCTCACTCCTTCTCAACTAAACACTGACAAAGACATCTTGGGAACAATTAACATCAGCAGCATAGAAAGTGAGAAAGAAGTACTGAAATGGAATTAATAATCTTTAATAAATAATGATCATTCTATGCACACACTAGGAGTCCGCCTTCATTGAGTATTCTATAATTATTAATGAACTAACATTCCTGTGTGCACTTGTCTACAGGGCAACCTCTTATTCTCTCTTCGGATATTGAAGCCTGATCTGAACACATGCCCAGATTCATCTCTGCCACTTCCCTGTGCCCACCAGCAGTTATATAGAATGTCTTGCCCCTTCCAGATCTATAGAACAGATTTACACAACAAAGTATTCATTTCTTTTTTGAAATCCAAATTTAACTGGGTGCCTCTTATTTTTAATTGCTAAAGTTGCCAACCCTACCCAGATCACACTCTGTGCTTTCAATACTCCTTCACCTTGTCACCCCTTTCCTTTTACTTTGGGTACCTTCCAGCAGTGGCCTCTCTTTGATAAAATCATTCTTCAAGAGTGAACTCACATACAATTTTCTCTGTAAAATGTCCCCTGTTTTCCTCAGGTAGTTAGACAATCCTGGGATATTTTTCTCAAATCTACTGCTACACTGAACTGGCTACCTGTCTCCACCACTGGTCATGAGCTCTTAGAGGCCACAACTGGGTTTCAGATATCTTTGTATCTCCATGCCTGGTACATAGTATATACTTCATAAAAGTGAGTTGCAGGAATGAATGAATGAATTTCTTTGTAAATGAACTACTGCTATCACCTATCAACTGCCATCCTGTTTCCCCTTCTAATTCCACTCTCCATCTCCTAAAGACAGTGTTTTTTGAAGTTTAGGCCACTCTTTTGTAGGCAGAAAAATTAAGTTATTGAGTAAAACCAGGATGAAATAGAATCAAGTCAAATAGGGTACAGGGACATGGAGTGGAGTGTAATGGAAACTAAAGTGCTGCACATAGGCTAAGTCTTGTTCATCTTAAGTTTCAGGTGTGTGTGTGTGTGTGTGTGTGTGTGTGCACATGCATGTCTGTGTAGAATGCATTTTTACTGTGGGTGAAAATGTATGAAAGCCACTGTACCAAACCTTAGCTTTGTGCACCTCATGCCTTGTTGGGCACATCAGAATTAGCTGTGATTCTGTGTCAGTATTTCTTGTGATTGCTTGTAACTGCCTTCAGTAATCATTAATGGCACTTCACTTCCTACAAGATTCAGTCCTTAGCTTCACATTCAAGACCTTCCATAATCTGTCCCCGACCTATCACTTAGTCCTTTCTCCCACAGCTCACTCCATTGCACAAAACATCCAGCTGAGACAAATGCTCTGCTCCTTGCCCCTCCCACCCTCGTGAATGTACAAGACATGTTCTTTGCTTCCTAACTTTGGTTTACCTCCCACAGTCACCTCACCACCCCTGCCGCTCCTAATGGGCTCTCTCTTTGATTTAAATACGGGTGTGTTCCAGATGATCTTCAGCTGGAAGACGTTGACACTTGGCTCGTGGTAAGTACATACCTAAGGTCTGCCATAAAATAGCATAGACACTGTTGTACCACCAGATGATTACTTAATTTTCATCTTTTACCTGAAAATTGTGAAGAACGCACCAAGTGGGAAGTTGGTACAAACAGTGTAAATCATATGTGTCTTATTTACAGAAACAGTGTCAGACCAATGGCAGAATAACATTATTTTAATTGTAGCTTTTTCCCACATTCACACAAATGACATCTTATCTCAGAATGCTAGCCCCACCACTCGGTGACTAACACCAGTAAGCCACAGACAATGGAAACAAATGTTTTTTTTAAAAAAACCACTTCAAAGCCTTTTGGAGAATGAAGCAGTATATAAGCACCCATCAAAAATAACTAAACCCATGCATTTCAGGCACATCATGGTTGTCAAAGCCCTAGATGTCAATTATTTTTTGGTCATGTCCAACACCACCATCCAGACTAAGAGTAGCTTACTTTGCATTTCTGTTCATTGTTAGAATACATATAAGCCCAGAAAACAAATGTTTTATTTTCCAAGAGTTCTTATATGTTCTTCATGGATGCTGATAAGTCTTCTGACACCAAGTGCAAGGATTTCAGGTACAGCTACAAAGTTAGAGGGCACAGTTCCAAAACTGCCCTCACTTTTGATACCAACAGCAAATTTAGGGGTTCCAAAAACCAACTCAGGCTTAATAATTTTCTGGAAAGTCTCACAGAACTCACTGAAATCTGTTAAACTCACAAGTACAGTTTATTACAATGAAAGGATACAGATCAAAATTATACTTCTTAGAGAAAAACAACTATATTTGTCTGGGTGTCTACATTTATTCATTACTCCCTTAAGCTACTGCTGTTTGTACCTTGTGATAAATTTGTGGGTTTTTATAGCATAGAATTAACTGATGGCTGACAAGAATCACTTCTTCCTTAGTCCAGCCATTTTTCACTGGTTATTACCTCCTGCGGAGGCCTTAAGTCAGTCTCCCAGTACATTTTTAAGTTTCTTTTGTATTTTTATTTTTTTTGTGAAAATATACACAGCAAAACAAATACCAATTCAACAATTTCTACATGTAAAATTCAGTGACATCGATTATATTCTTCAAGCTGTACAACCATTCTCGCTACGCTTTTCTAAATTATTCTACAATTGTTAATATAAACACTGCTCCCTAAGGTTCTCATCTAATCTTCTGAGTTGCTGTTGTCACTTTGACCATATATAGATCATTCTTTAAAGAGCACAATGTTCAAGGCAAACATTTTTTACTAATTAAGCTGAACTACTTTTTATTTTAAAGATAACTTCAGGAATCATTTTTGTTTAAAGATTAACTCAGGACAATGGTTTTAGAGGGGTCATCCAGCCTCTATAAAAGTTTCAAATTCTGTTTCACGTTTACCCCCTTTTATCAGAATTCTTCCACTGAGTCTTTGATCAAAATGTTCAACAATGGTAGCCATCACCATCCAGTTCTGGTCTAGTGGCAAAGGAGGCAGTTGTTTACAGTCTTTAGTCTTAAGTCCCAGTTTTCGCTCCACCTAAGACTATTGTTGCATGTGAAGGCTGAACAATGAATAAAGAAGACCAAAGAAGAATTGATACATTGGAAATATGGTGTTGACAAAGAATATTGAATACACCATGGACTGCCCAAAGTACGAACACATCTGTCTTGGAAGAAGTACAGCCAGAATGCGTCTTAGAAACAAGGATGGAAAGACTTCATCTCACATACTTTGGACACGTTATGAGGAGGGACAAGTCCCTGGAGAAGGACATCATGCTTGGTAGAGGGTCAGAGATAAAAAGGAAGACCCTCAACGAGATGGACTGACACAGTGTTTGCAACAATGGGCTCAAGGATAACAACAATTGTGAGTATGGCACAGGACCAGGCAGTGTTTTGTTCTGTTGTACATAGGGTCGCTGTGAGTCAGAACTGACTTGACGGCATCTAACAACAACAACAGGGCTGTTGTGCAGAAAATTTGTTCATACCATCACTCTAGCTTCTATCCCATACTGCTTGAAAGTAATGACTTGTGTGGACTCAGGCAATCTTACCGGTTCCCATTTTGCACATCCAATCAATATGGGTAGAAGGGCGTAATTACATACTTTCTGTTTTACAATACTAGATAGGGGAATTGTTCCCCAGTCAGACACAATATCCATCCCCATAATACTTGCAGGTAAAGGAGACAACCACTTTCCCTAAAGGCTGTTCAAACATTCCAATTTATCATCCAAACTTTAATCTTTATCCCCTTACCCGTTCCATTTCTATATCCTTCCAGTCTGCCTGTACCCACCATTAGGACATAACCAACAGGGTTTTGTTGTTGTTGTTGAGACTATATACAACAAAACATACACCAATTCAACTGTTTCTGTATGTATAAGTCAGTGACATTGATTACATTCTTCGAGTTGTGCAACCATTGTCACACTCCTTTTCTGAGTTGTTTCTCCCCCGTTAATGTAAACTCACTGCCCCTTAAGGTTCGTATCTAATCTTCCAAGTTGATTTTGTCCCTATATGATTCCATATAGATAATTCTTAAAAGAGCATAATGCTCAAGGCAGCTATTTACTAGTTAAGCTAAACTGTTGTTTGGTTTTAAGAAGACTTCAGGGGATATTTTTGGTGTAGGTATTAAAGATATCTCAGAGCAGTAGTTTCAGGGGTTCATCTAGCCCCCTTGGCTCCAGAAAGTCTGGAGTCCTTGAGAATTTGAAATTCTGTTCTGCATTTTACCCTTTTTGATCAGGATCCTTCTATAGGATCCTTGATAAAAAAATGTTCAGTAATGGTAGCTGGGCACCATCCAGTTCTTCTGGTCTCTTGGCAAAGGAGGCAGTTTTTTATGGAGGCAATTAGCCACACATTCCATATCCTCCTCCTATTCCTAACTCTCCTTCCTCTGTTGCTCCAGGCCAACAGAGACCAATTTTTGTGCCATGGCTGGCTGCTTGCAAGTTTTTAAGACCCCAGTTGTTACACAACAAACTAGGAGGTAGAACAGAAACCCTAAACACGTTATCAGGCCAATTAACTGAAATGTCCCATGTAACTATTACCCTAAACCTCCAAACCAAGGAACCAAATCCCATGAGG
This sequence comes from Dugong dugon, assembly GCA_030035585.1. Lineage (NCBI taxonomy): Eukaryota > Metazoa > Chordata > Mammalia > Sirenia > Dugongidae > Dugong > Dugong dugon. Next base: position 60,434,949 of record CM057482.1, read on the forward strand.
TTTTTGGTTGTACATGAGCAGCCTCAGCAGCTACCCTTTTTTTCATTATTGTAAATATATGTTATGGATTGAATTATGTCCCACCAGTATATGTGTTGTAAATCCTAACCTGTATGCCTGTGGTTATAATCTCATTTGGGAAGGGATTGTCTTTGTTAGGTTAATGAGGCAGGATTAGTGTAAGGTGTGTCTTGAGTCACTATCTTTTGAGATATAAAAGAGATTAAATAAGTAAGTAAACAAGCAGAGATGTGGAAAGAGAGATGCCAGGCCACATGAAGAGCTCCCAGAGGAGAAGCTCAAAGAGACAAGGACCTTCCACCAGAGCCTACAGATGGAGAAAGCCTTCCCCTAGAGCCAGCACCCTGAATTCAGACTTCTAGCCTTCTAATCTGTAAGAAAACAAGTTTCTGTTTGTTAAAGCTATGCATTTGTGATATTTCTGTTACAGCAGCACAAAATAACTAAGACAATATGTATCATACGATTTTTGCTAGTTCAACTTTCACCTTAATCCTCTAAACCATTGTATCCTCCCAATCTGACTGTAGCTCCCATTAAGATTTTACCAACAGATTTTGGAAGCAGTGCATTGAGCTCCTGTCTCAAGGAGTTCCAGAAAGTCTACTGCACTCGCTGATCATTTTACCCACTTACGTTCATATGGCCTTGAGTCCCCAGCCAAGGTTTGGATCAGAGACATCAGACCTTCTCAAAGATCCTCATCCTGATTAGATGGTGGACCACTGACCCTGGCAATTGTAGGTCAGGTTTTTCATTCTCATCTTTGTCTTGCAGCTTTCTCAGTTCCTCTAAATGAGGGTCAACAAAGTAGATATATCTCGGGTTCTTCAATATTGGATGACTAGCAGGGTCTCCCATCAGTCCACCCAAGTTCTGAGAGCGAAACTTCAGATTTTTTTTACCCCATTATTAGTCCTCAATTTCTTAATAATCTACTGAAGTTTTCCACCCTGCTGAATAGAATCCCTTGACTCCTCCCTTTCTCTTTCCCCTCTGTTGTTCCAGTTCTAACCTTTGCTATCTGTTGTCTCAGCTTAAGTTTTCCTTTTGGAAGTGGCTCTGATGCTAGTGGCTGTAGCTTGGTCTTCCATAATCCAAGCTTGACCCAGTGTCAGGATTCTTTGTGAACCTTTCTTTTGCTCTCATTTTAAATTTCTCCTGACAGGGTTTATCAGGATAGAGGCTGTAGCTCAGACCAAACAGAATCGAAGCTTGGCCCCATGTCAGGATCTGCCTCAATACTTTTTCTTTTTTTTTGTAAATTAAAAATCTTTTCTTTTTAAATATTGTACAGTATATATATATATAATTTGTCATTTTAATCATTTTTAAGTGTACAATTCAGTGGCATTAAATAGCTTCACAGTGTTGTATAACCATTACCACTTTCTATTTACAAAAATTTTTATCACCCGAAATAGAACTCTATACCCATTCAGAAATAACTCCTTATTATTCTGTTCCCCAGCCCTGGTATCCTCTAATCTACTTTCTGTATCTATGAATTTGCCTATTCTAGATAGTTCATATAAGCTTATTTTACTTGGCATAATGTTTTCAGAATCTATCAATATTGTATTATGTATCAGAATTATTCACCTTTTTGGCTGAATAATATTCCATTGTATGCATATACCACATTTTGTTTATCCATTTATCTGTTAATGGGTAAACTTGGGTTTACACCTTTTGGCTATTGTGAATAATGCTGCAGTGAATATTGGTTTACAAGTCACTCTTTGAGTCTCTGTTTTCAATTCCTTTGGTATATACCTAGGAGTGGAAGTGCTGGGTCACATGATAATTCTGTGTTTACCTTTTTGATTAAGCACCAATGTGTTTTCCACAGCAGCTGCACCACTTTACATTTCCACCAGCAATGTATGAGTGTTCAAATTTCCCCATGGTCTCCACAACACTTGTTGTTTTTCATTTTTTAAAATTATTGTTATGCCTATCCTATTAGGTATGAAGTGCTATCTCATTTTGGTTCTGATTTGCATTTCTCTAATGACTAATGATGTTTAGTACCCTTTCTTATGCTTCTCGGTTATTTATATACCTTCTTTACAGAAATATCTATTCAAGTCCTTTGCTTATTTTTAAATTGGTATATTGGTGTTTTTGTTCTTGAGTTTTAGGGATTCTTTACATATTCTGGATCTTATACCCTTATCAGTTATATGACTTACAAATATACATTATCAAATTAAAAGGATTCTACAGGTTGTCTTATGAATTTGAGAGTCTTTTTTTAAGAACTTTTTAAATTTTTTTTTACCTTTTTATTGTAAAAATATACACAACTAACCATTTGTCAATTCAGCATCTTCATGCATACAATTTGGTGACACCAGTTACATCATTCATGTTGTGCACTGTCACAGAATCCATAGCCACATTTTCTATCACCATAAACAGAAACTCAATGCTTCCTAAACAGTGATGAACAAAATTTGAAATTTCAGTGTAATCTAATTTTTCAATTTTTTTGTTTTGTTATTTATGCTTTTTGTGTCACATGTAAATATCCATTGCCAAATCCTTACAGTTTCTTCTAAGAGTGTTATGACTTTAGTGGTTGTATTTAGTTCATGGATCATTTTGAGTTATTTTTGTATGGTGTGAGGTAGAAGTCAAACTTCATTCTCTTGCATATGGAAATCCAGTTATCTTTGTACCATTTGTTAAAGAGACTCTTCTTTCCCCATTGAATGGATTTAGCATCTCTGTTGAAAATATATTGACCATATATGATTGGGTTTATTTGTACAGTTTCAATTCCATTCTGTTGGTCTATATGTCTATTCATATGCCAATACCACACACTTTTGATTACTGCAGCTTTGCAGTTGTTTTAAAGTTGGGAATTGTGAGTCATCTGACTTTGATCCTTGTGTTTGAAGATTATTTTGGCTATTCTGGGCCCCAAGCAATTCAAGATGAGCTTGAGTTTTGGCTTTTCCATTTTTGTAAAAATGGCTTTTGGAATTTTCATTGGGATTACACTGAAACTGTAGATTAATTTAGTAGAATTGCCATTTTGACAATATTAAGTCTTCCATTCCATGAACACGGTAAGTCTTTCCATTTATTTAGTTCTTGAATTTCTTTCAGCAATATTTTGTAGTTTTTGGCATGTAAGCTTTTAGCCTCTTAAGTTAAATTTATTCCTAAGAGTTTTCTTTTTTTAGATGCTATTGGAAAAAGAATGGTGTTCTAGATTTCTCTTTTAAATTGATTGTTGTGTATGTTTGAGTTTATTTTCCTTGAAATTTGTTTAGCTTCTAAGATTTGAAGATTCACATCTATGATCAAATTTTGGAATTTTCAGTCATTATTTCTTCAAGTATGATTTTTGTCACTTTCTCTCTTCTCCTTCTGGGGTAACAGTGCTGGCCATCTTGATTGTGTCTAGCAGGTCTCATAGGCTTTGTTTACTTCATTTTTTTCTTTTTTTGTTCTTGAGAGTTATTTCAATTGCCCTTTTTTCAACTTTGCCAGTAGTTTCTTCCTCCTGAAATCTTTGCATCTTCTAGTGAGTTTTTATTTCAGTGGTTGTACTTTTGAGCTCCTGAATTTGTGTTTGGTTTCTTTTTATATTTTCTATCTCTTTATTAATATTCTCACTTTCTTTCGTACATTGTTTTCCTGATTTCCTTTAGTTATTTCTCCGTGTTTTCCTTTGGCTCTTTAGGAATATTTTGAAGTCTTTATCTAGTGAGTCTGATGTGTGGACTGGAACATTTTCTGTCAGTTTCTTTTGTTCCTTTGAATGGAACAAATTTCCTTTTTCTTGTGTGTGTTGTGATTTTTTTAAAAAACTGGACATTTTAATATTATATAGTTGTAACTTTGGAAATCAGATTATGCCCCTTTCCTGGTTTTTTAAAATTTATTTGTTTATTTTTTTTTTAGTTTTTGAAGGTTATATTAGTGTATTTGTTTAGTGACTTTTCCTAGTTTTTCAAAGAATTTATTCTTGATTATATGTGGGCACTGAAATACCTGGTGCTTAGCATGTGTTCAGTTAGAGTTTTCTTTCCACACTTTAAATGTATCACTCCACTTTCTTCTTGCTTGCATAGTTTCTGGGGAGGTCTGATTAATTATAGTCCTTGTTCCTTTACAGGTGTCATGTTTTTGTTTTGAAAATTTTTTCCTCTTGTTTATTTAAATTTTTTCTCTTTGTGCAATTATCTGCACTTTCAATATGATATGCCTAGGTTTAGATGTTTTGGTATTTATCCTGCTTGGTATTCTCTGGATTCCTAGATCTGTAATTTGGTGTCTGGCAACAACTTTGGGTAATACTCTGCCATTAAAACTTCAAATATTTCTTCTGTTCCTTTCTCTCTTCTCCTTCTGGTATTCCCTCTATGCGTATGTTACACTTTTTGCAATTGTCTCTCCTTTCTTAGATATTCTATTCCACTCTTTTCAGTCTTTTTTCTTTTCAATTTGACAAGTTTCCAGTGATAATCTTCAACCTTACTGGTTCTTTTTTCCACATGTGCAGTCGACTAATGAGCCAACCAGTGCCATTTTTCATTTCTGTTACTGTTTTTCATTTCTCATATTTCTTTTTGAATATTTCTTAGAGTTTCAATCTTTTCACTTTGATTACCATTTTATTCTTGCATGTTTTCCACTTTTTACATAGAGCCTTTAACATATTATCATAGTTATTTTAATTTCCTGGTCTGATAATTCTAACATGTGTGCCATAGCTGAGTCTCCTTTTGATATTTACCCAGTCTCTTCAGTTTGTGTGTGTGTGTGTGTGTGTGTGTGTGTTTTCCTTTTTTTGTAAGCCTATGCTTGATGAGCACTGAAGGTTGGTAATTTTTCCCAGTGTGGAAGGTTAGATGGTGTTTGGTATTTCCCCTTCCTCAAGTCTGTTAGGCTTTAAAATGGAAGTTGGTTAGGCTGGTTCGTAGGGTGGTAGAACTGTTTCCCGTGAGTGTAGACTGTTGTCAAGAACAGAGTACAGTTTCCAGTTGGTTACTTTTTCTCTTCCAACTGGAAGAATGAGGGACTTTTACTTCCAGCTTGACAGTGAAAACCTAGTGGGTCTTCTGGATGAGAAATTCACCAAAGCGTGAAGGTACCGCAAGGCTAGGCCTCCTGATGTTAATATCTCTCAGTCTAGTCCATACTCAGTCTCCAGTGATTAGTCAATTAGCTCTGAAGTAAGGAGCCCTGGTGACACAATAGTTAAATGCTCAGCTGCTAAACAAAAGTTTGGTGATTAAAACCCACCCAGTGACTCCACAGGAGAAAGACATGGCGATTTGCTTCCCTAACGGTTACAGATTTAGAAACCCTATCGGGTAGTTCTACTCTGTCACATTGTGCAGCTGTGAGTTGGAATCAACTCTCGGCACTTAATAACATATGATTCTAGGTCAGGAGGTGGCAGCAATGCCGGTGGAATTCTCTGTTCCTGGTAAGTGGTGATTCTCTGTAGTATTCCATCTGTATCTCCAGCTTCTGGGGCAGAAGTTTGCTCTGTGACCTCCAGTTCTCTGATAGATCTAGGAAGAGTTGTTGCTTTTCAGCTTTTTTCTTGTTGTGAGGGTGCGAGGGACATCTAAGCTCTTTCTATAGTAGAGAGGAAACATGGAAACTGGAAATCCCCAACTAGTGTTTTTACAATGATTTCATTAAATGCCAGGAGCTAAAATACATAGAAAAAAAAACAAAATAAATCAAAACAAAACCCACAGACACCTCTCGCAGTCTGTGCAGATTGGCTCTGTGCTGGAGCACACCTTAAACACTTAAAAGAGTGAAGTGAAAGTGTAAGTCTTTCTCAGGTAGTTTCTGAACATCAATTTTGCTCTAGGTGTGTGTAGCCTGCTAAATTTCCCCAAATACATAGTTGCTTTTGAATGTCCTGATTTTCCAAAGAAATACTTCCCAGTTTTGGCTCCCAGGCCTTAGGCAACCTATAGTGTGTTTTAAGCATAATGTTTAGCCTCAGCCATCTATGGGTTGTTAGTTCCTCTTGTGGTCTTTCCTTGTAATACCCTGCCACCCAACCAGCCTGAGTTGTGAGTTAAGTAAAACAGAGACAAGCTCCTTGCATCTGTTCTTCAGGTATCCCCCAGAAAGATTAGAGAAGACACACACAATAGTTTTCTGTACTCCAGCTGGAACCAGGAACCAAGGTCCCACCCTGGGGTCACAAGCAACTGCCGGTGCTGTGAGAGGACCACTGAGCTGGGGAGGGGATGGGGCAAGGGCAAGTTTAGATGCCACAAAGATTCCTTACCATTTTAAATCAACTTTTTCTTGATTCAGTATCTGCTGGGTTGCTGTAAACTGTTGACTGTTTTCCAGGGTTCCCACGGGGTAGTAGGTGTTTCTAAGTTTTTTTCTTTTTTTCCTTCCTGTGGTGGGACAAGAGTTTGAAACAGTCTATCTCACTGTCTTGCTCGAGTTTCCCATTTGATTCATTTTAACTTCATCCTTTGATAGGTAATGAGAGACTAGAACTCAGCAGACCAGAATCCAAACGTGCCCATCTTCACAGCCAGGATCATTGACAAGACCCAGCAGAGCTCATCTAACCTCCACAAACTATCCCCCAAACTAAAAATCATTTTTATTTTTGCGACTTTTTCATTTCTTTTTTGTACTTATTTTTTTCTAGTTGATATGTTCATTTTCTCATTTTTTTTCTCCTTTAATTTTTTATTTGCTTGTTGCTAGTTACTGTTGAGTGGATCATAACTCACAGCAACCTCAAATGTGCAGGGTAGAACTGCTCCATAGGGTTTTCAAGTTTTGTTACCTTTCAGAAGCAGTACCCAAGCCTTACTTTCGAGATGTCACTGGGTGAGTTTGAATTGCTAACCTTTTGGCTAGTAGTCCAGGTCTTAACTATTTATACCACCCAAGGACCCAGTTTTTATTTAGTCATCAGTTTTTACCATTTTGAATCCTATCTTGAAACCCATTGGCCCTAAGCTAAGCAAGACTTGACCCAGGTCCAAGATGATGCAGGGCCTCTCAACCATCTCTTCCGAGGAGGAGACCCATGTGGGAGACTACTAGATCCTCAAAACTCTCAGCAAGGCTACCTTCACCAAGGTGAAGTTGGCCAAGCCCACCTTCACTGGGAATAAGGTAGTGGTAGGATCATTAGGAAGACCCAGCAACCTCCTCCAGTGTCCACAGACTATCCTAAGAGATAAAAATTATGAAAGTTTTTAATCATGCCTTCCCTTCCTTTATTCTGCCCTAGAGCTCTTCAAGGGAGAAAAGTACGACAGACCTCCCCCCTGCCAGTGGATGTGTGGAGACTGGAAGTCATCTTGTATTTGTTGTTGAGTGGATCTCTGCCTTTTGGTGGAAATACCTTCATGTAGCTGTGGTAGGGTTTACTGTGAAATTGTTTCAAATCATCAAGAATGAGAACACACACTACATAGTGATGGAGTATGTGAGTGGAGGGGAGGTGTTTCATTACTCAATGGCTCATGGCAGGATGAGGGAAAAAGAGGCTCATGCCACCCAATTCCATCAGATTCCGGTGTATTACTGTCATAACAAGGGTATGGTTCAGAGGGGCTTGAAAACAGAAAACCTACTGTTGGATAAGTAAATGAACAGCAAACTTGCAGACTTTGACTTTGGAAACGAATTCATCCTGGACAACAAGCTATATACCTTCTGTGGCAGTCTCCCTTCCTTTGTTCTGCCCTAGAACTCTTCCAGGGAGAAAAGTACGACAGACCCTCCCCAGTGGATGTGTGGAGCTTGGGAGTTATCTTGTATTTGTTGGTGAGTGGATTCCTGCCTTTTGGTGGAAATAACCTTCATGGAGCTGTGGCAGCAGGTACTGAAGGGACCTTCCCTTCCACATGTCTATGCAGTGTGAACACCTGCTGAGCAAAATTTTCATTCATGACCCCAGCAAGAGAGGCACATTAGAGGAAATTCTGAGATATCCATGGATGATGGTGGGTCACGAAAATGAAGAACAAAAGCCGTATGTGGAGCCACTCCCAGATTACAATGACCCCCAGCAGACTGAGGTGATAGTACACATGTGTTACACATGGGAAGAGATTCAATACTCATTGTTGATCCCAAAGTACAATGATGTGATGGCCACCTATCTGCTCCTGGGTCACAAAACATCTGAGACAGAGGGCCGTACCAGTACCCTGGGACACCAGCCTTCAGTGGATCTTCATCCCATGAGGTACAGTGTACCCTCTGTGCTAACCCAAGCAGAGGAGTTACACTGAGCCTACCATTCCCACCTATGAATCCTCCTCCAATTATGCCAAAAAATAAGTGGTCTGAGGAGGACTAGGAGTCAGGGCAGAAGAGCAGTAGCACAACAATACCCCTATCAGCTCTCTACCCATCCTGGAGAGGAAGAAGACCCCTGTGCCCTCTGTGAACAGCAAGCTCTCCACCAGCAAAAATGAAAGTGGTAACTCCAAACCTTTAGTGAAGACTAGCCTTGGCCTGGGAAACATCCACAATGCTTTGGACAGTCTGCTTCTACCTCAGTCTCCCCAGCCCTTGTCCCACATGCACCATGAATCAGGACAGCCTTGTTGCAGCCAACCAGGACTCTGGAGTGTGCTCCAAGGTAAGTAACAGTGATGTGCTGCAGTTTAGAACATCTTCTCAGAGTATGTCTGAGGCTTCCTATTCATCCCACACCATCAGCAGCAGTGGTGGAGCCCAGAGGAAACCAGTTTCCTACAGGGAGTGTCAAAACTAAGCTCCTTGCGTGCTGAGAAGCTGCAAGAGATGCCTGGCCAGCTGAGTTTGCCCCAGACTGGGACCCCAACCTCTCCCTCTGTCAGCAGCCAGGGATGGCAGGGGGCCACTGAGATGTTCTTCAGTTTTATTTGCAGAAATACGTGTTACAGTTTGCCAGTTTAGCCCCAAATGTTTCTAACTCATTACAAGTGGCAAAAATGAAAATGAGGAAGATTTGGGGAATGATCTCGAAATCAATATGGGGATCTATCCATTCAGTAGGACAATAAATTGGGAAAATGACTGGACAGCCTTAAGGGATTGGAACTCAATATTTGGAATGCCCTCTCATCCCTTTGGAAAGAATTTGCTCTTTCTTGAGCTGCACTCTCTATTTTTCACAATGTAAATTCTGCCAACAATGTATGCCCTTACAACTATTGGCCTATTTTTCGACTAATTATAATGATCTCTCTCCCCTTCCGGTACAGGCCCTTTTACTGAAGTAGAGATAAATCCCACTAACCAAGTGGTCAAGGGCAGTGGTCACTAATCAATATATACAAGGAAGGCAAGGTATACAGCATAATATTAGGTGGGCCAAGGCATGTCTAAAAAAATCAGGAACTACAACTAGCTTGGAAGTTCTTCTCTAACCTAACCTTCTCACATTGTCAAAACACAAGTTTTTTTAATAACACTCGATACTTGCAGGTTCTATAGCAATTGTAATTCTGGCTGTGCCCACAATAATCAATCTTGACTGCTAGGGGGTTACAGCAAAGAAACTTCTCATGGAAAATGTATTTAACCCCATGGAGCTATCCAAGCACTCTTTGTATGGGAGATTCTAACCCAAATGGACAACTGCTTGCTTACAGTGTTTGCTAGACCTTCCAAAACCATCAATATGGAAATGGAAATATTTGTTGGTGATTGATGCCCAATGTTACTTTCCTGGGGAATCCTTAAAAAATATAGATACCCCACCATACAGGAGATAGATCCAACCATGAAAAGTTGAGTAGCAAAGTCAACTTGGGCAAAATTTATTGGCATGCCACCTCCAAGGCTATTGAAGTTATATAAATGGCTGTGCTAGAAGAATTTCTCCTAGGATGGAGATGATACAGCAGGCAGCCCCCCACTGAAAACAATAAGCAGGGACAGAAAAGGATCAAATGTATAATAGAATTGATGTCTATTCTTGAAATACCTAGGCCCACTTGAAAGGATCCCACGTTAAGTTCCCCATAGTCCAAGATCTAATTTGATGGCTAAATTAGCACATTTTTTTCACAAACCACACAGTACCTGAAAAATCTGTGGAAACACACGAGTGGCATTTACTATTGACAGTCAGCAGGCAACTCAGCCACCAATGCACACCAATCAGAACGACCAGGAACATACAGTCACCAACCAGCCCCTTGTCTATGACGTTAGCCACAACACTGCAGGAGATCATCAATCTAACTCAGCTTAGCCTGCAACCTAATTTTAGTACACAGACTGTTAACTCCCCTCTCCCGGCCAGCCTCCTCCATAAACCTCACATATAAAGATAACCCTAGTTCCTTAGCCATTGACATCTATCAACAACATCCAGAGGCTAATCTCACATTAATATGTAGACAATGGTGGGCTGAACCCATGACGAAACTGTTGAGCCAGGTACTGAAAACATGGTGGAGAATTCACAGCTTTTTTGGCTATAACATTATACGCTCCTACTAACACCACCTGGAATTGTAGTAAGCCACTCAAATTTACCTTTACAGGGAAACAGAAAACACAGGCAACAGAGACAGCCTAAAAAAAATTGGTTGCCATCCAGGCTATTCTGACCCATGGCCACCACAACTGTGCTCTATAGGGTTTTCAACGGCCGATTCTTAGGTAGATTCTTAGATACGCCACCAAAAGATGAGCAACAAAAGAAAAAATAGGTAAGCTGGACTTGAAGAAAATGAAAAACATTTGTGCATCAAAGAACATTATCAAGAAAGTGAAAACCTACAGAATGGGAGAACATATTTTGAAACCATCTGGGGGTTAAGGGTTCAATATCCAAAATACATAAAATACCTAAAGAGCTCCTGAAAGTCACCAACAAAAAGGACAAACAACCCAATTTAAAAATGGGCACAGAGCTCTGGTTCCCAGATCCTCGCAGGTGAAACCCCTTCCCTCCTCCCACACCCAGCCAACTTGCAGGGACCCTGGACCCTGGAGTCACTGCCCCTCTCTCCTCCCCCAGGCCCCGCCTTCTGCACCCCGCTCCATCCCAACGTCTGCCGTGGGCTCCCCACCCGTCCACTGAAACCCTGAGGCGGGTGCGGGCGTGGGTCCAGCGGCTGCAGGGGCTCCGGAGGAGGAGGTGGGTCTCTGCTGGGACTCGGCCAGGGAGCGCGCGGAGGGCGGGGAGCGGGCTGTCGGCCGTAGGTTGCTCTGGCCTTGGCTCTGGAGTTTCCCGCCGACCCTGAGCCGGTAGGAGCGGCCCGCGTCCAGTGGGCAGGCGCGGACTGGACTCTCCGCCGGGCCTAGTCTCTGCCTCCCCGACTTGGGGCCCTGCCTTTTGACCCCTGACCCTCCCCGTGACCTTGGAGGTTTTGGCCGCCCCACCCCAAGTTCACGGGAGCTGGCGGCCTGCGGGGCGGGCAGGCTCCTCACAGCTCCAGACCCCAGGCTTTGCTGAGGGATCAGCGGGAATCCCTTAGGCTTGGGAAGGGGATGACTACAGCAGGCACTCTGTGCCCCTCTCTTCTCCCTCCGCTTTTGCCCTGGCAGCTAAGTCAGGACCTCAGAGCTGGCCTGGGTGGAGTTCTGCTGGGACATATGACGGACTTGTAAGCTAGGATGGCGAGATTTGTGTCAGGTACTTAGGACGCGTTACCAAGAGGGACCAGTCCTTGGAGAAGGACATACTTGGTTAGGTAGTGAGTCAGCGAAAAAGGGAAATGTCGCAGCGGCGACGGTAATCGGGATGGCGAAGACAGTAACCAGCTGCACAACTCTTACAGAGAAGTGGGGCCAGGACGGTCACTCTGAGGAGTCGACCCCCTTTCAGTCCCAGGAGTTTATTTTATAGTCAATACAGCAAGCAGTAAAGCAATTAACAGAACAATGGGTTTAGGGTGAGTAATGATAAGTTTCGGGCAAGGGAGAAGGAATTCAGGTAAACAAGCCAATCAGTAACAGGGCAATAGCTTTGGGAAAACAAGTCGTGCCTAATCTCATTCTTATCGCTGACAAGTCTCCAACATGTCGTATACAGCACAGAGGCCTGTGGGGGCTGCAGTTGGCAATAGTGCAGCCATGTTTAAATGGCATACATCCCACAGGGAAGGACCTTCCAGGACATGGATTGACACGGGGGTTGCAAGAGTGGGCTCAAACATAGCAAAGATGATGAGGACGGTGCAAGACTTGGCAGTGCTTCATTCTGTTGTATACAGAACTGTGAGTGGGAACGAACTCTAAGGCACCTAACAACGACAAAGTTAATGTGGGTCAATTTCTGGACTCTGTTTCATTCGTTGATCGACTTGGTTATCCTCACACCAGTGCACTTTCTTCATTACTGCAGCATTATAGCAAGTTTTCAAAGAATTTTGTTTTTCTCAAGATTGGTTTGCTATGGGGCCCTGGTGGCACAGTGGTTAAGAGCTCCGCTGCTAACCAAAAGGTCAGCCACTTGAATCCACCAGCTGATCCTTGGAAACCCTGTGGGGCAGTTCTACTCTGCCCTGTAGGGTCACTATGAGTTGGAATCGAGTTGACTGCAATGGGTTTGGGGTTGCATATCCATAAAGCTACATCTAGCTTTCTACTTAATGATGAAACACTGAGTACTTTCCCCAGTGTAAAGGGGGAAATGAAACCATGCAAGTCAGCCCAGTGCCATATGGGAACAAGCAGCCACTATGGACAGACATTCCTGAATGGTCTTTTGCAGCAAGAAAGACCAGTGTAGTGGAAGGTATTTTAGAAGACAGTGTTCAGCCCCCTGCACACACGACCAGGTAAGGAGGTCTTCCTTAAAAGTCACTTCCAGAGAGTCATACTCAACATCAATATTTGTTGTTGTTGTTAGGTGCCATTGAATCAGTTCCGACTCATAGCGACCCTGTGTACAACAAAATGGTCCTGCGCCCAGTCCTGCACCATCCTCAGGGTCAGTGTCAGTCTATCTCGTTGAGGGCCTTCCTCTTTATTGCTGACCCTCTACTCTACCAAGCATGATGTCTTTCTTCAGGGACTCCCTTCTGATAACGTCCAAAGCTGTGAGTCGAAGTCTCACCACCTTGCTTCTAATGAGCATTCTGGCTGTCCTTCTTCCAAGACAGATTTGTTCGTTCTTCTGGCAATCCATGGTATATTCAGTATTCTTGATAAACATCATAATTCAAAGGCATCAATTCTTCTTCAGTCTTCCTTATTCATCATCCAGCTTTTGCATGCATATGAGGCGATTGAAAACTCCGTGGCTTGGGTCAGGCACACCTTAGTACTTAAAGTGCCGTCTTTGCTTTTTAACACTTTAAAGAGGTCTTTTGCAGCAGATTTGCCCAGTGCAGTTCATCATTTGATTTCTTGACTGCTGCGCCTATGGGGCATTGATTGTGGATCCAAGTAGAATGAAATCCTTTACAATTTCAGTATTTTCTCCGTTTATCATAATGTTGCTTATTGGTCTAGTGAGGATTTTTCTTTATGATGAGGCGTAATCTATACTGAAGGCTGTGGTCTTGGATTTTCATCAGTAAGTGCTTCAAGTCCACTTCACTTTAAGCAAGCAAGGTCGTGTCATCTGCATAGCGCAGGTTATTAATGAGCCTTCCTCCAATCCTGATGCCATATTCTTCTTCATATAGTCCAGCTTCTCGAATTAGTTCCTCAGCATACAGATTGAAAACGTATGATCAAAGGATAGAACTCTGACACACACAGTATCTCCTTGTTTTTCGGAAGCCTGCCTCTTGGTCTAAGTACAGGTTCCTCATGAGCACAATTAAGTGTTCTGGAATTCCCCTTCTTTGCAATGTTATCCATAATTTGTTATGATCCACACAATCAAATGCCTTTGCATAGTCAATAAAACACAAGTAAACATCTTTCTGCTATTCTCTGCTTTTCAACCATGATCCATCTAACATCAGCAATGATTGCTTTTGTTCCACATCCTCTTCTGAATCCTGCTTGAATTTCTGGCAGTTCCTTGTTGATGTACTGCTGCAGCTGCTTTTGAATGATTGTAAAACAGCATGGAGGCAGTGTCTCACCTCCTGCAACTTAACGAGGGGGAAAGAGAATCAAGGACAGTCCAAGGCTAATTTCTATAAGGCAAGGGTCAGAGATGTCCCCTTTCTCTGCCATCTTTACCAATTCTGACACCAACCATCGCTCCTAGAGCACTCTCTGCTGGGTTCAATAATTCATTGCAAGGGCCACACAGAACTCATAGACCATGCTGAAAATTATGAGGTTTATTAGGGAAGTAACAGTTACAATTCAGGCTCAAGAACACTCAGGATACATCCATCGGGATAGCCTCTCCGTAGCTGTGCTCACAGGCACGCATCTTCCTGGCTCTCAGTTTCTGCCCAGAGGCACTCAGCTTTCTCTCTCCATGGGCTGGGCAGCTCACCCTGCTGTCTCCTGCTGCCAGGTCTCTCCTGCCCCCTGCTTCTCACTGTTTTCAGGGTTACAGCTTGCTCTCTCTCCTGCTTCCAGGAGCTTCTCAACATAGGGATCCTGGGTCCAGAGAAGCGGTCTCCATTCCTGGCTGTTCTTCCTTGGTGGTGGTAGGATCCTCTTCTCTGCTCTGGAATTGGCTCTCTTTTAAAGAAAAACTAACCAATCCCCTTGGTAGGCCACAATTACTCTATCACACAGTCCTGCCCAATTACCTGAGTGGGAGTTACAAGACCATGGCCAGAAAGGCCATGCACAAAAGTAATTAATCACACTGCAGGCCACCACTTGGCTTTTCTAGCAATGGTTCTTTCGTATTTGGAGGATAACTTCCCCCTCCCAATCATCTTACCAGTCCAAAACACTCATTAACAATTAGTCCTTCAATAGGGCAAAGAGTCTAAAGGGTGAGTTTACTCAGGTACCAGCCATTTAGGTCTGCTGTGGGTTTCCATCTGATCTGGTCAGGTTCTCCAGAAGTCATCTCGTCTTCACCCTTTCTGGCCTCTGACAAAATTCAGCTGAGAGAAGATGATTCCCTACTCTTAGCCTCACAAGGTATCAGCATAGCAAAACCTTTAAGGGACTTTAGGTTTGGCCACTGTAGTCTAATCCAGCAGTGCCTCCCCTTTAGTCCACTCTTTCATACTTAAGAGTTTCTACAGTTATAGTTTTTACAGTCAGAATTAACCCTGTTAACAATTAGCACTAACAGCTAAATCACATAATCTTATCAACATCGTGACCCTATTCAGCATGTTTTCTCCTTTTCAGAATGGGCAACTGAGGGCTTGACATAACTAATGCCATAATGAACCTCTAAGTTTTTCTTTGCCTTCTTCCTTTTCCCATACCTTTGTTAATGGCTTTGTTTTGCGCATACCTTTGCTAGTGACTCTGTTTTATGACTTAAGATCCCCCACAGAAAGATTAGAGCCCAGATGTCAGAGACCTGTATCTTTAGCCTGATAAGGAAATGTCCGGTTCCCTATCTCTTTAGTATGATAAAGAGCCTCTTGTAAATATCTTGGAGTGAATAACAACACTTCTAACCTTTGTAAAAATCATACATAAGCTCTGATGTAAAAATGTCTTTTGGGACTCCCCAAGGACAGCCTGTGTTGCCATTGGATCCCCAGTGGTGTATACTTCCTAAATTAAAACTTTCTTTCTGACTTGGAGTATGTTTCATTGGCTCGACTGCTCCAGGGCACGGACCCTATTTGGGCAACAAATTTTTGGCACCCAACATGGGGCTCGAATTACTCAGGCCCTGGTTCTGTCTCCCTAAGGACCGAGCCCGTGGGAAGGACCCAGGAAGAGAGAAGGTGCACCTCTCGTTGAATTGTGGAGATCTCTCAACCTGTGGTGGCCCAGAGCTCCAGCGACGGGGGAGGACTCCACGGCAGCGAGCTCTAGACAGAGGGAGAAAGTTTCTGTTGGCCATGGTAGGTAACTGGGTATTGGCTGGTAAATCCTCTGAAAGGAGGTAGGGGCATTGGTTCTCATAGACTCCCTCCAAGAACGGGTGACTAGGTCTCATGAGGTTGGACGAGAGACCGGTGAGATTCCCTGGTTGCAAGTGGGTACCGAGGGAAGTAAGTTTCCGGCCAAGAGTCCACTAGGAACTGGACTTATTTAGGAAGGGATCTCATAACTAAGAGACGTCTTAAAGGCTTAAGTAATCAGGTGTGGCCTCAATACCAGCTACCCGATGGGGTTAAGTGAACTTTAAAATGGTTTTAGAGATTTTGGTACCATTATAAAGCTTGATCTGTTTTGTACTTGAATTAACAAGTGGGATGAAAAGCTGTATGTAGACTGTTTTACAACTTTATGGCATGAAAAAAGGATAAAGCTTCTGTTTTAACCCCTCTTGTGCAGGTGAATGATGATGACAAGGTAAGAGATGAAGAACTGGAGGGTGTTCTCATTCCTCCACCTCAGAAACACCCCCTCGACACTTGTTCATGACCCCTCCCTGATGGTATCAGAAGATGAGGATGGGAAGGTGTTAAAGGAGGGGCAGAGGAGGTGGCACAGATATGGTCTCCCTACCCCATACTAGGAGTGGGGTATAATTTGGCCCAGTTCCCCCAGGAGGGCTTTACCTGCTTTGGGAGGTGCCAGTCCCTGATGCAGAAAGGCCCACCTCAGATGATGTGGGTCCATAACCTGTTCCTAGCATCCAGTTTGTACAATTGGAAGTGAAACTTTGTGGAGTATCAGTCAGACCCACATGCCATGACTGAACGCATTTAAGGTCTTTACCAACAGAGATCAGGTAAAAGAGGCAGAGGGAAAAAAAGAAAAAGACCAGGACATGAACAGGCTGCTGTTCTAGGATCATCTGGAGGAAGGCGACAAGATCGAAGTAAGAACGGTGTCTTGGTCATCTAGTGCTGCTCTAACAGAAATACCACAAGTGGATGGCTTTAACAAAGAGAAGTTTATTCTCTCACAGTCCTGTAGGTTACAAGTCCAAATTCAGGGCATCACCTCCAGGAGAAGGCTTCTCTCTCTCTGTCAGCTCTGGGGGAAGGTCCTTGTGATGCATCAGTCTTCCCTTGGTCTGGGAGCATCTCTGCGCAGGACCCTCAGGTCCAAAGGACGCGCTGTGCTCTAGGCACTACTTTCTTGGTGGTGTGAGGTTCCCATGTGTCTCTGCTCACTTCTCTCCTTTATATCTCAAAAGAGATTGGATTAAGACACTAACTTTGTAAATCTCATCGGCATAACCTCATCACAGTGATAGAATTTACAACACGTAAGGAGACCACATATAACCTCATCATACTGATAGAGTTTACAACACATAAGGAAATCACATCAGATTACACAATCATACAATACTGGGAATCATGACCTAGCCAAGTAGCTACACACATTTTTTGGGGGATATAATTTAATCCATGACAGACAGGCCCCGACTAAAGAAAAACCAATGTGCATTTTGCAGAGAGGAGGGACACTGGAAAAATGAGCACCCCAAAAGAAACAATGGAAAAGGACCAGGCAAGATTGAAAGGGGGGAGAAGCTTTTTCAAGGAATTATTAAAGAGCAAGGGGAGGACTCTGAAGGATGGAGACGGGGAGACAACTTTTGATTTACCTCCTACCGACCCCCTGGTAATAAAAGTTACGGTGAGAGAACAACCAATAGACTTTTTGGCTGATACAGGAGCAGCCTTCTCGGTACTCAGAAGCCTAAACGGACTGCCTCGACCAGCAGTACTCAAGTTGTAGGGGTGACTGGGGAAAAAAAAGGTGATTTGATCTTTTTTGCAGCGAGGGGACTGTGAAATAAGGGAAATCAAACTATCCCACCAGTTTCTATATATGTCCAAATGCCTGGTCGCCCTTTTTAGGGCAAGATTTCCTGAGTAAAGCGCATGCTACAGTCTCTTTTGATGAAGAAGGCTTGCCTCTGGCAGTACTGCCAGCAAACGCCTGGGAAGTGCAAGCAGCTCTCTTAGCCCTCGTCCCACCGGTGCTCTCGCCTGCGTCCGTCTCATCCTCGGTTCAGAGTGGTTGATGCAGTGGCCCTGTGAGTTTGGGCCAGTGGCTGGTCAGGACGAGCTCGGACTGTCCTCCCTGTGGTCGTGGAGCTGTTACCTAATGTCATGCCTCCTTGGATTAAATAGTATCCACTGAGAGTTGAGGCTTGTCTGGGACTGCAGGGACTAATCACTCGACACCTGGTGTGGGGACTGTTGCTAGAGCGCCATCCCCATTCAGCACTCCTGTTCTGCTGGTAAAGAAGACATCGACCGGTGAGTACCATTTTGCAGGCTGTTAACAAAGTTTTGAGGACCCTACAACTCAGTAGTCCCAAATCCATGCACCCTACTATGGGGCTGTCCCACCTTCCTATACTCATTTTACTGTTTTGGATTTAAAAGATGCTTTCTTTTGTGTCCCTCTGGCTGCTGAGAACCAGCTGATCTTTGCTTCTGAATGGGAAAGTGATAAAAGAAACAGCTCTGTGGACTGTGCTACCCCAAGGGTTTAACAACTCCCTCACTATTTTTAGAACAGCGCTGGCCCAGGATCTAGAGCATTTGCTTACCCTCAACTGAGGAGTGGTCTTTCAGTATGTGGACGGACCTGATAGGAAGCGAGTCTGAGGAAGACTCTGTCACAAATACTGTGATTGTCTAAATTTTCCAGCTGAAGCTAGATACCCAGTGTCTTTAGGAAAGTTACAAGCTAACCTCACAGAGGTAAAATACCTAGGTTTCTTGTTAGAAACCATTTGCGGCCTAGCCTATTAGGCTACTGGGGTGGAGGGAGAGCCTTTCAAATGGACTCTTGAGTGGCAGTAAGCCTTTTGTGATTTAAAGACCCAGTTGATGAGAGCCCTAGCTTTAGGGCTGCCAGATTATCAAAAACCCTTTGAATTGTATATTATAAATAAAAGGAGTAGCCGCTGGTGTGTTAACCCAGTTGTTAAGAGCTTGGAGACGTCCTGTTACCTATTTATTTACAAAAATCTGGACACTTTCTCAAAAGATTGGGCGGCCTGCCTCTGAGTGGCCTGCCTCCGAGAGGTTGCTGCAGCTAACATTATCATCAGACAGGCTAACAAATTTACTTTGGGAGATGATACTACTGCGTTTGTCCCTCGTGCAGTGACTGTAGTACTGGAATGAAAAGGACGTTACCCAAAGACTTATGGGCCCAAGATTTCTGGCTCTCAAGGAATAAGACCCTTTCAAGGTAAAATATGGCAAACTGACTTTTGTGAAGTGTTCAAAACTAAACATCGGATGAAATATTTACTGGTGTGTGTAGATTCTTTTTCGTGATGGGTAGTAGCTTTTCCCTGCCAGACAAAGACGGCTAGAGAGCAGTACAACAGGTTTCAACTTCCTTAAGAATAAAGTGAAAAATCCACACAGCATGGAGACCCCAATCTAGTGGAAAGGTTGAAAGAATCAATCAGACCATAAACGTCATCTTAGTAAACTGTGCCAAGAGACAAAGCTGCCCTGGACAGATGTCCTGGCACTGGCCCTCCTCTGAGTCCGCATTGCACCCCAGGGAAAACTTAAAATCAGTCCTTTTGAAATACTTTATGGGAGACCATATTGTCTCAGTCAACTCTCCCCACAGTCCTCCACCTAGCCCCCTGATGTAATGATGTCTAAATGTTTGCTTTCTCTAACCAAAATTCTTTCCCAGTTATATCGGGTAGTGTGGAACCAGCAGAAGTTCCCTCCTGAGATAACTCTTCCCAGCCTGGCAACCAGGTGCTCCTTTGAAAGTAGAAGGACCTCCTGTTACAGCCTAAGTGGACCAGACCCTTTCACCGTACTACTCAGCACTCACGCAGCTGTGAAGCTCGCAGGAGTCAAATCGTGGATCCATCATTCTTACATCAAGGCCTGCCGGGTCTACAGTGACAGGAAGGAGTGGAAAGCCCAACCCATCAATGGCCTAAAGTTAAGACTTTCTAGGGTTAAGAAGTAAAAATATTTTTAATGCTAGCTTGAATAGGATTACTGTTAGGTGCGAGAGAGATTTCCTCTCGGGGAATCCTTGTCCCCGAGATAAACGCTTCCCCATATTGCTAAAGAAGTGTTAAACGTTACTGATTTCTATCTGGATGGGGGGTTGCAGGCCAATTCGGCCCTCAAACCCTGTCTCATTGAGATTTGTACTCTTCTAGAGGCATTGAGAAATTTCACTGTTTTTAAACACAGAGAAAGAGTTACAATATTCTGATATTTATAGTTGGGGGCCTGTTACAAGATTCATGAAGGATTTGATTTTTCTTGACTGACCTCCTGGCTGCCAGATCTTACCTGGCTAAACTTATTCATTAGTAGAATTGGTTTAGTTGTTACAGGCCTGTTAATCTGTTGCTGTCTCCATGCCTATATGTGAGATGGCATTCTCTGTCCCGAGTCAGACTATCCAACGAATGGCTCAAACCCGACACAGACAAAAGGCCCAATCCTTTTGCTGGAAACTTTTGGATTTAAGGGAATTAAGTTGAAACTTGGTATGGGTGTATGTGACCACCCAAGCTTCAAAAGTGGGGAATATGTGACCCTATTCAGCATGTTTTCTCCTTTTCAGAATGGGCAACTGAGGGCTTGACATAACTAACCTGTAATGAACCTATAAGTATTTTTTCTTTTTTCTTTGCCTTCTCCCTTTTCCAGTACCTTCCTTAATGGCTTTGTTTTGCGCATAACTTTGCCAATGAGTCTGTTTTATGACTTAGGATTCCCCACAGGAAGATTAGAGCCCAGATGTCAGAGACCTACATCTTTAGCCTGATAAGGAAATGTCTGGTTCCCTATCTCTTTAGTATGATAAAGAGTCTCTTGTAATTATCTTGGAGTGAATAACAACACTTCTAACCTTTGTAAAAATCATACATAAGCTCTGATGTAAAAATGCCTTTTGGGACTCCCCAAGGACAGCCTGTGTTGCCGTTGGATGCCCGGTGGTGTATACTTCCTAAATTAAAACTTTCGTTCTCTTTCTGACTTGGAGTGTGTTTCACTGGCTCGACTGCTCTACGGCACGGACCCTATTCGGGTAACAACATCTTCCCCCACCCTCTCTTCCCCAGACCCATGAGGAAAAGAAGAATCTATTCAGTGTGGATACTCTTTTCCCTAACATTTAATGTAAGCACACTCATGAAAGCATGTAAGCCAGCCACTTCATGCCTTTATATCTCTGTTTTAGATAGCCAAAGTTTAAGTCGCCTATCCCTATCAAACCAGTACTGAGGTGACAAGCATGTTCTTTGGTCTTGAAGAATCTTCCGTTCTGGTTGGAACTTTGAGCATCTACAGCCGTAAGCAAAGTCCTCTCCAGAGCAACCCATCAAATTGCAGCAATCCACACCAGCGCACAGTGTCAAACATCTTTCTGTTTATTTGGTCAGGTTCTGGTCACCTCATCCCTAGCCTTCCAGGCTAGGTGACAATGGGTAGCAGGTTCAGGCTCGAGAGTTCACACACACTTCCTGGCACTTCAGACAGCCCTTTCACACTCTCATTCCTGGCCCCCTTGGGCTAGGTCAATGGGTTTCACCTGTAAACTTCAGAGTCCACACACAACTCCCTTTACTTCTGAACAGCCAAGCCCTTCCTCTCTCTCTCATGCCTAGCCCCCATGGGCTAGGTCAGTCGGTGCCAATGGAACATGTCCAAACTCAGCCCATCTCATCATTGCTGCACTTCCACTCACTGAGTGGACCCAGATGGTCACCACAAGTGAGTAGAACAAGCTGTCTACCCACTGGCTCCCTTTAACTTCCAGTCCTGCAAGGAGGTGCCTTCGGATGACTTTTCTTGCCTGGATGCATCCAACAGCAAACCACTTGACTGAAATTCAAAAAGCAAAACAGCCACTTTTTTTCCTGTAAGTTCTTTCTTCAAATGCAAACCTTCTCTTCTTTCAGCAGTTCTGGGTGGTTCTGCAGGTCTTTTCAAATGCAAAATCTGCCTGAGGCTCAAGTTTTTGGCCTAAGCCCCCACTCTATACTGCGGCTACTATATTCAAATAGTCTGTGTTTCCCTTGGGCAAATCCTAGTTCCTCTTTTAGCATATCCAATCAAGCACTGGCTGAAGGTGGAGTTAACGATTTCTGTAATCTATATTACTCAATATTCGTTTCTACCATACATTTAGGTCTGCTTTACAACATTAGGAAGGAGAAACATTCATTATGCGTAATACATTCAGTTAAACACATAATCCTAAACACATTACCCTTTTAAATATTCCAGTGTACTCTTCTCCACACCTTAACTATCTTCCCATTCATATGCATATGGGTTTGGGCCTATGACTGGGTGGAACCAGAAGACCAGGCCCCCTAAAAATCATCCTATCTGGCCTGGCTTTGACCCAATACCACTTCAGCTGCAGCTTTTCAGCCATTACAGGTAACAACAACAGAAGCAATCATCCAAGAATCGGAAGTTTCACTTTCTAAGCCCCTTTCTTCTTTCTTTTACAAAGTTCCATGTTTTCATGAGTCTGGAGCCATTGCAAAGAATCCTGCTTTTCATGCCAGCTGTAAAAACCACTTGGGGCTGATCTCCTCCAACTTTGGGAGGGGGAAGGAGAATCTAGATCAACAGCCCAAGGCTGATTGCTCTGAGGCTGAGGTCAGACATGCCTCCTCTCTCCGCCATCTTTACCAATTCTGACACCAACCATCCCTCCCAAGGCACTCTCTATTCTACTGGGGATTTGATAATTCATTGCAGTGGCTACACAGAACTCATAGACCATATTCACAATTATGAGGTTTATTAGGGAAGTAACAGTTACAATTCAGGCTCAGGAACACTCAGGATGTAGTTCTTCCATCAGGATAGCCTCTCCCCAGCTGTGCTGACAGGCATGCATCTCCCTGGCCCTCAGTCTCTGCCCAAAGGCACTCAGTTTATCTTTTCATGGGTCGGGTGGTGCACTGCGCTGTCTCCTACTGCCAGGTCTCTCCTGCCATGGCATCTCACCATCTTCAGGATTACAGCTTACTCTCTCTCCCCTGCTTCCAGGAGCTTCTCAGCACAGGGATCCTGGGTCCAAAGAACACACTTTCAACTCCTGGTTGTTCTTCCTTGGTGGTGGTAGGATCATCCTCTCTGCTCTGGAATTGACTCTCTTTTAAGGAAAAAGTGACCAATCAATCCCTTTAGTAGGCCGCAATTACTCTATCAAACAGTTCTGCCCAATCACCTGGGTCGGAGTTACAAGCCCATGGCTAGAAAGACCTCACACAAAGATAATTAATTACACTACAGTGATCTTCAAAATTCTAATTATGCATGATATTAGTGATATGTTTGAATAACCTCCGCATTCTGTTGGATCACCTTTCTTTGCAACGGGTACAAGGATCTCTTCCAGTCAGTTGGCCAGGGAGCTGTCTTCCAAATTTCTTGGTATAGATGAGTGAGCGCTTCCAGCACTGCATCTGTTTATTGAAACATCTCAACTGGTATTCCATTAATTCCTGGAGCCTTGTTTCTCGCCAGTGCTTTCAGTGCAGGTTGGACCTCTTCTTTCAGTACCATCAGTTCCTGATCATATGCTATCTTCTGAAATGGCTGAACGTTGACCAGTTTGTTTTGGTATAGTGACTCTGTGTGTTCTCCCCATCTTCTTTTGATACTTCACGCGTTGTTTCATATTTTCCCCGTAGAATCCTTCAATATTGCAACTCGAGGCTTGAATTTTTTCTTCAGTTCTTTCAGCCTGAAAAATGCCGAGCATGTTCTTCCAAGGAGCTTAACTTATGAACTCCTCTTTTCTCCCAGGCAGCTGCTGGCACCATTTTAAAGTACAAGTTCCCTAGTAATTTTTGATGCAATGCTATTGAAGGCCTCATAGGTACCTGAAATTTGCTTCACTTTTACCCCATTGAGAGTACACGGAAGCAGCGTGCACACCTCCATCCTCCACTGAACAAAGTCCTCCTATCCTGGTGTGCCATTCATGCACAGCAGTGTGTATTCGTGGGTGAGATCCCACTCACAGCCATTGGCGTCCAGTACTTGGCAGATCTTCTGCATCATCTTGTTGGGCTCCATGGAACCGGTGATCTTCATCCTCCATGTAAACTTGAGAGAGCGCAGCTTGGCCTCTGGAAGTTTGAGCATCCCCTCTAAAACTTTGCTGTCTGATACCTTCGGGTCCCTTTTGACACACATAAAATAAAGATTATCTTCTCATGAGCTTAAAGAACCTCCCAGTGGCCCCCTGCTGGCCCTTGCTGCTGACAGAGGGAGAGGCTGGGGTCACAGTTTGGGGCAAACTTGCCTCGTCATGTATCTCCCGCACCTGCTCATCATTAAAGGGGCTTAGTTCTGACACTCCCTGGGGGGAGGTCGTTCCCTCTGGGGCTGCATCAGTGTTGCTGATGGTGTGAGCTGAGGAGGAAGCCACAGAAACACAGTGCGGGGCTGTGCCGGGCTGTGCCCTGGCTGTCCTGGATTCCTGGTGCTGGTGGGACAGGGACAGGGAGACTGAGGGAGAAGCAGACACCATGGAGGTCCCCATCCTTCCATCAGATAGACTGCTTGAAGTGTTGTGGACGTAGTAATCATAGGTGGGAATGGCAGGTTCAGCGTGACTACCCTGTTCGGGTTTAGCACAGATGGTAGGATGCACCTCATGGGATGAGGAAGGAGTGTGGCTATCATTGCAATAGGCTGCAGCCTGGGGTTCCAGAGTGCTGATGTGGCCCTCCATCTCAGAAGTGTAAGCTAGGAGCAGATAGGTGGCCATCACATCGTTGTACTTTTGGTTCACCAGTGAGTCATGAATGTCTTCCTGCGTGTAACCCATCTTCACCATCGCCTCAATGTGCCAGGGATCATCGTAGTCTGGGAGTGGCTGCACATACAGCGTTTGTTTTTCTTCATAGTCCACCTTCATCCATAGATGTCCTAGGATGTCCTGTAATGTGGCTCTCTTTCTTGGGTCACAAATGAAAATTTTGCTCAGCAGGTATTTGCACTCTGTAGACATGTGGAAAGAAATATCATATTGTCCCTCTAGTACCTGCTCTCACAGCTCCATTAAAGTTTTCCACCAAAAGGCAGAAATCCAGTTACCATGAAGTATAGGATAACTCCCAGGCTCCACATGTCCACTGGGGGTCCGTCATAGTTTTCTCCCTGAAAGAGTTCTGGGGCACAATAAGGGGGAGTGCCACAGAAGGTATCCAGTTTGTTCCCCGTGGTGAATTCAGTTCCCAAACCGAAGTCTGCGAGTTTGATGTTCATTCTCTCATCCAACAGTAGGTTTTCTGTTTTCAGATCCCTATGAACAATACTCTTGTTGTGGCAGTACTGCACCACTGACGCTATTTGGCAGAATTTCGTTGGGGCCTCTTCTTCGTTCATCAAGCCATGATCCAATAGGTGATCAAACAGGTCCTCTCTACTTGCATACTCCATCACTATATAGACAGTATTTTCATTCTCTGTGACTTGAAACAGCTTTACAATATTTGGATGATGGAGATTCTTCATATTTTTTACCTCCCAGTATAGTCTGTTGAGGTAGGAGGATGACTGTTGGATCTGGCTACCTCTTTGCCAGTGATGATGTGCTGGGCCAGCTTGACCCTGGCAAATATCCCCTTGCCAGTGGTTCTGAGGAGGTGGTAGTGTCCCACATGGGTTTCCTCCTCAGCAGAGACAGCTAAGTGGCTCTGCAGCATGTTGGATGAGGTGTTAAGGCCTAGTGGGCTTTGGGATAAGAGGTGCCCTTGTGGTAGGATTAAAAATGGAAAAAGTGGCAACTAAAAATTTAATGAAATATGGAAAAAATGAGAAAAAGAAGTTAAAATGTAATAAAGATAAAATGAGAAAAAAATTAAACTTTTTTTAAAAAACAAAAGAAAACAATTAGAAAAAAATAAATCAAATGAAAGTGACCAAAATAAGAATAAAAAAAAATCAAATGAAAACTCAATAAATCAGAAAAACAATAAACTACAAGTATGAAGTGATGTAAAATGAAGGAAGTGAGGAGAATTAAAACAAGAAAATTAAATAAAATGGGAAAATTATTTTAAAATATATTGAAAATATAAAATTAGAATAATAAAAACTAAATGAAAAGGGATATACAAGAGAAAAATATAATAGAAATGAATAAATTAAAAAGGAATAAAATGACAAAAATAAAAAATATAGAAAAAGAAAATGTGAGTAACAAAGAATACAGAAATTAGAAAAGAGTGGTAAATAGAAAAATCACAAAACACTTAGAAAAGGATAAAAGAAGAAAAAAGATAAAAATGTAAGATGTGTATGAATTAGAGAAAATGGGAACAGCAAAAGGAATAAATGGAAAATTAAGATTAAAATGACAAAAGGTAAAAAATTATAAACAAGATAAATTCTATATATAAACACAAAACAATAAATGAGAAAGGTTCAAGGGGAAAAAACAATAAAAAGGATAAAAAAGATACAAAACTACAAATGTAAAATGATAAAGAAAAACAAGCACAGAAAAATTGAGGAAATAAAGGAAAAATAAAATAAATGAAAAAAATAACGAGGATGAATGAAAATGAGGAAAAGTAAAGACAAAATAAGAAAAGCTAATAATGAAACAGACAAAAACACTACATTCGAAGAGAAAACAAGCTAAGTCAGGTCACAGTCAGGTCACTAAAACAGCTTCCTGAGCTAGAAGGACCACAAACCTAGGTTTCCAAGGACCTATATAGAGGATTGGGGTTCCAAACAATTGACTCCTTATGAGGTCACCACAAGAAATGGACTAATCAAGACCGGGGATAATTCACTGTGCTTTTTGGTCTCAAGAACCCTTTACTAATTTCTTAAAAAGAAAGATATATGTGTATAGGGATAGAATTCCACAGAGCTTTTTTTTTTTACCTTTTTACTGATCTTCATATTATTTATTGTGTTGAAAATGTACATAACAAAACATATGCCATTTCAACAATTTCTACATGTACATTTCAGTCACATTGCTTATATTCAAGTTGTGCAAGCATTCTCACTGTTGTTTTCCAAATCATTCCACTACCTTTAACATAAATTCAATGACCCTAATCAAAAACTTTTCCTTTCCCCAACCCTGTCACCCCTGGTAACCACTAATAAGCTTTGTTTTGTGTATATTTGCTTATGTCCTATAAGTGAGATCATAATATATTTCTCCTTTTGCAACTGACTTACTTTGCTCAGCCTGGTGTTTTCAGGCTTCATCCATGTTGTCGTATGCATCGACTTCATTTCTGAGGGTGTGTGTAATATTCCATTGGGAGTCTCTGGCTTGCATCAACAGTTAAGTGCTCATCTACTAGATTGGGGTTCGAACCCATCCAGAGACTTCTCAGAAGACAGACCCGGCGATCTGCTTCTGAAAGGTCACGGCCTTTAAAACCCTATGGAGTAGTTCTACTTCATTGTGTGTCTCTACCAAATTTTGTGTACCCATTCATCTGTTGGTAGACATTTTGGTTGTTTCCATCTTCTGGATATTGTGAAAAGTGCTGTGGTGAACACTGGTGTACAGTTTTCTGTTTGCGTTCCTGCCTTCACTTTTTCTGGAATTGGGATTGCTGAGTCATATAGTAGTTCTAAGTTCAGTCTTTTGAGGAAATGCCAAACTGTTTTCCACAGTAGCTGTTGTTGTTGTTAGGTGCTGTCAAGTTGATTCTGACTCATAGTGACCCTAGGAACAACAGAACAAAACACTTCCCGATCCTGTGCCATTCTCACAATCATTGCTATGTTTGAGCCCATTGTTGCAGCCACTGTGTCAATCCATCTTGTTAAGGGTCTTCCTCTTTTTCACTGACCCTCAACTTTACCAAGTGTCTTAATTATCTAGTGCTGCTATAACAGCAATACCACAAGTGGATGGCTTTAACAAACAGAAATTTATTCTCTCACAGTCTAGGAAACTAGAAGTCTGAATTCAGGGCGCTGCTACCAAGGAATGCTTTCTCTCTTTGTTGCTTCTGGGGGAAGGTCCTTGTCATCAATTTTCTCCTGGTCTAAGAGCTTCTCAGCACAGTGACCCTGGGTCCAAAGGATATGCTCTGCTCCTGGTGCTTCTTTCTTGGTGGCAGGAGGTCCCTGTATCTTTCTGATTGCTTCTCTCACTTTTTATCTCTTGGAAGATAAAAGGTGATGCAAGCCACACCCCAAGTAAACTCCCCTTACATTGGATCAGGGCTGTGACCTGAGTAAAGGTGTTGCATCCCTTACTATTCAATTCATGATATTCCACCCTGCGCACCCTCAAAATTCATGTCTTTGCCACATGTAAAACACTTTCACCCCATCCTATCATCCCACAAGTCCTAAAGCAACTCCAAGTCCAAATCCTATCCTGGGGAAAAATTTCTCTTCATATGTGAAATCTAGAATACAAGTTATCTGCTTCCAAAGCACAATGGTGGAACAAGCACAAGGTAGACGTTTCCATTCCAAATGGTAGAAACTGAAGGGAATGAGGGGATAAGGGGCATCAGGAACAGTTTACATTAGCTGTCAAGGCTTGAAAATAACCCTGTGTTCTCTGAGACCATCTGGGCAATGACCCTACCCTCCAGACTCTGAGTGTTTTCTATACTCTCTGGATTCTGGGTGGAGGCCCCTTGGCCCTGGGCTTCAGCTCCACCTTCAAGGCCCACTGGAACGGCAACTCTGCTCCATCAGCTTTGGGCAGCCCCATTCTCCTAGTCCATATGATTGGTGACTACCTGCTCAGCCTTGGTAGGCCCCAGTCTTCTGTCCTTTGAGCATGGCAGCCCTGCCCCCTCAGCTTTGGGCAGTGGATCTGGCCCCATCCTTTAGCAAAATTTTACTTGCATCTGATATTAATGATACTGTTTGATAATTTCTACATTGTGTTGGATCACATTTATTTGCAATGGGCACAATACCTCTTCCAGTTGGTTGGCCAGGTAGCTGACATCCACATTTCTTGGCATAGATGAGTGAGTACGTCCAGTGCTGCATACATTTGTTGAAACATCTCAAATGGTATTCCGTCAATTCCCGGAGCCTTGTTTATCACCAGTGTCTTCAGTGCAGCCTATGTTTGAGCCCATTGTTGATGCCACTGTGTCAGTCCATCTTGTTAAAGGTCTTCCTCTTTTTTGCTAATGTTCTACTTTACCAAACATGATGTCCAGGAGGATTGTTTCCCCCTGGTAACATGTCCAAAGTAAGTGAGGTGAAGTCTCTCCAACCACCCTCTAAGGATCATTCTAGCTGTACTTCTTATAAGAAATATTTGTTCATTCTGGTAGACCATGGTATATTCAGTATTCTTCGACAACACCATCATTTAGGCCTCTGTAAAGACTCTAAGAATCCCTCATGTCGCAGTAGTTAAGCACCCAGCTGATAACCAAAAGGTCGGCAGTTTGAACCCACCAGCCCGTCCACGGGATAAAGATGTATTATAATGACATGTCCAAAGAGCTGGAGTTAGAAAACCGGAAGGGAAGAACACGCTTGACATTTCTCAAGCTGAAAGAACTAAAGAAAAAATTCAAGCCTCGAGTTGCAATATTGAAAGATTCTATGGGGGAAAATATTAAATGATGCAGTAAGCATTAAAAGAAGATAGAAGGAATAACAGAGTCATTGTACCAAAAAGAACTGGTTGATGTTCAACCACATGAGGAGGTAGAATATGATCAGGAGCTGATGGTACTGAAGCAAAAGATCCAAGCTACATCCAAAGGCATTGGTGAAAAACAAGGCTCCAGGAACTGATAGAATACCAACTGAGATGTTTCAACAAACAGATGCAGCGCTGGAAGTGCTTCACTTGTCTATGCCAAGAAATTTAGAAGACAGCTACCTGGCCAACTGACTGGAAGAGATCCATATTTATGCGTGTTCCAAAGAAAGGTGATCCAATTGAATGCAGAAATTACCGAACAATATGAATATCACACGCAAGTGAAGTTTTGCTGAAGATCTTTCAAAAGTGGCTGAAGTAGTATATCAATATGGAACTGCCAGAAATTCAAGCCAGATTCAGAAGAGGACATGGAACCAGAGATATAACTGCTGATGGTAGATGGATCTTGGCTGAAAGCAGCGAATACCAGGAAGATGTTTACCTGTATTTTATTTACTATGCGGCTTTGCATTGGGCAAATGTGCTTCAAAAGACCTCTATAAAGTGTTAAAAAGCAAAGATGCCATCTTGAAGACTAAGGTGCACCTAAATGAAGCCATAGCGTCTTCAGTTGCCTCATATGCATGTGAAAGCTAAACAATGAATAAGGAAGGCCGAGAAATTGACAGCTTTGAATTATGGTGTTGGCAAAGAATATTGAGTGTATTACGGACTGTCAAAGGAATGAAAATTCTGTGTTGCAAGAAGTACAGCCAGATGCTCCTTAGAAGCGAGGATGGTGAGACTTTGTCTCACGTACTTTGGATATGTTATTGGGAGGGACCAGTCCCTGGAGAAGGATATCATGCTTAGTATAGGAGAAGGTCAGTGAAAAAGAGGAAGTCCCTCAATGAGATGGACTGACACGGTGGCCACAACAATGGGCTCAAGCATAACAATGATTGTGGGGATGGTGCAGGACTAGGCAGTGTTTCGTTCTGTTTTGCATAGCTTCACTACGAGCTGGAACCGACTTGATGGCACCTAGCAACATCAACATACAGAACAAAAATCTAATTCTTCTGATAACATGTATTAATTGTGAGAGTGGGGTTTTGTGTAGAATTTCATGTTCTGCTATAGAATTTTGGGGGTATCCTGAGATACTTAACAATGTCAGTTTAGAACAGAAGAGATGGGAATACTTTAATTCAAAAGATTGGCAACCTTTTCCGGTAAAGGGCCACATAGTAAATATGTCAGGCTCTGCAGGACAGGTGGTCTTTGTGGCAATGACACAGCTCTGCTGTTGCAGCAGGAAAGCAGCCATAGAGAACACATACACTAATGTGCATGGCTGTGTTCAAATAAAACTTCATGTACAAAAATAGGCAAAGGGCCAGGTTCAGTGCTCTAACTACAGTATGCATTTCAAGGTGGTAATAATGAAAGAGTGCCTTTAAAAATGGTCAAAATCAAGACATGGTAAGTTATAGTGGTTCCAAAAATAAAAGAGGATAAACTTGTGTTTGGATATATCTAAGATCCATGAGAAACTGAAAAGTGTCACCCAAGGTATAGCTTTTTTTAATTGTGCTTTAAGTGAAAGTTTACGATTGAAATTAGTCTCTCATACAAAAATTTATACATACATTGTTTTGTGACCCTAGTTGCTCTCCCTGTACTGTGACAGCACACTCTTCCTTTCCACCTCGGGTTTCCTGTGTCCAAGGTATAATTTTATGGACAGTAGAGAGGTCAGGAAACATGCCAAAGGAAGACACAAGGAAAGAGTTGCTTTAAAATACATAAAACTGGACAAAGTCAAAATGTTGGATGAAGAAGGCCAAGATTTCTGGTCCTCAGTGTTGTGAGCCCTGCTATTCATGTCAGTCCTCCAACAGACCCATCACTGCGACGGCTGCCCTACTGATGTGTCTCACCAGGTCCCCCTTCACGTCCCTGTACTTCAGGCTATAAATGAAGGAGTTCAGCATGTGTGTGACCACAGTGTACATCACCAAGGCCGTGAAACTTGTCCTAGAAGGTGGTGTGGCTGCAGAGCTGAAACAGACCTCAAGGGCTGTGACGTGGAACAAGGAGACAATGGAGAGGTGAGACTCACAGGTGGAAAAGGCTGTGTGGCTGCCCTATGACATTCTCAGTATGGAAGAGACAATCTGAGACTAAGAGAAAAATATTCCAGTGAAAGGAATCAAGGCCAGAAGACTAGTCAAAAAATACTTGACTATGTTATTGATGAGGTTGTTTGAACAGGTGAGCTTCTCGACTTCCATGTTTGTTTAAAATAACAGGCTCAAAACAGTCAATGTCTCCACCAGGGAGCCCATGACACTGAAGCATCAGGATACCAGAACCAGCAGTTCCTAGAGCCGTGGGTTCATGATGACTGTGTAGTGAAGGGGGTGACAGATGGCAGCAAAGCCATCATGGTTAGTAGTAAATTATCGAAATCAAATTATCGAAAAACAATGACAAAAATGTCTGGGTGAGGCAGCCTTCGTACTTTGTTCTGTGTCTGGATGATTTGTGACTCTTCAAAGAGGAGAAGTACATAAACAGGTTTCTGGGGTATTACACAGCTTGAGTGGGGAGAAAGATGATTTGGAAAAATTATCTAAACCAGCACTTTCAACAGCAATACTGAAAGAAAAGTTTAGAAACATTGGTCCAGAGGTACGGAGGGAGAGAAGGCCTTGGTAAGCAATAACTCCCTTAAAATAGAGGAAGGTAGAGAAAGGTTCTCACCAAGAACCATAAAGCAGTGAAGTCTCTAGCTCCTGGTGGGGTTTTTGCATTCACTGCATTCCATCTCCCAACTCTTGTTCTGTGCTTTGCTCATTCACAAATTCAGTGTCAAAGGAGTCTCTTCATTCTCTAGCATCTTTCTCTATAGTGTGTTTTCAAGAACCAGCTTTTTTCTCATAAGACATGGGAGATGTACCACAGACATGCACCAAGATCCACATACATATTCACTACAGACACATGCCAGGATGTTCACTAGAACATTGCTGGCAGTAGCTCCCAAAAGGAAACTACCAAAATTCCCATGAATAGTCAAGTGGGAGCATTTACTAAAACTAGACCCACTGCGGATGAGTTGACTGTGACTTATAGCTACCCTATGGGACAGAGTGGACATGCCCCATAGGGTTTCCAAGGTTGTAAATCTTTACAGAAACAGACTGGCACATCTTTCTCCCATGGGGTGGCTAGTGGGTTTGACGCTGCCCTTTTGGTTAGCAGTCAAGCACTTTTAATCACTTCACCAGCATATACATGAATGAGAACGGTTGATCTACAGCCACATCTAACAATGGAAGAACTCAGTGAAATAAGCCAGATACAAAATAATACATACTCTATGATCCATTTATATAAAGGACAAAAAAGAATCCAAATTAATCTATGGTAGTATAGTGGTTACCCTAGGTGGGGTACATCTACATGGTAGCTTAAGTGAGGGTTTTTTAGGGTGCTGGTTATATAGGTATATTCGATTTACAACAATTAATTGAGCTGAATATTTATAGTGTTTTCATCTGTGAATATTATCTTTAACTAAAACATTTTTTAATGTGAAAAAGAGAGTACTCATGCTTCCAATGAAATAATAAGATATGATAAAGAGGTGAAGATGGCAAGACAGAGCAAAGATTAGACCTAAAAGGGAGGAAACCTCCTCCTAGAGGAAAAGAGAGACCCAGAAATTGAGACTTTGAGTGAGAAAGGATAGCAGTGGGGCAAGAGAGAATGAATCAGAAACCCAAATGCCTTTCCATAGTTAGGGATTATACATTGCAGAACCTTCTACTTGGGGACTTTGCCCAACACGTGTCCATTGCCATGTCCCTGGAGCTATTGCAGGGAAACTTCTTTCCCACAGCACTTACTGGGCTCCACTGGATCATCAAGATGGCACCAGTGAAGGAAAAGATCCCTAGCTCCATTAACCAGTGAATCAGATATGAGGTCCGTAGACTCAGTGAGATAGCTGGAAGGGAAAGGTAAATTTCTTCTTTGCCCAGAAATAATGAGCTGAAGGTGACATTGAGCTGACTTGACATTGTGAAGTAGAATTTTCACAGCTGCTCATTAAACATGTAGTTAATTCTCACACTCTTCTCCAAGAAATTCATTCAGCTACTGATGATGGTGATGGAAGGAGTCAGGCTTCAAGGCTTGGGCATTGAAGAATCTCAGTAAGTTTATTAAATGGAAATTTATACTTGCATTAAAAGGTTTGAAGAGATGGCCTTAATTCTCCAACTCTGAATCCGTGTCTTTTGCAATGTGACTGTGCAAACTCCTATCAAGAGCTGATGTCTGTTTCTCCCCTTTTGACTCTAAGCTGGAATTTATTATCCCCCACCCCAGCTATGATTAGGAATTTCTGTCCCACCTTCAGCTGTTTCCCCAAAGAGTCATGTGTTCTGTTTGTATTAGAAATTTATTCATATTTTGAGGAATGTATGTTGAATGCCAACTATGCCAGGCTCTGCCTAGTCAATCAGTATACAATGCTAAAAACAAAAGTCCTTACAATCTAATGATGGAGAAACACAGTTAAGCAAGTATAATAATGATCATTATCCTCCTCCTCCTCATCATGTAACTTGTAAGATGGTGACAAGCGCTAGGAAGAACATGAAAGCAGGCAAAAAAGGGAGTGAATAAGGTGTTGGTCTTTATGGGTGTTTGGGCAAGACCAGCAGACAAGGTGACATTTGAACAGAAGCCTCAAGGATGAGGAGGCAGGAGCTACAAGGATACCTGGGGAAGTGTGTGCTGCAGAGGGAGCAGCCAGTGCAAAGGACGTTACTTTGGAAGGGGCTCATTTCAGATATTCAATGCCAAAAAGGAAGCCAGTGTGAGAGGGGAAGTAGTAAAAGAGAGAGTATTAACATGTCAGAGAAGGCTGAAGAATGAGGTGATTTTGCGGCTCTTTCAAGATACAGGGACCTTCTCCATCCACAAGTTGGTGCTTGCACTTTACTGATTTGGTTGAAATGCATCCCATGAATTGAATTGTATACCCTTACTTACTGTCATCTATTGGTTTGCATTCTGGACTCTAAGACAGACATTTTGGAATGTATGACCCAATTCCCCCTTCTATGAAACCTGCTCACACTCAACAAAGTATACACACACTCTCTCTCTCACACACACAGGGGTGGATAAAATCCATGCTGACAACCTCAGGTTATTTTTTCCAAAAATACTAAGAAATGGTGTCCAGAAATTCCAGTTGGGAAGCCTTGCATGGACATGTAAACTCGGGCTCATTTTGGAATGGTCATTTTCTGCCCTGTGTTTAAAGAATGTAAAAAACTGCTCAAAAAATCGAGATTGCTACAGCCCAACCCCTCTCCTCAGCAAATGCAAGGCTGCCTGTTGGATGAGCCACCCACTGAATGCCTCCCCTGATACTAGTCCAAAAAGAAGGGTGCTAGTTCTTCCAGAAAGCAGTCTCTGCAGATCCCAGCAGCAACTGAAATGATACACTGCTTTCAGAATACAAAAAGGCACAGCCCCTTTTAAAAACAAGATTGGCAGTTTCTTACAAGGTTAAACATACACCTACCATATGATAACAATCCCATTCCTAGGGATATGTGAGAAAAATGAAAACTTTATGTTCACATAAAATCTCTTCAGAAATATTTATATCAGCTTTACTATAACAACTGGAAACCAAATGTTCTCCAAATGGTGAATACACAAGCAGTGGTATGTCTATAAAACAGACCAGTACATAGCAATAAAAAGGAATAAACTATCAAGACATTCATCCATGTGGATGAGTCTCAATTGCATTATGTTAAGTGAAAGGATCCATAATCAAAAAGCTACACAGTGCGTCATATATATAGGGACTGTTGCCAGGGATTCATAGTCAGGGCAAGATTTCATTAAAAAGGGGCAGCATGAGGGATGTTTTTGGCAGAAAGAAACGTACTCTTCTGTATTTTAATTGTGCTACTAATTATAAGACTTAATGTTTTTATCAGCTCACATTCCAAAAGAGAATTACTGTTTGTAAATGTTGAAAAAACTCCTTTAGTGTCAATCAATATTCTGGTGTGTGGCTGGGCATCTAACAACTCCCTTCCTGGTGGACACTCATTTCCACTATCTACCACTATTATCAACAGGCACCAGCACGGTGCCCAGGGATTTCCATAGGATGCTAAAAGCGGAATTGCTGGGTCAAGGGAAGGTCTGATCTGCAGCTACCATTTCAACGCCCTTTACGTGAACTGCCAGTGAGGCAGCTCCCAGCTAACAATGGGGCAGAGTGGCACTGGATAAACCTCCGGGCCCAACAGCCACTTAGCTTATCCTTACTAATGCAAGAACCCTAGTTGGTGTCCTACCTTCTCCATCCCCTACAGTGGGCATGCACATCAGGTGGAGTAGAGACCACTATTCCAGTCCTCAGCTCCTGACCGGGCAGAACTCTTGGAATGTCAGAATTATCAAAAGTAGGACTGTGTCACTAAGCACAGGCTCTGAGCCTGTGCAGGACAGAGCCTCCACTGCAACTAGGTGAGACTGGGGCACTGTGTTGGAACACAATTGCCTTGGGCCCCAGAAGGAACTATCCTTGTCACAATGCCACTTGAGAGAGGAATACTTGCGTGGGATGACTTTGGGTTAAAATTTCGGTGCAGCTTCTTCATCAGTAAACCAAGGATCATGATTGTAGTCGAGGACAAAGAGATGTGATGCAAAACATTCCAGAACAACACTAAACATGTAGTAGTCAATCCTCATTCTGTTAAAAACATTGCTTTGCATACAAAGAAGGCTGAAAGGAAACACTCAATATACCAAGCATGGTCAGATTCTAAGTGACTTTTATTTCTCCATGCACTTTTCAGTTAAATTTTCTACAATGAGAACATGCTGCTGTATACTCTGAAAATATACTTAAATTTAACATAGTTCATAGAAAACAGACTTCAAAACACCCACGTGTTGATGAGACTTTCCAATGAAGAGAATTTTTACATGAATCAAAATGCACTATCAAAATTCATGTCCTAGAATTGAAAGAATATTTAGAGTGATATTTATCACCTTAATGTTTACATCAGAAAATAAAAACTGGAACTTAACACGCATGGGAATAAGGCAGTAATAAATTCCACGTGTAACTTTTTTATAAAAGATTTCATAAAATCTTTTATAAATGATTTCTCCCCTAGTATGAATCTCCTTGTGCCCAAGCAGGGGAATTATATGACTGAAGGCTTCCCAATAACGCAATGGGTCTTTGCAGTGTGTGAGCTCTCATAGGTATCCTGACACGGTGGACACTGAAGGTGTCCATTGTCTTTTACAGTCATAGGATGACACCACAGTGTAATATCTCACATGTTGTCTAAGACTACACAGTGTGACTTCTCATATATTCCAATGGGCTTTCCATATGTGAAAATTTAAATGACTCTGGAGAAGCACTGAAGTTTTCCCACATTCCATACACTTATGTGGGTAATCTGCCACATATCTTCTTTTAGGTTTGTGAAAAGAAAACATGTAAGTTTTCCAACACATATATTGGTTATCCAACATGTATATTCATCCCTCATGAAAAGAAACTACAGAAATCTTACCCACAGTTGTTACATTCATAGTGTTTCTCTCCAGGAATTGTTGTCACAGGATCCTTAAGGGTTGAAATACAAATGAAGTCTTTCCCACATACCTTACTTTACAGGGTTTCTCTCCAGTAAGAGTTCTCACAGGGGTGCTTAGGTAACAGAGACAACAGCAGGCTTCTCCATATTCCTTACACTGACAGGTACTGCATCCAGTGTCAGATCTGGTATGATGCTTATATGATGAGTGATTCTTGAAGGTTTTTCCACACTCACAACATTCAAAAGGATTTACTTCTGGAAGATTTCTTTTTAGTATAGTAAGATTTGGAATCCAGCTGAAAGTCTTGCCACACTGATTGCCTTCCTTGTGTTCATCGAGGTTGTCTACTTTATGGCTTCTGTTAAAAACAGGCAACATGGTGTTGGAAATAAATTTCTTCTCATTTCACCATTACCAAACATTGTACAACATGGTTGTTGCCCTGAGTTGTCTCATGTTTGATATGTTAAATCATCTAGCAGATATACTACCATTACTGTCACTGTTTTTCTAAAATACAGTCATGCATTGCTTAACGTCCATATGTTTTGTGAAATAGGATGTTATGTGATTTGGACATTGTGGGAGCACTATATTATATACAGGCAGTCCCCGGCTTACAAACATCTGACATACAAACCCTAGTTACGAACCAACCCTAAAGCCTATTATACTAAAAATTTGACGTACATACAACGGTTCATAATAACAAACGGGTGCTACTTTATAATGTGCATCAAAACATTATTATTATTACTACTGTATTATTATGTTAAAGATGTTTTAGCGTATCTGGAAATGTTTCTTTAATGTGTTTCTTTAATAAGATTGGGATTTCTGAACCTTTTGGGACCACAGAAATATATGTGTTTGGATGCTGCCCAAACATACATGATGCAGCACACGACTACACACACACACACACACACACACACACACACACACACTTCTTAGACGGACAAGTATTGCGTCCAGTGTAAAATCTGTTATGATGCTTATGTGATGAGTGTTCCAAGAAGGCATTTCCACACCCACAGCATTCAAAAGGATTTACTTCTGGAGGAATTCTTTTCAGCACTGTAAGATTTGAAATCTGCCAGAGGTTTTCCACACTGATTGCCTTCATTACTTTCATGAAGGTTCTGTACTGTATGCCTTCTGTTAAAAACAGGCAACATGCTGTTGAAATAAACTTCTTCTCATTTCACTGTTACCAAACACTAAACATCCATGGTTTTTGCCGAGTCGTCTCGTTTCATATGTTAAATCATATAGCATAGAGACTACCGTTACTGTTACTGTTTTTCTAAAATATCAGAGTTTCTGAGAAGTCTCTGAACACAAATTTAGAGCTAAACACACACACACACACACACACACACACACACACACACACACACACACACACACTTTAATGTCATGCACCTTAGGACTTTCTCCTGAGGCACTGTTTTCTCTCGTTTGAATGACACTCACCTAAAATGTCTCCCCTGGTTTTTAGGTTGACCTCCACTGCCAAGCAATTTGAAGATGTCTCCTAACTCACAGGACTGGTCGTTATTCTTCATGAATTGCACTATGATATGTTCACTGGATGATTCTTCTCCATCATTAACTTTTTGAGACACTGACCCAATGATTCAAGTTGAGGTTCACAATATGAAACAAAAATGAAAATAATTATCAGGAAAAAAAAAAAGCTGCTGTGAATAAAGACACACATTTCACTGTTTCAGAACTTTGGGAATGGTTAAAAAGTTGTTTACTAGGAAATACTTCTATGAGGATTGAGAGTGATCGTTACATAAATAGGTGTAATTAGAAGAGCTTAAGTAAAATATTGAACACATTATACGTGTAACATTAAAAGAGGGAAAAAAGTATTTCTCCATGACTACAGGTTAGAAGGGATTGATAAAGTTAGAGAAGTAAGCTCAGGTATCTGCGAAGTCATCTCTTCAATACAAAAACTTTCTAGCTGACTGAAATCTCTCCACGTGGCTGATCTTCAAAACATTCTTGCTTTCCCGGTGCTCCCTGACACAGTGGACCTGAATGAGTCTTATCTCCACTCTCCTCAGCTCTTTCCCTTACTTCCCTAGGGGATAAAATGGATTCATATATTGTTTCCCTCCATGGTGCTCATGGAGAAATGCATATCATGAGGGAAGACAGTATAAAGCAATGAACATTTCCCTAACACTCAGCCAATACTTTGGTCTTCAGGGTCTCTGAATACAGGCAGGTGTAAGTATATTTGCAGCAAAATGATCGTTTCAAACTGGTAATGAACATAGTAAAACTCTCTACAAGGTCCCAAATCACAAAGCTGTCAGTGCCCCAAAGTGATCCCTGAAGATGGTGTGTACACTTGCAACACGTAAAGAGCCTAAAGGTGTTTAATCACAAGAGAAATGAAAATCACTTCAATACATACAGCTTTATGTTCAGGGGGAAGCTGGGATATGTAAGCTCCACAGAGCAAGGGACCATGCCTATTTTA
The DNA here is from genome assembly GCA_030035585.1 of Dugong dugon. Classification (NCBI taxonomy): domain Eukaryota; kingdom Metazoa; phylum Chordata; class Mammalia; order Sirenia; family Dugongidae; genus Dugong; species Dugong dugon. The sequence continues at coordinate 60,474,694 of CM057482.1, forward strand.
CTTAATAATTTATTCCAATTCCTAAGTCCAAATATGGAGCCAAGTCAACAAGTACAAAATTTTTGCTTGCTAAAGGACTAAAAAAAAAAAAAAAAAAAAGCCATTCTTACCTACTGAAGTCAGGTTTCTGAAGATTTCCAACATCACATCTCTATAGAGTTTTCTCTGAGCAAGATTCAGCAAAGTCCACACTCTTCCTGAGTAAAGACTACAGCCACATCCTCAATGACCACTGAGTTCTAAAACATCCCACACATTCTGCATCAGCAAGGTACCATGTACTCCAATGTATGCAAGATGATAGGTGAGACTGGCAGTCCTGGAGAACTGAGAATTCATAGGGATTTGACACAAGATTCTTTGTTCTGCCAAGGTCTACTCTAGGGTACAGCCACCAGCCCTTCCCTTCACTAACTGCATTCACTTCCTTACTGATTGCTTCCTGTCTTAATCATAAGACTTCCAACACATTGAAATAATCTCTCCACAGTCTGTGACCAATTCCAGTCTTATGCCCTTCTCTCTTTATTGTCTAGAACATTAGAGAATATGGAAGAAGTCAGAGAAATGATCTACTTCAGATCATCACTTCGTTGTGAACAATTTCACCTCCTTCCATCAGATACAGAAGAATACACAACAAAACAAAAAGCACTTGTGGTATTTCTGTCACAGCAGCACTAGATGACCAAGACAGAATTTGGTACTGAGAGAGTGGGGTGCTGCTTTAACAGATACCTAAAATGTGGAAGCAGTTTTAAAACTGTGAATTGATAGAGGAGCAGCAGAGGACCACCAGCAGCAGGGAACCTGCAGCAGCAGAGAAGCGGCAGGGAACCTGCAGCAGCAGAGAAGCGGCAGGGAACCAGCAGCAGCAGAACCCGGATACCAGTGCCAGAGAGGCTACAGCTGACCCACAGAGCAAGAGAACTGAGTGTGCGCAGGAGGCTTCCTGGTGGAGTGGGGTGCCTCTGGACACTTATTGGTGGAGCAAGGCTTGCCAACCCATGGAGCGAGGGAGCTAAGTACCTGTGAGCAGGAGGCTTCCTGGCAGAGTGGGGTGCCTCCAGGCACTTAGGAGCTACAGAGTTTTGGAACACTTGCCCCAGCAGGAAAGATACGGTCATGAGACCCAAAGGGCGAGAGGCCACAGGAAGCAGAAGTGGTGAAGAAACAAGGAACACAAGAGGCCGAGCTGCCTCGGTCTCAAAAGATATGGCCATGACCTCTGGGGTTTCAAAGGGTGGAGCCATGGCCTCTGGCGTTTCAAAGGGTGGAATTGCCACTCAGATGGACTAGGAGACTGGTACGCCTAAAGCCGAGGGAGCAGAGTTGCTGTCCCAGTGGGTCTAGAAGGTGAAGCTGAAGCCCAGGGCCAAGGGGCCTCCACTCAGAATCTGGAGAGAGCAGCTAATACCTAGAGTCTGGAGGGCAGGGCCATTGTGTAAATTGTATCAGAGAACAGAAGATTATTTTCAAAGCCTTGAGGGCTAATGTAATTTGTTCTGGTGACTTGCTTGGTGCCTGTTATCCCTTCTTTTCCTCCAGTTTCTCCCATTTGTAATGGAAATGTCTAGCTTGTGTCTGTCCTGTCTTGTACCTTTGGAAGCAGATAACTTGTATTCCAGATTTCACAGATGAAGAGGAATTTTTGGATTTTGTAGGACTTGGAGTTAAGACTTTTGTTATGATATGATGGGATGAATACATTTTGCATGTTGCAAGGATGTGATTTTGGGGGGGCCAATGGGTGGAATGTCATATATTGAATTATGTCCCCTAAAAAATGTGTGTATCAATTTGGCTGGGCTATGATTCCCAGTATTGTGTGGTTGTCCTCCATTTTGTGATTGTAATTTTCTGTTAAAGAAGATCAGGGTGGAATTGTAACACCCTTACTAAGGTCACATCCCTGATCCAATGTAAAGGGAGTTTCCCTTGGGTGTGGCCTGCACCACCTTTTCTCTTACAAGAGATAAAAGGAAAGGGAAGCAAGCAGATAGTTGGGGACCTCATACCACCAAAAAAGCACTGCTGGGAGAGGAGCGCGTCCTTTGGACCTGGGGTCCTCGCGTGGGGAAGCTCCTAATCTGGGAGAAGATTGATGAGAAGGCCTATAGAGAGAGAAAGCCTTCTCCTGGAGCTGACGTCCTGAATTTGGACTTTTAGCTTACTTTACTGTGAGGAAATAAATTTCTCTTTGTTAAAGCCATCCACTTGTGGTATTTCTGTTATAGCAGCACTAGATTAACTAAGACAAGACCCTTACCTGTGGCTCCTTCATTTATTAAAATTGATTTAGGTACAGATACATTAGTGAACAAAACAGAAATATCCAGGTGTACATAGACCATAAATGTTTTTTGGTGTGGACAGTAAATAAAATATAAAATCAAATGGTGATAAGTTCCTTAGAAAATGCAGCACACTTAGGGGATAAGGAGCAAGAAACACAGCAAATTTATCTCGAGTGAGACAGTGCAAAGAAAACCAAAATAATCATTTTATGAAGCATTACCTAGTGAAACCTAGCATGGTAAGGGAAAAAAATCACAATAGTGGTAACAGCTGCACAACTGATGAACGTTATCAATGTTACTACATTATTGTTATTCTTAGTTGTCCTTGAGTTAATTATGATGCATGGCAACAGTACGTGTGCACAGTAGAAATGCTCCATAGGGTTTTCAAGGCTGTGACCTTTCAAAAGCAGATTGCCAGGTTTGTGTTCAGAGGCGCATGTAGGTGGTTTCAAACCACCAACCTTTCAGGTAGCAGTTGAGTGCTTAACCACTTGTACCACCCACTAAATTTTACATGTGAAAGTTGTTGAAGTGGCAAATGTTTTGTTATATATCTTTTTACTACAATAAAAAAATTTCATAAAAAAGAGTGAAGGAGAAATAAAAATGTTTTCAGACAATAAATATGGAGGAAATTGGTAACCAGTAGAACTTCCTTGCAAGAAATGGTAAAATAAGTTCTTTAGAGAGAAGGAAAATGATATGAATCAGAAACTTCGATCTACATAAGGAAAGTGAGATCACTAGAAAATGAATAAAGGTAACATAAAATCTTTTATCTTTGCTTTTCTTAACTGATCTAACAGTTAACAGTCTGTTTGAAATAATAGCAACATATATGTGTATATATATATATATATATATTTAAGTTGTTGCTATAGAGTTTTCAATACACATTTACAACATGGATAGTACAAGTATGTTATAACTGTATTCTCAATCCTTCTCTCCTGTCCTCATAATGTTAGTGCCAATTCATTTTACTTATCCATAAACTGTCCATGAAGGGACATACCTGAAAGTAGACTAGGATTAGTTGCAAATGTGTATTGCAAACTCTATAGCAATGACTTAAAAAAAAAAAGTAGTGTCTTAGTCACCTAGTGCTGCCCTAACTGAATTACCACAAGTGGATGGCTTTAACAAAGAGAAGTTTATTCTCTCCCAGTCCAGTAGGCTACAAGTCCAAATTCAGGGCTTCAGCTCCAGGGGAATACTTTCTCCATTGGCTCTGGAGGAAGGTCTGTGTCATCAATCTTCCTCTGGTCTGGGAGCTTCTCTGCGCCAGAACCTCAGGCCCAGAGGACGCACTCTACTCTCGGCACTGCCTTCTTGGTGGTATGAGGTTCTCATGTGTCTCTGCTCGCTTCTCTCTTTTATATCTCAAAAGAGATTGCATTAAGACACTATCTAATCTTGACAACCTCATCAGTATAACCTCAACGCAGTGATAGAATTTACAACACATAAGGAGATCACATATAATCTCATCATAGTGATAAAGTTTACAACACATAAGGAAATCACATCAGATTACACAATCATGCAACACTGGGAATCATGACCCAGCCAAGCTGACAGATATTTTTTGGGGAACACAACTCAATCCATGTGTCTTAGTTATCTAGTGCTGCTATAACAGAAATACCACAAGTGGATGGTTTTAACAAAGAGAAGTTTATTTCCTCATAGTCAAAGTAGGCTAGAAGTCCAAATTCAGGGCATCAGCTCCAGGGGAAGGCTTTTTCCTTTCTGTCGGCCTTCTTCTCTTCAGTGTTCCCGCAGACTAGGAGCTTCTCTGCGCAGGGACCCTGGTCCAAAGTACACGCTCTGCTCCTGGCACTGTTTTCTTGATGGTCTGAGGTCCCTCTGTTTCACTGCTCACTTCTGCCTTTTATATCTCAAGAGATTGCCTCAGGATACAATCCAGTCTTATAGATCAGGTCCTGTCTTAATCACACAACTGCTACCCATCCTCCCTCATTAACATCATAGAGGCAGGCTTACAACATACAGGAAAATCACACAGTACTAGGAATCATGGCCTAGCCAAATAGATACACACATTTTTTGGGGGATATAATTCAAACCATGACACCATGACAAGTAGTATAATAGATATACTAAGAGGGGAGAATATGGACTCACATATAAAGTTCAACTGAAACCAAAGGAGATAGAAAAAAAGTGAAAGACAAAAAAGAAAACAAAGAAGAGCAGTGAATAGAAAAGAGCAGCAAACATGAAGACATTAATATAACTATATCAATAATCCCTTTAAATGTCAAAGTTCTACATATACCAACTAAAAGACAAAGACTACATGTCCACAAAAAAGTCACTTAAAATATAAAACCACAGATAAAAAGTAAAACGAACTCAAAAGAAAGATGGAGTAGCTATATTATTTTCAGACAAAACAGGTTGCAGAGCAAGGAAAATGATCAGAGGTAAAGAGGGAAATTTACATGATAAAATGATCAATTCTGCAAGAAGACATAACGATCCTTAATTGTATGTGTGTCTAATAAACAGTGCCAAAATATGTGAGGCAAAAAATAATAGAACTGAAAGGAGAAATAAACGAATCCACTATTATAGTTGGAGACTTCAACAACCCTCTAATAGTAACTGACAGATCCAACATGCAGAAAATCAGTAAGGCCGTAGTTGAACTAACAGCACCATCAATCAACTAGTTTTGTCACCAGGCTTCATGTGGAGCCAGCACCACAGGACTCAGACACATGTGGGCAACAGTGCCAGCCCACCACAGGACCTACCCATACTCAGGCTGTGGCTGTCCTGTCTGCGCAGACTGGCTACAAGAAACTCCACGGCTCTCAGGCCTGGCCGCAAACTACCCCAGAGTAAACAGACAGTTCAATTGTTTATTTTCCAAAAATTGGTGTACTACTAAACTTGATCCATGACTTCTTGGCCATGGCTTGTATCTTTATTATACAAATATGATTAAAAGTAACATTTTTGGCCTACTGAAGGAGGGTGAATGAGGCCAAAATTCACTTCCTGAAATGTCACAAAACATGCGCGGTATATGCATGGGCTTGCTGAGCCAGAACTTTGTTACATAATTTCCTCATTTCCACACATTATATGTGTATGCACATTATTTACACAGGTGCATTATTTGTGAAAAATAAGGTACATGAGGAAGACTACAAAACTCTCATGCAAGAATTCAAAGATCTAAATAAATGCAGATATATCCATGTTTGCACATGGGAAAACTCAATATTGAGTCAGATCTGCACAAAGTGATCTGTATTTTCAATGCAATCTCAATCAAAATCCCAGGAAGTTACTTTCTAACTATTGACAAAATTTCTAACACTTACATGAGAAGAGCAAAGGCTCAGAAGAGCTGACACAATATTGAAGAATAACCAAGTTGGCAGACTGATACTACACTACTTCAACAATTACTCTGAAAACACAGCAATCAAGAGCTTGTAGTACTGGCAAGAGAACAGACAAATAGATAAATGCAACAAAAGAGAGCCCAGAAACAGACAAAAATATAGTCCTTTGGTAAAGACCAAAGACAATTCAATGGAGAAGAGATGTTGTTATTAGGTGCCCCCATTAGTCTTTAGGGACATGGAAATCAAAACCACTATGAGATATCACTTCATTCTCACTGTTGTTGTTGTTGTTAGGTGCTGTTGCATCAGTTCCGACTCATAGCAATCCTGTGTACAACAGAACGAAACAGTGCCTGGTCCTGTGCCATCCTCACAATCACTGTTATGCTTTAGCCCATCGTTGTAGCCACTGTGTCAATCCATCTTGTTGAGGGTCTTCCTCTTTTTCGCCGACCATCTACTTTACCAAGCACAATGTCCTTCTCTAGGGACTGGTCCCTCCTGATAACATGTCCAAAGTAAGTGAGATGAAGTATTGCCATCCTCACTTCAAAGGAGCATTTTGGCTATACTTCTAAGACAGATTTGTTGATTCTTCTGGCAGTCCACGGTATAGTTAATATTCTTCCCCAACACCATAATTAGAGGACATGAATTCTTCGGTCTTCCTTATTCATTGTCCAGCTTTCGCACGCGTATGAGGAGACTGAAAATACTATGGCTCGGTCAGGCTCACTTCAGTCCTCAAACTGACATCTTTGCTTTTTAACACTTTAAAGAGGTCTTATGCGACACATTTGCCCAATGCAATACACCGTTTGATTTCTTGACTGCTGCTTCCATAGGTGTTGGTTGTGGATCCAAGTAAAATGAAATCCTTTACAACTTCAATATTTTCTCCATTTATCATGATGTTACTTATTGGTACAGTTGTGGGGATTTCTCTTTTCTTTATGTTGAAGTGCAACTCATACTGAAGGCTGCAGTCTTTGATCTTCATCAGTAAGTGCGTCAAGTTCTCTTCACTTTCAGCAAGCAAAGTTGTGTTATCTGCATATCACAGGTTGTTAATGAGTCTTCCTCCAATCCTGATGCCACATTCTTCTTTATACAGTCCAGTTTCTCAGATTATTTGTTTAGCATACAGACTGAATAAGTATGGTGAAAGGATACAACCCTGGCGCACACCTTCCCTGAGTTTAAACTATTCAGTATCCCCTTGTTCTGTTCAAACAGGACAGAATAGACATATAAATTAACAGTAGGATAATATGTATGGCCTTGTCCCTAGTGGAGTAGTGTAAGGTAATTACAGAATAAAATCAAAGTAAGATACCATTCCATACTCTTTATAAGAGCAAAAATTAATTCATTAGATAAGCAGATGGAACAAATAAAATACATATGCCTACTCTGTGGGAGAAAAAAGTTGTAAAATGCATCAGTATTTCCTAGTAAATTTGAACATGGTTGTGCTCTACAACTCTGCCATTTTCCCTCACTGGAGCGTTATTGTGCAGGAGCACATGGAGCGTGGAAAGAGAAATGAACAGAAGAAAAGCAGCAATACTCACAAGAGCAAAAATTATACTTGATCCAAGCAAATCCTGTAAGCTCTACAATAAGTAATTAAATTGAGGCCCATTCATACAACATAGGGAACACGCATACATAGGCACATGTGTAGACTAGAGCTACAGACACCAACAAGTATTGAAACTCAAAAGCATCCTGAGGAAAACAAGTCACTGAAGAACTCATACAGACTAATAATTGAATTTACAGAAGGCTCAAAAGAAGAAAAACTAAACAATGTAGTTTATGGATTAAAACTTGGGTGGTAAAGCTGTAACAATAGCAATAATAATGGTAACAGTGATGTCTTAGTCATCTAGTGCTGCTATAACAGAAATACCACAAGTGGATGGTTTTAACAAAGAGAAGTTTATTTCCTCACAGTAAAGTAGGCTAAAAGTCCAAATTCAGGGCATCAGCTCCAGGAGAAGGCTTTCTCTCTCTATAGGCCTTCTCATCAATCTTCCTCTGGACTAGGAGCTTTTCGAAGCAGGGACCCCGGGTCCAAAGGACTCGCTCTGCTCCCAGCACTGCTTTCTTGGTGGTATGAGGTCCCCAACTATCTGCTTACTTCTATTTCCTTTTATCTCTTGTACAATAAAAGATGGTGCAGGCCACACCCCAGGGAAACTCCCTCTACACTAGATCGAGGATGTGACCTTAGTAAGGGTGTTACAATTCCACCCTAATCCTCTTTAACATAAAATTACAATCACAAAATGGAGGACAACAGTACAATACTGGGAATCATGGCCCAGCCAAATTGATACACACATTTTTGGGGGGATATAATTCAATCCAAGACAAGTGATAACCTTCTTAATGTAATTTTCATTTTTAATTATACAAAGTCATGTGCAAATCCCTTCATTTTTGTTTTACTTATCTTAGTTAAGAAGAGCTTTTATAACTAACATATTGACACTCGGATCTTAGAAATTTACATTTATGTTCACTAGAATGAAGTTTGTAAAACCAAAATAATGGCCACAAACCAAGTGTCCATTCATGGTGATAACAGTTAAAAACAAGAACGACAAAACTAAGATCAATCGTATGTAGTATTCTAGAGTTTTATAAGAATTCAGATTCAGCTATGCATTGTTAGAAAAAGATCAACAAGAGAATTTGTTTGTTAAAAGTGTCAATTCCAAGTTACCTTTTGTATAATAAAGTAGGGGAAATAAAAAAATTTTATTTATATTTGCTTGCTTTTACATAAACACTAGCAAGATGCTTCAGAGAGAAATAAAGCTGGTTATTTAAAGGCAGGTGGGGGAAGACGGATGGGCTAGATGAGGACAAGAGTAGGAGTAAGTCTTCATAAAATATACTTTTAAAGTGTATATTGAATTTTCAACTATGAAGGTATTATCTATTGGAAAAACATAATTTCAGTAAACTACATTGTACTTTTAAACATGCTATAAATCAAATGAGATATGAAGTGTTTTTATTAGGAATTCACATTTGTAATAATAAAACCATTTAAAATTTAATCATTTATGACCCAACTGTTCTTAAACAGTCTAATACACTTGTGCAAGTCACAACAGTATAAATTAGAGCATTTTCTAAACACAGTAACCGGGAATATCAGAGTCTGTACATCCACTTTCTCTCAGCCAAGAGAATGTTTCTAAAATGGCTAAAATAATGAACATATTAAGGGTTCTGGCATGACTTGTTAAATGTAATAGGAGCCGTTAAGACACTTCTCAAGATTTAAGTAAGCTTTAGAGTAACTTTTACATCAGTTAAAACAAGCATTCCTCTGTGTTTGAATTTATATCCATTAAATTGAACAATTCGCAGCAGAAACACACCAACTGATCAGGAAGTTTTCTTCCAGTGGAAACTGTAAACCCAAGAATTTAAATACACACGTTTCATGTGTTGACCTTCTCTAGCAAAAGAGAACACTTGAATTTTGGATTCTAATTCGAGCCTGCAGAGCAGATGAAAACTGCAGGGATTTAATACCAGCCCTCAGCACAGGTGGGAGGACAAGGGCTAACATTGGGGATTCATGCTTCTCACACATCTGAAAGCTGCAAGGCAAAAGCATTCCCCACTGAAAAAAAAGATAGGTCTAGAGACTCCACACATCATCCAGATGGACTTACTATCCCCAGATTCATACGTCTGGTGAGGGCATAAGAGCACCAAGTCCCACCTAGGACCCCATAAACAATCAGGGCCTTCCCCTATGAACTCTCTTCTCCCTTACTACTCCATCACACCATGTGAGAGGTGGAGCTGCAGTATTAGAACTGCACTGAAAAGGCTGCAGTGCCTGGGGGAAGCCAAGAACACTGTTTGCAGTGATGGGGCAGGATGGCTCTGGAGGGCCTGGGGCTTAGCCTCTTCAGCCAGAGCTGCTCTGTCTTCACACTGTGGTCAGGAGATAGTCATTCAACACAGAGCATCAAGGCCCAGGGTGGATGGTAATGCCCCAAGGTGGCACGTCTGAGAGTCTCACAAAGAAGTGAACCTAAGCATCTGAATCTTCAAAGCCCAATTATGTGTAGATGAAGGGCCCAATGACAGTGGAGCAGGGTCTTAGGATGCCTCCTAGGGCTCAGTCACTTGGCTTCCTCTGCCACCTTTTTGCCTCACTGAAGAACCACAGTCGTGGTTCACAGCACTTGTGGTGCAGTGGTTAAGAGCTTGGCTGCTAACCGAAAGGTCAGCAGATCAAATCCACCAGCTGCTTCTTGGAAACACTATGGGGCAGTTCCACTCTGTCCTACAGGGTCGCTATGAGTCAGAATTGACTTGACAGCAGAGGGTTTTGGAGGAAACACAAGGCCTGCAGCACACAGAAGGTCCCCCAACAATACATATCGAGCATCACCCTGTCATGGCAAGAATAACCCAGCTCTCTGTAGTACTCACCATTTCCTTGCTCCAGCTTCTGGAAGTCTAAGTGAATGTCCTCTCTAAGGCCAAGAAGCCACCTCAGTAAAAGGGATGGAAGTGGAGGAACTTGCGGCAACATGGTGCTCTAGGCAGAAGCACCACGCCGTTCCTCCACAGCAAAGATCTGAAAAACTAAGCCAAACAGAGAAAACAGCAATCCTGAAACCCCAAAATATCAAATGAAGAGATAAAGAACTCAGCGAAGCACCAAATGGAGTGGGAAACTGACAGAGGGACCTGCCATCTTGGACTCCTATCAGAGACCAGCAAATAGGGGATATCAGAAAGCAGCTTCATGGAGCGTCCAGCAGGAGACAGAACAACTGGTAACTGACGACATACGCTTTCCCACCGCCCACCCTTCTTCACCCCTACTTGGCCTCCTCTGCTTCCCGTGGCCACAGTCTCTTGGTCGGGAAGCACTGGCTGCCTGGATTCCATCTGCCCGCACTGGCCAACTCCCTGAGTGCCATTTGTTGCTGCTGGTATTACTTTTTTCTGCTTCTTTTGATTTCTTCCTTACCTCTCACCACCTCCTCCTCCTTTCGCTCAAATACCTGGCTCCGTGCGCCATCTTTGCTTCTCCCTAAGGGGCTGTGGAGCTCTGTTTGAGTGTGGAACTGCTTCCTGGACTGTGCTGTCATGCTGCTGGGATCCCGGGGCTATTTGTTTGTTACTTTTGAATTGTTTGTTTGTTTTTTTTCCTTTTTTCTATTTGGGAGCCAGTTCCTGCCAGGCAGTGCTATGCGGCCTGGGATCTAACCCCTCAGCTTGCGTAGACATGCAGAGGGATCCCTGAGAGTATTTCTTTTCTCTTGTTTTTTTTCCTGTTTTTTTGGGGGGCATTTCTTGTTCTTTTTTTCTAAATTTGTTTTGTATTCTTTTCCCTCTTTTTCCCTTTTTGTCTTTCTTCATTACTCAGTTTCTCGTCTCTCTATACCTTCCTTCTCCTCCTGTCCCCTGAATACCTGGTGCTCAATACCTCTACTCCTTCTAGCAAGGCTGTACTTCAACACCTGGGAACAACTTCCCCAGACCTTGTAGCCACACCGGTGGGATCCCTGGGAGCTTTGCTGTTCTTTTTTCTTTCTAATTTTTATTTATTCATTCTTTTCTTTTCTTCTTCTTCCCCTTTTTCTTTTTCTCCATTTCATAGTCTCTCATCTCTCCACTCCAACAGCAAGCTCCTCTAGCACTCTTTTTTGTTTGTATGTTTTTGGCTCCTGTTCCTCTCTCCTCTCTCCCATACCCATCTTAGCTCCACACAGCATAATCTACCCCCTCTATCTTACCTACCTGCATTGTGTGCTTAACATCACACCACCAAGCAGCAAAGGCATGGCATACCAGAACCTGCCCTGCACTGAATACCGACCCACCCTGGTGGCTGTAGTAAGTGCCACAAAAAACCCATCCCAGTAACTCCTCTTCAGCTAGACCTGCCCTGCTATACCACATCTGAGCAACTGACCCTGCCAGTTGGAGAAGGAAGTAAAAAGTATCATGCCCACAGATGAGCAAACAACAAAGAACACAGCCCAACTGCTCAGACATAGCCAAATGAAAAAAAAGGATGAAACAAAAAAATCTACAATCAATAAACAAAAAAAATAACTACTGAATGCCGCGAAGACAGCACACAATATCAAAACATTTACAAAAACAAGACAGGATGGTTCCAGTAGGTGTCCAAAATAAAACACCAGATGACTTTCCAATGGAAGAAAAGGCACGATAACTACCTGATAGGGAATTCAAATCTCTAATACTCAGAATTATCCAAGAGTTCAAGCAAAAAGTAGACAAAAATGAGGAAAAAAAATAGACAAATTCATGGAAAATACAGAAAAAAAATGGAAGAATTCAGGAAAATAATTCAAGAACAAAATGCCAAAATAAATTCACACCAAGAAATTATAGAAAAACAATTATAAATCCAAAAGATAAACAACAAAATTTCAGAAATGGACAGTGTCATAGAAGGGCTGAGGAGCAGATATGAAACACTGGAAGACAGGATCAGCAGAATTGAATACAAACACTTGTATACAACTGTTTGAGGAAAAATCAGAAAAAAGAACCAAAAAAAAAAAAAAAAAAAAAAAGTGAAGAGACCCTGAGAATTATGTGGGATACAATCAAAAGCAAAAAATCATCGAGTGATTGGAGTTCCAGAACAGAGGGAGAAAACAGAAGACACAGAGAGGATCACTGAAGAACTGCTGACAAAAAACTTCCCCAATACCGTGAAAGATGAAAAGCTGACCATCTAAGAAGCTCAACGAACCACATGTAGGATAGACCCCAAAAGAAAATCACCAAGACATATTATAATCACACTTGCTAAAACCAAAGACAAACAAAGAATCCTGAGAGCAGCTCAAGAAAAACAAAAACTCACATACAGAGGAGAAACAATAAAATGAAGCTCAGATTATTCAGCAGAAACCATGCAGGCAAGAAGGCAATGGGAAGACATATATAAAACCTTGAAAGAAAAAAACTGCCAGCCAAGAATACAGGATACTGCAAAACTCTCATTCAAATATGATGGTGAAAGTGTGTCATTTCCAGATAAACAGAAATTAAGGGACTATGTAAAAACCAAACCAAACTTACAAGACTTATTAAAGGAAGTCTTTCCATCTGAGAACAAACAATATCAGACCACAGGCTGAATACAGGACACAGGATTGTACTAGCCAGATACCAACCTAGGAAATGAACTCTTAAGGACTATGCAAAACCAAAAGAATTACAAAAGGGAATCAGAGAGGTTAATCTGTAAATGACAACAGCATCAGAACAATAAAAGAGGGAATAAACGGTGTAGGTATAGAACCTTCTAATGGAGAGGAAGTCAAGTGATACCAAGTAATAATAGACTGGATCAAATCTAGGAAGATAAGGGCAAATTTCACGGTAACCACAAAGAAAGTTAACAAACCTACTCATCAAAATAAAGAAGAAAAACATAGAGTCTCATTAAAAACAAAACCTACAAAAACAAAAGAAATGAAAAAAAATCCACAAACAAAAGGAACTCAGCACAGGAGAGTAAGAGGAACAAAACTGGAGGACATTATGCTGAATGAAATAAGTCAATCCAAAAGGACAAATATTGTACGAGACCTCTACTGTATAACTCATGTAAAAGTTTACACACAAAAAGAAACCATCTTTATCGGTTACGAGGGATGGGAGGAGTGGGGGGGAACTAAATAGATAAGTGGTAACTTTGGTGAAGGGTAAGACAGTACACATTACTGGGGAAGCCAGCACAACTTGTACAAGGAAAGGTCACGGAAGCTCCATAGACACTTCAGAACTCCCTGAGGGACTGAATTGCTGGGCAGAGGGCTGTGGGGACCATGGTCTCAGGGAACAGCTATCTCAATTGGCATAAGAGTTTATAAAGACAATGCTCTACATTCTACCTTGGTGAGTACCATCTTGGGTCTTAAAAGCCTGTCAGCAGCCATCTGAGATACTCCACTGGTCTCACCCCTTCGGGAGCAAGGGAGAATGAAGAGAACAAGATACAAGGAAAAGATTAATCCAAAGGACTAATAGACCACAGCTACCAAGGCCTCCATCAGACTGCCCGGCTACCACCAGTGACTGCTCTGACCGGGATCACAATAGAGGGTCCTGGACAGAGCTGGAAAAGGACGTAGAACAGAATTCTAACTCACACACACACAAAAAGACCAGATTTACTGGCCTGACAGACTGGAGAAACCCTGAGAGTATGGTCCCCGGACACCCTTTTAGCTCAGTGGTGAAGCCCCTCCTGAAGTTCACTGTTCAGCTGGGGATTGGACAGCCTCATAAAACAAAATAGGACTAATGAGGCACAGCAGTCCAGGGACAAGGACTAGAAGGCAGAAGGGGACAGAAAAGCTGGTGATAGGGAACCCAAGGTTGAGAAGGGACAGTGTTGACATGTCATGGGGTTGTTAACCATTGTCATAGGGCAATATGTGTACTAACTGTTTAATGAGAAACTACTTGTTCTGCAAACCTTCATCTAAGGTACAAAAAAGAAAAAAAGAATTATCTATGTGAGATCAAACTGACAACAGCAACTCAAAGGGTTTGATGGAAAGCCTAGGGGACAGTGAGTTGAAGATAGTGGTGATGGAATAATTTGGAAAAGGATAGTGAGAATGGCAGCACAACTGGAAATGCATAATCAATGCCACTGAATTGTTCATGTAGAAACTTTCAAAATGGTGTAACTTTGGCTATGTATATTTTCACTAAAGAAAAAGGTCCTCAAGGTCGAGAAGGGAGAGTGTTGACATGTCGTGGGGTTGTTAACCAATGTCATAAAACAGGATGTGTACTGTTTAATGAGAAACTATTTGTTCTGTAAACCTTCATCTAAAGTACAATAAAAAAAATCAAGGAATAAAAAAAGGGATGGAAGTGGAGGCAGGACCACTGGGTACCCTGGAGGCAGATAAAGTTTGATCCAAACACCAGTCAGAGTAGCTGAAATCCTTGTGATTTACAGATGTGCAAGATGGTTGCCCTAGGTCCCCAGCTGCCTAGACTGGACTAGTTCTCCCTGTGCCACAGTTGGGACCTGAAATAAAGAAGAATGGGGAGAAGACAGTGTTGAGCAAGGAGGGAGAGTTCTTGGCCTTCAGCTCTCTCCCTGGGCAGGGCTTCTTACCAGGCTCATGGCAATGCTCCACCCTGAGGGCATTTCAATTTAAGGCAGAACAGCCTCCAGCCTTCCAGAGTACATACTTGCATTCTTCATGCAGCTACACAGACCTCTTCCTTCTGGCAACAAGATCACAGATGCAGGAACTTACTCATTCCACACCACAAGAAGCATCCAGGCCTGGACAGGCTGGAAAACTTCAACATGATTTCCTCCAGGGAGTCAGGGGTCCAAAGCTGAGGTTGATGGTATGCCTACAGAACTTCGCACCTTGTAGGTTAGCACGCACACTTTTATTTGACATAAACTTGGGTGAATTTTCGGGAAAATACTTTTTTCAAGTTTGTTAATGAACTCATCATGCTTTATTAATTTTTAATTATGTGCAGGTAAAATTTTTGTGATTTATTTTTTAAACTTTCATTTCATTTATAGCACTGTAATATGTGATCAGTATTTTTCCTGTTAATTTTGCAATTAACATTTCTTTCTTCCCCCTGGGTTTCTGTTTGTTTGTTTGTTTTTCCTTTGCTCTCAGGACACATCACCAGCAGTCCGCAAGCTTTCCAGAGATACAGGAAGATTCCCGAACACTTTCTTTCAACCTTATAATAATGGATCAACTAGTAAGGCAGGAAATCATTAAGTTTTCTCTAAGGAGCAGTGCCTGTCCTTTCCATTTGTTTCCACCCCATGTCCTTACCCAGTTGACCACTAGTTTTTTATTTCCTGGTCTCAGTGCAAATGTTCTCTCTCTCACACGCAGTCTTTATACCAGAGTATCCCCTTTAAGCATTATCCTTCCTTTTATTAATTTCTCTAACAGCACTCTCTAATTTTAGTTCATATTCTAATTTCTATACTAATTATTTACAGCTTGTTTAGTATGTAGAATCTCAAGCCATCCCAGATCTGTTCAACCAAAATCCACATTTTAACAAATCACCAGGTTATTCACATCAAGTTTAAGAAAGATTCACTGCTCTAAAGCCTGTAACTCTAGGAATGAGCATTGTATCAGCTGCTACCCTTTAAGCCATCTACATCTCCATTATATTATCCACTACCTTCCTGATCCACAACCAATCTCCACATCTAGGACTCCTCACATTCTTGCTTAACTTGTTCATAACAAGTTCCTGCCTGATGTCATTCATTCATGGTTGACATGTCCAAAACTTATCTGCACCACAGGAACTGGAGTGTTCTGTTTTAAATCACAAATACACTCTCACCTATCTCTGCTGAATGCCAGTCAGTGGCTGTCCATTGGCCTTCAAAAAGTCCAGAGTAGTAAGCACGGTTCTCAACGACCTGCTGCCATCGCCCCCTTCAATCTGGCTCATTCCCCCACCCCCACCCCTGTCCCTGAACCTACAGTTTGTTTGATTCAATCACCTCTGACTTCATCAAGGAAGGGATGATACTGGGTTCTCTGCTCCCTCAGGGATTTATTTACACACGTATTTTTCCCAACTGAAATACTCTTTCCACCCCCATCCATTCCACATGCTATCAGCCCTGCTCAACCACGTATGCAGCTAAATCTAACTAATATTTTGAATCTTCACATAAATAATCTGTAGTCTAACATGAAGAAATGCTCACGATCAGTAGCCATTAGAGAAATGCAGATCAAAACTACAATGAGATATCATCTCACCCCAACAAGGCCAGCCTTAATCCAAAAAATGCAAAATAATAAATGCTGGAGAGGTTGTGGAGAGACTGCAACACTTATACACCGTTGGTGAGAATGTAAAATGGTACAACCACTTTGGAAATCGATTTGGCGCTTCCTTAAAAAGCTAGAAATAGAAATACTATATGATCCCG
Source organism: Dugong dugon (assembly GCA_030035585.1). Taxonomy (NCBI): domain Eukaryota; kingdom Metazoa; phylum Chordata; class Mammalia; order Sirenia; family Dugongidae; genus Dugong; species Dugong dugon. The sequence continues at coordinate 60,491,391 of CM057482.1, forward strand.
CTATCCCGCTCCTTGGAATATATCCTAGAGAAATAAGAGCCGTCACACGAATAGATACATGCACACCCATGTTCACTGCAGCACTGTTCACAATAGCAAACAGATGGAAACAACCTAGGTGCTGATCAACAGAGGAATGGATAAACAAACTGTGGTATATCCACACAATGGAAGACTAAGCAATGATGAAGAACAACGATGAAGCGGTGAAACATTGTATAACATGGAGGAAGCTGGAACATATTATGCTGAGTGAATTTAGTCAGTCATAGAAGGACAAATACTGTATAAGACCACTATTATAAGAACTCAAGAAAATATTTAAACACAGAAGAAAACATTCTTTGATGGTTACGAGGGTGGGGAGGGAGGGTGAGGGCTATTTACTAACTAGATAGTAGATAAGAATCAACTTAGGTGAAAGGAAGGACAGCACACACTACAGGTGAAGTCGGCATAACTGGACTAAACCAAAGCTAAGAAGCTTCCTGAATACAACCAAATACTTTGAGAGACAGAGTAGCAGGGGTAGGGGTATAGGGACCATGCTTTCAGGGGACATCGATGTCAAATGGCATAACAAAGCTTATTAAGAAAATGTTCTGCATCCTACTTTGGTGACTGGTGTCTGGGGTCTTAAAAGCTTGCAAGCGGCCATCTAAGATGCATGAATTGGTCCCAACCACCTAGAGTAAAGGAGAATGAAGAACACCAAAGACACAAGGAAAGTATTAGTCCAAGAAACAGAAGGGGCCACATAAACCAGAGACTTCATCAGCCTGAAACCAGAACTAGATGGTGCCCGACTACCACCAATGACTGCCCTGACAGGGAACACAACAGGGAGTCCCTGATGGACCAGCAGAAAGATGGGGCGCAGAACTCAAATTTCAGTAAAAAGACAAGACTTAATGGTCTGAGACTGGAGGTACCCCGGAAAGCATGGACCCTGGATTCTCTATCAGCCCAGAACTAAAACAATTTCCGAGGCCAACTCTTCAGACAGGGATTGGACTGGACTGTGGGATATAAAGTGATACTCATGAGGAGTGTGCCTCTTAGCTCAAGTACATACAAGAGACCAAAGGGGCAGCTTCTGTCCAGAGGTGAGATGGGAAGGCTCTGGAAGGAGCTGGTTGATTGGACATGGGGAATCAGGGATGGAAAGCAGGAGTGTGTTGTCACAGAAGGGGGTGAGCAATTAGGATCACATAACAGTGTATGTATAAGGTTTTATATGGGAGACTGACTTGAAATGTAAACTTCATTTAAACTACAACAATTAAAGAAAAAAAAGTTTGCAGTCTAACCTGACTCTCGGGTTAGGTCCTTTTATTACAAGGATTAGACGTTCCTGGGTTTTCGTTATTTATTTAAAACTGTCCTTTATGCTAGACTGTCAATCTATGGGCAAACAGTCTGTATCTTCTTTTCTTGTTCTTTCTAGCCTACGACACTGATCACTGAGGACACACACAGATCATCACCTGTTGTATATACTCTTGAACAGCACTATCCAATGAAATTTTCTTTGAAGACAGAGATGTTCTTCTGCATAGTCCAATATGGTAGCCACTAGCCCCATGTGGCTATTTAGCACTTAGCATGTGACTAATACAACTAAGGAACTCAAGTTTTTCTTTTAATTAATTTTATTTGAAATAGCCATGGCTATTGAAATAGCTATGGCTGCTAACCAAAAGGTCAGCAGTTTGAATCCATCAGCTACTCCTTAGAAACCCTATGGGGCAGTTCTATTCTGCCCTATAGGGTCACTGTGAGTCAGAATCAACTTGATGGCAATGGGTTTGGGTTTTGGTCTAGACAGTGGACACCACATCTCTAGTGGACTCAGCAGAACTCTAAGTGACCAACATAGCAGAGAGAGTGTGAAGGCTGCCATCACCACAATACAGAGCTTCACAGCTTTTTGTCTGCTGAAAGCCTGTCACATAGGATATACAGCTGATAAAAGCAAAGGTAACATTCAGTTCAATTTGGTTGTATTTACATGATTAAGGTCATCCTAAACTAGATTTACCTCATTCTGAAACCTGGAATGATATTTCAACATAGAAATGAGTGGGAGCAACTGAGGAGGCAGGAGGGGCACTCTCTGAGAAGGTGCCATCTGAAGTGAGGCCTGAATTATAAGGATTATCAGATTCCTATGGTTATAAAGTTTTCCTCTAATTAGAGGAAATACCTGGTGCAAAGGCTGAAAGGCAAGAAAAATCTTCACATCTTTGAAAGTTTTTTAAATATGCGTCCAGACCTTATGTAACATGAGGGTGACTGTTATAAATTTAAGTCAGAGAGCTATGCGTACACCTGACCATGTAGGATCTTGTTGGTCAATGCAAAATATATGGATGTTATTCTGTATGTGATTGATAGCTTACTTGGTTTATATTTCTGAAATATGCCTTTGCTACTGGGTGGAGATTATACCTTCTTTTGACAAGAGAAAAAAAAGTAAGTTCAGAGGCTGTTTTCATGAGGCAGATCACTCCGAGTAGCTTGGACTATTTCCCCTAAACTAGTGAATAGATGCTGATGTCACTTACTGGTAAGGGAAGGCCAAATGAAGAGTAAATTTGTCAGGTGAGATTTTAAAAGTTCTGTCTTGGACATGTTAGATTTCACTCCTTAGTGCCCCAGGTGGACTATAGGAAGGGTTTGGTGTCTGAGTCCATTGGTATCCATGAACCCATATCTCATCCTTTAGGTTGCCACCTCCTGGCCACCAAGCATCAAACTGTGATTTCTGAAACAGGCTCCATTCCCACTTCTGAGCTTCAAACTAGAGGAAAGGAAGGGCACAGTTCTGGCATGGATTAGGCCTTTAGGAACTGCAACTTGATATTGTGGCATTATCTGAGATTCTGAAATAGAAAGATTCAGTAGTTTGAATGAAGGTTTGAATGTGGCATGAAGTGACTACACTACCAGTCATGTTTTCAAGGGGAACTCCATCCAAAAGGGAGTAGTTTTAGTGTATCTCTAGGGAAAGACGGGAAATTAAAAGGAACTGCATTTTCCTACCAATGTAGAGATTACAATTGGTGTTTGATGATCATTTTTCCTCTACTCATTTCTGAACTTTTTGAAACATGCAATATTTATACAATTTTAAAAAATGAGAACATTTAGTTTTTCCACATACTAGTTAGTTTTCAACAATGGATTCTTAGATACTATACCAAAAGCAGGAGCAACAAAAGACAAGATAGATAAATAAAAAATTTGTGTATCAAAGGACTTTATCAACAAAGTGAAGAGACAACCTACAGAATGGGAAAAAAATATTTGGAAATCATATATCTGATAAAGATTTAATAGCCAGGATATAAAAAGAACTCCTCCAATCAAACCATTTTAAACATGGGAAAAAACTTTTAAATAGATATTTCACCAAAGAAGATATACAAATGGCCAATAAACACATTAAAAGATGCTTGATGCCAGTAGTCATTAGGGTAATGCAAACCAAAATCAAATGAGATACCCCCTCATCCCTACTAGGATGGATACTACATGAAAAACAGAAACAAACAAGAGTCAGAGAGAATTGTTGAAAATTTGCTTGTGGGATATCAAAATGGAGCAGCCTCCATGGAAAAGTTTGCTGTTCTACAAAAAGTGAAAAATACAATTACCCTATGAGCCAGAAATTTCCATCCCAAGAGCAATGGTGGTGCAAATGATTAAGCAATCGATTGCTAACTCAAAGGTTGGTGGTTTGAACCCAACCAGCAGCTCCACAGGAGAAAGATATGGTGATCTGCTCCCATGAAGATTACAGACTAGAAAACCTTATTTTCCAGTTCTACTCTATAACATGGGGTCACTATGAGTCAAAAATCAAATCAACCACACCTAACAACAAGAAGTATACACCCAAAAGGTTTGAAAGCAGGTACTCAAACAGGTACGTTATGGAGTGAATTGTGTACTCCCAAAATATGTGTTTGTAAATCCTAGCCTCTATGCCTGGGTTATAATCCCATTTGAAAATAGGTTGTCTTTGTTATGTGAATGAGGCAGTGTTAGTGTAAATTGCATCCTGAATCAATCTCTTTTGAGATACAAGAGATTAAACAAGCAAGCTAGCAAGCAGAGATGGGGGAAGAGATATACACCAAGCCACAAGAAGACTGCCCAGAAGCAGAAGCTCAAAGAAACAAGGACCTTCCTCCAGAACCAGGAGAGAGAGAAAGCCTTCCTCTAGGCTGGGCACCCTGAATTCAGACTTCTAGCCTCCTAAACTGTGAAAAAATAAATTTGTTTGTTAAAGCCACCCACTTGTGGTATTTCTGTTACAGCACCACTAGATAACTAAAACAGAATTTGGTACCAAGAGTGGGGTGCTGCTCTAACAAATACCTAAAATGTGGAAATGGTTTTGGAATTGGGTAATGGGGAGAGACTGAAAGAGTTTTAAGGTGCCTAATATTATGGTTTAAGGTGCATAATGGTGTTGGCAAAGAATACTGAATATACCATGGTCTGCAAGAAAAACAAACATATCTGTCTTGGAAGAGGTACAGCCAGAATGCTCCTTTGAAGCGAGGATGGTGAAACTTTGTCTCATGTACTTTAGGCACATTATGAGGCATCACGAGAGACCAGTCCCTGGAGAAAAACATCATGCTTGGTAAAATTAGAGGGTCAGTGGAAAAAAAGGAAGTCTCTCAATGAGATAGATTGACACAGTGGCTGTAACAATGGGCTCAAACATAGCAACAATTGTGAGGATGGGGCAGGACCAGGCAGTGTTTCCTTCTGTTGTACATAGGGTCACTGTGAGTCAGAAGTGACTCGGCATAGTAAACAACATAGTAAAAGCATAGATCATCTTGAAGAGACTGTTGGTAGAATAATTGATGTCAAAGACAATTCTGCTGAGGGCTCAGAAGGAAGTAAGGAGAACTATAAAGTCTCTCTCATCTTAGAGGATACATATGGCATTAACCCTACAACCCAAACTATTAGAAAAAGAGCAGCAAAAGAAGCCCACAGTCGTTAGAAAAAATGATATAATAAAAATCAGAGCAGAAATAAATGAAACAAAGAACAGAAAAACAACAGAATCAACAAGACTAAAAGCTGGTTCTCTGAAATGATCAATAAAATTGACAAACCACTGGCCAAACTGACAAGAGAAAAACAGGAGAAGATGCAAATAACCTGAATAATAAATGAGATGGGTGACATTACAACAGAACCAACTGAAATAAGAAGGATCATAGCAGAATACTATGAAAAACTGTACTCCAACAAATTTGAAAACCTAGAAGAAAAGGACAAATTTCTAGAAACACACGACCTACCCAAACTAACACTAACTGAGGCAGAAAATTTGAAAAGAAGAAGAAACTGAAGGGGTCATTAAAAAAAAAAAAAAAAAGAAACTCCCAACAAAATAAGCTGTGGTCCAGTTGGATTCACTGGAGAATTTTAACAAACATTCAAAAAAGAGTTGACACCAATTCTACTGAACTATTCCAGAATATAGAAAAGGAAAGTATACTACCAAATTCATTCTACAAAGCCAGCATAACCCTGATACCAAACCCAGGCAAAGGCATCACTAAAAAAGAAAACTGCACATCAGTATCTCTCATGAATATAGACACAAAAATTATCAAAATACTAGACAACAGAATTCAAAAGCATATCAAAAAAATAATACATCACAACCAAGTGGCATTTATACCAGGCATGCAAGGATAGTTTAACATTAGGAAATCAACCAACATAATCCACCACATAAATAAAACAAAGGAAAAGAATCACATGGTCATCTCAATTGATGCAGAAAAGGTATCTGATAAAGTCCAACACCATTCCTGATAAAAACTCTCAGCAAAACAGGAATAGACGGGAAATTCGTCAACATAGTAAAGGGCATTTATACAAAACCTACAGCCAACATTATCCTCAATGGAGAGAGTCTGAAAGCATTCCCCCTGAGAACAGGAACCAGACAAGGATGCCATTTATCACCACTCTTATTCAAAATTGTATTGGAAGTCCTAGCTACAGCAATAAGGCAAGAAAAATAAAGAGTAGCCAAATTAATAAGGAAGATGTAAAACTATCCCTATTTGCAGATGATATGATCCTATACACAGAAAATTGCGAAGATTCCACAAGAAAGTTACTGGAACTAATAGAAGGATTCAGCAAAGTGGAAGGATACAAGATCAATATACAGAAATCAGTTGGATTCATCTACGTCAACAAAGGGAACTTTGACAAGGAAATCAGGAAAACAATACCACTTACGATAGCCCTCCAAAAGATAAAATACTTAAGAATAAATTGAACTAGGCACATAACAGACTTACACAAAGAAAACTACAAAATACTACTGCAAGAAACTAAAAGAGACCTACATAAATGGAAAATCGCACCATGCTCTTGGATAGGAAGACTTACCACTGTGAAAATGTCAATACCACCCAAAGTGATACATACATATAATACAATCCCAATCCAAATCCCAACAGCATTCTTTAACAAGATGGAAAAACTAATCCTAGCTTTATATGGAAAGGAAAGAGGCCTCAAATAAGTAAAGCAATCATCATGAATTGAATTGTGTCCCTCCCAAAAATATGTGTCAACTTGGTTACGCCATGATTCCCAGTACTGTATAGTTGTCCTCCATTTTGTGATTTTCCTTTGTGTTATAAATCATTATCTCTGTCTGTGGTTAAAGAGGATTAGGGCAGGATGTAACAACCTTGCTCAGGTCACATCTCTGATCCAATGTAAAGGGAGTTTCCCTGGGATGTGGCCTGCACCACCTTTTATCTTACATGAGATAAAAGGAAAGGGAGGCAAGCAGAATTGGGGACCTCATACCACAAGAAAGCAATGCCAGGAGCGGAGCGCATCCTTTGGACCCAGGGTTCCTATGTGGAGAAGCTCCTAGTCCAGGGTTAAGATTGATGACAAGGACCTATCTCCAGAGCTGACAGAGAAAGTGTCCCCTGGAGCTGACACCCTGAATTTGGACTTCTAGCCTACTAGACTATGAGAAGATACATTTCTCTTTGTTAAAGCCATCCACTTTTGGTATTTCTGTTATATCAGCACTAGATGACTAAGATGGCAATATTAAAGAAAAACAAAGTAGTAGGCCTCACACTACCTGATCTCAGAATCTACTACACAGCTACAGCAGTAAAAACAGCCTGGTACTGGTATAACAACAGACATATAGCCCAAAAGAACAGAACTGAGAACCCTGATGTAAATCCATCCACCTATGGACAGCTGATCTTTGAAAAAGGACCAAAGACCATTAAAGGGGGAAGAAGCAGTCTATTCAAAAAACGGTGCTGGCAAAACTGGATATCTATCTGTAGAAAAATGAAACATGACCCATACCTCACACCATACGCAAAAACTAACTCAAAATGGGTCAAAGACCTGAATATGAAACCTAAAACTATAAAGATCACAGAGATAAAAACAGGCTCAACGCTAAGGGCCCTAATATATGACAAAAACAGCATAACAGACATAACTAAAAATGCCCACACAGCACAAGATGAACTAGATAAACAGGACTTCCTAAAAATTAAATACTTATGTTCAACAAAAGATCTCCAAAAGAGTAAAAAGAGAACCTACAGATTGGGAAAAAATATTTTGGCCACAACATCCAACAAGGGTCTAATCTTTAAAATTTATAGAAACCTTCAACACATCAACAGTAAAAAGACAAATAATCCAATTAAAAAATGAGCAAAGGATATGAACAGACACTTCACCAAAGGAGACATTCAGGCAGCTAACAAACATATGAAGAAATGCTCATGATCACTAGCAATTAGAGAGAATCAAATCAAAACTACAGTGAGATAACATCTTACCCCGACATTACTGGCATGAATCAAAAAATAGAAAATAACAAATGCTGGCGAGGTTGTAAGGAGGTTGGAACTCCTACTATAAACTGCTGGGGGGAATGTAAAATGGTACAACCACTACGGAAAATGATATGGAGCCTCCTCTAAAAGCTAGAAATAGAAATACCATAGGATCCAGCAATCCCACTTCTAGGAATATATCCTAGAGAAAGAGCCATCACATGAATAGATATATGCATAGCCATGTTCCTTGCATTATTATTCACAATAGCAAAAAGATGGAAACAACCTAAGTGCCCATCAACAGACGAATGGATTAACGAACTGTGGCATATACACAATGGAATACTACTCAATGATAAAGAATAACGACGAATCCACGAAACATCTCACAACATGGATGAATTTGGAGGACATTATGCTGAGTGCAATTAGTCAATGACAAAAGGACAAATATTGTATAAGACCACTATTATAAAGTAACAATAAAAGGTTTACACACAGGAAAAAAAAAGTACTTGATGGTTACCAGGGATGGGAGGGGGACGGAGGGAAAATTACCAAATAGATAGAAGACAAGTGTTAATATTGGTGAAGGGAAAGGCAATACACAATATGGGAGAAGTCGGCACAACACAACCAAGGCAAGAGAGGAAGAATGCTGAGAGCAACGCAAAAATAAAGGGCAACTATGCTAACTACTACAGCATAGACAATCGTGCAACAATAGTGTTAACACTAACTTAAGAATGGATACACAGGTAGATATGCCAAGAGGTGTGGGAGGGTGTAAGGGAACACAGACACTGGCAGATACAAGTTTGGTGGTAGATACATAGATATAGATATATACATATATAGATACATATATGTAGTAATGTCTTTGTTTTATTTCGTGTTCTCTTTATTGGAGTTAACGTGATATTACAGCTATTGATAAGAAGAATGGTTCATGTTCAAGGAAAAATACATGACATGACAAATACAAGATACAGGAGGTGAATGGGGATGGTGGAATCCACGTAGCTCAAAAACTAGGTAGATCAAATTCTTTCAATTCTCTCAACAGGAGCTTTTGTTGTCGGAACTATATTGTAACACTAAAGAAAGGACTCATAAAATACTGTCATAACATTTCCAGATAGGTCTGAGGCTAGTGGATCTAATTGTCATATCTAGTGTACTGTGGCCCTCACATACATGACTAACCCTGCTGTGGACAAGAAGTTTAAGGAGCTCCAGGTAAGGAGTATCTGTTCCCCTTTTGATCTTGCTTCTCAGTCCTAATAATTGAGTACTGCTTTTCCCTGTACTCTAAACAGTAACTGGAGGGTCTCTGCCTTACAGCAATGCTTATTAATCACATCTCCCCAGACAAATGATCTATTTTTTTCCTATACTTTTGGCACTGCATTTTTTACCCTGAACTCGTTTCTATGACTAGTTATCTGTGTTGACCTTTGCCATAAGGCTCCCTGATACAACACTTGTTGTTATTGTGTTAGGTGCCGTTGAAGTTGATTCCAACTCATGGCAACCCCATGTGACAGAGTAGAATTTCCCCATAGGGTCTTCTTGGCTGTAATCTTTTTTTGTTTATTGTTGTAGTTTAAGTGAAAGTTTATGTTTCAAGTTAGTTTCTCATACAAAAATTACACGGTTATGTGACCCTAATTGTTCTCCCCATACTGTGACAGCACTCTCCTCCTTTCCACCCTGATTTCCCATGTCCATTCAACCAGCTCCTAACCCTACCTTCTCATCTCACCTCCAGACAGAAGCTGCCCATTTAGTCTTGTGTGTCTACCTGAGCTAAGCACACTCATCACGAGCATGATTCTATGTCCCACAGTCCAGTCCAATCTTTGTCTGAAGCATTGGCCTCGAAAATTGTTTTAGTTCTGGGTTAACAGAAAGTCTGGAGGCCATGCTTGCCGGGGTTCCTCCAGTCTTAGTCAGACCATTAAGTCTGGTCTTTTTACATGAATTTGAGTTCTGCACCCTACCTTTCTCCTGCTCCATCAGGGACTCTCTGTTGTATTCCCTGACAGGCCAGTCATTGGTGGTAGCCGGGCACCATCTAGTTCTTCTGGTCTCAGGCTGACGAAGTCTCTGGTTTATGTGGTCCTTTCTGACTCTTGGGCTAATACTTACCTTGTGTCTATGGTGTTCTTCACTCTCCTTTACTCCAGGTGGTTGGGACCAATTCAAGTGTCTTGGATGGCAGCCTGCTAGACTTTAAGACCCCAGACGCCACTCTAGTGGTGGCTATTTTTACATACATGACTGTAGGTGCTCCTCATACATTAATAGACAAAAGAGCACCCAAGGACACAGTCATGGAAATCTCTTAGACATAATCAAACACTTCCCAGGATCAAGTTCCTAGGCTCAAAGGCGAAGGACTATAGATGCAGGGGACATCTACATCGACTGATACAACATAGTTCATAAAGACAATGTTTTGTATCCTACTTTGGTGAGTAGCGTTCAGGGTCTTAAAGCTTGTGAGTGGTCACCTAAGATACAACTATTGGTCTCTTCCCGTCCGGAGCAAAGAAGAGTGAAGAAAACCAAAGACTCAAGGGAACAATTACTCTAAAGGACTAACGGGCCACATGAACCACAGCCTACACAACCCCAACACCAAAAGAACTAGATAGTGCCTGGCTACCACTACCAACTGCTCTGACCAGGACCACAACAGAGAGTCCCGGACAGAGCAGGAGAAAAACATAGAACAAAAAATCAAATTCACAAAAAAGACCAGACTTAGTGGTCTGACAGAGACTGGAGGAACCCCTGAGACTATGGCCCTAAGACGTCCTTCTGACCTGGAACTGAAGCCAATCCCAAAGACTACCTTTCAGCCAAACAACAGACAGGCCCATAAAATAAATAACACCTGAGAGGAATGTGCTCCTTAAAACAACAGATTATACGAGATCAAAAGGGCAATACTTGCCAAAAGCAAAGATGAGAAGGCAGGAAGGGGCAGAAAATCAGAACGAAAGGTAACAAGGAACCCAGGGCAGAAATGCGGAGAGTGCTGACACACTGCGGGGAATGAAACCAAGACCATGAAACACTTTATGTACGAACTATCGAATGGGAATCTAATTTGCTCTATAAACTTTCACCTAATGCACAATAAAATAAATAAATAAATAAATAAATATATGGCCCCAGCAACAGAATGTTGCTAGAAATGTGGATGTTAAATGTGCTTCTGGTGAGGCTTTAAAAGAAAATGATGAACATGTGATTTGACAAGGGAAGAAGAGTGATGCTTTCTATGCAGCAGCAAAGAACTTGTTTGAATTATGTTTAAATGTTTGGTGGAAGGTAGTACTTGTAAGTGATGAACTTGGATATTTAGCTGAGATGACTTCTAAGCAAGATCTTAAATGGGCCACATAGTTTCTCCTTGACTCTTATAACAAAATGCGAGAAGAAAGAGATGGACTTAAAAAGGAACTGCAAAATGAAAACAAAACTTAAAAGATCTGGAAAATTCTGTTGTACAAACTTAGGACACGTGTCCTAAAATCTTCACCAAGGATGTGGCTACACAATCATTTGTTAAAGGGATTAAGCTGGTGACTTATGAATCTAACCAACTACCACAACAGAAAACTCTTCAGCAGGCATCTCCTTGTGGTGACGATGAGGCAAAAGCAGTACCTTGAGTCTGTGGCTCGGAAATTACAAGCCCGGGCCAAACCCCCTATTTCCTGTAAGAGAAGGATGGGAGGGGAAGCAGGAGGAGAGCAGCGAAGAGGCGTTCCTTTACCCCCTCACGAGTCTTTTTCTCTCTTCCAACTGGGCCTACAGTTTGCAAATGATGCTAAGAACGCTTCTGAAGAAACATGTCCATACTGTTTCCAGTTGCTGATGCTGGATACACTCTCAAATATGCCTCAAACCCAAGCCCAAAGTGACACCCAAAATAGAGCAAAAATTGTGAAAAAGTACAGACTTCAAGAGTGTATTACTGATTACTTGTAAAACATGCAATAGAATAGTTAAACATGGTAAAAGTAGAAGCTTTCTGTCACCATTGAAGGGTAATCCTAGCACTCCTAGAACTAAACCCATCCTGAAGACACCAGCGAGAAGGGCTCTTAAGTTGTGCAAACCTAAATCACGACATGTCTGGTTCCAAGGGCAAAAGCCCTGCTTTGATTTTCAGAACACCGACATCTTGACAGTCAACACCCACTTTCTCTTCCTCAAAGAATATGAGCAAAACAAAGAAACATTTCTCTCAACTAAAGACGTTGCTTGTTGTTGTTAGGTGCCCTCGAACTGGTTCTGACTAATAGTGACCCTGTAGGTCAGAGCAGAACCGCCCCATAGGGTTTCCAAGGAGCAGCTGGTGGATTTGAACTGCCGACCTCTTGGTTAGCAGCAAAGCTCTTAACCAGTATGCCACGAGGATCAGCAAGAATCCCAAAAGAATCCAAAGATGGACTTCGGAAATTTCTTGTCTTCTCTGTAAAGGATGGATTTTGAAAAGAATAAATGTCTAATGTAATTTTTGAAACTAAAGCTAATCAGTATGTGAGACGCAGTTTTGCCATCCTTGCTTCAGGATCAGACCCTGAAGAAGGACATCACTCTTGGTAAAGTAGGTCGTCAGCGAAAAAGAGGAAGACCTTCAACGAGATGGATGTGCACAGTGGCTGCAGCAATGGGCTCAAGCATAACAATGACTGTGAGGATGGCATAGGACTGGGCGGTGTTTCGTTCCATCGTACACAGGGTTGCTATGAGTCAGAACTGACTTGATGGCACCTAAAAACAACAACAAAAGCTCATCAGAAAGACAATATTTTTAAATTTTATTTGTTCTTTGAATACATGAAGAGTAAGTCCAAGAGCAACGTCTTCTTGGTACCCTTCAGTGTTTATGGGGAAAACACCTCATTGGAATGAATAACTGAAACCTGCTTACCTCCCACTCAGTTTAAAAATATGTAAGTTCCTTGGAAACATAAAGACATATACAGATATAGAGTGGTATTCTTATATTTCTCTCTCTTAATTAGAAGTTTTCATTATTTATTTATGTCATTTTCTTTCTAAGGAAATTAAGACCTTTTTGAGAGGGTCTAGGAACCTGTGAAGATTTCTTCTGGGCATCCATAACCTTATTGCTAATTCAGAAAAAGGATCAAGTGTATGTCTCCTTATGTTCCCACAATCATCTGTATAACTATATTAATAAGATCTGAACATTATTCCTAGTATAAAAGTAAATATCTGGGACATTCTTGATTATATATGATTTAATAAGGGATGGAAATTTTCATTTTTTACAATCTTCTATTGTTCCTATAGTAATATTTCACCTTAAGTGACATTTTAATTAGCTCTGGTGAAGACTTATTTCTAGGTCTAAAAATTACATCAGAACACAACATAGTAACAGTTTAGCTGTTCTTAAATCTTTTTTGGAACATAGATACACTTTTTTTTAAAATGAGAAGCTAAAGTTGTATTCAACCTATCTTTTAAAAAGCTCTTTAAGACCAGATTTACTGGCCTAAAGGAGACTGGAGAAACCTCAAGAGTATGGCCCCCAGACACCCTTTCAGCTCAGAGGTGAAGTTACCTTCGAGGTTCACTGTTCAGCCCGGGAGTGGACAGCCCAGTAAAACTAAATGAGACTAATGAGGTACAGGAGTCCAGTGACAAGGGCCAGAAAGCAGAGGGGGAGTAGGAAGCTGATGATAAGGAACACAAGTTGAGTAAGGATAATGTTGATGTGTTGTGAGATTGTTAACCATTGTTATCGGGCAACATTTGTAGTAACTGTTAAATGGGAGGCTATTTTGTCCTGTAAGCCTTCATCTTGGGTGAGAATGGCAGCACAATTGGAAGAGCATAGTCAATGTCACTTAAATGCGTACGTAAAAAGTTTTGAAATGGTGTATCTTTGGCTATGTGTATTTTCACCAAAAAAAAAAAAAAAAAAAAAAAAGCTGAGAATTCAGAGGGTTAAAATGTTGTGGGGTTGTTAACCAAAGTCATAAAACAGCATGTGTACTACTGTTACATGAGAAACTGTTTGTTCTGTAAGCCTTCACCTGAAGTACAATAAAATATTTAAAAAAAAGCTCTTTAAATAAATGATTTAGATTCTTTGAACTAAAGAAACAAACAAACAAACAAAAAAAAACAACCCATCAGCTTAGACTGAAGGGACAGAGAAAGAACGAAAGGAAAGAATACTGCCTCTTGGAATTCTACAGGCAGGAAACAGGCCAAAGGAGCTACATGTGTTGTCCTCCAAGAAAAGGAAAGGACCATCCCTGGAGCAATTCAAAGATGAGCAGAACTGTTGGAAGGCGCACTGGAAGGAAGCAGGGCTGCCTTGGTTTCAAAGAGTGGAGTCATGGTATTCTAGGTTTAGAAGAGTCAGATCTTCACCAATTTGGTTCTGGGGTATGGGCCTGACATTCGCAAGTGTCAGGAGCCACCCAAAGCTGAGGGAGCAGAGTCGCCGTCCCAGTGGGCCTGGAAGGCGGAGCTGAATTCCATGGCTGAGGAGCCTCCACCCAGAATCCAGAGAGCATGGCCAACACCCAGAGTCTGGAGGGCAAGGTCACTGTCCAGATGGTCCCAAAGAACAAAGGATTATTTTCAAGCCTTGAGAGCTAATGTAAACTGTTCTGCTGGGTTTTGAACTTGCTTGGTGCCTGTTTTCCCTTCTTTCCCTCTAATTTCTCCCATCTGTAATGAAAATATCTACCTTGTGCCTGTTCCACTACTGTATCTTGGAAACAGATAACTTGTAGTCTAGATTTCACAGGTTCAAGATGAAGAGGAATTTTGCCCCAGGATGGACTATGCCTAAAGTCTCACCCATATTTGATTTAGATGATTCGTTAGATGAGATTTTGGACTTGGAGGTGATTTAAGACTTTTGGGATGATGTGACGGAGGTGAACGTATTTTTCATGTTGCAAGGATGTGAATTTTGGGGGGCCAAAGGGTGGTAAGTTATGGATTGAACTGTGTTCCCCCAAAATATGTGTTGTAAATCCTAGCCTCTGTGCCTGTGGTTATAATCTCATTTGGGAATGGGTTTTGTCTTTGTTATGTAAATGTGGCAGGATTAGTGCAGGATGCAATTTGAGTCAATCTCTTTTGAGATATAAAAGAGACTAAACAAGCAAGGTAGCAGGCACAGATGGGGGAAGAGAGATGCCAAGCCACATGAAGATCACCCAAGGAGCAGAAGCTCAAAGAGACTAGGAACTTCCACCAGAGCTAGCAGAGAGAAAGCCTTCCCCCAGAGCCTGCAACGTGAATTCAAACTTTCAGCCTCCTAAACTGTGAAAAATGTTTGTTAAAGCCACCCACTTGTGGTATTTATGTCACAGCAGCACTAGATAACTAAAAGAAGGCACTTTTACACCAATGTTCACAGGAGCACTATTCATAATAGCTAAAAAGTGGAAACAATTGAAATTCCCATCAACAGATGCAGGAATAAACAAAATGTAGTATATCCATATGATGGAATATTATTCAGTCATTAAAAAGAAATGAAGTTTTCATAAATGCTACAATATGGAGGAACCTTAAAAATACCATGCCAAGTGAACTAAGTCAGACACAAAAGGACAAACATCGTACGATGCCACTTATATGAAATATCTGGAATAGGCAAGCATATAGAGACCGAAGTTTATTAGTGGTTACCAGGGGCTGAAGGGAGGGAAGAGGAGTTCATGCTTAAGAGGAACCACTAGCCTTTCCATTAGCTAGCAGCCAAGTGCGTAACCACTGAGTCACCAGGGCTCCTCTTTCTTACACATGCCTCCTATCTTGCCCTCATTCTTAGTATCTGCTGTTCTGACACCGGAAATATGCACGGCTTTTACTCCACGAAGCCTTCAACCTACTAAGAAGTGTGGTTCTTTGGTAGCAAAAACTGTGGTTGAATCGTCAGCATCCAATCCTGCACAGATCCTGTCTCAGCAACTTTAAGACCTTGGATGCGTGTGTGATCTCCATAAATCCCTTATTGCCTATATTAAGCTTGTTCGGCCACATCACATTTTACCTGCAGACCAACTAGAGTTGACCACATTGTTTTTCACACAATCATGATGAAAATGTCTGCTTTACAGCCAAAGAAATTCCATGAAATGTGCCGCTAAATATTTTCCTCTTGAATTTTAGATAAATATGGTACTAAATGCATCTAAGCGCCCCGCTGCTAACCAGAAGTTTGTCAGTTTGAATCCACCAGATGCTCCTTGGAAACTCTATGGGGCAGTTCTACTCTGTCCTATAGAGTCGCTATAAGTCCGAAGCGACTTGATGGCAATGGGCTTTTTTTTAAATGCACCTACTAGTTTCAACTCCTGTTTCTAAATTCTTCATCTGCCTTAAATACCTATAACCATTAAATTAGGGAAGAATATATATTCCTCACCATAATCTTACTTTTTGTATGACCAGCAACACTCAACAAAAGTGCTGTCTGATGAAGCACAGAAAACAAAAGGCAGCATTTTGAGCGGGGCATTGGACAGGGTGGGAGCACGGCATTTAGACTAAAGGTAACTACCCTGAGCTTCCAAGAGCTTCCCGACTCTGCATTTCTCACTAACTCCCAGGGGAAGTCGACACTGATCTGAGAACCACACTTCTGCTCAGCGGGATTCCCACAATTTTACTTGTTAATGCACCAAGAAACACAGGGCTAGCCTATCTATTCGGCCGTACCGACCCTGGCTGTACAGAAAGCAGCTCCGCCCCGGGGGGCCGGGATCTCGGAGGCGGCAGGAGAGCGGCGGCGGCGGGAGGCCCGACACAGCCCGGCTACAGGAAGTCCCGCGGCTCTGGGAGGGCAGAGAGGCCAAGAGTGCGCAGAAGAGCAGGAGCAGAGCCCTAAGCCCCGTGGGCTGTACCTGCCTATGGACCAGTTTGGACGCCTACAGATTCAAAGCCTATCTCACACCTCAGCTTCCGACCAAACAGAGCGACTGACACGTCCACTCGCACTTCCGCTTCCGGTTTCCGGATTCTCTGTGCCTCACTGGAGGGGTTCCGTGCGCGGACTCGAAGGGTTCCACCTAGTGACCGTTGGTTTCAGTGCCTTCCGTTTGGACTTGGGGGTCTGTCCACAGCTGTCTGTATTTCCTCTACAGAAAAAAGCCTAGGCTTTCTTAAACGCGTATATAAGCTCAAATGCGGATTTCAGTAGTCAAAAATTTCTTAATACCCTTGGAGAGCAGAGGAAGTTGGTATTTGCTATATTTGGCCATTTGAAAAACTTTTTAGCATGTACTTTGGAGAAATAATTTGTTTTTTCCTTCTAAATATTTGTCTATCTTTAGAATTGTTGAATTCTTTAACTTGGCTTCTGTTCCATGGTTTGTCGTCTCTTGCATATCAGGTATCTCTCCGTAGCAGCAGGTCACCAACTCTGCAAACCTGGTTTGATCTTTCCAAGAGCTGAGGACACTTAAGACAGGCGTTTTCCAGGATGAGAGGCAGGAAGATACCAGTTGTTCTGAGCAACAGTAGGTAAAAGGTGAGGTACCCATATAATAAAGTGCATAATGTGTACTAATCTTAAGTGTACAACGTCGTGAATTTTTAGATCTGGATATACACTCATATAACCCCCTCTTGACATCAAGTTACAGAAATTTTCCAGCACACAAGAAGATTCCCTCGTGCCCTTTTCCCAGTTGATATACACCCCAGTAGTAACCAGTGTTCTGACTACTATTGCTGGAGATAAGATTTGCCTATTCTTGGACTTCGTATAATCGGAATCACGCTTTATGAAGTGCATTGTCTGACTTCATCGAGCCAACATAATGATTGTCAGATTTTGTCTATGTTGTTGCATATAGCAGTAATTTGTTTGTTTGTTTGTTTTGTTGTTGTTGTTACTGTGTTTTATTCCAATGGATAAATATATCACAACATTTATTATTCATTTATTTATTCATTTTATTTCATTGTTAATGCTCCTAGCATGGGGTCTATCTTGTTTAGTATTTAATGATCACTTAGAAACAATGTATCTTCTGCTGTTGTTGGTTGCAGTTTTCACTAAAAGTCAATTAGGTCAAGATAATTGATGGTTTGGTTCAGGCCTTCTATATACTGACTTCCACATCCTTGTGATTTATTTCTGCTTCACCTTTCATTATTCCTTCATATATGTTGAAGTTCTGTTGTTATGTGTATACACATTTCAGATTGTTATGTCTTCTTGTTGAATTTCCCCTTTATCATTTTGCAATGTCCTTCTTTATCTCTGCTAATTTTCATTCCAGCCTTCCCCCTCCTTACTAAATATAAGGATCTTTGTCTGACGGTGAGAAGCTTGGTTCCCATTATGGGCAATTTATCTATGTATTTGCTTAACCCTGGTACACGTGTAATTTCACAATTGCTAAACAATTGTGCTCTGAGTAACAAATGTACCAAATAAAGCAATATTTCTTTGCATTTCTTCTTGTATTTAGCCTAGTTTCCAGAAAAACATGGTCCCTAAAGGTCTTTAGTTTAGCTCCTTTTTCCCTCACACTGTCAGGGAGATTATGCCATACATGTGTAATAGAGTTAGATTCATTTGTCACATTTTGCTTCCCACTCTGGGATATGTAAATACCCTAGATGATTTTTACAAATTTGTATATAGCATAGTCGACTCTTTGTCATGTATAATTCCATGATTTTGGGAATTTTGGGAATTCATCATGTTTGGATATGTTTTACCATTCATTTCAAAATTCAATTTACTTCTGCCATGTAAAAATACACAAGAAATATGTGCAAAATAATGATTCCAGAGAATTAATGAATAGGATATAATAGAAAGAGAGTATCATTATTATGCAATTCTTACTGGATTGAGGAGTTAGTGGGGAACAGGTTATATTAATTTGATTAGATAAAAGTAATTCTGGTTCCATTAGCATCATGTTGAGTTATGCTAAAACCTCTCTCACCTTGCAGATTCTTCCCGATACGATACCACCAGGGCCCACCAATCCCATGAGTCCTTGATGACAAATCCTCTGTCTCCTCCCATTCTTGATGACACTGGGAGTATTTACTCCACATCTCTCTCTAACAGAACACTATTCTACCAACCAAAGACAACAGGAACATTTTCTTCAACGTGTCTTCAATGTGTGCACCCAGGTTCAGTGGCAACACACCTCTCTGAGGTGAAGTGAAGGATCAAGGTGCAGACTCTACGGAGGTGCAGGAAATAGGACTACAATTTCTCACAAGGAGAAGCCCCAGAAACCTTTACTATGTACATCAACTAGTGCCCAAGGGGCTCCAGTGATTCCTGAACAGAATAGAAGGAAGATGATGCAGCACAGAGCAGCTGTGTTTGGGAAAGCTTTTGCTTGGGAATACTGTAGGGATGATGTGTGTGTGTGTGTGTGTGGTAAAAAATAGGATTAGGCACACTCACAGAAAGACACTAGGAGAGAACACACACCGTGGCCTACCATGAGTGTGGATGATTTGAATTGAGGTGGAACCAGGCACAAGTCCCTCAGTAATCAGCAAGTGCTGGGACCAGGGTGGGTTGATTGCTATCACCGACCAGCAAGCGCAGCTCAGGTTAGCCCCCACTATCTGTTTCTCCTCATCTATGGAAGTGGTCTCCCTGATCTGGAGAAAGGTTGATTGTTAGGCAACATCTAAGGATATCATCACTGCTCATTAAGAATGGAGACAGTTCTTCCATCTCTCCTATTTATCTCCCCACTCCCCCCACTGCTTCATTCACATTTTGACTGCATAGACACAGACCTCATGTATCTGGCATCTCAACATCGTTCTCCAAAGTCCTCACACCCAATAAGAGGTTCCTCCTTCTTATCTGGTTGAGTCCCTAAAAGACTCTTTCCTGTATTCTCTATCCCTCAATCACAAACCATCTCATCCCAGGGAAAGTCCTGTAGGAATTGTTGAGATATTGGGACATGAGGGTTAGGGCATATTGGGAGGAGCTCTCATCTGGAGTTAAGTCAAACTGTGTGTGTCCTTTGGCCCAAGGTGAGGGTAAAAATCAAGAACAACATGGTGTTCCAGTCTTGTGGGAAGGGGACACTGGGTTATTGTTGGAACACCTGGCTCTCTTTCTGTCCCACAACTCATCCACCACCCAACCAGATCCCCACAAACAACAGAAACTAGAGCAGGATCCCAGCACAAACAAGGCACTTTTCCTGCTTTTCCTTAAGAGCCCCGTGGTACAAAACAAGTGTCCATTCCAACAAATCATGAAAGGAGTGGATGCTTTCTTTGGAATGTCTGGGACTGCATCCTTATTTCTGGTGGGCAGATGTCCTGCAGCTGGTCTGTGCTGGAATTGGCTTTCTCCAGGTCACACTCTTAACCCCCAAGGGAATCCTGCATGACCAGGACCCTCACCTTCCACCATACACTGCTCTCTCCACAGATGCAGAACCATATACCATAATCAATTAGTGATGCTTGTCACAGTCATAGGATGGGGGAGCAGCAACATGCATATGCCATGATCAATTAACAGCGTCTGTCCCAATCATTAGATGGGGAAGCAGCAACATGCATACTCAGTTTTTGACATCTTTGAGCAAGACTTGGTCACACTCCCAGGCAAACACTTCCCACTGACCCTTTTAGTCAAATTGTTAAGATTCAAGCTGTTGTTGATAGTTGTTAGGTGATGTAGAGTTGCTTCCAACTCAAAGCCACCCTGTGTACAGCAAAACGAAATACTGCCCAGTCCAGCACCATCCTCACAATCATTGTTATGCTTGAGACCATTGTTGCAGCCACTGTGTCGATTCATCCCGTTGAGGGTCTTCCTCTTTTTCACTGACCCTCCACTGATAACGTGTCCAAAGTATGTGAGATGTAGTCTTGCCACACTCCCTTCTAAGAAGCATTCTGGTTGTACTTCTTCCAAGACAGATTTGTTCATTCTTTTGGCAGTTCATGGTATATTCAATATTCTTCACCAACACCATGATTCAAAGGCATCGATTCTTCAGTCTTCTTACTCATTGTCCAGCTTTCACATATATATGAGGCAACTGAAAACACTGTGGCTTGGGTCAGGCACACTTTAGTTTTCGAGGTGATATCTTTGCTTTTTAACACTTTAAAGTGGTCTCTTGCAGCAGATTTGCCCAGTGCATGTGTCATTTGATTTCTTGACTGCTGCTTCCGTGGGGGTGGATTGCGGATCCAAGTAAAATGAAATCCTTGACAACTTCAATCTTTTCTCTGTTTATCATGATGTTGCTTATTGGTCCACTTGTGAGGATTTTTGTTTTCTTTGTGATGAGGTGTAATCCATACAGAAGGCTGTAGTCGTTGATCTTCATCAGTAAGTGCTTCAAGTCCTCTTCACTTTAAGCAAGCAAGGTTGTGTCATCTACATGTTGCAGGTTGTTAATGAGTCTTCCTCCATTCCTGATGCCCCATGCTTCTTCATATAGTCCAGCTTCTCAGATTATTCGCTCAGCAAACAGATTGAATAAGTATGGTGAAAGGACACAACTCTGATGCACACCTTTCCCGACTTTAAACCACGCAGTATTCCCTTGTTCTGTTTGAACAACTGCCACTTGATCTATGTACAGGTTCCTTATGAGCACAATTAAGTGTTCTGGAATTCTTATTCTTCACAATGTTATCTATAATTTGTTATGATCCAAACAGTCGAATGCCTTTTCATAGTCAATAAAACACATGTAAACATCTTTTTGGTATTCTCTGCTTTTTCAGCCAGGATCCATCAGACATCAGCAATGACACCCCTGGTTTCACGTCCTCTTCTGAATCTGGTTTGAATTTCTGGAAGTCCCCTGTCGATGTACTGCTGCAGCGTCTTTTGAATGATCTTCAGCAAAATGTTGCTTGCGTGTGATATCAGTGATATTGTTCGATGATTTCTGAATTCGGTTGGATCACCTTTCTTGGGAATAGGCAGAAATATGGCTCTCTTCCAGTCAGTTGGCCAGGCAGCTTCTTCCAAATTTTTTGGCATAGATGAGTGAGTACTTCCAGTGCTGAATCTGTTTGTTGAAACATCTCAATTGGTATTCCATCAATTCCTGGAGCCTTGTTTTTCACCAGTGCCTTCAGTGCAGCTTGGACTTCTTCCTTCAGTACCATCGGTTCCTGATCATATGCTACCTCCCGAAATGGATGAACATCGACCAATTCTTTTTGGTATAGTGACTCATAGCCAAATTTATCCCACTTCTTTAAAATATACCCTAAGGGTGAACACTCAGAAATGCTTTTAGTATTACCCATGTTTCTTATTGCTACACACTCACATAACGACAGACAAACAAAACAACACTGGTATTCCAGATATGCTCGACAGAAGGATGCTCCCTCAACCCAGAGGGGCACCCACCAGATGGCAGGGGTCTAGTCCTATCTACCATAGACCACCTTATGGACCTTCCAGGATTCAAATCCACCAGAAATAGCACTTACCTGATTACTGCAGATTTCTTCCCTTGCTTTCTGGAGTTGGCATTGGGTTCGGAGCATGTCTGCCCAGAGTCTGAAGAGGTGCCCAGACAGAACAAGCAGTCCCGTTGCCAGCTGCTGAGGTCCTCTTCGGGTCAGGACTGGTGCACCCTGAGCACTGAGCAGTTGCCTCCTGTCTGGCTCACCCAAATATGTTCCCAGACCTCTTCTTCTCAGCACAACACTGAGGCACAGTCTGGTTGAAAACAAAAGAAGAAAGCTTTATTTGGTTGGCCAAGCAAAGGAGCACACCGGGACCTGGGTTGCCAAGATAGCTCCCCTAGGCAGGCACAGGGGTTTATATGGGAAGGAAAGCAGAGTAGGGGGCTTTTCTTCAGGGCGTGTTCAGGAATGTGGCCTATCAGGATTGGTGGACAACTTCTATGATGATATCGTTGTCATCAGGTCAGTGCAGACACACTGAGATTCAGGGTTCACAAAATGGCCAAGGTGAAAGGAAAATAGCGGCTTAGCTCCTCCCAGCTCTCTTCCCGCCCCATGTTGGTGAAATCTCTGTAATAAGACACCAGGAGGACAAGTTGAGGTTCTTTGCGCATGTGTACATTGTTCTGCGCCTGCACGGGCACCTCAGACTGCTTTTGTCCAGTATTTGCCCCCAGCTCCTTCTTTTTCATTCTGACAGTTTCTCCTGGAACTAGAATGAGGAAGTCAGAATGTCTAGTCTAGCCCTATTAGGCCATCATCTAGCTATTGCCCATCTCATTGGTGTTCAGGGTTTTAATTGGGTGGTCAGTCACATAGGCATGCAGTCCTCATGTGACTGATCTAAGCTACCCAGATCTCCCAAAAGCAAAAACAGACCTTCACCATAAATTACATTGTCAGCATAAACTATCTTGTCAAACAGTATGGCACAAGGCTTCAGGCACACAAAAGCACTCTTATCAGAATATTCCAAGGGCTCAGAGCTCACCTCCCAGGGGCAGGCTGAACATCACTCCTAAAGGCAAGCCTTTCTTCTGAAATTACAGCATGTTAGCAACCCAGGCCTGCTGGGTTAACTTTTCCCTGGACAGCCTTCAAGGAGCAAGCAGCATGTCAGGCCAAGCAGAAGATAAACAAAAAGGTCCATAAGGCCTGCCCATAGGTATTACAGTCTAGCATGGAAGACAATTTTAATAAATAATGAAATTTCTGGACATCTGAGAGCCTGTAAATGAAAAGACCTAACCTGAGGGACAGGTTAGATGGCTTCTAAGGGAAAGGTATTTACAATAAGGTTCATAGATTTGGTAGAATTTAGCTACTAGCGTGGTTGGGCCTGGTTGATGGCGTGGGGAGAGGTCTGAGAGACTACTGCAGGTGGGAAATGTGTGTGTAAATCCGAGTCAGCAGAGAATCCAGTATCATCCATGACCTGTGAAAGGGGTGGCTGAAGCATAGAAACAAAGGTGTGTGGTGCGTGCCAAACTGGAGCGGGTGGTGGGATTTTACAGCCAATAACATACCCACAGTGAAAACAATTTCACCTTGTGTTCACTGGAATAGGCCAGAATCGCCAGGTCAGTGAGAACAACTCGATGCTGGGGCCAGAGTGTCCGTGACCCAAACGACAGAGAGGATTTTCATTCTGGAGAAAGGACACAAATGCTCTGCAGGCTTTTAAACAGTAGAGGTAAGGAGCCCTGGTGGCGCAGTGGTTAACGAGATCGTCTACTAACTGAAAGGTCGACAGCTGGACCCACCAGAGGCTCCCCAGAAGAAAGATGTGGAAGCCTGCTTCTGTAAGGATTATACCCTTGGAAACCCTATGGGGCAGCTCTACTCTGTCCTATATGTTCGCTATGAGTAGGAGTAGACTCCACGCCCACTGGTAAAGCACAAAGCACAGCAGATGGAAAGGATTCGCCGAATGCGTTCTGACCACACTCCCTGTCCCTTCTCTTCCACAAAGGACCAACGCTCCGGACGGCCCCTGCGTCAGAGGCCCTGACTGGCGCGGGCTGAGCCGACCGTGCTCTGAGGGGCTGCAGAGCTTCCTCGGGAGGAAGGAGTGGCCGAGAATGCGCACCGCCGGGCCTGGGACCATGCCCTCTGACCCCGCACCTGCCCCTTCAGACCCTCCCGCTCCCTCACGGCTCCACGTGGACTGGGCAGACGCCGAGATCTGCAAAAACTTAGACAGGACTGGAAACCCAAGTTAAACGGCCGCCGGGCTGGCGGGCATGCACTTTCACTTCCTGTACCGCCAGCGAACATACTGGAGGTTGGGGAGACGGGTTCCTGCGGCAGCTTATTCCAGCTGGGAATGCTAAAAGCTATTTCCCTGCCTTCGAGATGCAGTTGGGCCCTAGGTGGGGACCAGGCTGGCGGTGGCTGCAACCAAAACTGAAGGCGGGGCTGTGGGCGGGACCAGATTTGGTGGGCGGAGCTAGTTGCGCAGGTAGGCAATAGGGTTCATTTTCCTCCAGTGGGTGCTTCCATTCTATAAAAAACTCTGTTGTTGTGGTTAGGTGCCATCGAGCCAGTTGCGATTCATAGCGACCTTATGCACAACAGAACTAAACACTGCCGGTCCTGCGCCATGCTTACAATCTTTATGCTTGAGCCCATTGTTGCAGCCACTGTGTCAATCCACCTCGTTGAGCATCTTCTTCTTTTTCGCTGACCCTCTACTTTACCAAGCATGATGTCCTTCTCTAGGGACTGATCTCTCCTGATAACATGTCCAAAGTATCTAACACGTAGTCTTGCCACCCTTGCTTCTAAGGAGCATTCTGGTTGTACTTCTTCCAAGACAGATTTGTTTGTTCTTTTGGCAGTCCATGGTATACTCAATATTCTTCGCCAACACCACAATTCAAAGGCATCAATTCTTCGGTCTTCCTTACTGATTGTCCAGCTTTCAATTGCCTATGAGGCAAATGAAAACACTATGGCTTGGGTCAGGTGCACCTTAGTCTTCAAGGTGACATCTTTGCTTTTCAACACTTTAAAGAGGTCTTTTGCAGCAGATTTGCCCAGTGCAATGCATCTTTTGATATCTTGACTGCTGCTTCCATGGGTGTTGATTGTGGATCCAAGTAAAATGAAATCCTTGACAACTTCAATCTTTTCTCCATTTATCATGATGTTGCTTGTCAGTCCAGTTGTGAGGATTTTTGTTTTGAGTTAAGATATAATCTATACTGAAGGCTGTGGTCTTTGATCGTCATCTTCTTCAAGTCCTCTTCACTTTCAGCAAGCAAGGTTGTGTCATCTGCATAACACAGGTTGCTAATGAGTCTTCCTGCAATCCTGATTACCCATTCTTCATATAGTCCAGCTTCTCAGATTATTTGCTCAGCAAACAGCTAGGATAAGTATGGTGAAAGGATATAATCCTGAAGCACACCTTTCCTGACTTTAAACAATGTAGTATTCCCTTGTTCTGTTTGAACGACTACCTCTTGATTCATTTACAGATTCCTCATGAGCACAGTTAAGTTTTCCAGAATTCCCATTCTCTGCAATGTTAACCATATTTGTTATGATCCACACATCGAGTGCCTTACTTAGCATAGTCAATAAAAAACAGGCAAACATCTTTCAGGTATTCTCTGCTTTCAGCCAGGATCCATTTGACATCAGCAATAATAGCCCTTGTTCCATGCCGTCTTCTAAATCCAGCTTGAATTTCTAGCAGTTGCCTGTCAATATACTGCTGCAGCCTCTTTTGAATGATCTTCAGCAAAATGTTGCTTGCATGTGATATCAGTGATATTGTTCGATGATTTCTGAATTCGGTTGGATCACCTTTCTTGGGAATAGGCATAAATATGGATGTCTTCCAGTCAGTTGGTCAGGTAGCTGTCTTCCAAATTTCCTGGCATAGACAAATGAATACTTCCAGCACTGCATCTGTTTGTTGAAACATCTCAATTGGTAGTCCATCAATTCCTGGAGCCTTGTTTTTTACCAATGCCTGCAGTGCAGCTTGGACTTCTTCCTTCAGTACCATTGGTTCCTGATCATATGTTACCTCCTGAAATGTTTGAACATTGACCAATTCTTTTTATAAAAACCCTAGTTGGTTATATTCACCATCTCTAGTCATGAGGGCAAGACTTTCTTTTTGGATCTTTTACACCCAGAGATGAGAGTGCCTTGATTTATTTTGAGTCTAGAGCTTCTGGCACTTGGAGCACATCAATAAAGACAGCATGGTCCACCCAAGGTCTTGGCTTGAATCCTGATCTGTCCTTGTAATATACTAGTTTTGCAACATCTAGGACTTATACAATGAGACAACAGAAGTTGTCTTAAAGAGATTGCTGAGGATTAACTGGGTTAATGGTAACTGAGTTAATTCATGTAAAACCCTGATACATATTATTAGTTGCTGTCAAGTCCACTCTGCCTCATGGCGAACTTTTGTATAACAGAAACACTGAAGTCCTGCACTATCTTCATAATGGTTATGTTTTAGTCCATTGTTGTGGCTATCATGTCAATACTTCTCATTGAGGGTCTCCTTTGTTTTTTGCTGACCCTCCACTTTCCCATACATGATGTCCTTTTCTAGTACCTGATCTTTCCTGATGCTAGTGAGCAGTATTTTTCACCTTAAGATAGGGAAAGAGGAAAGCAATCCTGTGTGGTAAAAAGTTAGTTTATATAGAGAACTTCCAGAATGACTGGAATGTTTCGGATGTTAATGGATGACTTCAGAGCATACTGTATAGCATATCCTAAAGAAGTGACTCAATGTATATGGGGCTCAAAAGGCCACCATGTGTTATCAACACTATGTCTACCCGAACTCCGGGGGAGATGGGACTAGATTATGAGTTCAATCATGTGACAAGTGAATCAATCACTCATGCCTAAGTAATGAAACCCCAATAAAAACATTGGACACTGAAGCTCAGGTGAGCTTCCTGGTTGGTAATATATGTCTATGCATGGGGGAAGAGAGGGTGCAAGCATCCTTGTGACATGGGAGCTCCACATTTGCAACCTCTTCAAACCTCACCCTGTGTATCTCTTCTTTATGGTGGGCCTGATTTGTATCCTATGTTGCTATAATCTGTCATTATAAGTACAGCACTTCCTGAATTTTGAGTCATTCTAGCAAATTATTGAACCTGAGGGGTAGGGGAATCTCTAAACTTTCGCCTGTTGGTTGGAAGTCTGCATGGCCGTGGGAACACTCAAACCTGTGGTCAGTGTCTGAAGAGTTGGGCAGATGGGGAAGGCTAGAGGACTGTGCCCTTTAACTGTGAGATCAGACCTTGGACTAGGTGGTTAGTCACAAGAACTGGCCTTGCACTTGATGTCAGAGAAGACATTTAAAGTTAGTATCATCAGTAGACAGACACAGAGACAGGCGTTTAAGGGCAAGCAGGTTGAGGACCAAGAACTAAGCCTAGGTGTTGCTAGGAGCTGGTTTGTCACTCAGAGAAAACCAACTTAATACAAAGCCATGCTTTGACCATTTTTCTTGTTATCCATTTATTGCTTCTGCTGCAGATAACCAGTTTTTGCTTGCTTTGTGATTATGGAGCTGGGCCTCATATTTCTTCTTGACCAGTTACCAGTGTATGGATGACAATGGAGGACACTGGATAAAGAAGGGAATTTCCTTTCTTGTTCCCATGTGATCATTTGCCAGGCTCCTGGAGGGGGCACTTTTGTCCCTACTTTGCTGCATGTGGGTTTTCTGGTGCTGGGTTCCTGAAGGGCATGGCATTTGGACACTGCAAGTTTCCTCCAGCTCTTGATTTAGGCAGTGGTGGCCGTAGCCTGGAATCCCATATACTTGGGCTTGTGGCCTAATCCAGATGCTACACCCTACACCCTCTTCTCAGCAAATGCAAGGCTGCCTGTCAGGAGAACTTCCCATCCAAACTTCCTCCTCTGAAGCAAGTAGCAACGAGAAGTGTGCTAAATTCCTCCAGAAAGCAACCTCTCCAGATGCCAGCAGCAAGTGGAATTGTACATCACTTGGTGGGATACAAAATTGCGCAGCCCATTTGAAAAGCAGATTGGCAGTTTCATATAAAGGTAAACATACAGCTACCATAAGACACAGCAATCCCACAGAGGGATATAAGTGAGAAAAATGAAAGCTAATGTTCGTATAAAAAACCGTGCATTAATGCTTATAGCTGTTTTATTCATAAAAACAGGAAACAACTCAAATGTTCCTCCACTGGTAAAAACACAAACTGAGATACGTGTATACAATGGAACACTACACAACACTTAAAAAGAACAAACTATCGATACTTTCATCAAATGGATGAACTTTCCAATGCATTACGCTAAATGCAAGGAGCCAGAATCTAAAAGCTACATACTGAATGACATGTATAAGGACGTGCCAGGGATTCATGTCGAGGGGAAAGTTTGAGTAAAAAGGGGCTGCACAAGGCAATTTTTTTTGGAGGGAAGAGAACTGTTCTGTACTTTCATTGTGGTACTGGTGATATGACTTGAGATATTTGTCAAAATTCATATTGCTGTACACTCCAAAAATGAATTACTATTTTTCAATTTAAAAATTTACATGAGTAATGAACAATGAGTATAGAAAAAAGCAAAATGAGTAAAGAAATAACTCAGTCTTCCCTTTGCGAGAGAATCCCTATTAATGTTCTAGGATGGAACTTCCGTACAAGTTGGTTTGTCTGCATATATAAATGTTTTCTAAAACTACCACCATCATATACACACTATTTTATACCCTGCATTTCAAACAGCAATAAGCTATGACGGCGTCTCCTCCTGTGGACTACATTTTTCTCAACAAAGCCTTTTACTGGCAGTACAATATTCCGATGTGTAGCCAGGCATTCATTGAAAACTCCGTGTTGTACACTGACACTGTTAGGAGCCTCACTATTTCCAGTATCACTATTATCAATGGACACCATTAAGGTGCCCAGGCATTTCCACAGGATGACTCTGAAAGGGAACTGCTAGGCCTCTAGGAGGCCTGGTGGTGCTGTGGTTAAGTGATATGGCTGCTAACCAAAAGGTCGGCAGTTCAAATCCACCAGCCACTCCTTGGAAACCATATGGGGCAGTTCTACTCTGTCTTCCAGGGTTGCTATGGGTCGGAATCCACCCGAAGCAAGAGGTTTTATGAGAAGTCTACACCTACTCCTCACTTACTATCTTGTTATCTGACATTTCACATTTATGACAATAGTAAAAAACAACTACCTGACTATTCTGTGCATTAGTGATATGTGTATGCCAATAATGAATGCTGAGGTGTGAGATGAGAATAACGCTGGATGTCATGGAGCAGCTGGGGGTCCAGGAGCAGCTGGGAGGCGGTCAACGGTGCTGGCTCAGGCAGCCCAGCTTCCTGCTTCACTACCACAGGCTGGAGCACCAGTGTCTGCATGGTTGGCTGTAGGGACAGCCAGGCTGGGGCTGAAGGGGCATGTGGGGCCTGGGGCGGCCAGCTCAGCTGGCACTTGGCAATGCTGCTCTCCTGCTTTATAGCAGCAGCAGTGGTGCCAAGGGCGACTGGACCCAGGCTAGGGCTGGGCTGCTGGGTTCCTTTCTCCTGCTCCAGCTGCAGGGGCAGCCGCTCCACCAACTGCTGCTTCTGCTAGAGCATGCGCGTCAGCTCCTCAAACTACAGCATGTGGTCCTTGTGGCACCCCTCCAGCTAGGCCTATACCCCCAGGCTCAGGCAGCAGGAACTGGTCCATGAGTCCTCCTCCTTCATGAAGATCTGCAGTGGCAAGGCCTGCAGGGTGAGCTGGGTCAGGGGCGATGTCACCATCTTGCTAAAGTTGTCCCTGGGTGTGAAGTTCTTGTCGTCTGTGCTGAGCAGGGAGTGCTCTCAGTGGGTGGGAGACACGGGGGTGGGGAACCCGTGCTGCTGAATTTCAGTTCTCCATTGCTGGTCACTGTGGCCACCAACACCTCGGAGGTTATGTGTCAAGTAGGTTGGGCTATGATTCTCAATGGTTTTGTGATATGATGTGGTCACCTCCACTTTTGCATAACACCGATTTTCACATAACTACCTGGTCTTTGGCACCTAACCTTGTCAATAAGTGAGGAGAGGGTGTAATAGAAAGGCTTTTGGATCTGAGACCACCATTTCCTAGGCCCCTTATGAGGAGTAATGGAGCAATGTCTCCGGATAAACCTCCAGGCCCTGCAGCAGGTATGTTCCCCAGGTAGAGCAGAAGCCAGCAGTCCAGCCTAGACCAGCAATTGCCTCAACTCCTGGCCTGTCACACTCTCCTGGACCACAGAATTACCAAAAGCAGGACTTTATCTCAAAATACAGACTCTGGCATGTGCTGGGCAGAAGCTCCATTGCTGCTAGGTCAGGGAATGAATCTGCATGGTCTCCCAATAGGAGTCAAGCCCTCCTTCAGTGCAAACCCTGGTTCTCACAGTGCCATTTGTGAGGGGCATTTTTGTGGAAGGATAGGAATTTGGGATAAAACTTTCTGAACAGTTTCCTTATCAGGCAACCAGGGACCCTAACAGTTCTGGAGAACAAATGAGAATAGCAAAAACATAAAAAAAAAAATGTTCAGTACAAAACTACACATACAGTATAACACAAATTCTGTAAAAAAACAAACAAACAAAAAACAAACCAGTGCTATGCATTCCAAAATAGGCTAAAAGGAAATACCCAAAATAACAAGAGTAGTGGGATATTGAGTGATTTTTTAATTTTCCTTGTAATTTTCTGTTGAATTCAAATTTTCTAAGATGAGAAGAGACTACATCATAATGTGAAAAAGTATAAAAACTTTAAAAACATAGTTGATAAAAAGAAAACTCATATCAGGACACCCAGGTGTTGGTGAGATTTTGTAATAAAGACAATTTGTATATAACAGAACCAAAATAACATTATGATATTTATCTAAAGTTGAGTGCTACAATTGAAAGGGTACTATGCTTAGAGTCAAAGAGCCATCCATGTGTGATGTCTCAGAGGTTAGGTGAGAACAGATACTGAAGGCTTTCTTCACGTTTTACATTAATAGGATCAAATCATACTATAATATCTTACGTTTTCCAGGAATTCCAAAAAACTTGTAGATGTATCCATGTTCCATACATATAAATTATATTTTCTCAGGTGTGATTTCTCACATATTCAGAAGAGGTAATTAGTGAAGGCTTTCCAGCATGTGTGAAACCTCACGTTTTGGAAAGTACAGGGGAGAAAAGAAAACCTTTCCTACATCACATTCCTTACACGATGTGGTTTTTGAAAAGTAGGGGTATAACCAAAAGCTTTCTAACATTACTTACACATATATTGTTTCCTACGAGTGTAGTTTCTCACATGTCTCCAAGAGGCTGAGAGAACTTAAGTTCCCCTCATTCTATACGTATGTATGGCATATCTCCACGGTGAGTTCTTATATGAGTAGTGAGATTTGAAGAACAACTGAAGGCTTTCCCACATTCCTTTCATTCATAAGGTTTCTCTCCACTGTGAGATCTTTCATATCTAGTGAGCTGTGAAGACTGACAAAAGGATTTCCCACATACCTTACATTCACAAGCCTCTCCTCACTTGGAATTCTTATATGTGTAGTGAAGAATGAAGGGCAAAGAAAGGCTTTCCCACATTCCTTACATTCATAAGGCCTCTCTCTACTGTGAGTTCTTACAAGTTGACTGAGGAATGAGGAAGGACTGAAGGCTTTCTTGCATTCCTTACATTCGAAAAGCCTCTCTCCACTGTGAAAATTTATATGCGTAGCTAGGGCTGAGGAACTCTAAAGGCTGTCCCACATTCCTTACATTCATAAGGCCTCTCTCCATTGTGAGTTTTTATATGTTTAGTGATGGGTGAGGATGAACTATGGGGTTTTCCCCAATCCTTAGATTTATAAAGTTTCTCTCCGGTAAGAGTTCTCACACTAGGTCTTAGGAATGAGGGAAAACTGCAAGTTTCTCCACATTGCTTACACTAATAAGGTGAGATCTGATGTGATGCTTCAGTGATGAATGATCCATGAAGGTTTTTCCACATTCACAGCATTCAGAAGAATTTACTCCAGCAGTTCTTTTGAGCCTAGTAATATCTGCAATCTGGCTGAAAGTTTTTCCACATTAATTAACCTTTTTCACCTTTCTTTACTTTACCATCTTTACCTTCATGTAGGCTCTATACTGTATATATCTTCTGTTAAAAATAGTCAGCATGTTGTTAGAATTAAGTTTATTACCATTTCACACTTACCATATACACTGAATGTGTGTATTTTCTGCCTGAGTATTTTCTACCATTACTGTCACAGTCTTTCAAAATAATGGGGCTTTCTGATAATTGGGTACAAGTTAAATATGTTTCAAATACTCAGTCTCTGATTTACATTTGTGGAAATATTGTGTTGTGAAAATTATATGAACTTATCATATGAAAGCTAGTAATATATACATACACATAGGCATGCACACACACACACACACACACACACACACACACACACAAGTGTCATGACACTTTAAGACTCTGTCCTGAAAGGCTGATTACTATTATGTGAAAGATACTCACCTCAGAGACTGACGAAAACCAAAGACACAAGGGAAAGATTAGTCCAAAGGACTAACGGACCACGACTACCACGGCCTCCACCAGACTGAGTCCAGCACAACTGGATGGTGCCTGGCTACCACCACTGACTGCTCTGACAGGGATCACAATAGAGAGTCCTGGACAGAGCTGAAGAAAAATGTGGAACAAAAATCTAACTCACAAAAAAGACCAAACTTACTGTTCTGACAGAAACTGGAGAAATCCTGAGAGTATGGCCCCTGGATACCCTCCTAACTCAGTACTGAAGTCACTCCTGAGGTTCACCCTTCAGCAAAAGATTAGACAGGTCCATAAAACAAAATGAGACTAAATGAGCACACTAGCCCAGGGGCAAGGACGAGAAGGGAAGAGAGGACAGGAAAGCTGGTAATGGGGAACCCAAGGTTGAGAAGGAGGGAGTGTTGACAGGTCTTGGGGTTGGCAACCAATGTCACAAAACAATATGTGTATTAATTGTTTAATGAGAAACTAATTTGCTCTGTAAAACTTCATCTAAAACACAATTAAAAAAAAGGAAAGATACCTCACCTGCCTCCCCTTATGTTGTGCTGATCTGCACTGCTATTGAATTCACAGATTTTTCCAACATGGAGGAGCAGCAGTCATTCTTCATGAATTGCACTATTATATGTTCACTGGATAACTTTTGTCCATTATCCTCTTGAGAAACTGACCCAGTAATTTTAAGTGGAATTTCACATGAAACAAAACAGTAAGATAAGTTTATGAGGAAAAAGGCATCTCTGAGGAAAGAAATACTTTGAGGCATATAGCAGTTCCAGGACTCTGGCAATTGTCAAAAAGGTGAAAAATGTACTAAGAAATAATTCTATGATGATTGAGAGTGATGGTAACATACATAGCGTATAATTAGGAGAGCAAAATAGAAAGTTATTGCAGACAATGCATGTGTAATATTATAAGAGGAAATAGAGAATGTCTTTTCTCACAAACATAGAAGGTGTGAGAGGATTGTTGAAAAATCAAAAAAGTCAACTCAGGTATGTGTGGACGTTCAGCCTACGCAAACCAAAAAAAAAAAAAAAAAAAATATATATATATTTGAGTTGATTTCTTCTAATGTAATTCCGTCTTAGCAGGACTGGTCCTTCAAAGGATTCTTGCCTTCCTAATTCTTCCTGACACTGTAGGTCTGGATAAGTTCTATCTCCACTTTCCTCAGATCCTTCCTTTGCTTCTCAGGGAGAAATAGTTTGGTTGACATGGTGCTCATGGAGGAAGGCAAATAACAAGGGAAGAGAGAGGAGCACATTCCCCTCATATTGCATCAATACCCTGGCCTCCAGGGTCTGTATAGATGGGTAGGTGTGAGTTTATTTGCAGCAAAATAATTACCTCAGATTTACAATAAACACCATAAACTCTAATGACATCCTAAATCACAGATCTCTCTTAGCCCCAAATTGACCCCTGAATACATACAACACTTAAAGAGCATCAAGAGTTTTAACCATAAAATAAATAAATAGTTGGTTTAATATATAGATTTTTACTTTCATGGGGAAGCCACTAGAGTCTAATCCCATGAGGGAAGTGACAACGTTTGTCATGTTTGCCAATGTATTCCAATTTCTCAACCCAAATCCTATAAGAAGGTCAATGAGTACAATATATTTATTCACTAGAAAAATAAATAAAATGAAGCCATCCTTACCCAAGTCCAAGTTCCTGAAGGTTTCCATCGTCACATCTCTGTAGAGTTTCCTCTGAGAAAAATCCAGCAAAGCCCACTCTTCTTGGGTAAATTCCATGGCCACATCCTCAAAGACCACTGAGTGCTAAAACATAACACAATTTCTGGATCAACAAGGTATCATCTTCCTCAATATGTGCAAAAGGATGGGTGAGGTTGTCAGTCCATGGGAACTGAGAATTCCCAGGAAGGCCACACAAAGTTCTGTGCACTACTCTAGACTTTGGCCATCAGCCTTGTTTCTTTGCTGGCTACATTTAACTCATGACTGTTGGATTGTTATGTCATAGATTTAACAAATATTTTTAACACACTGAACTTATCTCTCTACAGTTGGTCTGTCCAGGGTTATTCATCTCTGTATTTTCAGCCCAGAACAGCCAGAACACACAGCAAAAGGGAGAGAAATTCTCTACAAATGAAAGAACTGTTTTCACATTCAGATAATTATTTCTTTGTGGAAAAAAAAATCAATTTCACCTCTTCCCATAAGACCTACCAGAACATTCAACAAAATATGATGCTCGGGGTGAAAGCAGGATGAAATATTAATAACTGGGAAACACACAGGAACTGGAAGATTTCTTTTTGCCCTTTACCAGCCACGGGAGGCCTAAGGGCTCACACAAACAAAGCAACAACCCAGGCCTGAGTTGCTTGTATTTTGTTGAAGAAGCCAGGTCATTAGAAGGTGACAGGATCACTTGCCAAAAAGAAAATATTTTTACTAAGAATTAAGACTTTTTACATGTCTTTCATCTATTTTTCAATAACTCAGCAGTTTGACCATTTCATGGAGACAGGCGAGGGGATTAGAAAGTTAAACAGAGCTCGGGTGAGAGAGAGAAAACATGAGAATACAGATCTCCTCACAATTCTCAAAATTTTCGAGCATGAATGCTACTGAACATAAATTATTAGTGACTATTTCCTTTAACAAACACACACTAAATGTTATAAAATGACAAAAAGCTCTATCTCTACAAAGGCCAAAATCAAGGCCTTGTGTTTGCTGACTATGAAGAATAGGTTAAGAGTCACATTTTGTAAGTAAGTTAATAGAAGAGCAGAGAATTTACCAGTTAGTTTGCCTGTGAATCCTAAGAAACTTATATACCAGTTCTCTGGAGGTTCCACTTTAAAATTTTCTCTCATTGAAAGTGTGACTGTCTAATTCACAAGTGTGACAATCTGAACTCTATCTGACCACTGAAACCTCCCGGGGTACAGGGTCCCACCAAAGATTAGATTCTGAGAAGTATCTTCAACCCATTAGCTTCCACATGCAGTGAGGAGAGAAAAGCTTGCCACACTGCATTTCTGAAGCTAAAATTGGTCTGAAGAGCAGAGAAACTGTAGAATAGGAAGGCTCCTCTGGTCAGGGCAGGGAGTGAAGTGAGCTGCCTAAGTCATCTCTAACCATAACACAGAACCAAATTTCAAGTCTCTTGCACTGCAGTGGACCATGTTTCATATTATAAAGCCATGAAAACCGTAACATTCATTATTACAAAATATAAATGATAAAACTTTCCACTTATTGAGCAACTACAAAATGTGAAAAGGTTTGTGGAAAACTTTTGACACACTAGCTCATTTATTTCTCTCCTAAGCAGATATTATTTTAAATAGTTCATATCTGAGGAAAGTTACAATCAATCACACACTCAATTCTCTGTCCCCCAGGAAACACACACACACACACACACACACACACACAAAACCAAGCAAAAACTGGCAGAACCAACTTTGTCAGAACTTGGGAACCAAAGGTTTACTGCAATCAAGTGAACAGAGTCAAGAAAAGGTGACTTCAAATGGTAGGAAAGGTTTGTGGCATCTTCTACTTGCCCAGGCCTCAACCGCTCCCCTATTAGGTGCCACTCTTAACGCAGTGGCAGCCTGCATTTTCAGAGAGGGCTAGAAAAAGCTAAAGAAAAACATGGACAAAGAACTAAAGAAAAACAATGTATTAACAAAATGAGAATATCAATAAAGTGATATGAATTATAAGAAGAAACCAAAGATAATTTTTGGAGCTGAAAAGTAAAATAAACAAAATGAAAACTTCACTAGAAATTTTGAGCAGGTAGAAGGAAGAATCAGTGAATTTGGATATAGAGCAACTGAAATTATTCAACCTGAGGATCAGAAAGGAAAAAGAATGAAGCAAAGTGAAGACAGCCAGAAGGACTTTTAGGACACCATCAAGTGGATCAACATATACATTATGGGTGCACCCAAAAGACAAGTGAGAGATAAAGGAGCATAAAGAATATTTACAGAAGTAATGGCTGAAATCATCCTAAACTTGATGAAAGAAATGAACCTGCATATTCAAAAAACTCAATGAACTCCGAGTAAGAATCATTCAAAGAGATCCACACTGAGAGATATTAAAATCAAACTGTTGAAAACCAAAGAGAAAGAGAGACTCTTGAAAACACAAGGGAAGCGATTCATCACACATGATGGATCCTCAATAAAATTAACTGAAATCATAGAGACCAGAAAGCAGTGGGACGACATATGTAAGGTGCTGAATGAAAAAAAAAAAAAGCCAACCAAGAATTCTATAACTGCCAAAACTGTCCTTTACAAATGAGGATGAAATTAACATACCCAGATTAAAAAATGCATACTGAGTTGGTTACCAGGAGACTAGACTTGCCTTACAAATCTTGCTGAAGGGAGTCCTTCAGGCTAAGATGAAATAACACTACATAGTAATGTGAAGCTGTATAAAGAAATCAAGATCTTCAGTATAGGCAATTATATGTGCAAATATAAATGCCAACATTGTTGTAATTTAGGTTTGTACCTTTACTTTTTATGTGATACATGATTCAATTAATAAATGCATAAAATATTTGTAATTTTTGTTACTGGAGACACAATGGATAGAGATGTAATTTGTGAGAACTTAAGGAAGAGAAAAAGAGCTATATAGAGCCAAAGTTTTTATATAATACTGAAGTTAAGTAGGGAATAACTTAATTTCAATTGTTATAAATCCAGGATGTTAAATGTAATCCCCATGGTAACCAAAAAGAAGACATCTAAAAAATATACCAAAAGGAAATGAGAAGGGAAACTAAACAATGACAGAATTGAAAGGAGAAATAGACAGCTGTACAATCATAGTTGGAGATTTTAATATTCCACTTTAAATAATGGACACAGTATCTTGATAGAAGATCTTAAGGAAATGAGAAGATTTGAACAACAGTACAAAATACCAAATCTCACAGACATGTATAGAACACTTCACCCCAAAGTATCATATACATTCTTCTCTTGTGCACACAGATCATTCGACAAGCTAGACCATATAACAGTTCACAAAACAAGCCACAATACATTCAAAAAGACTGAAATTATAAACTATATCTTTGACCATAATGCAATGAAACTAAAAAATCAGTAACAGAAAGAAAATGAGGAATTCTTCAAATATGTAGAAATGAAACAACACTTTATTAAATAACTAATAGGTGATAAAAAGAACCACAAGGGAAATTATAAAATACTCAGAAGTGTATAAATACAAAAGCAAAACTTTCCAAAATTTATGGAATGGAGGGAAGGTGGTCCTTAGAGAAAAATTTATAGTAGTAAATGCTTACATTACAAGAGAGAGATTTCAAATCAGTAAGCTAACATTACACTTCAAAGAAATAGAAAAATAGTAAACTAAGCTCAATGGTATCAAAAGGACAGAAATAAAGACTAGAGTGGAGATAAATGAAATCGAGGCTAGAGAAATAATTGGGAGAATCAAAGATACAAGAATTTTTTTTTTAAAAAAGGTCAGTAAAATTGGCAAATCTTTAGCTAGACTGACCAAAGAAGAGGCAAATAGCTAAAATCAGAAATGAAGATGGAAACATACTATCAATCATACAGAAATAAAAAGTATAAGAGAATTGTTCACCAACTAAATAATCTAAATGAAATGACATATTCTCAGTAACACACAAATTACCTGAATTGAAATAAGAAATAGAAAATTTCAACAGAACAATAACAAAGAGATTGAATCAGTAATCAACATCATCCCAACAATGAAAACACCAGGACCTGATAGCTTCACTGCTGAATTCTACTGAATATTTAAAGAAGAATTCACATCAATCCCTCTCAAAGTCCTCCAAAAATAGAAGAGCAGGGAACACTTCCTAATTCCTTCTATGAGACAAGCATTACTCTGATACCAAAGCCAGAGCAGATATGACAGGAAAAAAAAAAAAAAAAAGATACAACAATGTCTCCCATGAGAAAAAACACAAAAATATCCAACAAAATAAAATAGCACATTAAAACAATTATGCACCATAACCAAGTGGGGTTTATCCTAGAATGCAAAGATGGTAAATACAAACTAACGTCCCTCATAAATGTTGTTGTTGTTAGGTGCTGTCAAGTCCATCCCAACTCATAGCAACCCTATGTAAAATAGAACGAAAAACTGCCCGGTCCTATGCCATCCTCACAATCATAGTTATGCTTGAGCCGATTGTTGCAGCCACTGAGTTAATCCACCTCATCAAGGGTCTTCCTCTTTTTCACTGACCCTCTACTTTACCAAGCATGATGTCCTCCTCCAGGGGCTGATCCCTCCTGATAACATGTCCAAAGTATGTGAGATGTAGTGTTGTCATCCTTGCTTCTAAGGAGCATTCTGGTTGTACTTCTTCCAAGACAGATTTGTTTGTTCTTTTGGCAGTCCGTGGTATATTCAGTATTTTTCGCCAACACTACCATTCAAAAGCATCAATTCTTCTTCGGTCTTCTTTATTCATTGTTCAGCTTTCGTATGCATGAAGTGATTGAAAACACAATGGCTTGGGTCAGACGCACTTTAGTCTTCAAGGTGACGTTTTTGCTTTTCAACACTTTAAAGAGGTCTTTTGCAGCAGATTTTCCCAATGCAATGTGTCTTTTGATATCTTGACTGCTGTTTCCATGGGTGTTGATTGTGTATCCAAGTAAAATGAAATTCTTGACAACTTCAATCTTTTCTCCATTTATCATGATGTCTCTTATTGGTCCAGTTGTGAAGATTTTTTTTTTTTTTTATGTTGAGGTGCAGTCCATACTGAAGGATGTGGTCTTTGGTATTCATCAGTAAGTGCTTCAAATCCTTTTCACTTTCAACAAGCAAGGTTGTATCATCTGCATAACGCAGGTTGTTAATAAGTCTTCCTCCAATCTTGATGCCAGGTTCTTCTTCATACAGTCCAGCTTCTCAGATTATTTGCTCAACATACAGATTGAATAGGTATGGTGAAAGGATACAACCCTGATGCACACCTTTCCTGACTTTAACCACACAGTAACCCCTTGTTCTGTCTGAACAACTGCCTCTTGATCTATGTACATGTTCCTCATGGGCACAATTAGGTGTTCTGGAATTCCCATTCTTCACAATGTTATCCATAATTTGTTATGATCCACACAGTCAAATGACTTTGCATAGTCAATAAAACACAGGCAAACATCTTTCTGGTATTCTCTGCTTTCAGCCAGGATCCATCTGACATCAGCAGTGATATCCCTGGTTCCATGTCCCTTCTAAATCCGGCTGGAATTTCTGGCAGTTCCCTGTCGAAATACTGCGGTAGCCGCTTTTGAATGATCTTCAGCAAAATTTTACTTGTGTGTGATATCAGTGAACATAGACAAAAAAATACTCAACAGAATACATATTAGAAAACTCAATCCAACAGTATATTAAAAGAATTACGCACCATAATCAAGGGGGGTTTATCCCAGAATTCAAGAGTGGATAAATATTAGAAAATCAATGTAATGCACCAAATCAATAACATGAAGGAAAAAAAAAATGATCATCTCAACAGATAAAGTAAAAGTATTTCACAAAATCCAGCACACTTTTATGATTAAGAACACTCAGCATACAAGGAATCAAAGTGAAATTTGTTAACCTAATAAGCATTCGTGAAAATCCCACAGCTCACATCATACTCAGTCATGGAAGAATTACTGCTTTCTCCATATAATCAAGAACACGAAAAGGATGCACACTTTAGCGAGGGAAGCCTTGGAAGCACCCAGATGAGACAACACAAAGCCGTGCAGAGCAGCCTAGACAAATGCCAGGAAGACAGAGATCTTCACAGTTAGTGTTGTCAGTCTGGGAGAGCCAGTTAGTGAGCCAGGAACAGTCCAGTCGCAGTCCTGTGGGCCACTCTCAGCCATGACAAGACAATCCCATCCTTGTCATCAATTGTCTTTTGGCCAAAAAGGGGGTATGTGAGTGTCATGGATACTCTGTCAGGTGCAGCACAAGAAAGTGAGACTCATGCAGGAAGGCCAGAAAACAAACAGAATTTAATGCTTACAGGTCAGAAAGGAGATGACAGCACGTCTGCACGCAGGGCCACACAGGGCGTTGCATAGGGGGCAAGACAAGTTGTAACTGTAGGAGAGGGTTTATGTATGGCAAGCAGGGTGGAGTCTCGGGGTTAGCACTAGCTGAGTTCTTACTGATCAATTTAAGTTTCTAGTGCGTTCATGTGTGGAAAGGGAGAAGTTTTAATCATAGGCATCCATATGGGGTTTGGCGTGGAAGGGCAATGAGTAACTACAGATGGTGAGAGCCTGGGTGAAAAGACAGTAAAGGGTTTTTATCACAGGAAATGGTATAAGGCAAGACTGGAAGGGATAGTTAGAGACTATAACTCTCGAAAGAGTACGTGACAAGATAAGAATGACCATGTCAGAAACTGGGTGAAACGGCAGCTAGGAGGAATTAATGGACGCTGAGGCAGCAAGCTGTGTAGGCCACAAATTGGCCTATGACGATGCATCTGCAGGCACATTAGGCCTATACACCATTTGAAACCCCTACATGACTGCACGAATAGTTATTTAACTTGGCATGTGGTAAAGAGTATAAAGAGGATCTCAGATGCCATGAGGAAGTTTAGTAATGGCCCCTGAGTATAATTTCTGAGGAAGTTACATTTGATCAGAGACCTGAAAGATTAGTAAAATGTGTTAGCAGTGGGGGTTGGGAGAGAAGATTTAGGATGAATGGAACAGTAGAGATGACAAGGTATTTGCAGCTACATTGTGATTGTAGTTGAGAGTGACAGGGGGAAAGTAGTAACAAGTACACTGAAGTTTTAGGGGCCAGAGAAAGTAAGACTGAATAGGCTGCATTCAGAATTTTAACTTCTCCTAAAACTAATGAGAATTTATGAAAGGATTCTAAACAAGGGAGTGATCTGATGTATTTTTGCAATGATATTCTTGTCAGAGTGTGAAGAATTGAACACAGAAAGAGGTCAAGATAGATGTGGCAAGATACACACCAATGTCAGAATCCCTGGAAGAGGGGAAGAGAATGTGACTATTCATTCATTGTTTGTTTTTCTGTCTTATGACTCAAACCCCAGGTTCATGACAGAGTTTGAAATCTCATGCTTTGGATTATTCATTTCTGAACTCTCATTTCTCTTAATTCCTCCCCCAAATACTACACGTAAAGCTAGTACAATAAAAAATATTTTTGAGTCTTAGAATTCTGTGGTAATAAAATAGATATTCCAATGGAATTATAACAAATTTCCAACATTACCATTTTTACTCACGTTTGGAAAACTTAGCAATAAGTTTAACACCAATGCAATTTCTTTAACGTGCAAAAATGATAAATATAGCAACAGGAGACCTGTAATTGTGCAAATATTCTACTCAGAGAAGGTTGGCTTCTGAACTCTGTCTTAGTTATCTAGTGCTGCTATAACAGAAATACCACAAATAGATGGCTTTAACAAACAGAAATTTATTCTTTCACAGTTTAGGAGGCTAGAAGTCTGAATTCAGGGCACCAGCTTCAAGGGAAGTCTTTCTCTCTCTGTCAGCTCTGGGGGAAGGTACTTGTTGTCAGTCATCCCCTGGGTCCAGGAGCTTCTCAGCACAGGACCCCAGGTTGAAAGGAAGCACTCTGCTCCTGTCTTTTCTTGCTTGGTGGTAATGAGATCCCTGTGGACTACATTATGACATAAGGCTGGAGAGTTGATATACCCCTGTGGTAGGAAAGTGAAGGTGTATTGCTGGCCTTGCCAGCTGAGGGCAAACTGCTTCTGGAGGTCCTTTGAAACAAGTATCAAGAAAAAGGCTGATCAACAGCTGCATACCAGGTACCAGGATATATATTAATTGTTAAAGCAATGAAACCACATCTGGAATATCAGCTGCAATTGGAGTCACCACCTGGTTAAGTTTTTGATAATCCACTGTCATTCTCCAAGATCCATCTGTTTTTTGCACAGGCCAAATAGGCGAGTTGAATGGGGATGTGATGGGAATCACCACCCCGATTCCTTTAAGTCCTTCATGATAGCAGTTATCTCTGCAGTCCCTCCAGGAATGCAGTATTGCTTTTTGGTTTATTATTTTCCTAGGTAAGAGCACTTCTAATGGCTTCCACTTAGCCTTTTCTACCATAATAGCCCTTACTCCACATGTCAGGGATCCAATGTGTGGGTTCTGCCAGTTGCTGAGTATGTCTATTCCAATGACACATTCTGGAACTGGGGAAATCACTACAGGATGAGTTTGGAGGCCCACTGGACCCACTGTGAGATGGACTTGAGCTAACACTACATTAATAAACTGACCTCCATATGCCCCAACCCTGACTGGTGGCTGTGCCTCCACACCCACTGAATCTAATTCCAGGTCAGCCTCCAGATCTTCACCCGAATCCAAACTCAACCCTGTCTTGGGTTCCTCTCCCGCACTTTGCTTCAGTAGGGGTGGCTTTGGGCTCCAGTTTGGACAGGACAGAATCTAAGCTTAGCTCATTTCTTACTCTCATCTTAATCTCACAGATTAAAAGTCTTTACTCGTTGCTGTCAAGTTGATTCTGACTCATAGCAATGCTATAGGACAGAGGAGAACTTCCCCACAGGGTTTCCAAGGCTTTAATCTTTATGGAAGCAAACTGCCACATCTTTATCCCATGGAGAGGCTAGTGGGTTTGAATTGCCAAACTTTTGGTTAGCA
Organism: Dugong dugon; assembly: GCA_030035585.1. Taxonomy (NCBI): domain Eukaryota; kingdom Metazoa; phylum Chordata; class Mammalia; order Sirenia; family Dugongidae; genus Dugong; species Dugong dugon. The sequence goes on from CM057482.1 coordinate 60,535,117, forward strand.
GCTGAGTGTTTAACTACTGTGCCACCAGGCATTCTTAGAGTCTTTTCGGAAGCCTAAATGATGGTGTTGGTGAAGAATATTGAATATACCATGGATTGCCAGAATGAACAAGTATGTCTTACAACAAGTACAGTCAGAATACTCCTTAGAGGGGAGGATGGCAAGACTTTGCTTCACCTACTTTGGACGTGTTATCAAAAGGGACCAACACTTGGAGAAGGACATCATGTTTGGTAAAGTAGATGGTCAGCAAAAAAGAGGAAGACCCTTAACGAGATGGACTGACACAGTGGCATCAACAATGGACTCAAACATAGGCTATACTGAAGACATTGGTGAAAAACAAGGCTCCAGGAACTGACAGCATACCAATTGAGATGTTTCAACAAATGGATGCAGCACTGGAGGTACTCAGTTGTCTATGCCAAGAAATTTGAAAGTCAGCTACCTGGTCAACCGACTGGAAGAGATCCATATTTGTGCCCATTCCAAAGAATGGTGATCCAATAGAATGTGGAAAATATCAAACAATATCATTAATATCACATATAAGTAAAATTTTGCTAAAGGATAGGGCCAGATCGGCTGCCCAAAGCTGAGGGGGTGGATGGACATGCCCAAAGGGCAGAAGAATTGGGCCTGCCGAGACTCACTCGGTGGAGTTCCAACACAGATGGACTAGGAAAATGGGGTGCCCAAAGCCAATGAAGCAGAGTTGCTGTTCCAGTGGGCCTGGAAGGGGGAGCTGAAGCTCAGGGCCAAGTGGCCTCTATCCAGAATCGAGAGAGTGTGGCCAACACTCAGAGTTTGGAGGGCAGGGCCATTGCCCACATAGTCTCAGAGAAGAGAGGGTTGTTTTCAAGCCTTGAGAGCTAATGTAAATTGTTCTTATGCCCGTTATCCCCTCATTCCCTCCAATTTCTACCATTTGTAATGAAAATGTCTACCTTGTGCCTGTTCCACCATAGTACTTTGGAAGCAGAAAATTTGTATTCTAGATTTCACAGATGAACAAAAATTTTGTCCCAGGATAGAATTTGGACTTGGAGTTGATTTAAGACTTTTGGGATGATATGATGGGGTGAAAGTGTTTTACACATTGCAAGGACATTAATTCTGAGGGACCACAGGGTGGAATGTCATGGATTCAATGCCATGGATTGAATAGTAAGGGATGCAACACCTTTACTCAGGTCACAGCCCTGATCCAATGTAAGGGGAGTTTATTTGGGGTGTGGCCTGCATCACCTTTTATCTTCCAAGAGATAAAAGGTGAGAGAAGCAGAGAGATATAGGGACTTCATGCCACCAGGAGAGAAGCACCAGGAGCAGAGCACATCCTTTGGATCCAGAGTTACTGTGCTGAGAAGCTCATAGACCAGGAGAAGATTGATGACAAAGACCTTCCCCCAGAAGTAACATAGAGAGAAAGCATTCCCCAGGAGCTGGCGCCCTGAATTCAGACTTCTATCTTCCTAGACTGTGAGAGAACAAATTTGTCTGGTAAAGCCTTCCACTTGCCGTAATTCTGTTATAGCAGCACTAGATAACTAAGACACTTGGTAAAGTAGAGGGTCAGCGAAAAAGAGGAGGACCCTCGACAAGACAGATTGTCACGGTGGTTGCAACAGTGGGTTCAAACAGCAACAATGAGGATGGTGCAAGACCGGGCAGTGTTTCATTCTGTTGTACCTAGGGTTGCTGAGTTGGAACCAACTTTACAGTACCTAACAACAACAGCAGCAGCTGCAGCAGCAGTTAAGCAAAATAGTGTGGCATTTCCTCAGAAGACTGAATTTAGAACTACCATACGACCCAGCAATCACAGTTCCAGAAGTGAAGGCAGGAAAGCAAACAGAAACCTGTACACTAATATTCACTGCAGCTTTTCACAATAGCTAAGAAATAGAAACAACCAAAATGCCCACCAGCAGATGAATGGATACACAAAATTTGGTACATACACACTTACAATGGAGTAGAACTACTCCATAGGGTTTTCAAGGCTGTGACCTTTCAGAAGCAGATCGTCAGGCCTGTCTTCTGAGTAGCCTCGGGGTGGGTTTGAGCCCCCAACCTAGTAGATGAGAGCCTAACTGTTAGTGCAAGCCAGGGACTCCCAATGGAATATTACACACCTCCCAAAAAATGAAGTCCTGATGCATATGACAACATGGATGAAGCCTGAAAACACCAACCTAAGCAAAATAAGTCACTTGGAAAAGGAGAGAGATAATATGATCTCACTTATAGGACATAAGCAAATACACACAAAACAAAGTTTATTAGTAGTTACCAGGGGTGACAGTGAGGGGGAAAGGAAGAGTTTTTTTTTTGTGTGTGTGTGTTTCAGTCCATTTTTTTTTAAATTGTACTTCAGGTGAAGGCTTACAAAACAAATAGTTTCTCATGAAACAGTAGTAAATATATTGTTCCATGACATTGGTTAACAACCCCACAACATGTCAACCCTCTAACTTCTCAATCTTTTTTTGGTGAAAATACACATAGCCAAAGATACACCATTTTAAAAATTTCTACATGCGCAGTTCAGTGACATTGACTATGCGCTTCAATTGTGCTGCTATTCTCACTTGAGATGAAGGCTTACAGAACAAAATAGTTTCTCATTTAACAGTTACTATACATGTTGCCCTATGACAATGGTTAACAATCTCACAACACATCAGCAATATCCTTACTCAACCTTGGGTTCCCTATCGCCGGCTTCCTTGTCCCTTTCTGCCTTCTGGCCCTTGTCACTGGACTACTGTACCTCAGTCCCATTTGGTTTTACGGGGCTCTCCACTCCCAGGCTGAACGGTGAACCTTGGAGATAACTTTACCACTGAGCTAAAAGGGTGTCTGGGAGCCATACTCTCGGGGTTTCTCCAGTCTCCTTTAGGCCAGTAAATCTGGTCTTTTTTGTGTGAGTTAGAATTATGTTCTACATCCTTCTCCAGCTCTGTCCAGAAACTTCTGTTGTGATCCTGGTCAGAGCAGTCAGTGGTGGTAGCTGGGCACCATCTAGGTGTACTGGCCTCAGTCCGGTGGAGGCCTTGGTAGCTGTGGATCATTAGTCCTTCGGACTAATCTTTTCCTTGTATCCTGTTCTCTTCATTTTCCCTTGCTCCCAAAGGGATGAGACCAGTGGAGTATCTTAGATGGCCGCACACAGGCTTTTAAGACCCCAGACACGACTCGCCAAGGTAGAATGTAGAACATTGTCTTTACAAGCAGTGTCATGCCAATTGAGCTAGATGTTCCCCGAGACCATGGTCCCCATAGCCCTCCGCCCAGCAATTCAGTCCCTCAGGGAATTTCGATGTGTCTATGGGGCTTCCACGACCTTTCCTTATACAAGTTGTGCTAGTTTCCCCTGTATTGTATACTGTCTCACCCTTCACCCAAGATATCACTTATCTATTGCCTATTTAGTATTTTCCCCCCTCACCCCTCCCATCCCTGGTAACCAACAAAGATTGTTACATTTTGCGTGTGAACTTTTTCATGGGTTTTTACAATAGAGATATCATACAATATTTGTCCTTTTGTGATTGACTTATTTCACTCAGCATAATGTCTTCCAGTTTCATCCATGTTATGAGATGGTTCACAGATTCATTGTTGTTCTTTCTCATTGAGTAGTACTCCATTGTGTGTATGTACCATAGTTTGTTTATCCATTTATCTGTTGATGGGCATCTAGGTTGTTTCCATCATTTTTCTGTTGTGAACAATGCTGCCATGAACATCGGTGTGCATATGTCTATTCAAGTGACGACTCTTATTTCTCTAGGATATATTCCTAGGAGTGGGATTGCTGGATCAAATGGTATGTCTATTTCTAGCTTTCTGAGGAAGCGCCATATCATTTCCCAAAATGGTTGTATCATTTTGCATTCCCACCAGCAGTGCATAGGAGTTCTGATATCCCTGCAGCCCCTCCAACATTTGTTATTTCCAGTGTTTCTGATTCGTGCCAGTAATGCAGGGGTAAGATGGTATCTCATTGTGGTTTTAATTTGCATTTCTCTAATGGCTAGTGATCATGAGCATTTCCTCATGCGTCTGTTGGCCATTTGAATGTCTTTTTTGGTGAAGTGTCTGTTCATTTCCTTTGCCCATTTTTTAATTGGATTATTTGTCTTTTTGTTGTAGAGGTGTTGGATTTTCTTGTAGATTATGGAGATTAGACCTTTGCCTGACTTGTACTGTTCAAAAATTTTTTCCCAGTCTGTAGGTTCTCTTTTTACTCTTTTGGTGAAGTCTTTTGAAGAGCATAGGTGTTTGATTTTTAGAAGATCCCAGTTATCTAGCTTATCTATTGGGTTTTGTGCATTGATGGTTATGGTTTGTATCATGTTAATGCTGTGTATTAAGGCCTTGTAGTGTTGGTCTTATTTTTTCTTCTATGAACTTTATAGTTTTATGCTTTATATTCAGGTCTTTGATCCATTTTGAAGTAGTTTTTGTATATGGCATGAGGTATGGGTCTTGTTTCATTTTTTTGCAGATGGATATCCAGTTTTGCCAGCACCGTTTGTTAAAAAGACTGTCTTTTCCCCATTTGATGGATTTTGGGCCCTTGTCGAAGATCAGGTGACCGTAGGTGGATGGATTTACATCTGGGTTCTCAATTCTGTTCCATTGGTCAATGTATCTGTCGTTGTACCAGTACCAAGCTGTTTTGACTACTGTAGCTGTATAGTAGGTTTTGAAGTCAGGTAGTGTGAGTCCTCCAACTTTATTCTTCTTCTTCAGTAGTGCTTTACTTATTCGAGGCTTCTTCCCTTTCCATATAAAGTTAATGATTAGTATTTCCATCTCTTTGAAGAATGTTGTTGGTATTTGGACCGGGATTGCATTCTATTTCTAAATTGCTTTGGGTAGAATTGTCATTTTCACAATGTTGAGTCTGCCTATTCATGAGCATGGTCTGTTTTTCCATTTATGTAGATCTCTTTGGGTTTCATGCAGTAGTGTTTTGTAGTTTTCCTTGTATAGGTCTTTTACATCCCTGGTCAGATTTATTCCTAAGTATTTTATCTTTTTAGGGGCTATTGAAAATGGTATTGTTTTCCTGATTTCCTTTTCATCGTTCTCCTTATTGGTGTATAGGAACCCAACTGATTTTTGAGTGTTTATCTTGTATCCTGCTACTCTGCTGAATCTTTCTATTAGTTCCAGTAAATTTCTCGTGGAGTCTTTAGGGTTTTCTATGTATAGTATCATATCATCTGCAAACAGGGACAGTTTAACTTCTTCATTACCAATTTGGATGCCCTTTATTTCTTTTTCTTGTCTTATTGCTCTAGCTAGAACTTCCAGCACAATGTTAAACAGGAGTGGTGATAAAGGGTATCGAAAGGAGGAGTTTTTGATTACAGTCATTGAGTTTATGTTAAAGGTAGTGGAATGATTTGGAAAATAACAGCAAGAATGCTTGCACAACCTGAAGACTATAATCAGTGTAACTGAAATGTACATGTAGAAATTGTTGAAGTGGCATATATTTTGTTATTTATATTTTCAACACAATAAAAAATAATATGGAGATCAATAAAGAGGAAAGAAAAGCTCTGTGGAATTCTCTGTCTATATACGTATATATACACACACATACACATTTTTACTTTTGAAAAAATGAGTAAAGGATTCTTGAGACCAAAAAGTGAGAAAAGCACAGTGAATTATCCCCAGTCTTGATTGGTCCATTTCTTACAGTGACCTAATAAGGAGCCAATGGTTTGGAAATCCAAGCCCCTGTACAAGTCCCTGGAAACCTAGATTTGCCATCCTTTCTAGATCAGGAAGCTGTTTCAGTGACCTGAGAGACTGTGATCGAACTTAACTTGTTTTCTCTTCAAACAGTGGGTTTTTTTGGTCTATTTCATTATTAGATTTTCTTATTTTGTCTTTACCCTTTTCTGTCTTTATTCTTCCCCATTTTCATTCATTCCTTTTGTTAGTTTTTCATTTATTTTCTTTTACCCTTGTTTCCTCAATTTTTCATTTTATTTTTTTCTCTATGTACTTGTTTACTTTTTTATCATTTTACTATTGTCATTTTATATCTTTTCTTATCCTCTTTTTATTGTTTATTGCCTTCTTCTTGACCCTTTCTCATTTATTGTTTTGCATTTATATATCAAATTTATCTTGTTTCTAATTTTTTCCTTTTGTCATTTTAGTCTTAATTTTCCATTTCCTCCTTTTGCTGTTCTCATTTTCTGTAATTCATATATATCTTACCTTTTTATTTTATTTTTTTCCTTTCTTACTTCATCCCTTTATTATTTTCTATTTACCATTCTTTTCTCATTTCTGTATTCGTTATTCACATTTTTCCTTTTCTAATTTTTGTCATTTTATTTCTATTTAATTAATTCTTTTTTATTTTTATATTTTTCCGTTGTATATCCTTTTTCCATCTAGTTTTTGTTTTTCCAGTTTTGTCTTTTTAACATATTTTAAAATTTCCCATTTTATTTATTTTAATTTTCCTCACTTCTTTCATTTTACATTCTTTCAAACTTGTAGTTTATTATTTTTCTGATTATTGAATTTTTACTTGATTTTTATTTTATTCTTTTAATTTATTTTTATTTTGGTCACTTGCATTTGACCTATTTTATTTTTTCCAATTTTTTTTAGCTTTCACTTTTTTAAGTTTTAATTTTTTCTCATTTTATCTTTTTATTGTATTTTAACTTCTTTTTCTCATTTTTTCCATATTTCACTAAGTTTTCAGTCACCACTTTTTCCATTTTTAATCCTATCACAAGGGCACCTCTTACCCAAAGCCCACTAGGCCTTGACACCACATCCAACATGCTGCAGAGCCACTTAGCCATCTCTACTGAGGAGGAAACCCATGTGGGACACTACCACCTCCTTAGAACCATCGGCAAGGGGGTATTTGCCAGGGTCAAGCTGGCCCAGTACATCATCACTTGCAAAGAGGTAGCCATTAAAATATTTGACAAGATCCAACAGACATCTTCTAACCTCCACAGACTATACTGAGAGATAAAAATTATGAAGAATCTCCATCATCCAAATATTGTAAAGCTGTTTCAAGTCACAGTGAAAGAGAACACCATCCATATAGTGATGGAGTATGTGAGTAGAGGGGAGGTGTTTTATCACCTAGTGGCTCATGGCTTGATGTATGAAAAAGAGGCCGAAACAAAATTCCTCCAAATAGTGTCAGCAGTGCAGTATTGCCACAAGAGTATTGTTCACAGGGATCTGAAAACAGAAAACCTACTGTTGGATGAGGAAGTGAATATCAAACTTGCAGACTTTGGCTTTGGAACTGAATTCATGGGGTACAAGCTGGATACCTTCTGTGGCAGTCCCCCTTATTCTGCCCCAGAACTCTTTCAGGGAGAAAAGTATGACGGGCCCCCAGGGGATGTGTGGAGCCTTGGAGTCATCCTGTACTTCATGGTAAGTGGATCTCTGCCTTAATGGAGCTGTAAGAGTAGGTACTGGAAGGACACTATGATGTTCTCTTCCACATGTCAATGCAGTGTGAACACATGCTGAGCAAAATTTTCATTCATGATCCAAGAAACAGAGCCACATTACAGGACATCCTAGGACATCTATGGATGAAGGAGGACCATGAAGAAAAACAAAGGCTGTATGTGTAGCCACTCCCAGACTACGATGACCCCTGGTGCATTGAGGCGATGAACATAGGTTACACGTAGGAAGAGAGTCATGATTTACTGGTGAACAAAAAGTACAATAACATGATGGTCACCTATCTGCTCCTGGGTCACAACACATCTGAGATGGAGAGCCACTCCAGCACCCTGGAACCCTAGGCTGCAGCCCATTGCACTGATAGCTACACTCCTTCCTCATCCCATGAGGTGCATCCTACCATCTGTGCTAAATCCAAACAGGGTAGTTACACCAAGCCTGCCATTTCCACCTATGATTACTACATCCAAAATGCTTTGAAGAGTCTATCTGATGGAGGAACAGGGACCTCCATGGTGTCTGCTTCTCCCTCAGCCTCCCTGTTCCTATCCCACCTGCATCAGGAATCCAGGACAGCCTGGGCACAGCCCAGCACAGCCCCCCACTGTGTTCCTGTGGCTTCCTCCTCAGCCCCAGAGGGAACCAGTTTCCCCCAGGGAGTGTCAAAGCTAAGCTCCTTAAATGATGAGCAAATGCAGGAGGTACCCGACCAGCTGAGTTTGCCCAAGACTGTGACCCCAGCCTCTCCCTCTGTCAGCAGCCAGGGCTGGCAGGGGACCGCTGGGAGGTTCTTTAAGCTCACGAGAATATATCTTTGTTTCACGTGTGTCAAAAGCGACCTGAACGTATCTGACAGCAAAGTAGTAAAGGAGATGCTCAAACCTTGAAAGGCCAAGCTGTGCTCTCTCAAGTTTATGTGGAGGATGAAGATCACCAGCTCCGTGGAGCCTGACAAGATGATGCGGAAGATCTGCCAAGTGCTGGATGCCGATGGCTGTGAGTGGGAGCCCACCCACAGATAGACGCTGCTGTGTATGAACGGCACACCAGGACAGGAGACTTTGTTCAGTGGAGGATGGAGGTGTGCACACTGCCTCGGTGGACTCTCAAAAGGGTAAAAGTGAAGAGAATTTCAGGCACCTCTGAGGCCTTCAGTGGCATTGCATCAAAAATTACCAGGGAACTTTTACTTTAAAATGGTGCCAGCAGCTGCCTGGGAGAAAAGAGGAGTTCACAGGTTTAAGCTCCTTGGTAATTTTGGAGGCAATGTTTTTAAAGGCCACAGAGGTCCCTGAAATTCTCTTCACTTGAACCCCATGGAGATACCACCAAGGCAGTGTGCACACCTCCATCCTCCACTGCACAAAGTCCTCTTGGCCTGCATGCCATGTACGCACAGTGGCACGTATGTCTGAGTGAGATCCCACTCACAGCTGTTGACTTCCCACACTTGTTAGAGCTGCGTCATCTTGTCAGGCTCCATGGAGCTGGTTCCTTCATGTAAACTTCATTGAGCATGGCTTGGCCTCTCAAGGTTTGAGCATCTCCACCACATCTTTGCTTTCATGTTCATTCAGGTTACTTCTAGCACCTGTGATGAAAGATTTCGTCAAATCAAAACAGACACTCCCGGAATAGTCAGATGCTTCCTGTCATCCCTCTTCAACAAAGACCCGAAAAAACAAGTGAATCAATTATATATGACAATCTAGGAACCCTAATCATTGAAGACAAAGGTGAAGAATCAGACTGAGCAGCAGTGGGATGGATAGATAATCCAAAAGCAGTGGAGAAGTACCGATCGTGAGATCACCAGTGCCCTGCTAGCTGAGTCTGTGCAGCACACACAGGCTGAGGCAAGCAGCAACATTTGAAGACAAGCCTCACCACACTGGGTGTAGCCAAGCAGCATCGAATATGCACACACCTCCAGAACCAAGTAGGAGCGACACCAGACCTGCAACAGTTAAGTGCAAGCTTCTAACCTACCAAGCCAGGGCAAAATAACCCCTCCCCCTGCCAGAGTTTCACAGCAAAGAAGTGATTCCTTCCCCTCACCCACCCCCCACCCCACTCCTCTCCTACACCAGTCTGGTAGTGTTAAAAAACGTCACGCCCCCTAAGCCGGGAACTTAGGGCTCTCTGCTCCCACACCAGCCTTGCGGCCACTTCACCCAGCCACTGGCGTAAGAGGTTCATGGACTTGCAGCACCTTTCACACTCACCCAGACCTGTGTTGGCTGATTCAACACTGCACACCCTCATTATTATAAAACAGCAGGGCATACACCTCCAGAACGTGAAGCCCATTTTCAACTGCAGCAGCCAAGGGGGCGCTGCAGATTGGTGACATTTGACACTGCCCTGCCCCCTAAGCAGTGGTCTCACCCACCCACACCAGGGGCTTGAAGGCTGGCAGTACAACCCACTCCATCTAGCTACCCATGATAGGGGTCTGAGAATAAGTAATGCCTCCCAATCCCACCAGCCAACAGCACTGGGTGCCCAAGGACTGGCTGCAATACCCTCCCCACTATGCACTTTAGGGGACAGAGACATGCCCTCCACCCGGGCGCCCAGGGGCAGCCATCAGCCCCCTGCCTTGTTCTGCATGTAGCCCCCTACTGCAGCCAGATACCTGCGCCTCCTTCGAACACCCCTACATAGCCCTGCCTGTCTAGGACTGTAGGTGAGAGTCCACACATGTGTGGTGACCAATGGCCTGGACACCTGTGCCACACCCCCACAAGAAAAGTGAACAGACTCCTGGGCTTACACACCTAGTAGCTGCTCTGACCACCTGGAGACATGATGTGAGACCTTCAAAGATGCCAACAACCAAAGTAGCTCATACACCCAGCCTACTTGGGCATATTAAAACAAAAGAAAAATTTAGGACACAGTAAACAAACATACAATTAATAAATATAAGTTATTGATGCCTCAGAGACAACAGTTAATATTAAATCACATAAAGAAGCAGGTCAAGATGGCTCCAGCAAGCATCCAAAATAACCAGGAAACCTTCTGGAGGAAGATAAGGTAATGGAACTACCTGAGAAAGAATTCAAAAGACTAATATACAGAGCTCTCCAAGATATCAGGAAGGATATCAGGCAAAACTCAGACCAAGTCAAGGAACATATAGACAAAGCAATAGAGGAATTCAGGAAAACAATACAAGAACAAAATGACAAAATTAGCAGGCTAATAGAAACCAGACAGAGACAGCAACTGGAAATCCAAAAGATTAACGATAAAATTTCAGAATTAGACAACTCAATAGAAGGTTATAGGAGCAGAACTGAGACAATGGAAGTCAGAATCAGTGAGATTGAAGATAAATCCCTTGACACCAATTTTTTTGAGGAAAAATCAGAAAAAAGAATTTAAAAAAATGAAGAAAGCCTAAGAATTATGTGGGATACTATCAAAAGGAAAATCCTACGAGTGATTGGAGTACCAGAATGGGGTGGTGGTGGTGGGGATAACAGAAAACACAGAGAGAATTGTTGAAGATTTGTTGGCAAAAACTTCCCTGATACCATGAAAGATGAAAAGGTATGTATCTAAGAAGCTCAATGAACCCCATACAGAGCAGACCCCAAAAGAAGGTCACCAAGACATATCAAAATCAAACTTGCTAAAACCAAAAACAAAGAATCTTGAGAGTGGCTAGGGATAAATGAAAAGTCACCTTCAAAAGGGAACCAGTAAGACTAAGCTCTGACTACTCAGCAGAAACCATGCAGGCAAGAAGGCAATGGGATGACATATATAAAGCCTTGAAGGAGGAACATTGCCAGCCAAGAACTGCATATAGAGCAAAACTGTCTGTCAAATTACGATGGCAAAATTAGGTCATTTCCAGATAAACAGAAGTTAAGGGAATTTGTAAAAACCAAACTAAAATTATAAGAAATATTAAAAGTAGTCCTCTGGTTAGAGAACCAACAGTATCAGACAACTATCCAAGACTAGAACACAGGACAGATCAACCAGTTATCAACCAAGATAGTCCTCTTGGCCTGCATACATTTGTGCACAGCAGCATGTAGATCTGTGTGAGATCCCACCGACAGCTATTGGCATCCAGCACTTAAGAGATCTTCCACATCATCTTGTCAGGCTCCATGAAGCTCATTCCTCCATGTAAACTTCACTGAGAGCGCATTGGCCTCTCAAGGTTTGAGCATCTCCACTATGTCTTTGCTCAGGTTCATTCAGGTCTCTTCTAGTACATATGAAGCAAAGATTTCTTGAAAACAAAACAGACACTCCCAACTTCATCTGTTCAGGGTCAGAGAAGGGGAAGCCTGTGATAGGGGAAGCCATTTGATTCCTTAATGGGGCAGTCAAGCTCCCTCTGGAGTCCCTTGGGATGCAAACAGTCAAGTAGCTCAACATCAAACCAAAAAGTTAGTGGTTCAACTCCACCCAGAGATGCCTTGAAAGAAAGTCCTGCAGTCTATTTCTAAAACATCTTGAAGTTGAAGAAAATTAGAACAAGTCCACGAGAGCCAAAGTACGACCATGAGTACATCCTACCTGAATTAACAGACCATCTCAAGAATAGATTTGATGCATTGAACACTAATGACCAAAGACCAGATGAGTTGTGGAATGACATCAAGGACATCATACATGAAGAAAGCAAGAGGTCATTAAAGAGACTGGAAAGAAAGAAAAGGCCAAAATGGATGTCAGAAGAGACTCTGAAACTTGTTCTTGAATCTTGAGTAGCTAAAGTAAAAGGAAGAAATGATGAAGTAAAAGAGCTGAACAGAAGATTTTATAGGCCACCTCATGGAGACAAAGTAAAGTATTATAATGAAATATGCAAAGGCCTGGAGATAGAAAACCAAAAGGGAAGAACATTCTCGGCATCTCTCAAGTTGAAAGAACTGAAGAAAAAATTCAAATCTCAAGGTGCAATACGGAAGGATTGAAGGAGAAAATATTAAACTATGCAGGAAGTATCAAAAGAAGATGGAAGGAAAACAGAGATTTGGTTGATCAGGAGGTTGCAGATGATCAAGAACTGATGGTACCGAAGAGGTCCAAGCCGTACTACAGACCCTGGTGAAAAACAAGGCTCCAGGAATACCAACTGAGATGTGTCAACAAATGGATGCAGTACTGGAATCATTCACTCATCTATACCAAGAAATTTGGAAGACAGTGACCAGTCCAACTGACTGGAAGAGATCCTTATTTGTACCCATTCCAAAGAAAGGTGATACAACAGAATGCAGAAATTATCGAACAATATCATTAATATCACACACAAGTAAAATTTTGCTGAAGATCATTCAAAAGCAGTTGCAGCAGTACATTGACAAAGAACTGCCAGAAATTCAAGCCAGATTCAGAAAAGGATGTGGAGCAAAGGATATCATTGCTGATGTTACATGGATCGTTGCTGAAAGAAGAGAATATCAGAAAGATGTTTACCTATGCTTTACTGACTATGCAAAGGCATTCAACTGTGCGGATCATAACAAATGATGGATAACATTGTGAAGAATGGGACTTCCAGAACATTTAATTGTGCTCATAAGGAACCGGTTCATAGATCAAGAGTCAGTCATTCAAACAGAACAAGGGGATACTGCAGGGTTTAAAGTCAAGAAAGGTGTGTGTCAGGGTTCTATCTTTTCACCATACTTATTCAGTTTGTATGCTGAGGAAATAATCCGAGAAGCTGAAGAACAGGACATCAGGATTGGAAGAAGGCTCATTGATAACCTGCGATATGCAGATGACACAACCCTGCTTGCTGAAAGAGAAGAGGACTTGAAGCACTTACTGATGAAGATCAAAGACTACAGCCTTTGGTATGGATTACATCTCAACATAAAGAAAACAAAATTCTCACAACTGGACCAAGAAGCAACTTTATGATAAATGGAGAAAATACTGAAATTGTAAAGGGTTTCATTTTACTGAATCCACAATCAACGCCCATGGAAGCAGCAGTCGAGAAATCAAATGTCGCATTGCATTGGGCAAATCTGCTGCAAAAGACCTCTTTAAAATTTTAAAAAGCAAAGATGTCACTTTGAGGACTGAGGTGTGACTGACCCACGCCATGGTGTTTTCAGTCGCCTAATATGCATGTGATAGCTGGACAATGAATAACGAAGATCGAAGAAGAATTGATGCCTTAGAATTATGGTGTTGGCCAAGACTATTGGATATACCACGGACTGCCAGAAGAACAAACAAATCTGTCTTGGAAGAAGTACAGCCAGAATGTCCCTTAGAAGAAAGGATGGGGAGACTTCGTCTCACATACTTTGGACATGTTATCAGAAAGGACTAGTCCCTGAAGAAGGACATTATGTTTGGTAAAGGGTCAGTGAAAAAGAGGAAGGCCCTCGGCTAGATGGCTTGACAAAGTGGCTGCAAAAATGGGCTGAAGCATAACAACGATCATGAGGATGGGGTTGGACCAGGCAGGGTTCATTCTGTTGTACACAGGGTCTTTATTAGTTGGAACTGACCTGATGGCACCTAACAGCAACAATAAATTTTGATGCTGAGCATGACTCTATGGAAGTGACTTTTAAGGAAGGCCTCCCTACCTGGTAAGTGCATTCAGCAGGCTGAATATTGCCTTCTAAAATACCTTCCACTGCACGGGTCTTTCCTGCTCCAATAGACCATTCAGGAGTGTCCAGGCACAGTGGCCACTGTTCTCACATTGCATTTGGCTTACTGAGTTGCATGTTTTCATTTCCCCCTTTACACTGCGAAAGTATTCAGTCTTTCATCATTAAGTATGAAGGTAGATGCAGGCTTTGTGGATATACAAACCCAAACCCAACTAAACCTTTGCCGGTGAGTCAATTCCAACTCACAGCAACCCTATAAGACAGAGTAGAACTGCCCCATAGGGTTTCCGAGGATCAGCTGGTGATTAGCAGTGGAGCTCTTAACCAGAGCCCCACATGCAAACCAATCTTGGGAAAAACAAAATAAAAATTCTTTGAAAACTTGCTATAGTGCTGCAATAAGAAAGCGTTGTGTTGGTGTGAGGATAACCAAGTAGATCAAGGAACGAAACAGAGTCCAGAAATTGACCCACATTGTCATTGTTGTTAGGTGCCTTAGAGTCGGTTCTGGTTCATCAACCAAAAAAACCGTTGCCATCCGGTCGATTTGGATTCACAGTGACCCTACAGGACAGAGCAGAACTTCCTCACAGGGTTTCCAAGGAACATCTGTTGGACTCAAACTGCCGACCTTTTGGTTAGCAGCTGTAGCTCTTAACAACTATGCCACCAGGGTTTCCTTCTGGCTTGTAGCGACCCTATATACATATAACAGAAAGAAGCACTGCCCGGTCCTGTGCCAACCTCACAATCTTTGTTATGTTTGAGCCTACTGTTGCTGTCCCTGTGTCAATCCATCTGTGGAAGGTCTTTCCCTTTTTCGCTGACTCTACCTAACCAAGCACGACGTCCTTCTTCAATGATTGGTCCCTGTTGGTAACATGTCCAAAGTACCTGTGAGGAAGTCTCGCCATCCTAGCTTCCAAGTTTCAGGTGGCTTCTCCAGCAGAACCTCACCCAGGTCAGCTCTGAGGTCATGACTTAACTGCCAGGGCAAAAGCTGACGGAGGAGAAAGAGGCGCGAGTGTCTGTAGTCACCCCCTTCCCAACCCTTAAGGGATTGCCGCTGACCCCTCGGCAAAGCCCAGGGTCTGGGGCTGTGAAGAGCCTGCCCACGGCGCAGGCCTCCAGCTCCCGTGAACTAGGGGTGGGGCGGCCAAAACCTCCAAGGTCAAGAGGAGGGTCGGGGGTCTAACGGCTGGATCGCGAGCCCGGGAGGCGGAGACGAGGAGTGGCGGGGTGTCCAGGCGGCGCCCGCACGCTGGACACGGGCCGCTCCTATCGGCGCAGAACCGGCAGGAAGCGAAGGAGCCCAGGCCAGAGAGACCTGGGGCCAAGCGCCGGCTCCCCGCCCTCCGCGAGCTTCCCGGACGAGTCTCGAGTCTCCGTGGAGACCCACCTCCTCCTCCGGAGCGGCTGGACCCGCGCCAGCGCCTGCGCCCGCCTCTGGATGTCGTGTGGGGAGGAGACCGCTGGGGGCCGTTGGGGAGGTGGTGGGGCTCGGTGGGCGGGGCCAGTGGGAGGGCGGGGAGAGGGGCAGCGACTCCAGGGTCACAGCAAGTTTGGGGGATGTGGGAGGAGAGGAGGGGTTGGGATTGGGAGGATATGGGAACCAGAGCTTTCTGTCCATTTTTAAATTGGATTGTTTGTCCTTTTTGTTGGTGACTTGTAGGAGCTCTTTAGATATTTTATATATTTTGGGTATTGAACCCTTATCCCCTAGATGGTTTCCAAAATTTTCTCCCATTATGTAGGTTGTCTTTTCACTGTCTTGATAATGTTCTTTGATATACAAACGTTTTTCATTTTGTTGAAGTCCAACTTACCTTTATTTTTTCTTTTATTGCTCATCCTTTGGTGTCATATCTAAGAATCTACCTACGAATGAGCCATTGAAAACTCTATGGGGCACAGTTGCAGTGGCCATGGGTCAGAAGAGCCTGGATGGCAACTGGTTTTTTTTTTAGGCTGTCTCTGCTACCTGTGTTTTCTGTCTCCCTGTAAAGGTATTTGTGTGGCTTACCACAATTCCAGGTGGTGTTAGTGGGAACATATAATATTATAGGCAGAAAAGCTGTGAATTTTCTGCCTTGTTTACAGTACATGGGTCAACAAATTGGTCATGGGTTCAGCCCACCACTGTCCACATATTAATGTGAGATTAGCCTCAGGATGTTGTTGACAGATGTCGGTAGTTATGGAACTAGGGTCATCTTTATATGTGAGGTTTATGGAGGAGGCTGGCCAGGAGTGGGCAGTTATGGTCTGTGTACCAAAATTAGGTTACCAGAGTAAGCTAAGCAGAGTTAGACTGATCATCTCGTGCAGTGCTGTGGCTAACGTCATAGGCAAATTTGGGCTGGTTGGTGATTGTATGTTCCTCTTTGTTCTGATTGGTGTGCACTGGTGGCTGAATTTCTTGCTGATTGTCAATAGTAAATGGCACTGGTGTGTTTCCGTAGGATTTCAGGTGCTCTGTGTAGTTTGTGAAAAAAATGTGGTAGTTCAGCCATCAAATTAGAACCTGGACTATGGGGAATTCAATGTGAGATCCTTTCAAGTGGGCCTAGGTATTTCAAGAATAGACCTCAATTCTATTATACATTTGATCCTTTTCTGTCCCTGCTTATTGTTTCCAGTGGGGGACCACCTGGTATATCATCTCCATCCTAGAAGAAATTTTTCTAGCACAACCATTTATATAACTTTAATAGTCTTGGAGGTGGCATGCCAATATATTTTGCCCAAGTTGACTTTGCTACTCAACTTTTCATGGTTGGCTCTATCTCCTGTATGGTGGGTTATCTATATTTTTTAAGGATTCCCCAGAAGAGTAACATTGAGCATAAATTTCCAACAAGTATTTCCATTTCCATAATGGTTTTGATAGGCCCAGCAAATATTGTAAGCAAGCAGTTGTCAGTTTGGAGGTTAGACTCTCCCATACAAAGAGTGCTTGGGTAGCTCCCTGGGATTAAATCTATTTTCCATGAGAAGTCCTTTGCTGTAACCCCCCAGGAGCCATGATGGATAATTGTGGGCACAGCCAGAATTACAGTTGCTATAGAACCTGCAAATATTGAGTGTTATAAAAAAAACTTATGTTTTGACGGTGTGAGAAAGTTAGGTTAGAGAAGAACTTCCAAGCTAGTTGTAGTTCCTGATTTTTTTAGACATGCCTTGGCCTACTTAATATTATGCTGAATACATTGCCTTCCTTGCATATATTGATTAGTGACCACTGCTCTTGACCACTTGGTTAGTGGGATAATAGGGGCTTGTACTGGAGCGGGAGAGAGATCATTATAATCAGTAGAAAAATAGGCCAGTAGTTGTAAGGACATAAGTTGTTGGCAGGATTTACATTGTGAAAAATATAGAGTGCAGCTCAAGAAAGAGCAAATTCTTTCCAAAGGGATGAGAGGGCATTCCAAATATTGAGTTCCAATCACTTAAGGCCGTCCAGAGTCATTTTCCCAACTGGTTGTCCTACTGAATGGATGGACCCCCATATCAATTTCCAGATCATTCCCAAAATCTCCCCCTTTTCCTTCTTGCCACTTGTAGTGAGTTAGAAATATTTGAGGCTGAACTGACAAACTGAAACACATATTTCTGCAAATAAAATTGAAGAAAATCCCAGTGCTCCCCTGCTAGCCCTGGCTGCTGACAGAGGGAGAGGCTGGGGTCCCAGTCTTGGGCAAACTTGGCTGGTCAGGCATCTCTTGCAGCTTCTTAGCATGCAAGGAGCTTCTCAGGATGCAAGGACACTCCCTGCAGGAAACTGGTTCCCTCTGGGCTCCATGACTGCTGCTGACGGTGTGGGATGAGGAAGAAGCCCCAGAGACATGCTGGGAAGATGTTGTAAACTGTAGCGTGTCACTGTAACTCATCTTGGAGCACACCCCAGAGGCCTGGTTGGGCTGCACCAAGGCTGTCCAGGATTCGTGGTGCATGTGGTACAGGGCTGGGGAGACTGATGTAGAAGCAGGTGCTAGGGAGGCCCCCGATCCTGAATCAGATAGACTGTCCAAAGCATTGAGGATGTTGCCCTGGCTGAGGCTGGTCTTCACTAAAGGTGTAGAGTTGCCACTTTCATTTTTGCTGGTGGAGAGGTTGTGGTTCACGGAGGGCACAGGGGTGGTGTTCTTCCTCTCCAGGATGGAAAAAGAGCGGACAGGAGTGTTGTTGTGCTACTGGTATTTTGCCCTGACTCCTGGTCATCCTCAGACCACTTATTTTTTGGCATAATTGCAGGAGGGAATGGGAATAGGTGGGAATGGTAGGCTCGATGTAACTCCTCTGCTTGGGTTAGCACAGAGGGTAAAATTGTACCTCATGGGATGAAGATCCACTGAAGGCTGGTGTCCCGGGGTGCTGGTATGGCCCTCTATCTCAGATGTTTTGTGACCCCAGAGCAGATAGGTGGCCATCACATTGTACTTTGGGATCAACAATGAGTATTGAATCTCTTCCCATGTGTAACACATGTGTACTATCACCTCAGTCTGCTGGGGGTCATTGTAATCTGGGAGTGGCTCCACATACGGCTTTTGTTCTTCATTTTCATGACCCACCATCATCCATGGATATCTCAGAATTTCCTCTAATGTGCCTCTCTTGCTGGGGTCATGAATGAAAATTTTGCTCAGCAGGTGTCCACACTGCATAGACATGTGGAAGGGAAGATCCCTTCAGTACCTGCTGCCACAGCTCCGTGAAAGTATTTCTACCAAAAGGTAGGGATCCGCTCACCAACAAATACAAGATGACTCCCAGTCTCCACACATCCACTGGCAGGGGGGACGTCTGTCATACTTTTCTCCCTGGAAGACTTCTAGGGCAGAATAAAGGAAGGGAAGGCATGATTAAAAACCTTCATAATTTTTGCCTCTTAGAATAGTCTGTGGACACTCGAGGAGGTTGCTGGGTCTTCCTAATGATCTTACCACTACCTTATTCCCAGTTGGATGGGCCTGGCCAACTTCACCTTGGTGAAGAAAGTAGCCTTGCCGAGAGTTTTAAGGATCTGGTAGTCTCCCACATGGGTCTCCTCCTCAGAAGAGATGGTTGAGAGGCCCTGCATCATCTTGGACTTGGGTCAAGTCTTGCTTAGCTTATGGCCAATGGGTTCCCAGATAGGATTCAAAATGGTAAAAACTGATGACTAAATAAAAACTGGGTCCTTGGGTGGTATAAATAGTTAAGCCCTGGACTACTAGCAGAAAGGTTAGCAGTTCAAATCCACCCAGTGGCATCTCAAAAGTAAGGCCTGGTTACTGCTTCTGAAAGGTCACAACCTTGAAAACCCTATGGAGCAGTTCTACTTTGCACATTTGGGGTCACTGTGGGTTGTGATTTACTCAACAGCAACTAGTAAGCAAATAAAAATTAAAGGAGAAAAAATGAGAAAAAGAATATATAAACAAGAAAAAATGGGTACAAAAAAAGGAAATGAAAAAGTGACAAAAATAAAAATGATTTTTTGTTTGGGGGATAGTTTGTGCAGGCTGGATGAGGTCTGCTGGGTCTTGTCAATGATCCTGGCTGTGAAGGTGGGCACGTTTGGATTCCGGTCTGCTGAGTTCCAGCCTCTCATTCAGAGCCCTATCAAAGGGCAAAGTTAAAATTAGTCAAGTGGGAAAGTCCAGCAAGATGGTGAGATAGGCTGTTTCAAGCTCTTGTCCCACCACAGAGGGGAGAAGAATACCTAGAAACTGTTACTGGCCTGTGTTGACTGGAAAACAGTCAACAGTTTACATCAACCCAGCAAATGCCGAATCAAGAAAAAGGTGACTTCGAAAAGGTAAGGAATCTTTGTGGTATCTTTACTTCCCCTTGCCCCATCCCCTCCCCAGCTCTGTGGTCGTCTTACAGCACCTGCAGTTGCTCCTGATCTCTGGGTGAGACCTTGGTTCCTGGCTCCAGATGGAGTACAGAAAATTATTGTGTTTGTCTATTCTAATCTTTCTGGGGGATACTTGAAGGACTTGTCTCTGTTTTACCTAACTCACAACTCAGGCTGGTTGGATGGCAGGCATTACAAGGAAAGACCCCAAGAGGAACTAACAACCGTAGATGGCTGAGGCTAAACACTATGCTGAAAACATACCATAGATTGCCTAAGGCCTGGTAGCCGAAACTGGGAAGTATTCCTTTGGAAAATCAGGACATTCAAAACAGCTATGTGTTTGGGGAAATTTAACAGGCTACACACACCTACATAGAGCAAAACTTATCTTCAGAAACTACCTGAGAAAGACCTACACTTTCACCTCACTCTTTTAAGTGTTCAAGGGGTGACGTAGCACACAGTCAATCTGCACAGACTGGGAGAGGTATCTGTGGGTTTTGTTTTGATTTATTTTGTTTGTTTTTTCTATGTATTTTTAAGCTCCTGGCATTTAATGAAATCACTGTAAAAACACTCGTTGGGGATTTCCAGTTTCCGTGTTTCCGTCCTACTACAGAAGGAGCTTAGATGTCCCTTGCACCCTCACAACAAGAAAAAAGCTGAAAAGCAACAACTCTTCTTAGATCTATCAGAGAACTGAGGTCACAGAGGAAACTGCTGCCCCAGAAGCTGGAGATACAGAATCACTGCTTACCGGGAACAGAGAATGTCACCACCATTGCTGCCACCCCCTGACCTAGAATCTGTTGTTATTAGGTGCCAACAAGTCGATTCCAACTCATAGCTGTGCAATGTGACAGAGCAGAACTGCCCCATATGATTTCCTAGACCGTAATCATTATGGAAGCAAATAGCCAAGACTTTTCTCCCTCAGAGTTGCTGTGTGAGTTTTAATCACCAACCTTTTGGTTAGCAGCTTAGTGCTTAACTATTGTGCCACCAAAGCTCCTTATTTCAAAGCTAATTGACTAATGGCTGGAGACTGAGTATGGACTAGACTGAGAGATGTAAATTTCATGAGGCCTACCCTTGCAGTACCTTCATACCTTGCTGAATTTCTTATCCAGGAGACCCACTAGGTTTCTGCTGTCAAGCTGGAAGTAAAAGTCCCTCATACTTCCCAGTTGCAAGAAAAAAAGTAACCGACTGGAAACAGTACTCTGTTCTTGACAACAGTCTACCTCAAAGGAAATGGTTCTACCAACCTCCTAACCAACCTAATGAACTTCCAGTTTTTAGAGCCTAGCAGACTTAAGGAAGAGGAAATACCAAACACCATCTAACTTTCCACATAGGGGAAAAGAATTGCCAAACTTCAGCCCTCATCGAGTATAGGCTTGCCAATAAGGGAAAAACAAAAAATCAGCACACACACACACACACACAGACGCACAGACACACACACACACACACAGACTGAAGAGACTGGGTAAACAACAGAAGCTGACTCAGATATGGCACACATGCTAGAATCATCAGACCAGGAAATTAAAATAACTATGATAATATGATAAAAGCTCTATATAAAAAGTGGACAACATGCAAGAATAAAATGGTAATCAAAGTGAAGAGACTGACACTCTAAGAAATATTCAAAAAGATTTATGAGAAATGAAAAACACAGTAACAGAAATGAAAAATGGCATTTATTGGTTCAGTAGATTGCACATGTTCAAGGAAAGAATCAATAAGGTTGGAGATTTGTCAGTGGAAACTTGTCAAATTGAAAAGAAAAGAGACTGAAAAGAGTGGAATAGAATATCTAAGAACGGTGGGACAATTGCAAAAGGTGTAACATACTCATAGAGGGAATACCAGAAGGAGAAGAGAGAGAGGAACAGAAGAAATATTTGAAGTTTTAATGTCAGACTATTATCTAAAATTGTTGCCAGATACCAAATCACAGATCTAGCAACCCAGAAACACCAAGCAGTATAAATACCAAAA
Organism: Dugong dugon; assembly: GCA_030035585.1. Lineage (NCBI taxonomy): Eukaryota > Metazoa > Chordata > Mammalia > Sirenia > Dugongidae > Dugong > Dugong dugon. The sequence continues at coordinate 60,557,092 of CM057482.1, forward strand.
CATCTAAACCTAGGCATATCATATTGAAAGTGCACCTAATTACACAAACAGAAAAAATTTAAATAAACAAGAAAGAAATTTCAAAACAAAAACACTATTCCCGTAAAGGAACAAGGATTAGAATTAATCATACCTCCCCAGAAACCATGCAAGCAAGAAGAGAGTGGAGTGATACATTTAAAGTGTGGAAAGAAAACTCTAGCTGAACACAAGCTAAGCAACAGATATTTCAGTGACCACGTATAAACAAGAATGCATTCTTTGCAAAACTAGAAAAAGTCACCAAACAAATACACGAATATCACCTTCCAGAATTGGAAAACAAAAACAGAGAAAGGGGTATAATCTGATTTCCAGAGTTACCACTTTATAATATTAAAATGTCCAGTTTTTTTTTAAATCACAACATATACAAGAAAAAGATTTGTTCCATTCAAAGGAACAAAATAAATTGACAGAAAATGTTCCAGTCCACACATCAGACTTACTAGACAAAGACTTCAAAATATGCCTACAGAGCCAAAGGAAAACATGGAGAGATAACTAAAGGAAATCAGGAAAACAATGTATGGAAGGAAATGAGAATATTAATAAAGAGATAGAAAGTATAAAAATAAACCAAACAAAAATTCAGGAGCTCAAAAGTACAATCACTGAAATAATAACCCACTAGAGGATACAAAGATTTCAGCAGGAAGAAGAAACTATCAGCAAAGTTGAAAAAAGGGCAATTGAAATTACTGAATCTCAAGAGCCAAAAAAAAAAAAAGAAGAAGAAGAAGAAGAAAAGTAAACAAAGCCTATGAGACCTTCTAGACACAATCAAGATGACCCGCACTGGTACCCCAGAAGGAGAAGAGGGAGAGAGAGTGACAAAAATCATACTTGAAGAAATAATGACTGAAAAGTTCCAAAATTTGATGATAGATTTGAATGTACAAATCTAAGAAGCTAAACAAATTTCAAGAAAAATAAACACGCACAACAATCAAAAGATAAATCTAGAACACCATTCTTTTTCCAATAGCATCTAAAAAAGAAAACACTTAGGAATAAATTTTTAAAAAAAGCTTATATGCTGAAAACTACAAAATACTGTTGAAAGAAATTCAAGAAAAACTAACTAGATGGAAAGACATACCATGTTCATGGACTGGAAGACTTAATATTGTCCAAATGGCAATTCTACCAAATTAATCTACAGATTCAGTACAATCCCAATGAAAATTCCAAAAGCCATTTTTACAGAAATGGAAAATCCAAAACTCTAGCTCATCTTGAATCTCCAGGGGCCCTGAATAGCCAAAATAATCTTCAGACACAGGGATCAAAATCAGATGATTCACACTTCCCAACTTCAAAACAACTGCAAAGCTGCAGTAATCAAAAGCGTGTGGTATTGGCATACGAATAGACATGTAGACCAACAGAATGGAATCAAAACTCTGCAAATAAACCCAATCACATATGGTCAATTCATTTTCAACAAGGACACCAAATCCATTCAATGGGGGAAGGAAGAGTCTCTTTAACAAATGGTACAAAGATAACTGGATTTCCACATGCAAGAGAATGAAGTTCAACTTCTACCTCACACCGTACAAATATAACTCAAAATGATCCATTAACTAAATATAATAAAGTCATAACATTCTTAGAAGAGACTATAGGGATTTGGCAATGGATATTCAAGTGACACAAAAAGCATAAACAACAAAATAAAAAATTGAAAAAATGGATTACATAGAAATTACAAATTCTCTCCATCATTGTTTAGGAAGCATTGAGTTTCTGTTCATGGTGATGGACAATTTGGCTATGGATACAAGTGACAGTTGCACAACATGATTGAGGTAACTGGTGTCAATGAATTGTATACGTGAAGATGCTGAATTGACCAATGGTTTGTTGTGTATATTTTTACAACAATAAAAAAGGTAAACAAAATCCTTAAAAAAATAAAGTTGTCCTAAAAAAAAAAGACTATCAAGAAATTAAAAAGACAATGTATAGAATAGAGAAAATATTTTCAAGTCGTATAACTGGTAAGGGTATAAGAGCCAGAATATGTACAGAATTCCTAAAACTCAAAAACTAAAGACCAATACACCAATTTAAAAATGAGCAAAGGACTGTAAAGAAGGTATACAAATAACCAAGAAGCATAAGAAACAGTGCTTCGTAGTCATTAGGGAAATGCAAATTAAAACCAAAATGAGATACCACTTCATACCTAATAGGATGGGTGTAACAATAATTTTTACAAATGAAAAATAACAAGTGTTGTCAAGAATGTGGAGAAGTTTGAACACTCATACATTGCTGGTGGAAATGTAAAATGGTGCAGCTGCTGTGGAAAACACATTGGTGCTTAATCAAAAAGGTAAACAGATCATGAGACCCACCACTTCCACTCCTAGGTATATACCAAAGGAATTGAAAACAGTGACTCAAAGAGATACTTGTAAACCAATATTCATTGCAGCGTTATTCACAATAGCCAAAAGGTATAAACCCAGTGTCCATTAACAGATGAATGGGTAAACAAAATGTGGTATACGCATACAATGGAATATTATTCAGCCAAAAAGATATGAAATTCTGATACATAATACAGTATTGGTAGATTCTGAAAACATTATACCAAGTACAATATGCTTATATGAGCTATTTAGAATAGGCAAATTCATAGAGACAGAAAGTAGATTAGAGGATACCAGGGCTGGGGAACAGAATAATGGGGAGTTATTTCTGAATGGGTGTAGAATTTCTATTTCAGGTGATAATTTTGCAAATAGGAAGTAGTAATGATTATACAGCACTGTGAATCTAGTTAATGCCACTGAATTATACACTTAAAAGTGATTGAAATGGCAAATTCTATATATATTGTACAGTATTAAAAAAGAATACATTTTTAACAGATATATTTATAACTACAAAAAAAAAGGGTAGCTGCTGAGGCTGCTTATGTACCACCAAAAGCGTGATGGGATTTGGTTCCTTGGATTGGAGGTTAAGGGTCACTGTTTCATGGGACATCCCAGTTAACTGGCCTAATAACGTGTTTAGTGTTTCTGTTCTACCTCCTAGTTGTTGCATAACACCTGGGGTCTTAAAAACTTGCAAGCAGCCAGCCATGGCACGAAAATTGGTCTCTGTTGGCCTGGAGCAACAGAGGAAGAAGAGTCAGGAGTAGGAGGAGGGTGTGGAACGTGTGGTTAATTGCCTCCATGAACAACTGCCTCCTTTGCCATTAGACCAGAGGAACTAGATGGTGCCCAGCTACCATTACTGAACATTTTGATCAAGGATCCTATAGAAGAATCCTGATCAAGAATGGAAAAATGCAGAACAGAATTTCAAATTCTCATAGACTCTAGACTTTCTGGAGCCAAGGGGGCTAGGTGAACCCCTGAAACTACTGCCCTGAGATATCTTGAATACCTAAATCAAAAATATTCCCTGAAGTCTTCTTAAAACCAAATGACAGTTTAGCTTAGCTGGTAAATAATATCTGCTTTGAGCATTATGCTCTTTTAAGAATTATCTATATGGGATCATACAGGGACAACAGCAACTCAAAAGATTAGATAGGAACCTTGAGGGGCAGTGAGTTTATAACAATGGGGGCGGAACAACTCAGAAAAGGAGTGTGAGAATGGTTGCACAACCTGAAAAATGTAATCAGTGTCACTGACTTATACATGTAGAAATGTTGAATTGGTGTACGTTTTGCTATGTATATTCTCAGCAACAGCAACAAAAGCCTGTAGGTTATGTCCTAATGGTGGGTACGGCAGACTGGAAGGATATAGAAATGGAACGGGTAATGGGATTAAGATGAAAGTTTGGCTGATACATTGGAATGTTTGAACAGCCTTTATGGAAAGTGACTGTCACCTTTACCTGAATGTATTATGGGGATGGATATTGTGTCTGACTGGGGAACGTTTCTCCTATCTAGCATTGTAAAAGAGAAAGCATGTAATTCTGCCCTTCTGCCCATATTGATTGGACACACCAGATGGGAACCAATAAGATTGCCTGAGTCCACACAAGTCATAACTTTCCAACTTTATGGGATAGAAGCTGGATTGATGGTATGAACAAATTCTTTGCACAGCAGCCTTGTTGTTGTTGTTCGGTGCCATCAAGTCTGTTCTGACTCATAGCGACCCTATGTACAGCAAATGAAACACTGCCCAGTCCTGCACCATGCTCACAATTGTTATGCTTGATCCCACTGTCGCAACCACTGTGTCAATCCATCTTGTTGAGGGTCTTCCTTTTTTTCTCTCACCCTCTAATGTACCAAGCATGATGTCCTTCTCCAGGAACTGGTCCCTCCTGAAAACATGTCCAAGGTATGTGAGACGAAGTCTCACCATGCTTGTTTCTAAGGAGCATTCTGCCTGTACTTTTTCCAAGGCAGATGTGTTTGTTCTTCAGGCAGTCCATGGTATATTCAATATTCTTTGCCAACACCATAATTCAAATGCATCAGTTCTTCCTCCAGCTTCTTTATTCATTGTTCAGCCTTTACATGCAACAACAGGCCTAGGTGGAGTGAAAACTGGGGCTTAAGGCTAAAGACTATGAACAGCTGCTTCCTTTGCCACTCGACCAGAACTGGATGGTGCCCAGCTACCATTACTGAACATTTTGAGAAAAGACTCTATAGACGAATACTGATCAAAAGGGAGGAAATGTTACACAGAATTTGAAACGCTTATTGAGGCTGGATGACCCCTCCAAAATCATTGTCCTGAGTTAATTTTTAAACTTTAAACCAAAATGATCTCCTAAAGTTATCTTTAAAACAAAAATTAGTTGAGCTTAATTAGTAAAAAATGTTTGCTTTGAGCATTGTGTTCTTTAAAGAATGATCCACAGATGGTCAAAATGACAACAGCAACTCAAAAGGTTAGATGAGACCCATAGTGAGCAGTATTTATGTTAATGATTGTAGAATAATTTAGAAAAGAATGGTTGTACAGCTTGAAGAATATAACCAATGTCACTGAGTTTTACATGTAGAAATTGTTGAACTGGTATTTGTTTTGCTGTGTATATTTTCACCAAAAAATAAAAATACAAAAGAAACTTAAAAATATATTGGGAGACTGAGTTAAGGCCTCCTCAGGATGTAATACCAATGAAAAATGGCTGGACTGAGGAAGAACTGATTCTTGTCAGCCATCAGTTAATTCTATGCTATAAAAATCCACAAATTTATCACAAGGTACAAATGGCAGTAGATTAAGGGAGTAATGAATGAATGTAGACACCTAGACAAGTATAGTTTTTTTCTGTAAGAAGTATAATTTTGATCTGTATCCTTTCATTGTAATAAACTGTGCTTGTGAGTATAACAGCTTTCAGTGAGCTCTGTGAGACTTTCTAGAAAATTATTAAGCCTGAGTTGGTTTTGGGAACCCCTAAATTTGCTGTTAGTATCAAAAATGAGGGCAGTTTTGGAAACTGTGTCCTCTAACTTTGTAGCTGCTCCTGAAATCCTTGCACTAGGTGTCAGAAGACTTATCAGCATCCATGAAGAACATATAAGAACTCTTGGAAAATAAAACATTTGTTTTCTGAATTTATACGTATTCTAACAATACAAATGGTAAGTAAGCTATTCTTAGCCATGGATGGTGCGGTTGGATGTGACCAAAAAATAGCTGGCATCTAGGATTTTGACAACCTGACATGCCTGAAATGCATGGGATTATTTACTTTGACCTGTATATATACTGTTTTGTTCTCCAAAAGGCTTTGAAGTGTTTTTTTAAAAAAAAGCATTTGTTCGTTTCTATTGTCTGTGCCTTATTGACATTAGTCACTGAGCACTGGGTCTAGCATTTTGAGATAGATGTCATTTGTGTGAGTGTGATAAAAAGCTACAGACAACATAATGTTATATTGCCATTGGTCTGGCAGTCTTCCTGTAAATAAGACACATATGATTTAGACTGTTTGTACCAATTTCTCACTTTGTGCATTCACCACAATATTCCGATAAAAGGTGAAAATTAAGTAATCATCTGGTGGTACAACAATGTCAATGCTATTTTATGGCAGACCTTAGGTATGTACTTACCATGAGCCAAGTGTAAAGGTCTTCCAGCTAAAGCTCATCTGGAACACACCTGTTTTTAAATGAAAGAGAGAGCCCATTAGGAGCTGCAGGGGTGGTGAGGTGACTGTGGGAGGTAAACCAAAGTTAGGAAGCAAAGAACATGTCTTGTACATTCAGGAGGGTGGGAGGGGCAAGGAGCAGAGCATTTGTCTCAGCTGGATGTTTTGTGCAATGGAGTGAGCTGTGGGAGAAAGGACTAAGTGATAGGTCGGGGACAGATTATGGAAGGTCTTGAACGTGAAGCTAAGGACTGAATCTTGTAGGAAGTGAAGTGCCATTAATGATTACTGAAGGCAGTTACAAGCAATCACAAGAAATACTGACACAGAATCACAGCTAATTCTGATGTGCCCAACAAGGCATGAGGTGCACAAAGCTAAGGTTTAGTACAGTAGCTTTCATACATTTTTGACCATGACCCACAGTAAAAATGCATTCTGTGCTGAAATCTAGTACACATGTACACACACACACACACACACACAACTGAAACTTAAGATGAACAAGACTTAGCCTTACTATGTGCAGCACTTTAGTTTCCATTACACTCCACTCCATGTCCCTGTACCCTATTTCACTTCACTCTGTTTCATGCTGGTTTTACTCACTAAATTAATTTTTCTATGGCCTGAAGTTCAAAAAACACTGTGTTCAGGTGATGGAGAGTGGAATCACAGGGTGAAATAGGATGGCAGTTAATAGGTGATAGCAGTAGTTCATTTACAAAGGAATTCATTCATTCATTCCTTCAACTCATTTTTATGAAATATCTACTATGTACCAGGCATGGAGATACAAAGATATCTGAAACCCAGTCATGGCCTTGAAGCGCTCATTGCCAGTGGTGGAGACAGGTAGCCAGTTCAATGTGGCAAGTGCTTTAATAGAGAGTTGAGGTAAGTATCCCAGGATGGTCTAACTACCTGCGGAAAATAGGGGATGTTTTACAGAGAAAATTGCATCTGCGTGGGCCCTTGAAGGGTGATTTTGTCAAGAGAGGGCACTGCTGGAGGGCACCCTAAGTGAAAGGAAGAGGGTGACAAGGTCAAGGAGTGTTGACAGCACACAGTGTGATCTGGGTAGGGTTGGCAAATTCAGCAAAATAAAAATAAGAGGCACTCAGTTAAATCTGAATTTCAGATAAACAATGGATACTTTTTCATATAAATCTGTCCTATAAATCTGGAATGGGCAAGACATTCTATGTAGCTGCAACATTGGTGGGCAGGGGAAGTGGCAGAGATGAGACTGGGCGTGTGTTCAGATCAGGTTGTGAGATCTGAAGAGAGAATAAGAACTTGCCCTGTAGACACGTGCTCACGGGAATGTTAATTTGAGAATAATTACAGAATAATCAATGAAGGTAGAATCCTAGTGCCTGCATGGAATGATCATTATTTACTAACAATTATTAATTCCATTTCAGCACTTCTTTCTCATTTTCTATGCTGCTGATGTTAATTGTTCCAAGATGTCTTTGTCAGTGTTTAGTTGAGAAGAAGGAATGAGCACATTTCATAGCGTTTACCAATTTCTGCTCCAGCCTAAAGCCACATTTAGGTTGTCAATATAATGGGATCAGCAGCATGTGTGTGATCAACCAATGGTTGTCTTTGCTTTGTTTGGGCAATTTACCAGATGTAGTAGACACATGCTGTCTATCTTCCTTTTCCCTCTTTTGGTAATGGCTCCCTTCCCGCATCCACTGTTCATCACCTTTCGGAGATGGCTCCTGATAGACTGGGGGTGGGGGCAGAGAGGGCTGACAGAAGATGGATCAATCAGAGTTAAGTCTCTTATAGTGGTTGAACTTGTAACCTTAAACTCAGGAGCTGTTAGTAGCCATGTTTTTCTGCCATATTGACTGGAAAATCAGAAGAAGATAGTGAAGGGGGAGAAATCAGTGATGAAGGGGGAGAGAATAAGCGAGCCACAGTGGTCCAGTCCCTAGATTCATTATGTTCCGTAAGTTTGGGTTGCATTCCTATCCTTGGGTTTAGTGAGGTGCCTCTTTATCTTCTGATGAGTTTTAATTTATGCTTGAGATCACTAGACTAGGTTATTGTACTTGAAACAAGGGTTCTAATTAATAAGCCATATCAGTAAAATTGTACTGAAAACCACTGTGGCTATCACTGGTAAAAGATATTTCCTCCCAGCTGTGATTAGGAGTTGGATATTTAATATCTAGGTAGAAATTTACCATAGAATTCCCATATGCGAATAGGAAGAAGCAATATTTTTATTAAACTGAGCATGTTCATTGTTGTCGTTGTTGTTAGGTGCTGTTGAGTTGGTTCCAACTCATAGTGACTCTATGCACAGCAGAACGAAACTCTGCCTGGTCCTGTGCCATCCTCACAATTGTTGCTATGCTTGAGCCCACTGTTGCAACCACTGTGTCAATCCATCTAGTTGAGGATCTTCCTCTTTTTTGCTGACCCTCTACTTTAGCCAAGCATGATGTCCTTCTCCAGGGACTGATCCCTCCTGATAACATGTCCAAAGTAGTAATCTCGCCATCCTTGCTTCTAAGGAGCATTCTGGTTGTACTTCTTCCAAGACAGATTTGTTTGTTCTTTTGGCAGTCCATGGTATATTCAATATTCTTTGCCAACACTACAATTCAAAGGTGTCAATTCTTCTTCGATCTTCCTTATTTATTGTCCAGCTTTCGCATGCATACAAGATGACTGAAAACACCATGGCTTGGGTCAGGTGCACCTTAGTCCTCAAGGTGACATCTTTGCTTTTCAACACTTTAAAGAGGTCTTTTGCAGCAGATTTTCCCAATGCGATGTGTCTTTTGATATCTTGACTGCTGCTTCCATGGGTGTTGATTGTGTATCCAAGTAAAATGAAATTCTTGACAACTTCAATCTTTTCTCCGTTTATCATGATGTTGCTTATTGGTCCAGTTGTGAAGTTTTTTGTGTTTTTTTTTTTTTTTTTTTATGTTGAGGTGCAGTCCATACTGAAGGCTGTGGTCTTTGGTATTCATCAGTAAGTGCTTCAAGTCTTTTTCACTTTCAGCAAGCAAGGCTGTATCATCTGCATAACGCAGGTTGTTAATGAGTCTTCCTCCAATCCTGATGCCATGTTCTTCTAGATATAGTCCAGCTTCTCAGATTATTTCCTCAGCGTACAGATTGAATAGGTATGGTGAAAGACTACAACCCTGACACACATCTTTCCTGACTTTAAACCACGCAGTATCCCCTTGTTCTGTTCAAACGACTGCCTCTTGATCCATGTACAGATTCCTCATGAGCACAAGTGTGCCAGAATTCCCATTCTCCACAATGTTATCCATAATTTGTTATGATCCACACAGTCGAATGCCTTAGCATAGTCAATAAAACACGGATAAACATCTTTCTGGTATTCTGTGCTTTCAGCCAGGATCCATCTGACATCAGCAATGATATCCCTGGTTCCATGTCCCTTCTAAATCCGGCTGGAATTTCTGGCAGTTCCCTATCGATATACTGCTGCAGCCACTTTTGAATGATCTTCAGCAAAATTTTGTTTCCATGTGATATTAATGATGTTGTTCTATAACTTCTGCATTTGGTTGGATCACCTTTCTTGGAAACAGGAATAAATATGGATCTCTTCCACTTGGTTGGCCAGGTATCTGTCTTCCAAATTTCTTGGCATAGACGAGTGAGCACTTCAGTGCTGCCTCCGTTTGTTGAAACATCTCAGTTGGTATTCTGTCAATTCCTGGAGCCTTGGTTTTTGGAAATGCCTTCAGTGCAGCTTTGACTTCTTCCTTCCTGCCATTGGTTCCTGATCATATATTACCTCCTGAAATGGTTGAACATTGACCAATTCTTTTTATAAAAACCCTAGTTTGTTATATTCACCATCTCTAGTCATGGGGGCAAGACTTCTTTTTGGTATAGTGACTCTATGTATTCTTTCCATCTTCCTTTAATGCCTCCTGTGTCGTTTAATATTTTCCCCATAGAATCCTTCAGTATTGCAATTTTTTGAATTTTTTATTCAGTTCTTTCAGCTTGAGAAATGCTGAGTGTGTTCTTCCCTTTTGGTTTTCTGTCTCCAGGTCTTTGTATGTCATCATAATACTTTACTTTGTCTTCTTTAGCCGCCCCTTATAATCTTCTGCTCAGCTCTTTACATCATCATTTTTTCTTTTTGTTTAGCTACTCAACATTCAAGAGCAAGTTTCAGAGTCTCTTCTGACATTCATTTAGGTCTTTTCTTTCTTTCCTGTCTTTTTAACGACCTCTTGCTTTCTTCATGTACGATGCCCTTGATATCATTCCACAACTCGTTTGGCCTTCTGTCGTTAGTGTTCAACGCGTCAAATCTATTCATGAGATGGTCTCTAAATGCAGGTGGGATATACTCAAGGTCATACTTTGGCTCTCACGGATTTATTCTAATTTTCTTCAGTTTCAGCTTGAACTTGTGTATGAGTAATTGATGGTCTGATCCAAAGTCGGCCCCTGGCCTTGTTCTGACTGATGATATTGAGCTTTTCCATTGTCTCTTTCCACAGATGTAGTCGATATGATTCCTGTGTATTCCATCTGGCGAGGTCCATGTGTATAGTCGCCACTTATGTGGGTGAAAAAGGTATTTGCCATGAAGAAGCCGTTGGTCTTGCAAAATTCAATCATGCAATCGCCAGCATGGTTTCTATCACCAAGGCCATGTTTTCCAACTACTGATCCTTCTTCTTTGTTTCCAGCTTTCATGTTCCAATCACCAGTAATTATCAGTGCATCCTGATTGCATGTTCAGTTAATTTCAGACTGCAGAAATTGGTAAAAATCTTCAGTTTTTTCATATTTGGCCTTAGTGATTGGTGTGTAAATTTGAATAATAGTTGGATTAACTGTTCTTCCTTGTAAGCTTATAGAAATGTTCTTTTTGACGACGAATGCAATGACATTCCTCTTCAAGCTGTCATTCCTGACATAGTAGGCCATATGATTGTCTGATTCAAAATGACCAATACTAGTCCATTTCACTAATGCCTAGGATATCTATCTTTATGCATTCTATTTCATTTTGATGATTTCCAATTTTTCTGGATTCATACTTTGTACATTCCAGATTCTGATTATTAATGGACGTTCGCAGCTGTTTCTTCTCATTTTGAGTCTTGCCACATCAGCAGATGAGGTTCCCGAAAGCTTGACTCCCTGCACGTCATTAAGTGACATGTTCATTACTAAACATAAAATACACTTCCAGGCACATGGTTTCTCTTTTGTGCCTAGAGTTCATTCTGGGTTTGTTCAAGGAAAAGCTCATCGGCTTAATTTGTGACAGGTTTAGTTTGGTTGGTTGGGGAGTCGTTTTATGGAACTTTAAACAATATTCAGCTTTACATAAAGTATCTCTATAAATGTACTAGTTAGGTGATGAAAAATAAGGGAGTGGTGGATATCCTGGGTGTCTTAGTCATCTAGTGCCACTATAACAGAAATACCACAAGTGGATGGCTTTAACAAAGAGAAGTTTGTTCTCTCACAGTCCAGTAGGTTACAAGTCCAAATTTGGGGCATCAGCTCCAGGAGAAGTCTTTCTCTCTCTGTTGGCTCTGGAGGAATGTCCTTGTGATGCATCAGTCTTCCTTTGGTCTGGGAGCATCTCAGCGCAGGAACCTCAGGTCCAAAGGACGTGCTCTGCTCCCGGCACTGCTTTCTTGATGGTATGAGGTTTCCATGTGTCTCTGCACACTTCTCTCTTTTATATCTCAAAAGAGATTGGCTTAAAACACTATCCAATCTTGTATACCTCATCGGTAGAAGTGCCACTAATCCATCTTATTAGATCACAGTGATTGAATTTACAACACGTAAGGAAATCACATCAGATTACAAAATGGTACACAATCATACAATACTGAGAATCATGACCCAGCCAAGTTGACATATTTTGGGGGGACACAATTCAATCTATGACACTGGGAATATTTGATTTCAGTAAAGCACTCTGTAGTATCTCTCAGAGCCTTTACCATGATAATATGTATTGTAAATTTCCCAAAGGAAATTTAAGCTCCTGAAAACCTTAAACTGCTAGAAAAATAAAGGACAGTAAAAAATATATGCATATACCTGGGAGAGTGATATGATTCCGCCGATGTCTCAGGTCCAAGGAGCACAGGCAGACAGCTGGGATTTACCTCAGTGGCTGGAGATTGATTTCTGTATCAGCTCCCATGAACTTGTAAACAACCAAGATCCAGTGTGAAAGGGGGCAGTCTGAGTGTAGCCTGATGTCTTTCCTTGTGACCTATGAATAAACCTTGTGCTTAGAACCAGATGTGTCAGCCTGGCTTCTTGGATGGGATGTGAGTATAGGCTGACTCTCTTTGCTGGTGACCAATCAGCACATCCCTCCCCTCTTGCCCTGAGCACCTGTCAACAGTCCCCGGACCAGCTTAGCTAGACTTGTGTGTTATATGGCATCTGGCGAACCCCACTGCTGTGTCTGTTCCCAGCGGGGAGGAAACACAAGAGGGGTGCATGCAGACCAGCTCCCTGTATTAGCTGTGGAATGAGACCTGCTGACCATAGGTGACCAACACCCACTGTTAAAGGTGAACTTTCTCTGTCTCTTCTCCGTGTGAGTAGTGTTCCATCCAAAAAACATGCATATATACACATATATGCATATGCATGTGAATACAACAAACACACATGTGTGAAAATATGTGTGTATATATTTTTTAACTGCGATATTTCATCATTTCAATGAAATGCTGATCTCTAAATTTGGATGTTGAGCATGACTCTATGGAAGTGACTTTTAAGGAAGACCACCCTACCTGGTCACGTGTTCAGTGGGCTGAACATTGTCTTCTAAAATACTTTCTGCTGCACTGGTCTTTCCTGCTCCAAAAGACCATTCAGGAGTGTCCAGGCAGCAGCTACTGTTCTCACATTGCACTGGGCTTAGTGAGTTATATGTTTTCATTTTCCGCTTTACACTAGGGAAAGTAGTCTTTCATCATTAAGTATGAAGGCTTTGTGGATATGCAAACCAATCTTGGGAAAAAAATTGTTTGAAAACTTGTTACAATGCTGCAGTAATGAGGAAAGTGTTGTAATGGTATAATCAAGTAGATCAAAGAATGAAACAGTCGAGAAATTGATCCACATTAACGTTGTTGATGTTGTCGTTAGGTGCGAAGGGGTCAGTTCTGACTCATAGTGACCCTACGTACAACAGAACGTACTACCCAGTCCTGGGCCATCCTCACAATCCTTGCTATGCTTGAGCCCATTGTTGCAGCCACTGTGTGAATCCATCTCATTGAGGGTCTTCCTATTTTTTGGCGATCCTCTACGTAACCAAGCATGATGTCTTCTCCAGGGACTGGTCCCTCCTCATAACATGTCCAAAGTACAAGATATGAAGTCTCAAGATCTTCAATTCCAAGAAGCATCTGGCTGTACTTCCAAGACAGATTTGTTTGTTATCCCAGTAAACTAAAAAAAAAAAAAAAAAAAAAGCAAAAACCAAACCCGTTGGCATCGAGTCCACTCCGACTCATAGTATATGGAATATTCAATATGCTTTGCCAACACTATAATTCAAAGGTATCAATTCTTCTTCGATATTCCTTATTCATTGTCTAGGTTTAGCATGCATATGAGGCGATTGAAAACATCATAGCTTGGGTTAAGTGCACCTTAGTCCTCAGAATGACATCTTTGCTTTTTAACAATTGAAAGAGGTCTTTTGCAGCAGATTGGCCCAATGCACTACATTGTTTTATTTCTTGACTGCTGCTTCCATGGGCGTGGATTGTGGCTGCAAGTAAAATGAGGTCCTTGGCAACCTCAATCTTTTCTCTGTTTATCATAATGTTGCTTATTAGTCCAACCTCCAACGCTGCATCCATTTGTTGAAATATCTCAGTTGGTATTCCGTCAATTCCTGGAGACTTGTTTTTCGCCAATGCCTTCAGTGCTGCTTAGACCTCTTCCTTCAGCACCGTTGGTTCTTGATCATATTCTACCTCCTAAAATGGTTGAATGTTGACCAGTTCTTTTTGGTACAGTGACTCTGTGTATTCCTTCCATGTTCTTTTGATGCTTCCTCCACTATTCAGTATTTTGCCCATAGAATCTTTCAATACTGCATCTTGAGGCTTGAATTTTTTCTTCAGTTCTTTCAGCTTGAGAAATGCTGAGCATGTTCTTCCCTTTCGGTTTTCTATCTCCAGGTCTTTGCACATTTCATTATACTACTTTACCATGTCTTCTTGAGCCGCCCTTTGAAATCCTCTGTTCAACTCCTTTACTTCATCATTTCTTCTATTGGCTTCAGCTACTCTACATTCAAGAGCAAGTTTCAGTCTTTTCTGACATCCAGTTTGGTCTTTTCTTCCTTTCCTGTCTTTTTAATGATCTTTTGCTTTCTTCATGTATGATGTCCTTGATGTGATCCCACAACTTGTCTGGCCTTCCATCATCAGCGTTCAATGCATCAAATCTATTCCTGAGATAGTCTCCAAATTCAGGTGGGATATACATAAGGTCATCTTTTGCCTCTCGAGGACTTTTTAAACATTTTCTTCAGTTTCCACTTGAACTTGAATATGACCAGTTGATGGTCTCTTCCACAGTCAGCCCCTGGCCTTGTCCTGACTGATATTGAGCTTTTCCATAGTTTTTCTACACAAATGTAATGGATTTAATTCCTGTTATTTTCACCCTGTGAGGTCCATCTGTATAGTTGCTGTTTATGTTGAAAAAAGGTATTTGCAATGAATAAGTTGTTGTTCTTGCAAAATTCTATCACATGATCTCCGTTGTCCTGTTTATCACCAAGGTCATATTTTCTGACCCCCAATCCTTCTTAATTTCCAACTTTTGCATTCTAATCTCTAGTGATTATCAATGCATCCTGACTGCATGTTTGATCAATTTTGGACTGCAGAAGTTGGTAAAAATCTTCAATGTCCTCATCTTTTGCATTAGTGGTTCCTGTGTAAATTTGTATAATAGTCATATTGGTCTTCCTTGTAGGCCTATAGATATTATCCTATCACTGACAGCATTGTACTTCAGGATAGATCTTGAAATGATCCTTTTGATGATGAATGCAACACCATCCCTCTTCAATTTGTCATTCTTGGCATAGTAGACCATACGACTCTTTGATTCAAAATGGCCAATACCAGTCCATTTTAGCTCACTAAGGCCTAGGATATCGATCTTTATGCAGTTCTTTTCTTTTTTTTTTTTTTTTGACGACCTCCAATTTTCCTACATTCATACTTCATACGTTCCACTCTGATTATTAATGGACGTTTGCAGCTGTTTTTTTTTAATTTTGATTCATGCCACATCAGCAAATGAAGGTCCCAAAAGCTTGACTCCTTCCACATCATTATGGTCAACTCCACTTTGAGGAAGCAGCTCTTCCCCAGTCGTATTTTGAGGGCCTTCAACCTGAGGGTCTCATCTTCCATCACTATATCAGACAATGTTCCTCTGCTATTCATAAGCTTTTCATTGGCCATTTTTTTTAGAAATAGGCTGCCAGGTCCTTCTTCCAAATTTCTCTTAGTTTGGAAGCTCAGCGGAAACCTGTCCACCATCGGTGACTCTGCTGGTATTTAAGATACTGTTGGAATAGCTTCCGGCATCACACATGCCACCACAGTACAACAAACTGACAGACGCATGGAGGCACGTTAACATAGTCATGTAAATTCCCACAAAGTTCCCAGAGGAATTAAATCAAAGAAATGGTACTAGTACAACAGAATACCCACATGGAAAAACAAAAACAAAAAACCTTGACTCCCTACATCATTCACACCATATACAAAAATTAATTGGTGTTGGATCATAGACCTAAATTTAAAATTTAAACTCTGTGTCAGGGTTGTATCCTTTCATCATATTTAGTCTTTCTGTATGCTGAGCAAATAATCCCACATGCAGACTATATGAAGAAGAACGTGGCATCAAGATTGGTGGAAGACTTATTAAAAACCTGTGATATGCAAGTGACACAACCTTGCTTGCTGAAAGTGAACTGGACTTGAAGCACTTAACTGATGAAGATTAAAGATGACATCCTTCTGTATGGATTGCACCTCAACATAAGAAAACAAAAATCCTCACAACTGGACCAATAAGCAACATCATGATAAATGGAGAAAAGATTAAAGTTGTCAAGGATTTCATTTTACTTGGATCCACAATCAACACCTATGGAAGCAGCAGTCAAAAAATCAAATGACCTACTACCTTGGGCAAATCTGCTGCAAGAAGCCCTCTGTAAAGTGTTGAAAAGCAAAAATGTCACCTTGAGGACTAAGCTACACTGGACCCAAGCCATGGTATTTTCAATCACCTCATATGCTTATGAAAGCTGAACAATGAATAAGAAAGACTGAAGATGCCTTTGAATTATGGTGGCGAAGAATACTGAGTATACCATGGACTGCCAGAAGAATGAAACGTGTCTTTTAACAAGTACAGCCAGAATGCTCCTTAGAAGCCAGGATGGTGACTTCGTCTCTTGTACTCTGAACATGTTATCAGGAGGGACCAGTGTCTGGAGAAGGACATCATGCCCGGTAGAGGGTCAGCAGAAAAGAGGGAGATCCTGGACAAGATGGATTGACACAGGGGCTGCAACAATGGGCTCAAACATAGCAACATTGTGAGGACGGTGCAGGACTGGGCATTTCTTGTTTTGTTTCTGTTGTACATAGGGTAGCTGTGAACCAACTTGAGGGCACCTAACAACAACCACTCCTCTGACATCCTCTGTATTTCACCATCCCATCAAGGATCTCATACTCCCTCCTCTGAGCACAAGGCACGCAGAAAGTTGATGTTGCTTCTCCCAGCAGAACCCCAGCCAGTCCGGCTTTGAGGTCCTGACTTAGCTGCCAGGGCAAAAGCAGAGACAGGAGAAAGGAAGGCAGGGTGTCTGTAGTCGCCCCCTTCCCAAGCCTAAGGGATTCCCGCTGACCCCGCAGCAAAGCCTCGGCTCTGGGGCTGTGAAGAGCCTGCCGGCCCCGCGTGCCTCCAGCCCCAGTCAGTGAACGAGGGGTGGGGCAGCCAAGACCTCCAAGGTCACGGGGAGGGTCGGGGTCAAAGGGCAGGCAGTGTAGGGTCCCGGCCAGCATCTCTTCACCACCAT
The DNA here is from genome assembly GCA_030035585.1 of Dugong dugon. NCBI lineage: Eukaryota > Metazoa > Chordata > Mammalia > Sirenia > Dugongidae > Dugong > Dugong dugon. Next base: position 60,574,391 of record CM057482.1, read on the forward strand.
CCTTTCAGCCATCCTTCCAGCCAAGGTGAGGTCCCGGTCCTGCGGGAAGAGCCCTCGGAGGGGGTGGTGGCCGGGCGGCGTGGGCGCGGGACGCAGGCAGCAGGCGTGGGACACACGCCTGCGGACGATGTGGCCCCCGCGTCCGGGTGGCCTAGACGAAGCCCGGCGGGGAGTCCAGACCGCGCTCGCCCTCTGGACATGGGCTGCTCCTGGGGAAGTGTGGCCGGCCTGAAGGGCCAGAACCACAGCCGGAGCAACCCAGGCCGAGCGCCCGCTCCCTCTCCTCCACGAGCTTCCCGGACCAGTCCTGGCGGAGACCCGCCTCCTCCTCCCGGACCCCTGGACCCGCGCTCGCGACGCGCTACTGCTGCCGCGTCCTCGCGCCCTCAGGGTGGTCGTGGCGGGGAGGCACCGCTAAGCCGTTGGGGAGGGGCGGGGCGCGGTGGGCGGGGCCTGTGGGAGGGTGGGGCAGGGAGGGGGCAGCGGCTCCTGGGTCCAGGGTCCCAGCACGTGTGGTGGGTGTGGGAGCATCTGAGAGCCACAGCCTTCTGCTCATTTTGAACTGGTGTTGTCTTTTTTGTTGGTGAGTTTCAGGAGTTCTTTAGATATTTCATATATTTTGGGTACGGAACCCTTATCCCACTGTATGGTTTCCAAATATATTCTCCCATCTGTAGGTTGTCTTTTCACTTTCTTGAGAATGTTCTTTGATGCACAGACGTTTTTCATTTTGTTGAAGTCCAACTTATTTCTCATCTTTTGGTGTCATCTAAGAATCTATGGCCAAAAACAAGGTCCTGAATGTTTACCTTGTATTTTCTTTTACATGTTTTATGTTTTAGCTGTTCTATTTAGCTCACTGATGAATTTTGAGTTCATCTTTGTATATGGCATCAGGTTTTGGTCTAACTATTTTTTTCTGCATACAGAGATAGAGTTGTCTAAGGACCATTTGTAGAAGAGACTATCTTCTTCCCATTCCCTGGAACTGACATTTTATTGAAAACGAACTAACCATAGATGTAAAGGTTTATTTCTGGACTCTCTGAGAATGTTTTAAAAGTAATATCAGAAAGAAATGGTGTAATAAAAATGAAATTATTGTACATAATTTTTAGAATGTTCCATCTGTGAGAGTTTTAGCGAAGCGTCAGTTTTTAAAAAAATTTTTTTTATTGTACTTTAGATGAAGGTTTACAGAACAAATAGTTTCTCATTAAAGAGTCAGTACACATATAGTTTTATGACATTGGTTAACAACCCCACAACAAGTCAATACTCTCCCTTCTTGACCTTGAGGACTTTTTTTTTTTTGGTGCAAATATAGATAGCCAAAGTTACACTATTTTGAAAGTTTCTACATGTGCAATTCAGTGACACTGATTACATTCTTCCAGTTGTGCTGCTATTCTCACTATCATTTTCCAAATTATTCCATCACCATTATCTTCAACTCACTGCCCCCTAGGCTTCCCATCAAACCTTTTGAATTTCTGTTGTCAATATGATCTCACATAGATAATTCTTTTTTTTTCTTTTTGTACCTTAGATGAAGGTTTGCAGAACAAATAGTTTTGCATTGAACAGTTAGTACACATATTGCCCTATGGCAATGGTTAACAACCCTATTACTTGTCAACACTGTCCCTTCTCAACCTTGGGTTCCCTATCACCAGCTTTCCTGTCCCCTTCTGCCTTCTAGTCTTTGTCCCAAGACTGCTGTGCCTCATTAATCCCATTTTCTTTTATGAGGCTGTCCAATTCCCAGCTGAACGGTGAACTTCAGGAGGGGCTTCACCACTGAGCTAAATGGGTGTCTGGGGGCCATACTCTTGGGGTTTCTACAGTCTGTCAGACCAGTAAATATGGTCTTTGTCTTTGTGAGTTAGAATTTTGTTCTACGTCCTTTTCCAGCTCTGTTCAGGACACTCTATTGTGATCCTGGTCAGAGCAGTCAGTGGTGGTAGCTGGGCACCATCTAGCTGTGCTGGACTCAGTCTGATGGAGGCCGTGGTAGCTGTGGTCCATTAGTCCATTGGATTAATCTTTTCCTTGTATCTTGTTCTCTTCATTCTCCCTTCTCCCGAAGTGGCGAGAACAGTATAGTATCTTAGATAGCTACTCACAGTCTTTTAAGACCCCAGACGCTACTCACCAAGGTAGACTGTAGAACATTGTCTTTATAAACTGTATTATGCCAACTGAGCTAGATGTTCCCCAAGACCATGGTCCCCACAGCCCTCTGCCCAGCAATTCAGTCCCTCAGGGAGTTTTGAAGTGTCTATGGAGCTTCCATGACCTTTCCTTGTACAAGTTGTGCTGGCTTCCTGAGTAATGTGTACTGCCTTCCCCTTCACCAAAGTTACCACTTATCTATTTAGTCCCACCCCACCCCTCCCATCCCTCGTAACCAACAAAGATTGTTTCTTTTTGTGTATAAATTTTTACATGAGTAATACATAGAGGTCTCATACAATATTTGTCCTTTTGTGATTAACTTATTTCACTCAGCATTATGTCCTCCAGTTTCATCCATGTTATGAGATGCTTCACAGATTCTTCATTGTTCTTTCTCTTTGTATAATACTCCATTTCATGTATGTACCATAGTTTGCTTATCCATTCATCTGTTGATGGGCATCTAGGTTGTTTCCACATTTTTGCTATTGTGAACAGTGCTGCAATGAATATGGGTGTGTATATGTCTATTAGTGTGATGGCTCTTATTTCTCTAGGATATATTCCTAGGAGTGGGATTGAATTTTGTAGTGCTTTTTTTTTTTTTTTTTTTTTTTTTTGTGGTGCTGACGTTTTTTTTGTTCCTCTTACTCTCCTGTGCTGAGTTCCTTTTGTTTCTGGATTTTTTTTTTTCATTTCTTTTGTTTTTGCAAGTTTTGTTTTTACTGAAACTTAGTTTTTCTTCTTTATTTTGATGAGTAGGTTTGTTAACTTTCTTTGTGGTTACCTTGAAATTTACCTTTATCTTCCTAGATTTGAAGCAGTCTATTATTACTTGGTATCGCTTGACTTCCTCTCCATTAGAAGGTTCTATACCTACACCGTTTATTCCCTCTTTTATTGTTCTGAAGTTGTTGTCATTTACAGATTAACTTCTCTGGTTCCCGTTTGTAATTCTTTTGGTTTTGCATACTCTTAAGAGTTCCTTTTCTAGGTTGGTATCTGGCTAGTACAATCCTGTGTCCTATACTCAGCCTGTGGTCTGATATTGTTCTCAGATCAAAGGACTTCCTTTAATAAGTCTTGTAAGGTTGGTTTGCTTTTTACATGGTCCCTTAATTTCTGTTTATCTGGAAATGACCAAATTTTGCCATCATATTTGAAGGAGAGTTTTGCAGGATATATTATTCTTGGCTGGAAATTTTTTTCTTTCAAGGTTTTATATATGTCATCCCATTGCCTTCTTGCCTGCATGGTTTCTGCCGAATAATCTGAGCTTAGTCTTATTGTTTCTCCTCTGTATGTGACTTCTTGTTTTTCACGAGCTGCTCTCAGGATTGTTTGTTTGTCTTTGGTTTTCGTGAGTGTAATTATGATATGCCTTGGTGATTTTCTTTTGGGGTCTTTCCTATATGGGGTTTGTTGAGCTTCTTGGATGGCAAGCTTTTCATCTTTCATGATATTGGGGAAGTTTTCTGCCAGCAGTTCTTCAATGATCCTCTCTGTGTTTTCTGTTTTCTCCCCCTGTTCTGGAATTCCAATCACTTGAAAATTTTTGCTTTTGATTGTATCCCACATAACTCTCAGGGTCTCTTCATTTTTCTTTGTTCTTTTTTCTGAGTTTTCCTGAAACCGAGTTGTATCCAAGTGTTTGTCTTCAATTTCGTTGATCCTACCTTCCATTGTTTCACACCTGCTCCTCAGCCCTTCTATGACACTGTCCATTTCTGAAATCTTGTTGTTTATCTTTTGGATTTCTAATTGTTGTTTTTGGTATGATTTCTAATTGTGAATTTATTTTGGCATTTTGTTCCTGTATTATTTTCTTGAATTCTTCCATTTTTGTCTGTATTTTCCATGAATTTGTCTATTTTTCCTCATTTTTGTCGGTTTTTTGCTTCAACTCTTGGATAATTCTGAATATTAGAGATTTGAATTCCCTGTCAGTTAGGTCTAGTGCCTTTTCTTCTACTGGAAGGCCATCTGGTGTTTTATTTTGGACACCTACTTGAACTATCCTGTCCTGTTTTTGTAAATGTTTTGATATTGTCTGCTGTCTTCAGGGCATTCAGTGGTTATTTTCCTCATTTATTGATTGTAGATTTGTTTGTTTCATCAGCTTTTTTGTTTTATTTGGTTATGTCTGAGCAGGCGGGTTATGCATTCTTTGTTGTTTACTCATCTGTGGGCACGATACTTTTCACCTCCTTCTCCAGTGGGCAGGGTCAGTCACTCAGGTATGGTACAGCAGGGAAGGTCCAGCTGAAGGGGAATTGCTAGGATAGGTTTTTTGTGGCACATACCAGGGCTGACAGTGCGGACTAGGAATCAGTGCAGGGCAGGTTCCAGTATGCTGTGCCTGTGCTTCCTGGGAGTGTAACGTCTAGCACACAGTGCAGGTAGGCAGGAAGGAGGGGTTAGATTGTGATGGGTGGAGCTAAGATGGTTATGGGAAAGATGAGAGAGAGGAGAGAGGAACAAGAGCCAAAAACATATACTCAAACAAAAAAGACTGGAGTGGAGAGATGAGATATTGAAAAATGGGGAAAAACAAAAATAAAAAAAGAAAGAAAAGAGTAAAAGAAAAAATGAATAAATCGAGAAACTGGAAATGAAGAAGGACAAAAAGGGAATAAGTGAGAGAAGAAGATTAAACAAGAAAACAACAACAACAACAACAAAAAAAAAACCCAAACAAACAAACAAAAACCAAAAAAAAAGAAAAGAAATAAGAAAAAAGAAATGCCCCCAGGGATGTCCCTGTGTATCTAGGCAGAGTAAGGGACTAGCTTCCAAGCCGTGCATTACTGCTTGGCTAGAGGGGGCTCCCAAGCTGAGAAAAGAAAAAGAAAAACAAACAAATCAAAAGAGAACAAATCAGAGGAAACAAACAAAAAAGCCCGGGGGGTCCCACCAGCATGTTGGCATGGGCCGGGAAGCAGTTTCAGAGTTGAGCGGTGTTTCACAGCTTTTCAGGAAGAAGCAAAGATGGCGCATGGAGCCAGGTATTTGAGAGAAAGGAGGGGGAGGTAGTGAGAGGTAAGGAAGAAATCTAAAGAAGTGGAAAATAGCAACACCAGCAGCGAACAAATGACACTCAGGGAGCTGGCCAGTGCAGGCAGTTGGAATCCAAGCAGAACTGGGGTGAAGCTCGTGCTTACTGGCCAATAGACTGTGGCTGCAGGAAGCAGAGGAGGCTAAGTGGGAGTGAAGAAGGGTGGGGGATGGGAAAGCCTATATTGTGAGTTACCAGTTGCTCTGTCTCATGCTGGAAGCTCCGTGAAGCTGGTTTCTCATACCTCCTGTTTGCTGATTTCCAATAGGAGTCAAAGATGGTGGATCCATGCTGCGTTAGCTAATGGGGGACCTCTGCATGTATCTCTCCTCGTGCTTTGTTCTCAGTCAGTTTCTTATTCCATTCGGTGCTTGGCTGAGTTCTTTATCTCTTCATTTGATGCTTAGGGTTTCAGGATTGATGTGTGACTCTGTTTGACTTAGTTTTTCTGATCTTTGTTGTGGAGGGACTGCATGGTGCTTCTGACTATAGCGCCATGTGGCCTGGAAGTCGTGAAGCACCAGTTTTTACATTCTGTTAGAAGTGAAAGTAAAGCATTTTATTGTGAAGCAGAGAGAGATCTGCAAATATGGGAGACACACACTAGCACCCAGGCAGGATGTTGTAGTGTTCCAAATTGCAGACGGACAGTGAGATTTCTACTGGGTGGAGTAAACAAGGGACTACATGCTCACAGGCAGAGAGGAGATAAATGGCAAGAAACTACAAATCTACAAACTTCATTAACATTATCAATTCTATTCTCTAATCTCCTAGAACATGTTGACCGAGGCATTCTTCTTAGACCAAGCTGTGTAAGCATTCTTAGCAAACGTCATTTAACGTGCTATTCCTAGTAGAAGCTAAAATCTTAACCCTTGCTTCTTTCTGTGTTACAAACAGTTAAACTTTTACAAGAAGCTGAGCTGTCTTTTTAGGGCAGCAGAAGTAGAGAATTTTAGGCCAAACTGCAGGTTAATTCAAAATGGAGTTTAGATCTGGGCCAGCTGTTTTAGTCATGCCAAACACCTGGGCTTTGTGGTCCACATACACAGAGTTATGATAAATTTTATATTAGTTAAAATTTTTTTAGATTTTCCTAATGTGTGTAAATGGGACACCAGCATGCATAATAAGAAAGTAGTCCTGATGTAGTTTGAGAAATTATTTTTATGTTCCAGGCTAGGCAGTTTCTATTCATTCCTGGAAAGGAACTTCTTTTGACATAGATTTAATATCAATCTGTAAAAGAAAAAAATAGATTTTAAACTTAAGCTACTTATAAAATATGTGGTGAAAAGGGGTAAAGAAGAATAAATTGTGATTAAATATAGTAATAGCATAAAATTGAAGCTCAACTAACCTGAGTCTAACACTGATATCCTCTTATCTGTGCATACACACACACACACACACACACACACACATACAAACACAGATACACACAAAACACTTAGTTGTTTTGCTCTAAGACACTAGGACATGAGATTAAACTTAAATAGCGCATAAAATGCATATAAGAATTTTATTAAATGATTCCTTATAATCATCAAAAAATGAACATGGACATTTACTTCCACTTTCCCGTAACTCCCCTTAAATGATAGTAATCAAATTAATTTAAAAGGATGAACCACAAGAATAAATAGAAGTATCAAGGAGGCAAGAATGTAGATGTGTGAGTAGGAACATTTTAGCAAGCATGAGAAAGCCAAAACCTAAGCCACAGTAGCAGCAGTATAAGCAAGCTGATTCATGCTGCAAATCCCTCAGAAGCTCTGAACTGGAGGATTCAGGTACCCTGTGGTGGAACAGGTGGGTTGAAAAGTAGGATTAACTAGAAGTCTGAATACAGAATGGTTAAGAGCCCATATCCCTCCCCACTGGCAAAACACTGGAGGTTTGCTGTCTGGAAATGTCGAGTCCAAGAGTCCAAAGGATAATGCAGAAAAGGGTCAGAGAGAATGGACACTGGGAGCATTTATCTGAGGTTACCTGAGAGCCAGTCCAGCTCAGCCCAGAGCTGAGAAATAACAGTGTTTATTTGTTTGTTTGACTAATTAATTTATATAATATGTTAAAAAGAGAAGTGTCCGTAAGACTCATTGTTGACAAGTAAATGATAAGAATGGAAGCCCAGTTAGAAGAGGGGATGGGAGGGTAAAGTGGTTCCAGTGAAAACAGAACATATGTCCAAGGAATTTTGCAATTAAGGAGAGTTGGAAACAGCGTATTAGCTGTGGGTGGATGTGCAGTGCTCTGAGGGCCTTTTTTTTTTTTAAGATGGAGTATGTTAAACAGGAGTCTCTGGGTAGTGCAAACAGTTAACACTCTCAGCTGCTAACTGAAAGGCTGGAGATTTAAGTCCACCCATAGATGCCTTGGAAGAAAGGCCTGGCGACCAGCTTCTGAAAAAATCAGCCACTGAAAACCCTATGGAGCACAGTTCTACTCTGACAAATAGAGTTGCCATGAGTTGGAGTTGATTCAAGGGCAATTGGTTTTGGTTTCGTGTCCTGATGAAAAAGAGAACAATGGAGGTAGATAGTATCTTACAACAGCATTCATGAGACCTACTTTTTATAATGTCTTCTCTCAGCTTGGGTATTCACATGAAAAAATAATAATTATCATATAAGTGAAAAGCCTTTCACCCTGGTTTTACTTTGCAATTATTTCGCTACTGGTAAGGCTGAATTTTTTTGTGTCTTTGTTAGCCACCTACTGTACTGCAAATTTTTCAAGGCTTTTGCTTTTGTGATTTGGGGTCTGAGCGTTTTTATTCTTGTTTTGATTGCGTTCTATCAAACAAAGAATTTCAGGTGTTTTTCCACCGATTTTGCTGTTTTCCCTGTAGCACTTCTCTAAATGTACATTTGGAGGGAATGTGTGAAAGTTTGTAAGTTTTATGTGGTCAAATCTGTCAGTCTTATGTATTGTGATTACCCTTTTGTTTTTTGAACTTAGAAAGTATTTTTGTATCCTTTGAATTAACAAATCACATTTTATATGTATTGTCATCTTGTTTTCACATCTCTGTTATTCCTTTTTGTCTTTTATGATTAGATATATTTCTAAAAGTAGCGTCATCTTCTACCATCATGTGCAAGGCATTCTTCCTTTGCATGCAACTAAAATTAACTTTTTCTTTCATATGCATGTTTGAGTCCATATATCTTTATATAGCATGAAATTATAACTTTAGATACTGCTTTTTACCTGCTGTCACGGATTCAATTGCATCCCCCAAAAATATCTGTCACCTTGGCTGGGTCATGATTCCCAGTATTGTATGATTGGGTACCATTCTGTTATCTGAAGTGATTTCCTTATGTGTTGTAAGCACTATCACTATGACGTAATAAGATGGATTACTGGCGGTGATACTGATGAGGTCTACAAGATTAGTGTCTTAAGCCAATCTCTTTTGAGATATAAAGGAGAGAAGTGAGCAGAGACACATGGGAACCTCATACCACCAAGAAAGCAGTGCCGGGAGCAGAGCACATCCTTTGGACCTGAGATTCCTGCACTGAGATGCTCCCAGACCAAGGGACCTGAGATGCATCACAGGGACCTTCCTCCAGAGCCAACAGAGACAGAAAGCCTTCTCCTGGAGGTGACGCCCTGAATTTGAACTTGTAGCCTACTGGACTGTGAGAGAATAAATTTCTCTTTGTTGAAGCTATCCACTTGTGGTATTTCTGTTATAGCAGCACTAGATGACCAAGATGCTCACATTTTTTAAAAACGCATTGTTCTTTTATTTTCTCAGGGCTAATAGTGACACAGTGGAGATAAACACAACATTTAATGAATGGAAGAACATAATCCTTCGAAAGCGGAGTCTTCCCCACACCGTTGTTGGCAAAGTAAAGGTAAGAGATTATATATCCTGTGAGGACTCTTGATGGCTTTAATTCCTCGTTGTTCCATGAGATACAATACTATGGATATTTCCTGAAATAAAAACCTCTGCTTACATTTTTATTCATTCACTTGTCTCCACATGATGGAAGGGAAAACCAAAAACTCCCACTAATGTTCAGTGTATTTCTTTTTTTTATTTTAATTTAAAATATTTTTTCTTGTTATTGAGAATATACACAACAGAACATATACCAATTCAAGTTTCTGCATGTACAATTCAGTGACATTCATTACATTTTTTGAGTTGTGCAACTATTCTCACCCTCTTTTTCTGAGTTTTTCTACTTCCATTAACATAAACTCACTGCCCCCTAAGGTTCTTATCTAATCTTTTGAGTTGCTGTTGTCAATTTGATCCATACAGATAGTTCTTAAAAGAGCACAATGCTCAAGACAGACATTCTTTAGTAGTTAATCTGTTGTTTGGTTTTAAGAAGACTTCAGGAGATTTTTCTTTTCTACATGTACAATTTAATTTAGTGACATTGATTACATTCTTCCAGCTGTGCGACCATTCTCACCCTCCTTTCTTTATTTTATTTTTTATTGTACTTTAGATGAAGGTTTACAGAATAGTTTCTCATTAAACAGTTAGTACACATATTGCTTTATGACAGTGGTCAACAACCCCATGGCATGTCAACACTGTCCTTTCTCAACCTTGGGTTCCCTATTACCAGATTTTCTGTTTCCTCCTGCCTTCTAGTCTGTGTCCCTGGACTGTTGTGCCCCATTAGTCTCATTTTGTTTTATGGGGCTGTATAATCTTTGGCTGAAGGGTGAACCTCGGAAGTGACTTCCTTACTGAGCTAAATGGGTGTCCGGCGGCCACACTCTCTGGGTTTCACCAGTCTCTGTCAGACCAGTAAGTCTGGTGATTTCTGTGAGTTAGAATTTTTTTCTACATTTTTCTCCAGCTCTGTCCAGGACCCTCTGTTGTGATCCTGGTTAGAGCAGTCAGTGGTGGTAGCCGGGCACTATCTAGGTGCACTGGACTCAGTCTGGTTGAGACTGTGGTAGTTGTGGTCAATTAGTCCTTTGGACTCATCTTTTCCTTGTATCTTGTTCTCTTCATTCTCCCTTTCTCCTGAAGGGGTGAGACCAGTGAAGTATCTTAGATGGCTGCTTACAGGCTTTTAAGACCCCAGACGCTACTCACCAAGATAGACTGTAGAACATTGTCTTTATAAACTGTGTTATGCCAACTGAGCTAGATGTTCCCCAAGACCATGGTCCCCACAGCCCTCTGCCCAGCAATTCAGTCCCTCAGGGAGTTTTGAAGTGTCTATGGAGCTTCCATGACCTTTCCTTGTACAAACTGTGCTGGCTTCCCGAGTAATGTGTACTGCCTTCCCCTTCACCAAAGTTACCACTTATCTATTGTCTATTTAGTATTTCCCCCTCCCAACCCTACCATCCTTCATAACCACCAAAGATTGTTTCTTTTTCTGTGTAAACTTTTTCATGAGTTTTTACAGTAGAGGTCTTATACAATATTTGTCCTTTTGTGATTGATTTATTTCACTCAGCATAATGTCCTCCAGTTTCATCCATGTTATGAAATGCTTCACAGATTCATCATTGTTCTTTATTGTTGCATAATACTCCATTGTGTGTATGTACCATAGTTTGTTTAGGTCTTTGAGCCATTTTGAATTAGTTTTTGTATATGGGGTGAGGTATGGGCCCTGTTTCATTTTTTTTGCAGATGGACATCCAGTTTTGCCAGCACCATTTGTTAAAATGATTGTCTGTTCCCCATTTGATGGACTTTGGGCTCTGGTAGAAAATCAGGTCACCATAGGTGGATGGATTTACATCTGGGTTCTCAATCCTGTTCCATTGGTCAATGTATCTGTCATTGTACCAGTACCAGGCTGTTTTGACTACTGTAGCTATATAGTAGGTTCTGAGGTAAGGTACTGTGAGTCCTCCGACTTTATTCTTCCTCTTCAATAGTGCTTTACTTATCCGGGGCTTCTTCCCTTTCCATATAAAGTTCATGATTAGTTTTTCCATCTCTTTGAAGAATGTTGTTGGTATTTGGATCGGGATTGCATTGTATTTGTACATTACTTTGGGCAGAATAGACATTTTCACAATGTTGAGTCTACCTATCCATGAGCATGGTATGTTTTTCCATTTATGTAGATCCCTTTGGGTTTCTTGCAGTAGTGTTTTGTAGTATTCTTTGTATAGGTCTTTTACATCCCTGGTTAGATATATTCCTAAGTATTTTTTTTTTTAGGGGCTATTATAAATGGTATTGTTTTCCTGATTTCCTTTTCTTCATTCTCTTTATTGGTGTATAGGAATCCAACTGGTTTTTGTATGTTTATCTTGTATCTTGCTACTCTGCTGAATCTTTCTATTAGTTCCAGTAGTTTTCTTGTGGAGTCTTTAGGGTTTTTATGTATAGTATCATCATCTGCAAACAGAGACATTTTAACTTCTTCATTACCAATTTGGATGCCCTTTATTTTTTTTTTTCTTGCCTTACTGCTGTAGCTAGAACTTCCAGCACAATGTTAACTAGGAGTGAAGATAAAGGGCATCCTTTTCTTGTTCCTGTTCTCAAGGGGAATGTTTTCAGCCTCTCTCCATTAAGAATGATGTTGGCCATTTGTTTTGCATAAATGCCCTTAATTATGTTGAGGAATTTCCCTTCTATTCCTATTTTGTTGAGAGTTTTTGTCATGAATGGATGTTGAACTTTGTCAAATGTCTTTTCTGCATCAGTTGATAAGATCATGTGGTTCTTGTCTTTTGTTTTATTTATGTGATGGATTACATTGATTGTTTTCCTAATGTTGAACCATCCCTGCATACCTGGTATATATTCCACTTGATCATGGTGAATTATTTTTTTAATATGATGCTGAATTCTATTGGCTAGAATTTTGTTGAGAATTTTTACATCTATATTCATGAGTGATACTGGTCTGTAATTTTCTTTTTTTGTGGTGTCTTTGCTTGGTTTCGGTATCAGAGTTGAGCTGGTTTCATAGAATGAATTTGGAAGTGTCACTTGCTTTTCTGTGTTCTGAAATAGTTTGAGTAGTACTGGTATAAGCTCTTTGAATGTTTGGTAGAATTCTCCAGTGAAGCCATCTGGGCCAGGGCTTTTTTTCTCTTGGGAGTTTTTTTGTTACCTTTTCAATCTCTTCTCTTGTTATGAGTCTGTTCAAATTTTCAACATCACTTTGTGGTAGTTTGGGTAGGTAGTGTGTTTCTAGAAATTTATCTATTTCCTTGGTTTTCAAATTTGTTGGAGTGTAGTTTTTCATAATACTCTGTTATAATCCTTTTTATTTTGGTTGGTTCCGTTGTAATGTCCCCCATTTCATTTCTTATTTGGGTTATTTGCATCCTCTCCTGTTTTTCTTTCGTCAGTCTGGCCAGTGGTTTGTCAGTTTGGTTGATTCTTTCAAAGAACCAATTTTTAGTTTTGTTGATTCTTTCTATTGTTTTTGTATTCTCTATTTCATTTATTTCTGCTCTGATCTTTATTATTTCCTGTCTTCTAGTGGCTGTGGGCTTTTTTTTTTTTTTTTTTGCTGTCCTCTTTCTATTTGTTCAAGTTGTGTAGTTAAAGTTTTGATTTTGTCCCTTTCTTCTTTTTTGATATGTGCATCTATTGCTATAAATTTTCCTCTGAGGACTGCCTTTTCTGTGTCCCAAATGTTTTGGTATGATGTGTTTTCATTCTCGTTTGATTCTAGGCATTTTTTTATTCCATCTCTGATTTCTTCTATTATTCAGTGATGTGTAAGCAGGGTGTTATTCAGTTTCCACGTAACTGATTTTTTTTCCTTGCTCTTCCTGTTGTTAATTTCTACCTTGATGGCATTGTGGTCAGAGAAGATACTTTGTGTTATCTCAGTGGTTTGGAACTTGTTGAGGATTGCTCTGTGGCCTAAGATGTGGTCTATTCTAGAGGATGTTCCATGTGCACTGGAAAAGAATGGGTACCTTGCAGCTGTTGGGTGGGGTGTTCTATATATGTCTATGAGGTCAAGTTGGCTGATTGTGCCCCTTAGGGTTTTGTATCTTTCTTGAGTTTCTTTCTAGATGTTCTTTCCTTTACTGAGAATGGTGTGCTGAAGTTTCCTACTATTATTGTGGAACCATCAATTTCTCTTTTCAGTGGTGTTAGAGTTTGTTTTATGTATTTTGGAGCCCTGTCATTGGGTGCATATATGTTTATTATGGTTATGTCTTCATGATGGATCATCCCCTTAACCATTATATAGTGTCCTTCTTTGTCCTTTATGGTGGATTTTGTTTTAAAGTCTATTTTATCTGAGATTAGTATCGCCACTCCTGATCTTTTTTGGTAGCTGTTTGCTTGATATATTTTCTTCCATTCTTTGATTTTTAATAAATTTACATCTTTGCTTCTAAGGTGTTTCTCTTGTAGATAGCATATTGATTGATCCTGTTTTTTTATCCATTCTCTCACTCTCCATCTCTTTATGGGTGCATTCAGGCCATTTATGTTCAGTGTAATTATTGATAGGTATGAGTTTATTGCTGTCATTTTGTAGTGCTTTTTTCTGTGGTGCTGACGTTTTCTTTGTTCCTCTTACTCTCCTGTGCTGAATTTGTTTTGTTTGTGGACCTTTTTCATTTCTTCTGTGTTTGTAGGTTTCGTTTTTACTGAGATTTTATGTTTTTCTTCTTTATTTTGATGAGTAGGTTTGTTAACTTCCTTTGTGTTACCTTGAAATTTACCCTTATCTTCCTAGGTTTGAACCAGTCTATTATTACATGGTATCGCCTTACCTTCCTTTCCATTAGAAGGTTCTATACCTATACTATTTATTCCCTCTTTTATTGATCTGATGTTGTTTTCATTTACAGATTAACCTCTCTGGTTCCCAGTTGTAATTCTTTTGGTTTTGCATAGTCCTTCAAAGTTCATTTCCTAGGTTGGTATCTGGGTGGTACAATCCTGTGTCCTAGATTCAGCCTGTGGTCTGATGTTTGTTCTCAGATCGAAGGACTCCCTTTAATAATTCTTGTAAGTTTAGTTTGGCTTTTACATAGTCCCTTAATTTCTGTTTATCTGGAAATGTCCTAATTTCACCATCATATTTGAATGACAGTTTTGCAGGATATATTATATATTTTTCTTTTAAGTTTTTATATATGTCATCCCATTGCCTTTTGCCTGCATGGTTTCTGCCGTATAATCCGAGTTTAGTCTTATTACTTCTCTTCTGTATGTGACTTCTTGTTTTTCACAAGCTGCTCTCTGGACTCTTTGTCTTTGGTTTTAGCAAGTGTGATTATGATATGCCTTGGTGATTTTCTTTTGGGGTTTGTCTTATATGGGGTTCACTGAGCTTCCTGTATGGTCAGATTTTCATCTTTCATGATATTGAAGAAGTTTTCTGTCAGCATTTCTTCAATGATCCTGTCTGTGTTTTCTGTTTTCTCCCCTCTTCTGTAACTCCGATCTCTTGCAAATTTTTGCTTTTGATTGTATCCCACATAATTCTCAGGGTTTCTTCATTTTTCTTCTTTCTATTTTCTGATTTTCCTCAGAATTGTATCCAAGTGTTTGTCTTCAATTTCTCTGATCTTGCCTTCCATCATTTTAAACCTGCTCCTTAGCCCTTCCATGACACTGTGCATTCCTGAAATCTTGTTATCTTTTGGTTTTATAGCTGTTGTTTTTGTATGATTTCTAGTTGTGAATTTATTTTGGCATTTTGTTGCTGTACTATTTTCCTGAATTCTTGCATTTTTGTGTGTGTATTTTCCTTGGATTTGTCTGCATTTTCCATGAATTAATCTATTTTTTCCTTGTTTTTGTCTGCTTTTTGCTTCAACTCTTGGATAGCTCTGAATATTAGACATTTGAATTCCCTATCAGGTAGTTCTAGTGCCTTTTCTTCTATTGGAAAGTCATCGGGTGTTTTATTTCGGACAACTACTGGAAGGATTCTCTTCTGTTTTTGTAAATGTTTTGATATTGTCTGCTGTCTTAGGGACATTCAGTAGTTTTTTCCCTCATTTATTGATTATAAATTTGTTTGTTTTGTCCTGCTTTTTTGTTTTATTTGGTTATCTCTGAGCAGGCAGGCTGTGCATTCTTTGTTGTTTGCTTGTCTGTAGGCACAATACTTTTCACCTCCTTCTCCAATGGGCATGGTCAGTTGCTCAGGTATGTTACAACAGGGTGGGTTCAGCTGAAGGAGAGTTGCTGGGATGGGTTTTTTTTGGCACGTAATAGGGCCGACAGGGCAGGCCGGAAATCAGTGCAGGGCAAGTTCTAGTAGGCCATACCTGTGCTGCTTGGGGGTATGATTTTCAGTGCACAGTTGAGGTAGGCAGGAAGGATGCGTGAGACAGTGATGTGTGGAGCTAAGATGGGTATGGGAGAGAGGAGAGAGAAGAGAGAGGAACAGGAGCCAAAAACATACAAACAAAAAATAGTGCTAAGGAGCTCACCTTTGGAGTGGAGAGATGAGAGACTGCGAAATGGAGAAAAAACAAAAAGAAAAAGAGTAAAATTAAAAAGTGAATAAATAGAAGTAAGAAAACAAAAAAAGAAAAAAGAAAAGTCCCCAAGGATCTCACCAGTCCAGCTGTGAAGACTGGGGAAGTTGCTCCCAGGCCATGAAGTACAGCCTGGCTAGAAGGAGTGGAGGTGTCTCACAGTGCCAGGTATTTGGGACACAGGAAGAAAAGGTAAGTATAGAGAGATGAGAAACTGAAAAATGAAGGACAAAAAGGGAAAAAGAGAGAGAAGAAAACAAAACAAAAACAAAAAAACCCAAACAAACAAACAAACAAACAAACAAAAACAAGAAAAATAAATGCTCTCAGGGATCACACTGGGTGTCTGTGCAGAGTAAGAGAGTAGCTCACAAGTTGTGCAGTACTGCCCGGCTAGAAGGACTCCCAAGCTGAGAAAAGAAAAAGAAAACAAGTAAAGGAACAAAACAGAACAAGTCAGAACAAACAAACAAAAAGACCTGGGGATCCCACCAGCGTGGCAGCACAGGCTGAGAAGCCGTTTTACAGTCAAGTGGTGTTTCATAGCCTTTCAAGAAGAAGCAAAGATGACACATGAAGCCAGGTATTTTAAAGGAGGGGGAGGTGGTGAGGGGTAGGGAAGAAATCAAAAGAAGTGGAAAAAAGCAACAGCAGCAGCCAACAAATGGTACTCAGGGAGCCGGTCAGTGTGAGTGGGTGGAATCCAAGTGCAACCAGAGTGAAGCCAGTGCTTCCTGGCCAAGAGACTGTGGTCGCAGGAAGCAGAGGAGGCTGAGTGGGGGTGAAGAAAGGTGGGGGGTGGGAAAGCACATATCTTGGGTTACTGGGTGTTCTGTCTCTGGCTGGAAGCTCCGTGAAGCTGCTTTCTCATACCCCCTGTTCACCGATCTCCGATAGGAGTCCAAGATGGCGGATCCGTGCTGTGTTAGCTGATAGGTGACCACTGCATGTATCTCTCCTTGCTCTCATTCTCTGTCAGTTTCTTATTCCATTTGGTTCTTGGCTGAGTTCTTTATCTCTTCATTTGATGGTTAGGGTTTCAGGATTGACGTTTGTCTCTTTTTTACTTAGTTTTTCAGATCTTTGCTGTGTAGGTATGGTGTAGTGCTTCTGTCTATAGTGCCATGTTGCCTGGAAGTTCTCAGGGATATATTTGGTTTAAGTTTTAATAATTATCTCAGGGCAATAGTTTGATGGGTTCATATAGCCTCTATGGATCCAGAAATTCTGGATTCCATGAGAATTTTAAATTCTGTTTTTCATTTTCTCCCTTTTGATCAGGATTCTTTTATTGAATCTTTGATCAAAATGGTCAATAATGGTAGCCAGGCAACATTCAATTCTTGTGGTGTCATGGCAAAGGAGGCAGTTGTTCATAGAGGCAATTAGCCAAGCATTCTATTTCCTCCTCCTGTTCCAGACTCTCTTTCCTCTGTTGCTCCAGGAAAATAGACAAATTATTGTATCATGGATGGCTGCTTGCAAGCTTTTAAGACCCTAGGCATTATGCAATGAACTAGAAGGTAGAAGAGAAACACTAAACACTTTATTAGGCCAATTAACTGGGATGTCCCACAAAACCATGACCCTCAACCTCAGAACCAAGGAACCAAATCCCATGAGGTGTTTGGCTGTACATAAGCAGCCTCAGCAGCTACTCTTTTTTTTGTCATTGTTGTAAGCGTATCTATCACAAAACTTTTGCCAATTCAACTTTTTACAGGTGTACAACTTATTGACAGCAATTACATTAATCAGCTATACAACCCTACCTTTAATCAATGCAATTTTTTCATCATTGTAAACAAAAACTCAGTACTCCATAAGCAATAACCTGCTTCTTTCCCCTTTCTCCTGCCTCTGGTAACCACTAAGAAACTTTGGTCTCTATACATTTGCCTGTTCTGCTCTTTTTATATAAGTGAGGTCATGCAATATTTGTCTTTTTCTGATTGATTTATTTCACTCGGCATAATGTCTTCAAGCTCCATCCATGTTGTTCTTGTTGTTAGGTGTCCTGGAGTCAGTTCTGACTCATAGCGACCCCATGTACAACAGAACAAAGCACTGCCAAGTTGTGCACCATCTTCATAATCCTTGTTACGCTTGAGTCCATTGTTGCAGCCACTGTGTCAGTCCATCTTGTTGAGGATCTTCCTCTTTTCCGCTGACCTTTTACTTTACCAAGCATGATGTCCTTCTCCAGGACAGATCCCTCCTAATAACATGTCCAAAGTATGTGAGACATAGTCTTTCCATTCTTGCTTCTAAGAAGCATTCTAGTCTTATTTCTTCCAAAACAGATTTGTTCCTTCTTTTTGACGGTCCATGGTATATTCAATATTCTTCACTAACACCACAATTCAAAGGCGTCAATTCTTCTTCCACCTTCCTTATTAATCGTCCAGCTTTCGCACGCAAAAGAGACGATTGAAAACACCATGGCTTGGGTCAGACACACCTTAATCTTCAAGGTGATATCCTTGCTTTTCAACACTTTAAAGAGGTCTTTTGCAGCAGATTTTCCCAATGCAATGTGTCTTTTGATTTCTTGACTGCTGCTTCAATGGGTATTATGATCCACACAGTCAGATGCCTTTGCATAGTCAATAAAACACGTAAACATCTTTCTGGTAGTCTCTGCTTTCAGCCAGGATCCATATGACATCACGTGTCTGTCAGTTTGTCGTACTTTGGGGGCTTGTGTGTTGCTGTAATTCTGGAAGCTATGCTACTTGTATTCAAATATCAGCAGGGTCACCTACGGTGGACAGGTTTCAGTAGTGCTTCCAGACTAAGAAAGATTAGGAAGAAGGACCAGGCGGTCTACTTCTGAAGAAATTAGCCAGTGAAAACCTTACGAATAGCAGCGGAACATTGTCTGATATTGTGCAGGAAGACGAGCCCCTCTGGTTGAGAGGCACTTAAAAGATTACTGGGGAAGAGCTGCCTCCTCAAAATAGAGTCGATATTAATGACGTTGATGGAATCAAGCTTTCGGAACCTTCATTTGCTGATGTGGCACGACTGAAAATGAGAAGAAACAGCAGCAAACATCCATTATTAATCGGTCCTCATTAGATTTTAGCTATTATTACTCTCATTTATTCAGTATTTATAGGTTTCCAGTCTTTCTTCCAGGAATTTTATACTTTTGTTAGTATCTGAAATGTTGTTCTATTTTCTGAAGATTTTGACAGCACATACTAGTGTTACCTATTTTTTTTCTTATTTGTTTTATTTACACTGCTTGAATAAACTCATACTCCGCTAAAATAGGTTTTCAACTGACAATCTGTCATCTGCAAATAATAAGTTGCCTTTTCAATATTTACATGTTATTTCTTCTACTTGTGTTGGTTGGAACTTTCAGGGTACTGATAAATAATATTAGTGACAGTAGACTGACTTCCCATCTTTAATACTTAAATGAGAATTACTTTATTGTTCCTGTCACTGGGCCCAACCAGGTATTTTTTAAATATAAGCCTTGGCTGTTTATTTAATTCCTTTCTTTTTTTTATTGCTGTGCTTTAAGTGAAAATTTACAATTCAAGTTAGTCTCTCATACAAAAATTTATACATACATTGTTTTGTGACCCTAGTTGCTCTCCCTATTCTGTAACAGCACACTCTTCCTTTCAACCCCAGATTTCCTGTGTCCATTCAATAGCTCCTGACCCTCTCTGCCTTCTCTCAGTACAGGAGCTGCCCATTTAGTCTCATGTGTCTACTTGAACTAAGAGGCACACTCTTCACGAGTATCATTTTATGATCCATAATTCAGTCTAATCTTTGTCTGAAGAGTTGGCCTCGGGAATGGTTTAATTTTGGGCTAACTGAGAGTATTGGGGCCATGTTTTCTGGGGTCCCTCCAGTCTCAATCAAACCATTAAGTCTGGTCTTTGTGCTAGAATTTGAGTTCTGCACCCCACTTTTCTCCTGGTCCATCAGGGACTGTTGTGTTCATTGTCAGGGCGGTCATTGGTGGTAGCTGGGCACCATCTAGTTCTTCTGATCTCAGGCAGATGAAGTCTCTGGTTTATCTGGCCCTTTCTGTCTCTTGGGCTAATACTTTCCTTGTGTCTTTGGTGTTCTTCATGCTCCTTTACTCCGGGTGGGATGGGACCAATTGATGCATCTTAGATGGCCACTTGCCAGCTTTTAAGACCCAAGATGCCACTCACCAAAGTAGGATGCAGAACATTTTCTTAGTAAACTTTGTTATGCCAATTCACCTAGATGTCCCCTGAAACCATGGCCCCCAGACCGCTGCCCCTGCTACTCTGTCCCTCAAACTGTTTGGTTATATTCAGGAAACTTCTTAGCTTTGGTTTACTCCAGTTGGGCTTTCTCTGTAGTGTGTGCTGTCCTTCCCTTCACCTAAGATAATTCTTGTCTACTAACTAGTTAATGAATACTCCTCTCCTTCCCTCCCCACCCTAGTAACCATCAAAGAATGTTTTCTTCTGTGTTTAAACCTTTTCTTAAGTTCTTATAATAGTGGTCTTATACAATATTTGTCTTTTTGCGACTGACTAAATTCACTCAGTATAATACCTTCCAGATTCCCCCATGTTATGTTTCACAGCTTCATCGTTGTTCTTTATCGTTGCGTAGTATTCCGTTGTGTGAATATACCATAATTTGTTTATCCATTTATCTGTTGATGGGCACCTAGGTTGTTTCCATCTTTTTGCTAACGTGAACAGTGCTGCAATGAACATGGGTATGTGTATATCTATTCATGTGACGGCTCTTATTTCTCTAGAATATAGTCCAAGGAGTGGGATTGCTCGATCGTATGGTACTTCTATTTCTAGCTTTTAAAGGAAGTGCCAAATCGATTTCCAAAGTGGTTGTACCATTTTACATTCCTACCAACAGTGTTTAAGAGTTCCAGTCTCTCCACAACCTCTCCAGCGTTTATTATTTTGTGTTTTTTGGATTAATGCTAGCCTTGTTGGGTGAGATGATATCTCACTGTAGTTTTGATCTGCATTTCTCTAATGGCTAATAATCGTGAGCATTTCTTCATGTGTCTGTTAGCTGCCTGAATATCTTCTTTGGTGAAGTGCCTGTTCATATCCTTTGCCCATTTTTTAATTGGGTTATTTGTATTTTTGTTGTTGAGGTTTTGCAGTATCTTGTAAATTTTAGAGATCAGACACTAATTGGATTTGTCATAGCCATTTTTTCCCCCAGTATGTAAGTTGTCTTTCACTCTTTTGGTCTTTCGATGAGTGTAAGTGTTTGATTTTTAGGAGCTCCCAGTTATCTAGTTTCTCTTTTGATGTTTGTGCATGGTTACTTATGGTTTCTATTCTGTTTATGCCATGCATTAGTGCTCCCAGCATTGTCCCTATTTTTTTTTCATGATCTTTATAATTTTAGATTTTATACTCAGGTCTTTGATCCATTTTGAGTTAGCTTTTGTGCGTGGTGTGAGATATGGGTCCTGTTTCAGTTTTTTGCAGATGGATATCCAGTTATGCCAGCACCATTTGTTAAAGAGACTGTCTTTTTGCCAATTAATGGACTTTGGGCCTTTGTCAAATATCAGCTTCTCATAGCTGGATGAATTTATGTCTGGATTCTCAATTCTATTCCATTGGTCTATGTGTCTGTTGTTGTACCAGTACCAGGCTGTTTTGACTACCTTGGTGGTATAATACGCCTAAAATCGGGTTGTGTGATGCCTCCCACTTTGTTCTTCTTCTTCAGTAATGCTTTACTTATACAGGGCCTCTTACATTTCCATATGAAGTTTCCCTATCTCCTTAAAAAATGCTGTTGGAATTTGGATCCGGATTGCATTCTATCTGTAGACGCCTTGGGGTAGAATTGACATTTTCACAATGTTGAGTCTTCCTATCCATGAGCAAGGTATGTTTTTCCACTTATGCAGGTATCTTTTGGTTTCTCGCAGTAGTGTCTTGTAGTTTTCATTGTATAGATCTTTTATATCTCGGTTATATTTATTCCTAAGTATTTCATCTTCTTGGGGGCTATTGTAAATAGTATTGATTTGGTGATTTCCTCTTCAGAGTTCTCTTTGTTGGCATAGAGGAATCCAACTGATTTTTTGTATGTTTATATCCTGATACTTTGCTGACATCTTCTATTAGTTCCAGTAGTTTTCTTTTGGATTCTTTCAGGTTTTCTACATATAAGATCATATCATCTGCAAATAGAGATAGTTTGACTTGTTCCTTACAAATTTGAGTGCCCTTTATTTCTTTTTCTAGTCTAATTGCCCTGGCTAGGACCTCCAGCACAATGTTAAATAAGAGTGGTGATAAAGGGCATCCTTGTCTGGTTCCCATTCTCAAGGGGACTGCTTTCAAAGTCTCTCCATTTAGGATGATGTTGGCTGTTGGCTTTGTATAAACACCCTTAATTATGTTGAGGAATTTCCCTTCTACTCTTATTTTGCTTACAGTTTTTATCATGAATGGATGTTGGGCTTTGTCAAATGCCTTTTCTGCATCGATTGATAAGATCATGTGGTACTTGTCTTTTGCTTTATTTATGTGATGGATTACATTGATTATTTTTCTAATGTTGAACCATCCCTGCATACCTGGTATATATCCCACTTGATCACGGTGAATTTTTTTTTTTTTGATATGTTGTTTAATTCTCTTGACTAGAATTTTGTTGAATATTATTGTGTCCATGTTCACAAGGGATATTGGTCTTTCCTTTTTTTGTGATATCTTTACCTGGTTTTGGTATCAGGGTTATGCTGGCTTCATAGAATGTGTTTGGGAGTATTCCATCCTATTTTATACCTTGAAATACCTTTAGTCGTAGTGGTGTTAACTCTTCTCTGAAAGTTTGGTAGAATTCTCCAGTGAAACTGTCCCTGCCAGGGGTTCTTTATTGGGAGTTTTTTTTATTTCCTTTTCAATTTCTTCATTTGTTATGGGTTTATTTAGTTGTTCTACCTCTGTTTGTGTTAGTTTAGGTAGGTAGCGAGTTTCTAGAAATTTGTCCATTTCCTCTAGGTTTTCAAATTTGTTACAGTACAGTTTCACAGTATTCTGTTATGATTCTTTCAATTTCAGTTAGGTCTGTTGTGATGTCACCCATCTCATATCTTATACAGGTTGTCTGCTTCCTGTCCTGTTTTTGTCTTGTCAGTTTGGCCAATGGTTTATCAATTTTGTCGATCTTTTCAGAGAACCAGGTTTTGGTATTGTTAACTCTTTCATTTGCTTTTCTATTCTCTATTTCATTTAATTCTGCTCTAATTCTTATTATTTCCTTTCTTGTGGTGCCTGACGGCTACTTTTGCTGTTCACTTTCTACTTGTTTGACTTGTAGGGTTAATGTTTCGATTTTGGCCCTTTCTTCTTTTTGAATGTATGCATTTATAGCTATAAATTGACCTCTATGTACTGCTTTTGCTGTGTCCCAAAGGTTCTGGTTGGATATGTTTTCATTCTCATTTGATTCTATGAATTTGTTTATTCCATCCTTAATTTCTTCTATAACCCAGCAGTTTTTGAGTAAAGTGTTGTTCAGTTTCCATGTGTTTGATTTTTTTCCTTGTTTTTTCTGTTATTAATTTCTACTTTTATGACTTTATGGTCAGAAAAGATGCTTTGTAATATTTCAATGCTTTGGATTCTGTTAAGGCTTGCTTTATGGCCTCATATGTGGTCTATTCTGGAGAATGTTCTGTGTGCATTGGAAAAGAAAGTATACTTGGTTGTTGTTGGGTGTAGTGTTCAGTATATGTCTATGAGATCAAGTTGGTTGATTGTAGCATTTAACTGTTCCATGTCTTTGTTGAGCTTCTTTCAGGATGTTCTGTCCTTCACCAAAAGTGGTGTGTTGAAGTCTCCTACTACTATTGTGGAGCTGTCTATATCTCTTTTCAGTGCTGTTGGAGTTTGTTTTATGTATTTTGGAGCCCTGTCATTGGGTGCATTAATATTTATTATAGTTATGTTCTCCTGGTGTATTGACCCTTTAATCATTATATAGTGCCCTTCCTTATCCTTTGTGGTGGATTTTACTTTCAAGTCTATTTTGTCAGAGATTAATATTGCCACTCCTGCTCTTTTTTGAGTGTTGTTTGCTTGATATATTTTTTTCCATCCTTTGAGTTTTAGCTTGTTTGTGTCTTTAAACCTATGCTGTGTCTCTTTTAGGCAGCATACAGAGGGATTGTGTTTTTTTATCCATTATGCCACTCTCTGACTCTTTATTGGTGCATGTAGTCCATTTAAATTCAGTGTGATTATTGATAGGTATAAATTTACTGCTGTCATTTTGATGTCTTTTTTTGTGTGTTGTTGACAATTTCTTTGTTCCACTTATTTTTCTGTGCTGAGTCGTTTTTATTTATGTATTTTCTTTTCATGTTTTTCATTGTTCTTGATTTTATATTTGCTGAGTCTTTATATTTTTCTTTTTTTATTGATATTTAGGATTCTTAGTTTCCTTTAAGGTTATCTTAATGTTTACCCCTATTTTTCTAAGTTTAAACCAGTCTTTTATTTCCTTGTATATCCTTGACTTCCTCTCCATTTAAAAAAATCTATGTCTACATTTTTATTCCCTCTTTTTTGTTTTAATGTCATCTTTTACAGATTGACATCTCTGTTTTCCTATTTTCAGTGTTTTGGCCTTGATTTATTTTTGTGACTTCCCTGTCTGGGATGATATCTGGTTGCTCTGTCCTGTGTTCTAGTCTTGGGTTGTTTTCTGATGTTTTGATTTTCTAACTGGAGGACTCCCTTTAGTATTGCTTGTAATTTTGGTTTGGTTTTTGCAAATTCTCTACTTATCTTTATCTGGAAATGCCCTAATTTTGCCATCATATTTGAGAGACAGTTTTGCTGGATATACAATTCTTGGCCGGCAATTGTTTTCCTTCTATGCTTTATGTATGTCATCCCATTGCCTTCTTGCCTGCATGGTTTCTGCTGAGTAGTCCGAGCTTAGTCTTATTGACTCTCCTTTGCAGATGACTTTTCGTTTATCCCTACCTGCCCTTAAAATTCTTTCTGTATCTTTGGATTTGGCAGGTTTGACTATAATATGCCTTGTTGACTTTTTGGGGGGATCTACCTTATGTGGGGTTTGATGAGCATCTTGGATAGATATCTTTTCATCTCTTATAATATTAGTGAAGTTTTCTGTCGACAAATCTTCAACAATTCTCTCTGTATTTTCTGTTATTCCCCCCCTTTCTGGTACTCCAGTCACTCATAGGTTATTCCTCTTTATAGAGTCCCACATAATTCTTACAGTTTTTTCATTTTTTAAAATTCTTTTATCTGATTTTTCCTCAAATAAGTTAGTGTAAAGTGCTTTATCTTCAATCTCACTAATTCTGACTTTTATTGCCTCACTTCTGCTCCTGTGACTTTCTATTGAGTTGTCTAATTCTGAAATTTTATTGTTAATCTTCTGGATTTCTAATCGCTGTCTCTCTATGGATTCTTGCAGCTAATTAAATTTGTCATTATGCTCTTGAATAACCTTCTTAAGATACTCTATTGCTTTGTGTGTGTGTTCCTTAGCTTGTTGTGCATTTTGCCTGAGCTCCTTTCTGATCTCTTGAAGAATTCTGTATATTAATCTTTTGTATTCTGCCTCTGGTAATTCCAAGAAATTCTCTTCTTCCAGACAATTTCTTGATTATTTTGGGAGCTTGCTTAAGCCATCATTGTCTGCCTCTGTACGTGATTTGATATTGACTGTTTTCTCCAAGCCATCAATAAGTTATTATATTTATTTTATGTTTGCTTACTGTTTCCTAGTTTCTTATTTTGTTTTGTTTTGATATGCCCAAATAGGCTGCTTGTGTGAGCTAGTTTGATTATTGGCACCTTTGAAGCTCTAACGTCCTGTCACCAGGTGGTTAGATCTGTTGCTTAGTATATGAGCCCAGGAGTCCATTTACTTTTCTTGTATGGATTCAGCTCAGGTGTCCAGGTAGTCGGTTACTGTGTGGTACAGGCTTTCACCTACAGTCCTAGCCACGCATGGGTGATTGGGGTAGGCACAGGTATCTGGCTGCAGTAGGGGTTCATGTGCTGAGCAAGGCAGGGTGTTGATGGCTGCCCTGTTCCCTAGAGTGCATGGGTGTGTGGGTTTTCCAGATGGACTATGAACACCCAGTACTGTTGGCTGTAATGACTGGGAGGCACCACTTATTCTTGGACCCCTGTCACATGTGGCTAGGTGGTGTGGGTGGAGCCACCAGTCCTCAGACCCCTGATGTGGGTAGGTGAGGACCCTGCTCAATGGGCAGAGCAATGTGAAATGTCATGAACCTGCCACTTCACAGCTGAAACAGTTGAAGTTACACTTCAGGTATATACTCTGTTGTACTGTGGTAATTAGGGCCTACACTTTTGAAATGGGCCCACAGTCTATGCAGGGGTGAAAGGCACTCAAAGTCGGTGGACTCATTATGCCTGTGCCTAGGCAAAGGAGCTGTGCCTACCCTGAGTTCCAGACTTAGGGGAGATGGCAGATTATTTTTTCCTCCTATTTGTTAATTTGTTCCCTCTCCAAGCCTGGCAGAATGGCTCAGGGTGCATGACGGGTCCTACTTCCGGTCCAGGGGACTTGGCAATCACTGAAGCTGTCCCAGGACCTGGTGCAGAGCAGGGAGCAGGGAGGTAAGTGGTAGAGAGGTTTTTCCCAAAGGGGGTGTATTTGATCCATGCAGTAGGCTGGTTGCAACTACTTATCTTTTGCTTACTGAGCACTGCTTTTCTTTTTTTGTGTGTGTTTTTATTTTTTTAATTTTTCTACTTTTTCCCATACAAAATTTATACATACATTGTTATGTGACTCTAATTGCTTTCCCCCTACTGTGACAGCATACTTCTCCTTTCCAACCCTGATTCCTCATGTCCATTCAACCAGCTCCTAACCCTCTCTGCCTTCCCATTGCACCTCTGGACAGAAGTTGCCCGTTTAGTCTCTTGTATCTACTTGAGCTAAGAGGCACTCTCCTCACGAGTGTCATTTTAAGTCCCACAGTCCAGTCCAATCCTTATCTGAAGAGCTGGCCTCAGAAATTGTTTTAGTTCTGTGCTGATAGAGAATCCAGGGGCCGTGTTTTCCTGGGTTCCTCCTGTCTCTGTCAGAGCATTAAGTCTGGTCTTCTTACAAGAATTTGAGTTCTGCACCCCAACTTTCTCCTGTTGCATCAGGGACTCTCTGCTGTGTTCTCTGTCAGGGTGGTCATTGGTGGTAGTAGGGCACCATCTAGTTTACAAGTACAGCACAATCCTGATGGAAATACCAACAACATTCTTCAAAGAGATGGAAAAACTAATCATTAACTTTATATGGAAAGGGAAGAACCCCCGAATAAGTAAAGCACTACGGAAGTAGAAGAATAAAGTTGGAGGAGTCACACTACCTCACCTCTGAACCTGCTATACAGTTGTCAAAACAGCCTGGTACTGGTACAACGACAGATACATTGACCAATGGAACAGAATTGAGAACCCAGATGTAAATCCATCCACCTACGGTCACCTGATCTTTGACAAGGGCCCAAAGTCCATCAAATGGGGAAAAGACAGTCTTTTTAACAAATGGTGCTGGCAAAACTGGATATCCATCTGCAAAAAAATGAAACAGGACCCATACCTCACACCATATAAAAAAACTAATTCAAAATGGATCAAAGACCTACATATAAAGCCAAAAACTATAAAGTTCATAGAAGAAAAAATAGGACCAATGCTACAGCCCCTAGTTCATGGCATTAACAGGGTACAAACCATAACCATCAACACCCAAACCCCAGAAGACAAGCTAGATAACTGGGATCTTCTAAAAATCAAACACCTATCCTCTTCAAAAGACTTCACCAAAAGAGTAAAAAGAGAACCTACAGACTGGGAAAAAATTTTTGGACAGTCCAAGTCAGACAAAGGTCTAATCTCCATAATCTACAAGAAAATCCAACACCTCTACAACAAAAAAACGAATGATC
Source organism: Dugong dugon (assembly GCA_030035585.1). Lineage (NCBI taxonomy): Eukaryota > Metazoa > Chordata > Mammalia > Sirenia > Dugongidae > Dugong > Dugong dugon. The sequence goes on from CM057482.1 coordinate 60,602,041, forward strand.
CTATGAAAAAATGGGCAGAGGAAATGAACAGACACTTCACCAAAGAAGACATTCAAATGGCCAGCAGACACATGAGGAAATGCTCACGATCGCTAGCCATTAGAGAAACGCAAATTAAAACCACAATGAGATACCATCTCACCCTGCATTACTGGCACGAATCAAAAACACTGGAAATAACAAATGTTGGAGAGGCTGCAGGGAGATCGGAACTCTTAGGCACTGTTTGTGGGAATGCAAAATGATACATCCCCTTTGGAAAATGATATGGCGCTTCCTCAGAAAGCTAGAAATAGACATACCATTTGATCCAGCAATCCCACTCCTAGGAATATATCCTAGAGAAATAAGAGTCGTCGTTCGAATAGACATATGCACACCGATGTTCATGGCAGCATTGTTCACAACAGAAAAATGATGGAAACAACCTAGATGCCCATCAACAGATGAATGGATAAACAAACTATGGTACATACACACAATGGAGTACTACGCAACGAGAAAGAACAACAATGAATCTGTGAAGCGTCTCATAACATGGATGAAACTGGAGGACATTATGCTGAGTGAAATAAGTCAATCACAAAAGGACAAATATTGTATGAGACCTCTACTGTAAAAACCCTTGAAAAAGTTCACACACAAAAAGTAACAATCTTTGTTGGTTACCAGGGATGGGAGGGGTGGGGGGGGGAAATACTAAATAGGCAATAGATAAGTGGTATCTTTGGTGAAGGGTGAGACAGTACACAATACAGGGGAAACTAGCACAACTCGTAGAAGGAAAGGTCAAGGAAGCCCCATAGACACATCCAAACTCCATGAGGGACTGAATTGCTGCGGAGGGCTGTGGGGACCATGTTCTTGGGGAACATCTAGCTCAAGTGGCATAACACAGTTTATAAAGACAGTGTTCTATATTCTACCTTGGTGAGTAGTGTCTGGGGTCTTAAAAGCCTGTGAGCGGCCATCTAAGATACTCCACTGGTCTCATCCCTTCGGGAGCAAGGGAGAATGAGGAGAACACGATACAAGGAAAACATTAGTCTGAAGGACTAATTGTCCACAGCTACCAAGGCCTCCATCGGACTGAGTCCAGTACAGCTAGATGGTGCCCGGCTACCACCACTGACTGCTCTGACCAGGATCACAACAGAGGGTTCTGGACAGAGCTGGAGAAGGATGTAAAACATAATTCTAACTCACAAAAAATGACCAGATTTACTGGCCTAAAGGAAACTGGAGAATCCCCGAGAGTATGGCCCCAAACACCCTTTTAGCTCAGTGGTGAAGTTATCTCTGAGGGGCACCGTTCAGTCTTAGAGTGGACTGTCCCGTAAAACCAGATGAGACTAACGAGGTACAGTAGTCCAGTGACAAGGGCCAGAAGGCAGAAGGGGACAAGGAAACTGGTGATAGGGAACCCAAGTTTGAGTAAGGATATTGTTGATGTGTTGTCATAGGGCAACATTTGTAGTAACTGTTAAATGAGAAACTACTTTGTTCTGTAAGCCTTCATCTTAAGTGAGAATAACAGCACAATTGGAAGAGCGCAGTCAATGGCACTGAACTGTGCATGTAGAAATTTTTTTTTTTTAAAGCAGAAAGAAAGTTTTATTCAGCATATATTCAAAAGGGCAGAAGTGGGAAGCGGACAAGCATCCTGCTAGAGCCATGTCTGCCCGATTCCAAAGAATATTACAGAATAGGCAAGAATGGGAAATCAGATGAGCATGCTGCCACAGCCATGTCTGCCCAAGTCCAAAGAATATTACAGAATAGCTAAGAATGGGAAAACGGACAAGCATGCTGTCACAGCCATGTCTGCCCGAGTCCAAAGAATATTACAGAATAGGCAAGAATGGGAAAACGGACAAGCACGCTGCCACAGCCATGTCTGTCCGAGTCCAAAGAATAGTTAGAGAACCATCAGTATATATCAACATCACAAAATGGGTAGAATCATTGAAAGTGTCAGTTTTTCACTGATTGGCTAGAAATTGTAATCTTCTATTTTGACTCATCTTTCTTAACAATCATTGGTACAGGTTTCAGTTATGAAAGTCAGCAGGGTCTTCATTGGTCCAGCAAATTCCTATTCACTAAATGTTAATAGAAAAAGACAAAAGGTGAGAAGTCCTTTGGGCTAGGTTTTATTGCCCTTTTGTGAAAACTTCCTTAAGATAATTTCTGAGATTGTCCCATCTGTTGTCTTATCTCAGGGCCCAGTTGATGTGTCTTTGTGAGCCTGTGAGGGCTCAGCCCCAGCTGGGTCACAATTCTCCATGATCAAGGAGAAGGAATAATAACTCCAATATTATTTCCTAAATAAGTCCCTCCTTTTGATTGGAGATTGGAGATAACACATCCATGATCAATACCTGGACTTAGTCGATCTCCTAGACGGTGGCCATTGCAGGCTCTTTAAACTCACGGTGCTGATTTTCCACCGGATACCATCTGGTTCTTCACCAGGGTATTGTAAGAGCAATGTTCCCATGAATGGCATTGCTGGAGTGAGCAGACTCAAGGTACATCAACATTTTAGCCTGAGGCCTTCTTTTGCCTTTTAGGTGTGTAAGACAATAGAGGATAAATCTTATTGTGGCTAATACTATCAGGATGTAGACTAAGAATATTACTATCCCTTGCAGTAGTGATCTAGCCCATGTACTTAATCCTGATGGTAACCAACCAAATAGATCTGGTGTTTGTAAGGGTGTGACAATGTGTAATCAAGTAGCTTGCTGTCTAATTCTATGTATATCTTGTCTACAGCACAGACTACACTTTCTTGGACTAATAAAAAAATCTAAGGTTATTTTGTTATCTCATGTCACCTTGGCTTGTGAGATCAGAGATCACTGTTGTGCTTCTGTCTCATCTGTTATTTGTCCCATAGTGACTGACAAATTTTCTTAAAGATTTCTCCAATTCAACTATACCACAAGTAGGAAATAAAGCTACCAATCATATCCTGAGTGTTGGACCAATGGGTTTTCTTCTGACTTTCATTTTACAATGTGTAACAATTTAACATTACCTTTCCAGTATTTTCTAGCATTGTTACTATGAATACTTAAAGATAATCCTAAAGTTTCTGAAGCGCATAGTCCACGCATTCATCAGGAATCTAAACAAGAGATTGCCCACACAAATTCACTATTAGTTGGAAAGGAATCATCTAAATTAGAAACATATCTACACAGAAACATATATCCGTAAGGAGCACACAAAGTTTGTCTAGAATTAACAGAAAATATAGAAAAATTTACATGTGACAAGTTTTCATTAGAGAACTAATGATTAGTGAGATAATACAGGATGGACCTTTCCTGTAAGAGATCTTCAGTTAGTCTGCTTAAAACATACTAAGTGTTCTTCCCAAGGGCTAGCTGCCCCTCGTTGGTTTACCCTTTAACAGTCATGAGTCACTTTCTCAGAAGCAGAAATGGAACCAAAGACCAAACGGAGCCATGAGGTCCATCTCCTCTGAAAATCTGGTTTCTTTAAGATACGTAAATTTCTGCATCGTAAGAGGTGACAGTTTGATTACAAACATTAGACAGATATTTCATATGACATTGTCTTAACGACTGCTTAAACTAATTACTAATTTACCCTAAACATAACTCTGTCTGATCTTTGAAGTTAATTTCCTAAAACAGACTGAATTCTTCAAAAAAAAAAACAAAGCTCAATACCCAGAGCAAAATGGTCTTACTAGTTTATCTGGACCATTGTTTGACTCAAAGTATCTTCAGGAACCAGTTTTTTCCTCAAAGCTCAAGGTTCAAAAGGACACCCAAAGGTGATGTCCTGTGTTGGTTGCCTCAACCTCCATGAAAACCAGAAATCTGGATTCTAGGAGAATTACATACAACTCTCTCATCATTCTTTCCTTTGGATCATGATCTTGTTATAGAATCTTTTATCAAAAATGCTCAACAAATGGTAATTGGGCATCATCTGGTTTTTAAGATCCCAGGCACCATACAGCAAACTAGGAAATAAAACAGAAACACTAACAATTATATTAGGCCAATTGTCTGAAATAACCAATGAAACCATGACCCTAAGTTCTTTGAACCAAGGAAACAAATCTCATGAGGTGATTTGTCTCTGCATAAGCAGCATCAGTAACTGCTTTTCATGTGCCTCAATAGCAACTACATTCTGCAAAACCTCAGACTGAGTATTACTATAAATACAGCAACATTTATCTATTGAGGCACAAACTGTTTCTTAAGAAACTAACAGGAAATCTAATGCTGTTCTATTTTATAAAATCATAGCTCAAATTTCAGACAGTTCTCTGGTTATGATATCTACAAGTTAGCTAAGTTTACCAACAGGAACTTCTAATTCAAGAGTTACAATATCTAAATCCATTAGTTAGATAATTTAGGAGAAAAAAGAATGATTTCTTATATCCAGAAATTAGGACCTTAAAATATCAGCAATACTAAAAAAAAAACAAAACCATAGTTTCTTTTAGTTTACTCAGTCTTATGTAGTTAATTTCTCTTCCATGTGATTCTAGATCAGCCACAGTCTGCAAACTCGTCAGCTTCTGCCTAGGAGCTCTGGAAATTTTATCCAGTCTAGTCACAGTCTTTTTAGCAAGTCCAATATACTCCATCTTTTTGTTGAGATATTTTGGTCAAACTTTTTCAGCAAATCAGCAAAGTAAAAACTTGTCTGCAGATGACAAAACTTAATATGGCCATGATTATTTGATAAACATAATATTGTTAATAGTGAAAGACCTGATAGAAATTAATTATAAGCATAATGTAAAGGCCAAATAAAATCAGTTCAAAAAAACTTTAGATAAGAATATTTCTAAATATAGCCATTAACCATATTCAAAGAGCTTCAGATATAATGCATAATAACTTTGAGACAAAACACCATATAGTCAGGATATACTAAGAATATACCAAGATTATCAAATCTGTAAATACCCGGATAGTAATAAAAAAAACTTTATAGGTAAACGATGTGAATTCTCTAATCAAACCATTGGCTTTGATAACGCTAGATTTAAAAAGATAAAGTTGCGACCAACTTAGCAATAAAGAGATAATATAGGTCACTGTGAAACAATACTTAAGTTATTTAACCAAAGATCTTAAAGTAAAACCCTTAGCTTCCTTTTCTAAAAGCCATGAGGCTTAGTATTCAGACTCAGGAATCTTATTCTAATGAAAGGCCAAACCTTTGTCTTCCAGGCAGATTGCACAAAGAATAAATTAATGGTTTAACTCAGAAATTAAAGAAAATTTTGTTATTTTAACTGCGAGAAACCCAATTCTTTGTTTTATATGCTACTTACCATTAAAACTCCTAAAAATCTCATAAATTAAATGATTAAACTTTAGTCAGACAGATGAAACTTGACCATATCAAATAAATTTCTTTTTCAATAAACCTCTCTTAAAGGTTACCTTTGTTGTATATCTCTTACAGTGCATCCCTTTAAATGGCAAACGCTCATTAGCAGACTTAAATAGATATATCTGTCTATCCTATCCTTTCTCTTGTGGCATAAAAAGCAAAAGTATATAAACTTAAATTATGACAAGTATCTATTAACTTAATAACATCAATAAGTTACCCATAATGTCAAAATTATTTTAAGCCTATATATCATAAAACGTAACTGTTATTGAAAGAAAAGTCTATTTAAATATTCTAAGATTTCATTCAAGTTTTACTACTTCTGGTATTTTTCCCAATCTAATTTTAGCCCTTAAAGATTTTATCAGCTGGCTTTGGAAATCACAAAGTCTTTGCTTACTTGACCAATTCATTGATATAGATATAACCGTAAGTGTTTGGTACTGCTGGAAACATTTTTCCAGGCCACTTCAGGTGTGTCTCATTGTGATTTCTATTTTTTTTGACCTCTTAAAGTTCCCCTATAATAGAGAGAACTGGTTTACAGTTCTGTGATTAGGATCTACTCAATTTCTGATAACTATAGCAAAGCAGCAATTTTTCTTATCTTTTGTCTTAAAAGAGTCTCTACCTAGCTGGAAAGGGGTCTTTCAAAAGCTTCCCTGGAGCTACAGGACCTTGGAGACTGGGAGGTGGGGAAGCCTGACTGTGCCCCACCCTCACTCTCTTGACTCTTGGAATACATTTACATATGTTGAAATTGATGGAGGTATTTTGAAAGACAAAAGATAGCTAATTTCTTTCCTTTTTTACTGTTCTGAAACTGCTACTTTAAGACAAAACTATCCTTTTTCCTTAAATAAAACATTTCATATCTAGCTTAAGTTACTTAAAAAGGTTTCACTTTTAAGATTGACATAGTATAAAACATAAAGATCTTACTGTACTTTTCAAATAGACCAATTTATATGAAAATTTCTCCAAGTAGCTATTAAAAATCTAAATCACAAGACAGACACAAGACGCTGTTTTTTCTGGATGAAGAAGGATCTGAGGTTCTATGACTGGCCTTACAAAAAACAGCAATTCTTAGCCATAGCCACCAATCTAAGACAAAAAAAAAAAAAAAAAAAAAACCCACAATGCTCTAGACCAGAAGCAAGCTCTTAGAATAAAAGGAGACAGAAAGACCACATAAACTCACCAGATAACACCACACAAAACAAGGATATGGGGATCCTAGTTTCTAAAAGCGTATATAGCAATTTTTGGTAAGATAGACTCAATTCAATGGAAAAAAACAGGTACAGAACTACCACTTCTCCCTTAAACATCAAAACACAGGTCAGGAGCTGCCACCTCTCCCTGCAAATTTGGCAAAACAGAGCACTATTTTCCAGGTTTTCTCTGACCCACGAAAAGATCCGAATTTTGTAGCTTATAGTGACTCACAGCTCTTTGAAAATAGAATTACCGCGCTTCAAAAGCCCTAATCCAGGCCTTAACTGCAGTTCACTTAAAGAGTTACTAAATATCTCTCTTAACCAAACGATCAAGCAAAAATCTAAGAAAGATTCTCCTTAATCAACCGGTTTTTCAAACAAGTATGCTAAACAAAACTTAAGAAAACATGAGAAAGAGAACAACAAAGAATAAGCAAAAGTTCGTGTTCTGAGAGCACTCACCCGTCAATGCCGAAGGGACATGGAGTGGGAACACTTGGGTCCATAATATAGGACCTTTCTTTCCCTCTTCTGCTCTGCAGTCCAGGTCTCTTCGAAACTGACTGGATTCATAGCTTCAGATTCCTGCTGACTATGCCATTAACTGTTGTAGGGGAAAAACATCACAAAGTTTAGTAAAGCAAAAAGAAAGTTTTATTCAGCATATATTCAAAAGGGCAGAAGTGGGAAGCAGACAAGCATGCTGCTAGAGCCATGTCTGCCTGAGTCCAAAGAAAATTACAGAATAGGCAAGAATGGGAAAACGGACAAACATGCTGCCACAGCCATGTCTGCCTGAGTCCCACATGTAGAAATTTTTGAAATGGTGTATTTTTGGTTATGTGTATTTTCACCAAAAAAATAGGTTGAGAAGTTAGAGGGTAGACATGTTGTGGGGTTCTTAATATGTGTACTACTTAATATGTGTACTACAATATGTGTACTACTGTTTCATGTGAAACTATTTGTTCTGTAAGCCTTCACCTGAAGTTCAATAAAAAAAAATTAAAAATAAAAGAGTTATCAGGATGACAGTACTAAACTCATACCTGTCAATAATTATGCTGAATGTAAACGGACTTAATGCACCAATAAGGAGATGGAGAGTGGCAGATTGGATAAAAAAGCATGATCCATCTATATGCTGCCTACAAGAGACACACCTTAGACTTAAAGACACAAACAGGCTAAAACTCAAAGGATGGAAAAAAATATATCAAGCAAACAACACTCAGAAAAGATCAGGAGTGGCAATATTAATCTCTGACAAAATAGACTTTAAAGTGAAATCCGCCACAAAGGATAAGGAAGGGCACTATATAATGATTAAAGGGTCAATACACCAGGAGGACATAACTATAATAAATAATTGCGCACCAAACAATAGGGCTCCAAAATACATGAAACAAACTCTAAGAGCTCTGAAGACACAGATAGCTCAACAATAGTACTAGGATACTTAACACGCCACTTTTGGTGAAGGATAGAACATGCAGAAAGAAGCTCAACAAAGACATGGAAGAGCTAAATGCTGCAGTCAACCAACCTAATCTCATAGACCTATACCGAAAACTCCACCCAAAAGCAGCCAAGTATACTTTCTTTTTCCAACCCACATGGAACATTCTCCAGAATAGACCACATATTAGGCCATAAAGCAAGCCTTAACAAAATCAAAAACATTGAAATATTACAGAGCATCTTTTCTGACCATAAAGCCATAAAAGTGGAAATCAACAACACAAAAAGCAAGGAAAAAAAATCAAACACATGGAAACTGAACAACACCTTGCTCAAAAACTACTGGGTTATAGAAAAAATTAAGGCTGGAATAAAGAAATTCATAGAATCAAATGAGAATGAAAACACATCCTACCCAAACTTTTGGGACACAGCAAAAGCAGTATTCAAAGGTTAGTTTACAGCAATAAGTGCACACATCCAAAAAGAAGAAAGTGTAATAATCAAAGCATTAACCCTACACCTGGAACAAGTAGAGAAAGAGCAGCAAAAGAAGCCCACAGGTGCCAGAAGGAAGAAAATAATAAGAATTAGAGCAGAATTAAATGAAATAGAGAATAGAAAAACAGTTGAAAGAGTTAACAAGTCTAAAAGCTGGTTCTTTTAAAAGATCAACAAAATGGAGAAACCATTGGCCAAGCTGACAAAAGAAAAACAGGAGAGGAAGCAGATAACCCATATAAGAAATGAGATGGGTGATATCACAACAGACCCAACTGAAATTAAAAGAATCATGCCAGATTACTGTGAAAAATTGTACTCTGACAAATTTGAAAACCTAGAGGAAATGCACAAATTTCTAGAAACTCACTACCTACCTAAATTAACAAAAACAGAGGTAGAACAACTAAATAAACCCATAACAAAAGAAGAGATTGAAAAGGTTATTAAAAAACTGCCAACAAAAAAAAGCCCTGGCCTGGATGGCTTCACTGGAGAATTCTACCAAACTTTCAGAGAAGAGATAACACCACTTCTACTAAAGGTATTTCAGAGCATAGAAAAGGATGGAATACTCCCAAACTCATTCTATGAAGCCAGGATAACCCTGATACCAAAACCAGGTAAAGACACCACAAAAAAGAAAATTACAGACCGATGTCCCCCATGAACATTGACGCAAAAATCCTCAACAAAATTTTAGCCAACAGAATTCAGCAACATATCAAAAAAATAATTCACCATCACCAAGTGGGATTTATACCATGTATGCAGGGTTGGTTCAACGTTAGAAAAACAATCAATGTAACCCATCACAAAAATAAAACCAAAGACAAGAACCACATGATCTTATCAATCGATGCATAAAAAGCATTCGACAAAGTCCAACACCCATTCATGATAAAAACTCTCAATAAAATAGTCATAGAGGGGAAATTCCTCAATATAATGAAAGTCATTTATACAAAGCCAACAGCCAACAGCATCCTAAATGGAGATACTTTGAAAGCATTCCCCTTGAGCACAGGATCCAGACAAGGATGCCCTCTAACACCACTATTATTCAACATTGTGCTGGAGGTCCTAGACCGAGAAGTTAGGCTAGAAAAAGAAATAAAGGGCATCCAGATAGGTAGGGAAGACATCAAAGTATCTCTATTTGCAGATGATATGATCTTATATGCAGAAAACCCCAAAGAATCCACAAGAAAATAACTGGAACTAGTAGAAGATTTCAGCAAAGTTTCAGGATACAAGATAAACATACAAAAATCAATTGGATTCCTTTACACCAACAAAGAGAACCTCGAAAAGGAAATCACCAAATCAATACCATTTACAATAGCCCCCAAGAAGACAAAATACTTAGGAGTAAATATAACCAGTGATGTAAAACATCTTTACAGAGAAAACTATAAGACACTACTGCAAGAAACTAAAAGAGACCCGCATAAGTGGAAAAATATAACTTGCTCATGGATAGGTAGACTCAACATAGTGAAAACGTTAATTCTATCCAAAGCAATCTACAGATACAATATAATCCCCATCCAAATTCCACCAGCATTTTTTAATGAGATGGAGAAACAAATCACCAACTTCATATGGAAAGGGAAAGAGGCCCCGAATAAATAAAGCATTACTCAAGAAGAAGAATAAAGTGGGAGGCCTTACACTACCTGATTTTAGGACCTATTGTACTGCCACGGTAGTCAAGACAGCCTGACACTGGTACAACAACAGATACATAGACCAATGGAACAGAGTTGAGAATCCAGATATAAGCTTATCCACCTATGAGCAGCTAATATTTGACAATGGCCCAAAGTCCATTAATTGGGGAAAAGACAGTCTCTTTAACAAATGGTGCTGGCATAACTGGATATTTATATGCAAAAAACTGAAACAAGACCCATACCTCACACCATGTACAAAAACTAACTCAACATGGATCAAAGACTTAAACATAAAATTGAAAATGATAAAGATCATGAGAGAAAAAATAGGGACAAAGCTAGGAGCCCTAATACAAGGCATAAACACAATACGAACCATAAGTAACAATGCACAAGCACCAGAAGAGAGACTAGATAAACGGGAGCTCCTAAAAATCAAACACTTATGCTCACCAAAAGACTTCACCAAAAGAGTATAAAGACAGCCTACCGACTGGGAAAAATTTTTGGCTACAACAGATCTGATCAGTGTTTAATCTCTAAAATCTACAAGATACTGCAAAACCTCAAAGCAAAAAGACAAATAACCCAATTAAAAACTGGGCAAAGGATATGAACAGGCACTTCACCAAAGAAGATATTCAGGCAGCTAATAGACACATGAAGGAATGCTCACAATCATTAGCCTTTAGAGAAATGAAGATCAAAACTACAAAGAGATATCATCTCACTCCAACACGGCTAGCATTAATCCAAAAAACACAAAATAATAAGTGCTGGAGAGGATGTGGAGAGACTGGAACACTTATACACTGTTGGTGGGAATGTAAAATGGTACAACCACTTTGGAAATTGATTTGGCACTTCCTTAAAAAAACAGAAATAGAAATACCATATGATCCAGCTATCCCGCTCCTTGGAATATATTCTAGAGAAACAAGAGCCTTCACACGAATGGATATATGCACACCCATGTTCATTGAAGCACTGTTCACAATAGCAAAAAGATGGAAGCAACCTAGATGCCATCAACGGACAAATGGATAAATAAATTATGGTATATCCACACAATGGAATATTACAAAGAACAACCGATGAAGCTGTGAAACATGGTATAACATGGTGGAAGCTGGAACGTCTATTATGCTGAGTGAATTTAGTCAGTCACAGAAGAACAAATATTGTATACCACCACTATTATAAAAACTCTAGAAAAGGTGTAAACATGGAAGAAAACATTCTTTGATGGTTACAGGGGTGGGGAGGGATGGTGAGGGTTATTCACTAAGTAGATAGTAGATAAGAATCATCTTAGGTAAAAGGAAGAACAGCACACACTACAGGGGAAGTCACCACAACTGGACTAAACAAAAGCCAAGAAGTTTCCCGAATACAATCAAATACTTTCAGAGACAGAGTAGCAGGGATAGGGGGTCTTGGGATCATGCTTTCAGGGCACATCTAGGTCAACTGGCATAACAAAGCTTGTTAAGAAAATGTTCTGCATCCTACTTTGGTGTGTGACGTCTGGGGTCTTAAAAGGTTGCAAGTGGCCATCTAAGATGCATCAATTGGTCCCAACCACTTGGAGTAAAGGAGAACAAAGAACACCAAAGACACAAGGAAAGTATTGGCCCAAGAGACAGAGTGGTCCACATAAACCAGAGACTTCATCAGCCTGAGAAAGGAAGAACTTGATCGTGCCCAGCTACCACCGATGAAGGTCCTGACAGGGAACACAACACAGGGTCTCTTATGGAGCAGTAGAAGGATGGGGTGCAGAATTCAAATTCTAGTAAGAAGACCAGACTTAATGGTTTGATTGAGACTGGAGGCGCCCTGGAAAGCATGGGCCCTGGACTCTCTATCAGCCCAGAACTAAAACAATTTCCAAGGCCAACTCTTCAGACAGGGATTGGACTGGACTGTGGGACATAAAGTGATACTCATGAAGAGTGTGCCTCTTCATCAAGTAGGTACTAGAGACCAAAGGGGCAGCTTCCATCCAGAGGTGCGAGGGGAAGGCAGACAGAGTTAGGAGCTGGTTGAATGGTCATGGGGAATCAGGGGCGGAGGGGAGGAGTGTGCTGTCACAGAATGGGATGAACAATTAGGGTCTCTTAACAATGTATGTAAAAAAAATTTTGTATGGGAGAGTAACTTGAAATGTAAACTTCATTTAATTACAACAATAAAAAAAATTGATAGAAAGGATCTTAGAGGTTAACTGGTCCAACAGATGCATTCTAGCAATGCAGAAGCAGGGGCTCAGAGAAGCTTATTTGCCCAAAATACTCAACAAATTGAGAACAAGTACCAGGTTGGAGTATAAATGGGATCCTGTGTTGAGACATCGTGCTAGGTGGTGTGGTGGCTCCCAAACCTGGAGGAGTGTCAGGATATCTTGTGGAGATTAAAAAAAAAAAAAAAAAAAAAAGACTTTCAAGAGAATTTGATTCAGGAGGCTTCGAGAGAGGCCAGGAGTATGTTTTTTCAGTGAATTCCTGGCCTGTAGATCAACCCATTGCTGTATCATAAAGAATACCAAGCTGGGAGTCTCAGTCTCAGCTCTCCCCCTACACTGCTGTGTGATTTGGGCAAGTCAACCTTTCTAATTCTTAGTTGTCTTATCTATCTAGTGAAGGGGTCGCATTGGTTGAGAGCCTGGTCACCTCCATCTCTCATAATCACTCCATGATACCACTTCAGCTCAAACTGGGACTGAACGTTGGCGAGGATCTCACTTGGAGGTGAGGGAACTGTTACCATGTGTGGTGGGTGAAGGGAAGGTGGGACTATGGGGTTAGCTTGGCTGGGGAAGAGGTTCCTGTAAGGAAGGAAAGGGAGACTTGGTCACATGGATAGAGGAGATTTTCAGTATGGAGAGATATGCATGGTGGTTATTGGGGTTTGAACATCGTTTCATACAAGAGTACTTCCTAAACTGTGTTCTGTGGAACATTAGGATTTTGAGATGCTCTGAAAGAGACCCATGTGTCAATAAGTTTGGGAGATGCTATATTCTATACCATGGAGTGTTGCTGTTAGCTGTCGTCAAGTTGGCCTCTGACTCATGGCAACACCATGCACCATTCCCATGATCTGTTGTAGATTGGACCATTGTGATCCATAGGGTTTTGAGTGACTGATTTTCAGAAGTAAATTCCTAGGTCTTTCTTCCTAGTCTGTCTCAGTCTGGAAGCTCTGCTGAAGCCTATTCAGTATCATAGCAATACATAAGCCTCCACTGACAGGTGGTGGCTGTACATGAGGTGTATTGGCTGGGAATCAAATGCAGGTTTCCTGCATAGAAGGTGAGAATTCTACCACCGAGCCACCAGTGTCTCATATATCATCATCTAAGAGATTCATAGGAGCCCTGGTGATGCAGTGGTTAAGAGCTCTGCTGCTACATGAAGGGTCGGCAGTTCAAGCCCACTAGAAGCTCTGAGAGAGAAAAGACCTGGCAATATGCTTCCATAAAGATTGTTCTTGTTGTTAGGTGCTGTCAGGTTGGTTCCGACTCATAGCAACCCTATGCACCACAGAACGAAACACTGCCCAGGCCTGCGCCATCCTCACAATCGTTGTTATGCTTGAGACCATCGTTGAAGCCACTGTGTCGATCCATCTTATTGAGGGTCTTCCTCTTCTTCATTGACCCTCTACCAAGCATGATGTCCTTCTCCAGGGACTAATCCTTCCTGACATGTCCAAAGTGTGTAAGACATAGTCTCACCATCCTTCCTTCTAAGGAGCATTCTTGTACTTCTTCCAAGACAGATTTGTTCATTCTTTGGGCATGATTACAGCCTAAGGAATCCTATGGGGGTGGTTCTACTCTGTCATATAGGGTTGCTATGAGTTGGAATTGACTCGACGGCACACAACAACAATAAAAGATTCATAATGCACAGAGGACTCTGAGAAATCTGATTACCCTTGCTTAGTCTGGAATGTCTCAAATTTATTTGGTCTTAGAACACTTTTTTTTTTTTTTAAATACCTATTAACTAATTTTTCCTGGAACACACTTTGGAAACCACTGTTATAGAAAACAGGGAGTCGTTAGAAGTTCTGTGCTCAGTTTTAGAGAACTTTTAGAGGAACTTGGAGGAAGTGATCATTAGAAAGAATGCTTAAGGAGAGCAGCAAATGAACTGAAATTTCTCAGCACAGAGAAGAGAAGCCTTCTGCAATACGTTTTCAGTTATATAAATTGGTATAATTAGGGATATGATTGATTGTTCTTCATATTCGCTGCACATAGAGTCTGAAGGAATGGGCTTAAGAGTTAGGGCTAGAGATTTAGGAGGAAGAAAACAAATCTTTTTGATAAGGAATATAAACTAGAATAATTTATCTGGGGAAATAATGCAATTTCCAGAGTCTCATCCATTTTGTGTAATAAAAACGGGAATAGATTAGGTAACCACTCAAGTTCCCTGTATTTTCTTATTTGCCTTTTGATGTTCAGGGACTCATGATCTTCCATGGAGCCACAGAGCACCTGAGCAGTCCTAACAAAGACCCAGCAGCTGACAGAACCTTCAGTCTGGAAAGAATCCAACACCTGGTCCGATTTCCCACCAAGGCAGGAGAATTTTCAGCAACACTCCTGCTCCGTGGCCTTCAGGAATATGCTGTGAACTCCTCCAGTGCCTGAGAAACCATTGCTTTTCTAGGCAGCTCATTTCACTTATGGATGGCTTTAATTGTTAGGAAGCTCTGCCTTGCCATGAACTGAAACTTGCATCTTACACATTTAACTCTTAGTTATTTGTGTTAGAGCTGAACAGAATATGCTTGCTACTTTTTCTCTGTGTGATGCCCATTCAGGTGACTGAAGACAAGCATCATACCTACAGTTATCATCCTCCAAGCCAAGTAGTCCAAGCCCTTCAGCCATTTCTTCTAACATACGGTTTCCACCTGCTGTAAAACTTCCAGTTTGATAATGTCCTCACAACGCCATATCTGGAGAATATGCTCTGATTGTCAATGAAATACACAGGTTAGGACCTCTTTTGATTTGGTCAGAGTCTTAATGCAGAGAGACAATATGTGCAGTGCAAGTCCCTAAATGGTATATACACTGAGAATGCAGACAGGTCCAGCCTCTCTGGAGGACTTTATCAACAGGTACACTTGGTCTGTTTATGTGCGGAATCAAGAGGCCACAGGAAGGAACCTTAATATAAGAAACTGTCAACAAGCACCCGTTTGGCAGAATACTGGGCTCTCAGGAAAAGGCAGTGGGGGAGGGTGTCAGAGCCATGGGGGATGAAGAAAGTGCTCAATTAGAAAGGGCAGGATCTAGAATTTCTCTAAGTAACTGCGTGCAACAGTCAGAGCTGCTTTGTCAAGCATATTAATGGGGTGAAAGATGAGTTGCAGGAGATATCACAGTAACCACCTGTGACGCTTTTTTCCTGGAGTTAAACAACCATTATCTGAAATGGGAGAGGAGGTATAAAGGGGCACTGTATTTAAGAGTGTATGTGATGCATCCCTGTGGGGGGTGGGCAGGGGTAACCCCAAGAAATACTGCTTCATGATTCTTACTGTGACCAACCCCCATCTCCCCTGACCTCACCTATCTGGAAATATGAGCCAGATTTCCATGTGCTCATTAACTTTTTAACTTCTTATTTCTAATAAAGAATTTGAGGTCATAACAATTTCATTACTGGTTACTTTTTTTGTTGTTTAGCAATCACGTCATGCAGTGAAATACTTATTTTTCACACAAACCACTGTCAATTACATTGTTCCTCAAACATATTGCAGTACATTCTTTAAACCTAAATGCAGGATTTTATCTTTGCCGGTTTCATTTAATTTTATTTACATGAATTTGGTGATATGTAAAAAAATTTTTTCTAAGTGCTAGGCATTCCTCCTATCTTGGAGTCATCTTCACTTTTGGTAAGCATGTTCCCATTTCTTCCTCAAAGCCTCTGAACACCCCCACCAGAAAAGGGGCAGAAAGAGGGTGTCATCCTGGGGTGTGCCACTGGAGACTTCGGTAAAGTATGACACCAGCCCTTTAACCAACTCTCGGAATTAAAATGCCCAACCAGCTATTAATTCATAGAACAGCACTACTTTCCATCCCATGCTTCTCTATCTTGTTCACAAGGAAATTAAGGACTATCGAAATTGTTTGCTAAAATCAAGATACATTATGCAAAAGCTTGAATATGTCTTTCTGTCGATAGTCATGGGAATTCGGGTTTAATGTGAAACCAAGAGTACTCTGCCAGAAGGAGACATTGCTGACTCTGGTGACACAGGTCTTGTTCTTCCAGCTACCTGTGTTGTGGTGGTTGTTAGCTGCATTGAGGCAGCTCCCGACTTGCGGTGACGCCACGCACAACAGAACGAAACACTGCCCTGTCCTTGGCCATCCCCTAGATCGGTTGTGGACATGATCCATAGGGTTTTCATTGGCTGATTTTCAAAAGTAGATCGCCAGGCCTTTCTTCCTAGTTTGTCTTTGACTGGAAGCTCCACTGAAACCTGTTCGGCATCACATAACACGTGCGCCTCCGCTAACAGACGGGGTGGTGGCTGGATGTGGTTGTTGTTATCGTTAGTTGCTGTGGAGTCTATTGCAACTCATGGCCGCCCCGTGTGTTATAGTTTTAAATCTCCACTTTACAGAAGAAGGAAATGGTTCAAGGTCACACTGTTTATTAATGTCTGAATTGACTTCCCAGTGTGACTCCAAAGCCCGAGACTGTCCCATTTGTTCAAAACCCGGCCCAGGACCTCTCCGTCTCTCCAGGTCTAAGTCTGGCGCTAGGATTTCCTTGCACCCCCGGAAAAGAGCTGTGCTCTTAGGAGGCTCCGCAGACGGAGCAAGGTCTGGCCAAGTTGCTGGCACGCTGGCCCGGCTGGCTTGACGCCCTGCTCACGCCCTCCCTCCGAGCGGAACTAGCAGGCACAGAGGTGGCCAGGCGACGTGCATGGTTTATAAAAAGCCATCAGGAGCGCTGTCATGGGATTACAGTCATTTATCCGCACTTTTTCCTTGTAAAATGTTACAGACTGTTTTACACCAAGGGCAGTTTATCCCGAAAGGGAGGTACAGTCATTCAATTCAACTCTACTTTTTGCCAACTCGGCTTTTCCCCCCACTTTGCTTCTTAAGTTATATATGGTTCTGAGAGAGAAAGCCATTTTCTGTCTGAGGGTGGAAAAAAGAAGAGCTGGCGGCTTTAAAGAGAAGCCTTGCATCATAGGAAAAACGTTTGTTTGGAGAGATAATGCCTTTGTTTTTAAAAGTGGAATTCTGCTTCTGTGGTATTACATTCTTGTCAAATTGACCCTGTTTCCGGTCAGATGCTAAGAACCTTACAGAGATGATCTGTATCAGTGTACCTTGTGAGGCTAAAATGGAGGAGAGAGATGATCGGCCTCATTTTTCAAGTGGAAAAATTGAAGCTCAAAGAGGTTAAGTCACTTGTTTAAGATGACAATGGAAGGCTGAGGGGGCAAGCAATTTGCCCCACCAGCCAGGTTAATAATAGAGAAGCAGAGAGAAAGAAAGCACCCCCTTTGAGCAGGTGTTCCCCACCCCCAAGACCTATCTTATGTAATTTTCCCTCAACTTACGAGACTGTTGTGCTCGCTTTGCAGATGAGAAAACTGAGTTTTCATGACATTGAGCGATTGCCTGAAGGTCACACACTTAGTTCTTGCAATGCTAGTCTCAAAGCTAAACCTGCTGAGTCCAAGCTTGTTCCCTTCCAGACCCTCCAGTGGCCTTCATTATTACCCACCACCCGCCTGTCCCAGCTTCTGCGCAGAATCTAAATATAATGGATTGCTCCTGCAGAATGCTGGGGTTTTTTAATTTATACAAAAGAATAATGGGGTTCAGGTGAATGCCCTCTTCTGTATATTCTCTTTGGAACAAGACTTAGCTTTATTGTCCTTTCACTCCCCATTAGTTCTAGCTAAAGTGATTCCATAATGACACATAAACCCAAACATGAGTGATGGCAGCCTCAGGAACTCGAGCTGGATAAAACCAGACCAACTAGATTCTCCAGGGCGAAGAATTAACATTTATTGGTTTAGTGAAATGAATTTATGTTCTAATAAAGCCAGTTAGGTACTAGACAGTGATCTAATGAGGTGCTTTTTGTAAAAGCAGCAAATATGAACTTCTGGGCCAAGGTTGGATTTTAACTGATACATCACCTACTGAACCAGTTTTTCAGATAGGTTTAGAGAAATCTGTGAAATTTGTGTTTAGCCCATTCTTTCTATAGAGTTGAAATGGAATCATTATTTCTAAAACCATGAATGGTACGTTTGTTTATCACTCCTAAAATATTAAGACTCTGGTGGTTCAGTGGTTAAGAGCTCGGCTGCTAACCAAAAGGTCTGCAGTTCAAGTCCACCAGCCGCTCCTTGGAAACTCTACTCTGTCCTGTAGGGTTGCCATGAGTGGGAATCAACTCAATGGCAACAGGTTTTGTTTTTGGTTGGAGCTCTCCTAGAAGCTTGGAGAATAAAGATTAGGACAAATACCACTATTAAAGAAAAGAAATACTGAGTCTAGAGATGCATAAAAAGAAAAAAAAAACCAAAACCAAAACCAAACCTGTTGCTGTCAAGGAGTTGATTCTGACTCATGGCAACTCCATGTGTTACAGAGTAGAACTGTGCTCCACAGGGTTTTCTTGGCTGTAATTTTTATGAAAGCAATTTGCCAGGGTTTTCTTCCTTGGTGCTTCTGGGTGGGTTCCAATTGCCAACCTTTAGTTAGTAGCTGAGAGCAAACCATCTGAGCCACCCAGCAACTTCCAGATGTGCATGACACACTGTAAGTCTAGGGGGTTCTTGCTCTGAGTTGCTCTGAGTCTAGGGGCAGAGAGAATAAAGATCCAGGCAGGTGCCTTGTCTGGGGTGGGGTGGTGGGCAGAGAAGGACTTCCTGGGTCTTTGTTGTTAGGGAGTCCATATCTGCCATTACAAGCCAAGTCCATCCCTGTCTCTGACTGGTCTCTTTGCTTCTTCATTATGAAAAATGGAGGAAGTCTTTGTCTTTGATAATAAAATGCTCAGACCAAAAACCTTGGAGTCATCCTTGACACTTCTCTTTCTTTCATATCCCATGTCTAATTCATCAGGAAATCCCAGAAGCTCTACTTTCAAACTATTTCCAGAATCAACCACTTCTCACGCTCTCTGCTGCTACCTCCCTAGCTCAGCCACTACCCTCTCTTTGCCTGGATTAGTTCCACAGCATTTTAGTTGGTCTTCCTGCTTCTATTCCTGATCCTCTATCTCCCCAACGTCCCCCACCACCCCCACCACATACACCTACATATATAATCTAGTCTTAACATAGCAGCTGGAGTGGCATCCTTTTAAAATAAAAGTCAGATCCTGGCTCTTCGCTGTTCCAACCTGCCAGTGATTCCCATCTCACACAGAGAAAAAACAAAAGTCTTCATGATGGCCTATAGAGCCCTAGGTGATAGGCACCCCTGCCCCCACTGCTTGTCTGACCTCATCCCCTACCTCCCTGTCCCTGACCTACTCTGCCTCAGCCTCACTGGCCTCTTTGCTGTTTCTGGAAGGTAGACATGCTTCCACCTTAGTGCATTTGGGCCGGCCATTCCTTCTGCTTGCATCACTCTTCCTCCAGATATCTGTGTTTCCACTCCTTCACCTCCTTCACATTTTCATTCACTCCCACCTTCTCAATGAGGTCTACCCTGACTAGCCTATTTAACACTGTAAAAAAATAAAAACCCATTGCCTTCGAGATGACTCCGACTCATGACAGCCCCATGTGTGTCAGAGTAGAACTGTGCTCCATAGGGCTTTTAATGGCTTATTTTTCAGAAACAGATCACCAGGACTTTCTTACAAAGCACCTCTGGGTAGACGCAAATCACCAACTTTTCCGCTAGCAGCCGAGCATGTTAATTGTTTGCATCACCCAGGGATTCCATTTTACACCGCGTCGTCTCCTGACCGAAGCCAAGGTGTTTTCAATTGCCTCATATGCATGCAAAAGCTGGATGATGAATAAGGAAGACAGAAGAAGAATCAACACCTTTGAATAGTGTTGGCGAAGAATATTGAATATACTATGGATAGAAACACTGGTGGCATAGTGGTTAAGAGCTACCACTGCTAACCAAAAAGTCAGCAGTTCGAATCCACCAGGCTCTCCTTGGAAACTCTATGGGGCAATTCTACTCTGTCCTATATGGTTGCTATGAGTCGGAATCGACTCAACAGCAACGGGTTTGGTTTTTTTGGTTTGGATGGACTGCCAAAAGAGCGAACAAATCTGTCTTGGAAGTACAACCAGAATGCTCCTTAGGAGCAAGAATGCCGAGACTATGTTTCACATACTTTGGACGTGTTATCAGGAAGGCTCGGTCCCCGGAGAAGGACATCATACTTGGTAAAGTAGAGGGTCAGGGAAAAAGAGGAAGACCCTCAACAAGATGGATTGACACAGTGGCTGCTACAACGGGTTCAAGCATAAAAACTATTGTGAGGATGGCACAGGACTGAGAAGTGTTTCGTTCTGTTGTACTAGGGTCCCTATGAGTTGGAACTGACTCGACAGTACCTAACAACAAGAACTTAGTTTCTTAGTGCTGCTGTAACAGAAATACCACAAGTGGGTGGCTTTAAAGAACAGAAATTTATTTTGTCACAATTCAGGAGGTTAGACGCTGTAATTCAGGGCACCGGCTCCAGGGGAAGGCTCTCTCTCTGTCGGCTCTAGGGGAAGATCCTTGTCTCTTTCAGCTCCTGTAGCCCCAGAATCCCTCAGTGGCTTGGTGATCTTCATGTAGCATCTGTCTTCCCTCATTTATGCTTACTTCTGGGTCTAATCTGCTCTTTTTATAACTGAGAAGAGATTAGATTTAGGAGACACCCTACACTGATATGATCATATTAACATAACAAAGGAAACCTTATTTCCAGACAGGATTACATCTACAGGGATAACACGATTCAATCCATAAAAATTGTAACCACCCCAAAGTCCCCCAAGTACTCCTGATCCCCCTTATTTTGTTCTGCTTTTCTCAGACCACTTATTACCTTTTAGCATGCTATCTAATTCACTCATTTATTATGCTTTTTGCGTATTTTCTGACTTCCTCATTAAAATGTAAGCTCTGCAAGGGATGGAATCTGCCCGTGTTGTTTACAGATGCAGCCCAAAGTCTAGGACAGTGCCTGGCACGTAGGATATGCTCAGTAAATGTTTGTTGATTGAATGAATGAAAAGTTTGCTGAAAGCCATCCTAAAATAGTTTAATTATAAGGTGAGAAACAAGATTAATTCACTTTTATTCTCAAAGCCTGGTCTTTTTGCAACCTGATTTTTGTTACTTTTTTTTGTAAGCTCTGGAAAATAAGATACATTGAATTGGAGTGGGGCTGTGTTTTCTATGTCTATGAAGCTTTGAGATCTTGTGCAAAAGAATTTTAACCAAATAAAGATTTCTATTTGAATAATTACTGTTGAGTCCTATCTTATTGCATCTTAATTAGAAATTTTGAAATTCAAAACTAAGCAAGATAGTATTAGGAAAAACACACCCTTTTGTAACGTCACCATTGACAATGATAAAATATTTGAGCCTCCACTGTGTGCAGAGCACTGGAAAAAAAAAAAAACACATTAAATGTGTGGCACACACACCTGTGCTGCTGTAAGGCCAGATGTTATAGTTGTGGGAGTTTTACGTCTCCAGTGCGTCTAAACAGGGATGTCAGATTTGGTGCATTTTAATTAACTTTGTGAGGAGAAGCTGTTAAGTGTGAAATGTGGTCAACAGTGAAGAAAGCAGAAAGCAGATTGGTTCAAGTGAAAATATCCTGCAGCTCTTGGGATGATATTTTTTCCTTAATTGTACTTTATCAGGCAAAATGTAGACGATAGTTGTCATCATAATTCACATTTATATACCACCGTGCAGCTTACCAAGTACTTGCTTATAATAGATCATTTCAAGTGTATAGTTTCTGGGAAAAGATTTGCCAAAACTATTGTCTCTTCTGCTGCAGTCAGTATGCAGAGTTGGGTTTTGCAGATAGAGGGAAATCGTTCACTGTTGTGTGGATGAGGAGGTGCCATCAGGAAGGGTCCATAATTGCGGAGCAGGTAGCCGCTGGGGAGCCATGCTCATGGGACTGAGCTGAGAGCATAGACCCAACAGCCACACACCTGGTTTCAAGTCCAGGCTTGCCTCTTACTTGCTATATGACTCTTGGTGCCTCAGTTTTATCAGCTGTAAAATGGGGTTAGTAATAATAGCTGCTTATAGGGCTATCATGAGGATTAAATGAGTTTATAAATGTGGAGTGCTTAGAATGGTTTCTGGCACCTGGGAAACTTTTCATGACTGTTACGTGTTATATATTAAGTATATGGATTTCCTAGGGCCGCCTTAACAAAAAGCCACAAAGTAAGTAGCTTTAAACTACAGCAATTTATTGACCCACGGTTCTGGAGGCTGAGAATCTGAGATCAAGGTGTCAGCTGTGTTGATTCCTTCTGAGGCTTCAAGGGACAATCTGTTCCATGCCTCTCTCCTAGCTTCTGGTAGCTACCAATGGCTGTTAGCTTGCAGCTGTAGCACCACATGGTATCCTTCCCCAGTCTCCCTTTCTCTGTGTATCTTCTCTTTTTCTAAGTACACTGGTTGTATAGGACTTGGAGCCTTAGTGGCACAGTGGTTAAGAGCTACAGCTGCTAACCAAAA
Organism: Dugong dugon; assembly: GCA_030035585.1. Lineage (NCBI taxonomy): Eukaryota > Metazoa > Chordata > Mammalia > Sirenia > Dugongidae > Dugong > Dugong dugon. Next base: position 60,625,065 of record CM057482.1, read on the forward strand.
GGTCGACAGTTCGAATCAACGAGCCACTCCTTGGAAACCCCATGGGGCAGCTCTAATTTGTCCGGTAGGGTCACTATGAGTTGGAATCAGCTCAACGACAATGGGTTTGATTTTTATTTTCATATAGGATTAAGACCCACCCTACTCTAGTATGACTTCATGTTAACTGATAACATCATCAAATACCTTATTTCCAAATAGGATCACATCCACAGGTACTGGAGGTTAGGACTTCAACATGTCTTTTTGGGTGACACAATTCAATCCATAATATGAAGACAATGCAAAAGGACCTGGGTGTCCCTTGTCCCTCCTTTAGGTTTTTGTTCAGTGTTGGAAAATTTCTCCTTGGAGTCAATCCTTTGGATATATAATTCTTAACATTTTTGAGGGATAAAACTTCATGAGAGTTAGATGAAACCCTTGGACCTTTTCTCAAGAACACTGTACATGTTCACATGTATATACAATTTTGCATATAATTTCAGGAAGTTTATAAATTCCCAAAGTCTAGATCAAGAATCTCCATGTTGGAATACTGTATTTCCAGAAGGCCTAGATTAAATTGTCCTGAGTTGGGGCCATTGGAATCCTTGGGTGGTGCAAATCGTTAATATGCTTAGCTGCTAACCAAAAGGTTGGAGGTTCAAATCCACCCAGAGGTGACTCAGAAGAAAGACCTGACAATCTACTTTCAAAAACTCAGTCATTGAAACCCCTATGGAGCACAGTTCTACTCTGACACACGTGGGATTACCAGGAGTCAGAGATGACTCAACAGCAACTGGTTAGTTGGGCCATCACATGAAGCCACCAATACCTGTGACATACTGTCTTGAGTTATTGACCTGTGTCTTAGGCTGGGTTCTATAGAGAAGCAAAACCAGTAAAGCGTATAAATATATACAGAGAGAGATTTATATTAAGGAAATGGCTCACGTGGTTGTAGAGGCTGGAATGTCCCAAGTCTGTGGATCAGGATAGAGGCTTCTGATTCACGTAGCTGCAGGGGCTGATGAATCCAAGATCTGCAGGTCAGACAGCAGAACTCTTACTCATACACTGCGAAGATAGATGAATCCAAAGATCGGCAGGCAAGACCACAGGTAAGCCGCTAGCTCAAGTCCCAAGAAGTGGCAGTCAGACAAATAAGAGCCAGCTGCAAGATCCAGAGCAAGTAAAACCCCACAAGCCCTGCCAGAATGTCCACTTATATTTGATACAGGCCACACACCCAAAGGAATTCTCTTTCAACTGATTGGCTACTCACAGCAGATACCATCATGGAGGTCATCACCACATCACACAACTGCCAAACCACTGGGAATCATGGCCCAGCCAAGATGACACATAACCTTAACCATCACAACCTGTCACATAGTCTTGTTCTAGATCTTGAAGGAAGGGGATGAGTGACCACTACTTCTGATGGGGAAAGACTGATTGAAACAAGAGATCTGGAACCTGGGGCCCAGGAAAGGCAGTCTCAAGGGGCTGTTGAGACTGGGGAGCATAAGGGTTCTGGTGTATCCCCTAAGGGACACTGGAGAAGCAAAGTAAAGTAGATAGAGGAGCCACAGACAATGGAACAGGTGTCCCTAGAGGCCAGCTTTCCTAGATTAATCATTCTCATGGGACAACTCCCCTCAGCATCTCCCAACTACTTGATTTTCCCAGAAACCCAGGTAAGCCTGATACTCTTTCTCCTTCTGATTCCTCCCATTCTCAAGTCAGTTCTTCCTGGGGACAGCAAGCTGCTGAGAATCCCCCAGAGAGAGAGAGAGACTTCCTGGTGAAAATGAAGAAGTTACAAGCAGATCACAGCAGAGACTAGAGCGTGATCTGACAAAGGAAGTTACACAAGGAAGCAGAGCTGTAAAATTAGATGTCAATACATGTATTCCAAAACACAGTCTCTGGGTATCCAAACTCCCCATGGAGATGTAAAAGCATTTTTCAGTATGAAAGCCCATTACAGCTCAAAACAAGCACACTGGTATTTCCCAAGGACAGAGGAGAACATGGTGTCACAAGAGTTGCATGATATGGGGTTTCTTTGGCACCTTCTGCCAGCACAACAGAAGGGTCTTTAGAGATTTAAGGTTTTTTGTCCCTTTTGTCTCTGCAGCTTCTGAGGGTAGGAGCAGGATTATCTGATGGCCAATGGTTGGCTTGTGGAGGTAGTTTGCTCCCAGATCTGCTCCGTGGACGAAAATGCTGATTCTTCATGTTTTTTACCACTGCTAAAAGAGGATAATAAAAGCTTTTTTTTTTCCCCCTTTCTCTCTCTTGGGGACTTGGGAAAGATTAATTAGATGATGTTTATGATGTGTTTTAAACTCTGGCAGAGGAAGGTGCCAAGCATTCCTTCTAAAGTTAGTTTCTTTAACCCATTGAGTGAAATGGAGATCTCCACTCACTAATCAAGTATCTGGGTGGGGTGTCTCCTGTTCTCCGAAGTAAAATGGCTAGTAGGATGGGGAGTGATGTAGAAACAGCAATCAATGTAATACACTCATTTCAAATGGGAGACTTCTATGAACGGTGGGTGCAGGTTGCACAGTGGTCACAGCACCTGAAGGGGAGAGTAGATGCAGCCTGGGCCAGAGCTGGTAGGGTCCCGACTTGGGCCTCTTAGAGGTTGGTGAGGATGTGAGCACGTGCCTAGGACAGGGAAGCCAGAGACCCTGAGATGGGAGTCTCAGCCTGGTTCCTGGATTGCAGAGGGATAGACTGGGACACCTTGGCTTGGAAGAGTCGACACTTCTTCTTGACCAGGCCTATTGTTGAAGCTCAGAAATGGAACTTTGAGTGGAGCACCTGTGTCCCAGGGTATCCCAGCGTGTGATGAGGACTGTGCAATAAGGGTCTGCTTATGGGCTCTTCTCAGATGGTCATCCACATTTTCAGAGTGAGACAATCAGATATGTAGCAAGCAGCCTCTGTAAGCCACTCTGTTCTGAATAGAAGACAAAGCCAGTCTTCAATCAAGGCACTTTCTTTTACCTTTTCACTTAGTAAATATTTATTGAGCATCTAAATTAGTCATGGTTTTAGGTACTGGGGATAAAGCTTTGATCAAGACAGTAAAGGGCCCTTTCTGAAGGAGCTTACATTACAGCAGAGGGACATCAATAAACAAATAACCAAAAACCAATTGCTGTCAAGTTGACTCCAACTCATGGGGACCCCATGTGTGTCAGAGTAGAATTCTGCTCCATTGGGTTTTCAATGGCTAATTTTTTGGAAGTAGATCACCAGGCCTTTCTTCCAAGGTGCCTCTGGGTGGGCTTGAACCTCCAACTTTTGAGTTAGCAACTGAGCATGTTCACCATTTGCACCACTCGGGGACTCCAAACTAGCAAATGAATACGTACATTAGCATATACCAGAATGTAAACTCACAAGGGCAAGGTCTTTTGTGTGTGTGCGTGTGTGTGTGTGTGTGTGTGTGTGTGTGTGTGTGTGTGTGTGTGTCTGTTTTGTTCATTGCTGCATTCCTAGAACCTTGAGTAGGTCCTGACGGATATACTATTTATTGAATAAATGAATGACATAGATGATTTCAGCTAGTGATAAATGCAATGAAGGAAAGAACACAGGGCAATATGATAGACAATGAATTGGAATGTGGGGTTGGAGGAGCAAGGGAGACAGTGGTAGGAGATGAAGTTGGAGAAGCAAACAGAAGTTCTTGAAGGCTTTGGAAAGAGTCTGGCTATCATTCTAAGAGCAATGGGTTTTAAGCACAGGAAGTATGTGATTTGGTTTACATTTTTAAAAGACCTGTCTTTCAAACTGACCAGAAAGGGAGAGAATAGAAGCAGGCAAGCCAGTTAGGAAGCTGCTTCCATGGTCCAGACTAGAGGTGGCGATGGCATGCCCCAGGGAAGTAACCAAGGAGGTGGAAGGGCAAGAGAAGTGGTCATTCCAGATGTGTTTTGGAGGTAGAACCAGCAGGATTTGTTGATGAGCTGAATGTGGGGGCCAGGGAAGGAGAATAGTCAATAACAATGCCCAGATTTTTGGCCTGTGCGAGTATATAGATGACGTTGCTATTAACCAAGAGGTGAATACTGGGGGCTTCTGGAACACTAGCCTCAAAGGTGGAAGAGATTGGTTAGGCGGAAGTGGGACACCCCTAGAGTTCTTCCGGGATGTGTATTGAGCAGCTGGAACGTTTTGGCCAGCTTTGTGGAGGAGTGGTAGAAGGAGGGGTGGGTTTGTACCTGACAGGGACCACTGAGATCCAAGCTTTGGAATTATAGAATTTTTGAAACTTAGACCCTAAAGGATCTTAGAAATATCTAAATCAGGTTTTAACTACCCCCTTTTAAATGTCAAGGAATCTTTTGCTTGAATGGAAGCTTATAAGAATCCTGATATGTAAGGCAATTTATTTTTCTGACTCCAAGTCTAGGTCTTGGATGTTTGGGGATTTTTTTGTTAGTTTCTTTCTTCTTTTTTTTTTTTTTTTGTAATTGTACTTCAGGTGAAGGTTTACAGAACAAATAATAATAGTTTCTCATTAAACAGTAGTACACATATTGTTTTATGACATTGGTTAACAACCCCACAACATGTCAACCCTCTCCATTCTCGACCTTTTTTTTTTGGTGAAAATATACATAGCCAAAGATACACCATTTCAAAAATTTCTATGTGCACACTTCAGTGACATCGACTATGCTCTTCCAGTTGTGCTGCTATTCTCACTTTAGATGAAGGTTTACAGAACAAGATAGTTTCTCATTAAACAGTTACTACACATGTTGCCCTATGACAGTGGTAAACAACACCACTACATGTCAACACTGTCCTTACTCAACCTTGGGTCCCCTATAACCAGCTTTCCTGTCCCTTCTGCCTTCTAGTCCTTGTCCCTGGACTGCTCTGCCTCATTAGTCCCATTTTGTTTTATGGGGCTTCCAATCCCCAGCTGAACGGTGAACCTCGGAAGTGACTTCACCACTGAGCTAAAAGGGTGTCTGAGGGCCATACTCTCAGGGTTTCTCCAGTCTCCTTTAGGCCAGGAAATCTGGTATTCTTTGTGAGTTAGACTTATGCTCTACATCCTTCTCCAGCTCTGTCCAGAGCCCTCTGTTGTGATCCTGGTCAGAGCAGTCAGTGGTGGTAGCCGGGCACCATCTAGCTGTACTGGACTCAGTCTGGTGGAGGCCTTGGTAGCTGTGGCCCATTAGTCCTTTGGACTAATCTTTTCCTTGTATCCTGTTCTCTTCATTCTCCCTTGCTCCCAAAGGGATGAGACCAGTGAAGTATCTTAGATGGCTGCTCAAAGGCTTTTAAGACCCCAGACACTACTCTCCAAGGTAGAATGTAGAACACTGTCTTTATAAACTGTGTTATGCCAATTGAACTAGATGTTCCACGAGACCATAGTACCACAACCCTCCGTCCAGCAATTCAGTCCCTCAGGGAGTTTGGATGTGTCTATGGAGCTTACATGACCTTTCCTTGTACAAGTTGTGCTGGCTTCCCCAGTATTGTGTACTGTCTCACCCTTCACCAAAGATACCACTTATCTATTGCCAATTTAGTATTTCCCCACCCCACCCCTCCCATCCATGGTAACCGACAAAGATTGTTAATTTTTTTGCGTAAACTTTTTCATGGGTTTTTACAATAGAGGTCTCATACGATATTTGTCCTTTGGTGATTGACTTATTTCACTCAGCATAATGTCCTCCAGTTTCATCCATGTTATGAGATGCTTCACAGATTCATCATTGTTCTTTCTCATTGCATAGTACTCCATTGTGTGTATGTACCATACATCATCTGTTGATGGGCACCTAGGTTGTTTCCATCTTTTTGCTGTTGTGAACAATGCTGCCGTGAACATAGGTGTGCATATGTCTATTGGTGTGATAGCTCTTATTTCTCTAGGATATATTCCTAGGAGTGGGATTGCTGGAACATGTGGTATTTCTATTTCTAGCTGTCTAAGGAAGCGCCATATCATTTTTCAAAATGGTTGTATCATTGTGCATTCCCACAAACAGTGCATAAGGGTTCCGATCTCCCCGCAGCCTCTCCAACATTTGTTATTTCCAGTATTTTTGATTCGTACCAGTAATGCCGGGGTGAGATGGTATCTCATTGTGGTTTTAATTTGCATTTCTCTGATGGCTAGTGATCACGAGCATTTCCTCATGTGTCTGCTGGCCATTTGAATGTCTTCTTTGGTGAAGTGTCTGTTCATTTCCTTTGCCCATTTTTTAATAGGATTATTTGTATTTTTGTTGTAGATATGTTGTATTTTCTTGTAGATTTTGTAGATCCCTTTGGGTTTCTTGCAGTAGTGTTTTGTAGTTTTCTTTGTATAGGTCTTTTACAACCCCGGTTAGATTTATTCCTAAGTATTTTATTTTTTTAGGGGCTATTATAAATGCTATTGTTTTCCTGATTTCCTTTTCATCGTTCTCTTTATTGGTGTATAGGAATCCAACAGATTTTTGTGTGTTTGTCTTGTATCCTGCTACTCTGCTGAATCTTTCTATTAGCTCCAGTAGATTTCTCATGGAGTCTTTAGGGTTTTTTACATATAGTATCATATCATCCGCAAACAGGGACAGTTTAACTTCTTCATTACCAATTTGGATGCCCTTTATTTCTTTTTCTTGCTTTATTGCTCTAGCTAGAACTTCCAGCACAATGTTAAATAGGAGTGGTGATAAAGGGCATTCTTGTCTTGTTCCTGTTTTCAAGGGGAATTTTTTCAGCCTCTCTCCATTGAGAATGATGTTGGCTGTTGGTTTTGCATAGATGCCCTTTATTATGTTGAGAAATTTCCCTTCTACACCTATTTTAGTGACACTTTTTATCAGGAATTGGTGTTGGACTTTGTCGTATGCCTTTTCTGTGTCAATTGAGATGATCTTGTGGTTATTTTCTTTCCTTTTATTTATGTGGTGGATTACGTTGATTGATTTTCTGATGTTGAACAATCCTTGCATAGCTGGTATGAATCCTACTTGGTCGTGATGTATTATGTTTTTAATATGATGTTGAATTCTATTGGCTAGAATTTTGTTGAGAGTTTTTGCATCTATATTCATGAGAGATATTGGTCTGTAATTTTCTTTTTTTGTGGCCTCTTTGCCTGGTTTTGGTGTCAGGGTTATGCTGACTTCATAGAATAAATTTGCAAGTGTTGCTTCCTTTTCTATGCTCTGAAATAGATTGAGTAGTACTGGTAAAAGCTCTACTGTGAATGTTTTGTAGAATTCTCCAGTGAAGCCGTCTGGACCAGGGCTTTTTTTGTTGTTGTTGTTGGGAGTTTTTGAATTACCTTTTCAATCTCTTCTCTTATTATGAGTCTGTTCAGATTTTCAACATCACATTGTTGTAGTTTTGGTAGGTAGTGTGTTTCTAGAAATTTATCCATTTCCTCTAGGTTTTCAAATTTGTTAGAGTATAGTTTTTTGTAATATTCTGTTATGATCCTTTTTATTTCACTTGGGTCTGTTGTAATGTCATCCATTTCATGTCTTATTTGGGTTATTTGTGTCCTCTCCTGTTTTTCTTTTGTCAGTCTGGCCAGTGGTCTATCGATTTTGTTGATTCTTTCAAAGAACCAACTTTTGATTTTGTAGATTCTTTCTATTGTTTTTCTGTTCTCTATTTCACTTATTTCTGCTCTGATCTTTATTATTTCCTTTCTTCTGGTGGCGGTGGGCTTTTTTTTTGCTGTTCTTTTTCTATTTGTTTGAGTTGTGTAGTTAATGTTTTGATTTTTTCCCTTTCTTCTTTTTTGATGTGTGCATCTATTGCTATAAATTGTCCTCTGAGGACTGCCTTTTCTCCGTTTATCCTAATGTTGCTTATTGGTCTGGTTGTGAGGATTTTTGTTTTCTTTATGTTGAGATATAATACTTACTGAAGGCTGTGGTCTTTGATCTTCATCAGTAAGTGATTTAAGTCCTCTTCACATTCAGCAAGCAAGGTTGTGTCATCTGCATAACACAGGTTGCTAATATGAGTTTCCCCAATCCTGGTACACCTTTCTGCTTCATATAGTACAGCTTCTCGGATTATTTGTTCTGCATACAGATTGAATAAATAGGGTGAAAGCACACAACCCTGACACACACCTTTCCTGACTTTAAACCACTCAGTATCTCCTTGCTCTGTTCAAAAGACTGCCTCTTCACCTATGTACAGATTCCTCATGAGCACAATTAAGTGTTCTTGAATTCTTATTCTTTTCAGTGTTATCCATAATTTGTTATGATCCACACAGTCAAATGCCTTGCATTATCAACAAAACACAGGTAAACATCTTTCTGGTATTCTCTGCTTTCAGCCAAGATCCATCTGACATCAGCAATGATATCCCTGTTTCCATGTCCTCTTGTGAGTCAGGCTTGAATTTCTGGCAGTTCCTGGTTGATGTACTGCTGCAGTCACTTTTAAATGATCTTCAGCAGAATTTTTCTTGTGTGTGATATATTGTTTGATAATTTCCTCATTTGGTTGGATCAGAAGAGACAAACTTGCTCTTGAAGTTAGAGTAGCTAAAGCAAATGGAAGAAATGATGAAGTAAAAGAGCTGAACAGAAGATTCCAAAGGGTGTCTCGAGAAGACAAACTATTATAGTGACATGTGCAAAGACCTGAAGTTAGAAAACCAAAAGGGAAGAACATACTCTGCATTTCTCAAATTGAAATAATGAAGAAAAAATGCAAGCATTGGGTTGCAATTTTGAAGGATTCTGTGGGAAAATATTAAGAAGGCAGGAAGCATCATAAGAAGATGGAAGGAATACACAGTCACAATACCCAAAAGGATTGGTTGATATTCAACCATTTCAGGAGGTAGTGCTGAAAGAAGAGGTACAAGCTGCACTGAAGACATTGGCGAAAAACAAGCCTCCAGGATTGAGGAATACCAATTAAGATGTTTCAACAAACTCATACAAGCACTGGAAGTGCTCACTTATCTATGCCAAAAAATTTGGAACACACTATCTGGCCAACTGACTGGAAGAGATTCATACTTTTTAATTTTATTTTATTGTTGTACTTTAAGAGAAAGTTTACAATTCAAGTTTGTCTCTCATACAAAAATTTATACATACATTGTTATACGTCCCTAATTGCTCTCCCTATACTGTGACAGCACACTCCTCCTTTATACCCCTGATTCCCTGATTGCCAGTGTCCATTCAACCAGCTCCTGACCCTCTCTTCCTTCACATCTCACCTCTGGACAGGAGCTGCCCATTTAGTAGCATGTATATACTTGAGCTAAGAAGCACACGCTTCATGAGTATCATTTTATGTCCTGTAGTCCAGCCTAATCTTTTTCTGAAGAGTTGGCCTTGGGAGTGATTTTATTTCCAGGTTGACAGAGAGTCCAGGGGCCATGCTTTCCGGAGTTCCTCCAGTCTCAGTCAGACTATTAAGTCGGGTCTTTTTACTAAAATTTGAGTTCTGCACTCCACTTTTCTCCTGCTCCATCAGGGACTGTCTGTTGTGTTTCCCATCAGGGTGGTCATTAGTGGTAGGCAGGCACCATCTTGTTCTTCTGGTCTCGGGGTGATGCAGTTTCTGGTTTATGTGGCCCTTTTTGTCTCTTGGGTAATACTTTCCTTGTGTCTTTGGTGTTCTTCATCTAATTTACTCCATCTGGGTTGGGACCAATTGATCCATCTTAGATGGCTGCTTGCTAGCTTTTAAGACCCCAGAAGCCACTCACCAAAGTAGGATGCAGAACATTTTTATGCCAATTGACCTAGATGTCCCCTGAAGCATGGTCCCCAGACCCCTGCCCCTGCTACTCTGTTCCTTGAAGTGTTTGGTTGTATTCAGGAAACTTCTTAGCTTTGGTTTAGTCCAGTTGTGCTGACTTTCTCTGTAGTGTGTGCTGTCCTTCTCTTCACCTAAGATAATTCTTACCTACTATCTAGTTAGTGAATACCCCTCTCCTTCTCTCCTCACCCTCGTAACAATCAAAGAATATTTTCTTCTGTGTTTAAACCTTTTCTTGAGTTCTTATACTAGTGGTCTAATAAAATATTTGCCCTTTCACGACTGACTAAATTCACTCAACATAATGCCTTCCAGGTTCCTCCATGTTACAAGATGTTCAACGGATTCATTGTTGTTCTTTATCATTGTGTAGTATTCCACTGTGTGAATATACCATAATTTGTTTATCCGTTCATCCCTTGCGGGGCAGCGAGGTTGTTTGCATCTTTTTGGTATCGTGAACAGTGCTGCAGTGAACATGTGTGTGCATGTATCTATTCATGTGACAGCTCTTATTTCTCTAGGATATATTTCAAGGAGCGGGATTGTTGGTACTTCTATTTCTAGCTTTTTAAGGAACTGTCAAATCGATTTCCAAAGTGGTTGTACTATGTTACATTCCCACCAACAGTGTATAGGTGTTCTAGTCTCTACACAACCAATCCAGCATTTATTATTTTGTGTTTTTTGGATTAATGCTAACCTTGTTGGGGTGAGATGGTACCTCTTTGTAGTTTTGATTTGCATTTCTCTAATGGCTAATGATTGTGAGCATTTCCTCATGTATCTGTTAGCTGCCTGAATGTCTTCTTTGGTGAAGTTCCTGTTCATATCCTTTGCCCATTTTTTAATTGGGTTATTTGTCTTTTTGTTGTTGAGGTTTTGCAGTCTCTTGCAGATTCTAGAGATTAGACGCTGATCGTAGTTGTCGTAGCGAAAATTTTTTTCCCAGTCTGTAGGTTGTCTTTTTACTCTTTTGGAGAAGTCTTTTGATGAGCATAAGTGTTTGATTTTTAGGAGCTCCCAGTTATCTAGTCTCTTTTCTGGTGCTTGTACATTGTTACTTATGGTTTGTATTCTGTTTATGCCACTTATTAGGGCTCCTAGAATTCTCCCTATTTTTCCTTCCATGATCTTTATCATTTTAAATTTTATATTTAAGTCTTTGATCCATTTTGAGTTAGGTTTTGTGCATGGTGTGAGGTATGGGTCTTGTTTCAGTTTTTTGCAGGTGGATATCTGGTTATGCCAGCACCATTTGTTAAAGAGACCGTCTTTTCCCCAATTAATGGACTTTGGGCCATTGTCAAATATTAGCTGCTCATAGGTGAATGAGCTTATATCTGGATTCTCAACTCTGTTCCATTGGTCTATGTATCTGTTTTTGTACCAGTACCAGGCTGTTTTGACTACTGTGGCAGTTATAATATGTTCTAAAATCAGGTAGTGTAAGGCCTCCCACTTTGTTCCTCTTCTTGAATAATGCTTTACTTATCCGGGGCCTCTTTCCCTTTCCATATGAAGTTGGTGATTTGTTTCTCCATCTCATTTAAAAATGCTATTGGAATTTGGGTCGGGATTGCATCATACCTGTACATTGCTTTGGGTAGAATTGACATTTTCACAATGTTGAATCTTCCTATCCATAAACAAGGTATGTTTTTCCACTTATGCAGGTCTCTTTGGTTTCTTGCAGTAGTGTCTTGTAGTTTTCTCTGTATAGGCCTTTTATGTCTCTGGTTAGATTTATTTGTAAGTATTTTATCTTCTTGGGGGCTATTATAAATAGTATTGATTTGGAGATTTCCTCTTCGAAGTTCTCTTTGTTGGTGTAGATGAATCCACTGATTTTTTATGTTTGTCTTGTATCCTGAAACTTTGCTGAAATCTTCTATTAGTTCCAGTAGTTTTCTTGTGGATTCTTTGGGGTTTTCTGTGTATAAGATCATATCATCTACAAACAGAGATACTTTGACCTCTTCCCTACCAATCTGTATGCCATTAATTTCTTTTTATAGCCTAATTGCTCTGGCTAGGACCTCCAGCACAATGTTGAATAAGAGTGGTAATAAAGGGCATCCTTGTCTGGTTCCCTTTCGTAAGGGGAATGCTTTCAGACTGTCTCCATTTAGGATGATGTAGGCTGTTGGTTTTGTATAAATGCCTTTTATTATTTTGAGGAATTTACCCTCTATTACTATTTTATTGAGAGTTTTTATCATGAATGGGTGTTGGGCTTTGTTGAATGCCTTTTCTGCATCGACTGATAAGATCCTGTGGTTCTTGTCTTTTGTTTAATTTTTGTGATGGATTACATTGATTGTTTTTCAAATGTTGAACCATCCCTGCATACATGGTATAAATCCCACTTGATCATGGTGAATTATTTTTTTGATATGTTGCTGAATTCTATTGGCTAGAATTTTGTTGAGGACTTTTACGTCAATGTTCATGAGGGATATTGGTCTGTAATTTTCTTTTTTTGTGGGGTCTTTAACTGGTTTTGGTGTCAGGGTTATGCTGGCTTCATAGAATGAGTTTGGCAGTATTCCATCCTTTTCTATGCTCTGAAATACTTTTAGTAGTAGTGGTGTTACCTCTTCTCTGAAAGTCTGGTAGAATTCTCCAGTGACACCATCTGGGCTGGGGCTTTTATTTTTGTTGGGAGTTTTAAAATTACCTTTTCAAAGAGATTCATATTTATGCCTATTCCAAAGAAATACGATCCAATCAAATTCGGAAATTATCAAACAATTTTTGAAAATTTTGCTGACGATCATTCAAAAGTGGCTGCAGCAGTACATCAACAGGGAACTGCCAGAAATTCAACTTGGATTCAGAAGAGGATGTGGAACCAGGGATAACGTTGCTGATGTCAGAGTGATCTTGGCTGAAAGCAGAGAATACCAGAAAGATGTTTACTGTGTTTTGTTGATAATGCAAGGCATTTGACTGTGTGGATCATAACAAATTATGGATAACACTGAAAAGAATGAGAATTCAGAACACTTAATTGTGCTCATGAGGAACCTGTACATAGGTGAAGAGGCAGTCTTTTGAACAGAACAAGGGGATACTGTGTGGTTTAAAGTCAGGAAAGGTGTGTGTCAGGGTTGTGTGCTTTCACCCTATTTATTCAATCTGTATGCAGAACAAATAATCCGAGAAGCTGTACTATATGAAGAAGAAAGCTGTATTGGGATTGGGAGAAGTCTTATGAGACTGTGTTATGCAGATGATGCAACCTTGCTTGCTGAATGTGAAGAGGACTTAAATCACTTACTGATGAAGATCAAAGACCACAGCCTTCAGTAAGTATTACACCTCAGCATAAAGAAAACAAAAATCCTCACAACCAAACCAATAAGCAACATCAGGATAAATGGAGAAAAGATTGAAGTTGTCAAGGATTTCATTTTACTTGGATCCACAATCAACACCCATGGAAGCAGCAGTCAAGAAATCAAATGACTCATTGCATTGGGCAAATCTGCTGCAAAAGACCTCTTTAAGGGGTTAAAAAGCAAAGATGTCACCTTGAAGACTAAGGTGCACCTGACCCAACCCATGGTGTTTTCAACCACCTCATATGTATCTGAAAGCTAGAAAATGAATAAGGAAGACCAAAGAAGAATTGACGCCTTTGAATTATGGTGTTGGTGAAGAATATTGAATATACCATGGACTGCCAAAAGAACGAACAAATCTGTCTTGGGAGAAGTACAGCCAGAATGTTCATTAGAAGCAAGGATGGCAAGACTTCGTCTCATATATTTTGGACATGTTATCAGGAGGGATTCGTCCCTGGAGAAGGACGTCATGCTTGGTAGAGTAGAGGGTCAGTGAAAAAGAGGAAGATCCTCAATTAGTTGGATTGACACAGAGGCTGCATCAGTGGGCTCAAGCATAACAACGACTGTGAAGATCGCCCAGGATCTGGCAGTGTTTTGTTCCGTCGTACGTATGGTTGCTATGAGTCGGAACCAACAGTCTTTTAAGACTTTGGTGGAACCAACTGTCTCAGTTATCTAGTGCTGCTTTAACAGATATACTGCAAGTGGATGGCTTTAACAAAGAGAAATTTATTCTCTCATAGTTTAGGAGGCTAGAAGTCCGAATTCAGGGTGCCAGCTCCACGTAAAGACTTTTTATCTCTGTTGGCTCTGGGGGAATTTTCTTGTCCTCTATCTTCTCCTGGTTTAGGAGCCTTTCGGCACAGGTACCCCAGGCCCAAAGAACACACTCTGCTCCCGGTATTGCTTTCTTGGTGGTATGAGGTCCCTCTGTCTCTCTGCTCGCTTCTCTCTTGTATATCTCAAAAGAGATTGATTTAAAACACAATCTAATCTTGTAGACAGTCCTTCCTCATTCACATAACTACCTCTAATCCTGTCTCATTAACATCATAGAGGTACAATTTACAAGGCATAAGAAAATTACATCAGATGATAAAATGTTGGATAATCACATAATGCTGGGAATCATGGCCTAGCCAAGTTGACACAAATTTTGGGGGGACACAATTTAATCCATGACACCAGGTTTGCATTCTTTCTTTGGAGTCAATTTTGGTGGATGGAGAGGAGACTGGAACATGAAGATTCTGAGTGTGAGGAACGGGGCAAGGTCTAGAGAGAGGTTCCAGCAAGGGCAGGGAGGCTGGGGCCTTGCACAGTAGTCTTGCTGAGGTCTTTTGAATTTGTATTGCATCACCATTTTTGCCTTCTAGATTTGGCCTCCTCACACACTCTTCTGGAAACTATCAGTGCCATAACTTCCTGTTGGTTTTGATAAATTTTGCTGAGATACTGTATTTTCCTTCCTCTGTTCCTGGACAATATTTCATCTTGCTTTTTAGTGGCAGATAATTCATAAATGCCTGGGTCCCCTTCCAGGGGAGACACTCCAAAGGGCTATATAGGTCTTCTCCAGCCCTGCTCCTCCCCTACCCCTACCTCTCAGTTATGGAGATAATCCAGGAGACTGGCAAGAACAGATAGTGGTTAACCATAAACTGCCAGAGATGCCTGAGGCCCTGCCAGGTGTCTTTGCACATTGTGGGCATGAGGGAGATCTTCCCCAGGAAATGATTGCCAAGAAAGTGGTCACGTCATGCTGCTGTTGTGTATTCTGTGAGAAGTTGATGAAAGCTATAGGCGTTTCCCAGCATACGCACACCCATACAAAATTGCATGCAATTTCAAGGGGGCCCATGGATCCCTTGAAGCCCTATCTCTAGAATCTCTAGGGGTCCTTGGGGGCCAGGTTAAGATCCCCAGAAGAAAGTTGGACTTTAGAGTTCTTCACTGCCCTAGAGGCAATCACTGGGGATTGCCACTGACCTAACCTATCAACACTCACTAGCCTGACACAGACCACAAGAAGTGATTCTTAAAAATGGGAAGGTCACTTACCTCTTCGATGAACTTCAGATTCCTCAGCCACAAAATGGGAGTAATAACATCCCCCTCCCCCCCGTAGTTCACAGGGTTATTATGAGTATCACGTTATTTTTAAACTATTATCAAGAATCAAAATCCCACATGCTTCAAGGCATTTGGGATCAAACAAGAAACATAAACCTCTTGATTAGAATCAGATATAAGACAATAGAGAATGGTGAGGCCTGTGGCAAAAAGAAACATGCATTTTATACAACTCAGTTTTTGTGAAACTAAGTGGGGCTTTACAAAACATCTGTGGGCAGAATTTGATTTTAAGCCAGAAGCTTTAGATTCTTGAAAAATGTAAAGTAGGTCACTCTCTTAGCTGTTGTGTAGGGGATCCACATGGGGCAACCAGGGCCCTTCTTTTATGTTGCTAGAGTAGGAGGTTGATAATGTAGGTAGTGTGGTTTGGATGGGCTTCTCCTTCAAATATATCCCTCTTAGGCCTTCCAGGAACTGAAATCCCAATTAGGGTTTTGGGGACTGTGGTGGTAGAAAGTGAGGATTTAAAGGATTAATGGTTCTCATTAAAATGCAAATTTGTTATCTGCAATGGAAACCTATTGATTATCTTTTGGCCATTAACTCGTAAGAATTTTAACATAGTAATCAAAAACTTCTGTGAACTGTAATCATACCCTTTAGCTTTAATATTGCTATGTGACTACTTATTATGTATAAGGCATTTTACTAGGGGCTGGGATTACATATATGTATACAATTTGAGTTCTGCCTTCAAAGAAAATTGAATGGGAGATGTAAGGGCCATGCTGGTGCCGTTTTGTTCATCTCTGGTGGTTTGCATGTTGCTATGATGCTGGGAACTATGTAGTATTTCAAATACCAGTAGGGTCACCCATGGTGGACAGGCTTCAGGGGAGCTTCCAGCCTAAGACAGACTAGGAAGAAAGGCTTGGTTATCTACTTTTGAAAATTAGTCAATGAAAACCTTATGTATTACAATAAAATATTGTCCAAAATAGTGCTGGAAGATGAGCCCCCTAGGTTAGAAGGCACTCAAAATACACCGTGGTTGCAGCAATGGACTGGAAAGTACTGTCATGATTTGAATTATGTCCCCCGAAAAATGTGTGTACCAATTTGGCTGGGCCATGATTCCCAGAATTGTGTGGTTGGCCTGCATTTTGTGATTGCAATTTTATGTTAAAGAGGATTAGGGTGGGATTGTAACACCACCTTTACCCAGGTCACAGCCCTGATCCAAAGTAAAGGGAGTTTCCCTGGGGTGTGACCAGAACTACCTTTTATCTCTCAAGAGATAAAAGGAAAGGGAAGCAAGCAGAGAGTTGGGGACCTCACAGCATCGAGAAAGCAGAACTGGGAGCAGAGCACGTCCTTTGGATCAGGGTCCCTGTGCAGAGAAGCTCCTAGTCTGGGGGAACACGGAAGAGAAGAAGGCCGACAGAGAAAAAGCCTTCCCCTGGAGCTGACGCCCTGAATTTGGACTTTTAGCTTACTTTGGCTTTGAAGAAAAAGACTTCTCTTCATTAAAACCATCCACTTGTGGTATTTGTGTTACAGCAGCACTAGATGACTAAGACACATACCAATGATTGTGAAGATGGTGCAGGATCAGGCAGCGTTTTGTTCTGTTTTTCATGGGGTTGCTATCAGTCGGAGCTGACTCAACAGCAACTAACAAGATGTACTTGGCACCACACAGTGCCTATGACGTAGTGGGAATTTAATAAATGAATGGGACATAGGCATTGCCTCAATCCTCTGCAACTCATGACAAGTCACAGGGACTATGAGATGCTCAGTTTAGTTCTAAAAGGAAGAGGAGACTGGGGAGATGGACACAGGTGGAGGGGGTGTGAGGGAGGACAGAGGGAGTGCTTTCGGTTGGTTGGGTCCTGCTGGGAGTCTGAGCGGGTCTGGGAAGCTTGGGGGATACAGTCCTCAGGAGAGGGGGATATCAAAGGAGCTGGGGGAGCTAGGAAGTAGCTGGAAGTGGGGAGAACAGCTGGTGGAGAGTGGGTGGCAGGACAGTTCTGAGGACCTGATGGGCTGGTGGTGGCTGACTGAGAGGGCTCGGCCAGGTGGACCCACAGGCCAGGCTGCCAGCAGACTCAGCCTGGGAGGGCTTCTCATGGGGTCCTACTGGGCAAGTGGACAGCCACAGAGGTTGAGAGTCCCAGGCAGCACTAGACTTTGTGATGCCTATCCTGCTACCTCGTGGGAACATTTTTTGGGTATGAGTTACAGGCCTTTACCCAAGTGTTCTGGCACCTGGTGAAGGCGGTTATCTAATAGCCCTCTCCAGACGAAATTGTTAAATCATTTTAACAGGGTTTTATGTGGGTAATCTGCCCCTGGTAATAGAGCTGTTAAGTGCAGCTCTTATCAATGGTGGTTAGAGCAGGCCGGTTTAAAGTGAAAATAATGCTTTTTGGTGTAACTTGGGCTCTTGACCAGGTCTGGCAACTTAGTTTAAAGTCAGGACATCCTGTTAGAGTCTGGAGGTGAGGATTTGAGCTTGACTCATAATGTTTGTGGACAGTATTCGTGGTTTTTCCTGGTTCCTATAAGTTTACCTTCAACATTTCAGCCTCATCTCCTGCCGTGCCAACACTAAGTACAAAAAACAGTTGCTGTCCAGGGAATTCTGACTCATGGCAACCCTATTTGTGTCAGAGCAGAACTGTGCTCTACAGGGTTTTCAGTGGCTGATTTTTCAGAAGTAGATTGCCAGGCCTTTCTTCTGAGACACCTCTGAATAAACTTGAACCTCCAACCTTTTGGTCAGCTGAGGAGTGTGTTAACTCTTTGTGTCACTCAGTACAAGGGGCTGAAGTATTTGCAGTTACTGAATATGCCTGGTGTTTTTATACCTGGAGCTACTGAATAATTCTGCCTCTTCTTTAACCTGTGAAAGACTTGGTTTCCTCTGTTTCCTTAGAAATGGGGACAATCATATCTAAACTCATAAGGTTGTTGTGAGGAAGTGTAGTGGTTGAAACAGCATAGATTTTGGAGTCAGATGGACAAAGGTTTTAATTTCTTCTCTCCTATTTACCAGTTGTGTGGCCTTGGGTTATTAACTTTAGAGAGTCACAGTTTCCTCAACTGGAAAAATGCATATAATCATGTTGTTAGCTGCCATCAAAGTTAGCTCCAACTGATGGCAACTCTGTGTATAAGAGAACAAAATATTACCTGGTCCTGAGTCATCGTCATGATCGTTGGTATGTTTGAGTTCATTGTTGTGGCTACTGTGTCAACCTATCTCACTGAGGGTTTTCCTTCTTTTCGTTGTTCCTCTACTTTCCCAAACACAATATCCTTTTCTAGACATTGCTCTTTCCTTAGGCCACGTCCAGAGTAAGGAAGTTGAAGTCTCATCATCCTTGCATCTAAGGAACATTTTGGTTGTATGTCTTCTAAGGCTAATTTGTTCATTCTTCTTGAGTTCACAATATAGTCAATATTCCTTGTTAACACCAGAGATGTAATGCATCAATTTATACTGATCTTCATTTGGCACATAGAAGAAAATCTTACATGATGGCTCCCTCCATTTCTTCCTCATCCTTATGGCTCCTTCTTAAAGTCATAGCTCCCTGATGGGTATGTAACGTAGGCTCATCATGCAATCCTATTCCCTCGTGTTTTCTGGGCCCTCAGAACCCTCCTTCATGGGGCCAGACCCAGGCAGATCCTCCTTTTTCAGCCTGCTATCACCCTTTGTTGCAACATGACCACGTCTCTCTCCCTCATCTCACTCCTCCAAAGAGACTGGCCTGAATTCGGTGTTAATCAGGCCTTAATTAAACTGATTATGAATCTGATTAAACTGATTCATATCAATGTGCTTATGAATAATCAACACTTATGTGTTTAACTCTTATAAGAATATTCACTTTTTCCAACAGAATCTCTAATCAATGGTAGAATCAACCTAGTAGAATTTCCGGGTGGAGGACAAAGGAAAGTGTTGAATTTTAGGTCTTATGGAGGCGGTGGAGTCCCTGGGTGATGCAAACAGTTAACACACTTGGCTGCTAACTAAAGGTTGGAGGTTTGAGTCCACCCAGAGGCACCTCAGAAGGAAACCCTGACAATCTACTTCCAAAAAATTGTCCATTAAGTACCCTATGGAGCACAGTTCTACCATGACACACATGGGGGTCACCATGAGTTGGGGTTGATTCGACAGCAACTGGTGGGGGTTGGGGTGTGGAGGAGGCAATGGTGTTGAGGTTGGACAGGTACAGTGGTGGTGGTGGTGTTGTCCTGTGCTGTTGAGTCGATTCCTACTCATAGCAATCCCATGTGACAGAGTATAACTGCCCCATAAGGTTTTCTAGGCTTAAGTCTTTACAGGAGCAGATTGCCAGGTCTTTTCTTCCGCAGAGCCACTAGTGGGTTCTAACCGCCGGCCTTTTGGTTAGGAGCCGAGTGCTTAACCATTGCGTCACCAGGGCACCAGGGTGGTGGTGGTGGTTGCTGTTAGGTGACATCAAGTTGGCTCTGACTCATAGCGACCCTATGTACAACAGAACAAAACACTGCCTGGTCCTGCGCCATGCTCATAATCATTGTTATGCTTGAGCCCATTGTTGTAGCAACTGTGTCAATCCATCTCATTGAGGGTCTGCCTCTTTTTCGCTGACCCTCTACTTTACGAAGCATGATGTCCTTCTCCAGGGAGTGATCCTTCCCGATACCATGTCCAAAGTATGTGTGATGGTTAAGATTGTGTGTCAACGTGGCTGGGCCATGATTCTCAGTATTTTAATGTAATCACTCCCATGATTGAATATACTGTGAGTAGCCAATCAGATGAAAGGGAGTCTCCTTGGGGTTGTGGCCCGCATCTGTATATAAGCAGACATTCTGGCTTTTTGCTCTCTCTGGATCCTGTGGCTGTTTCCTGTCGTCTCAGCTCCCTTTTTTGGGACTTGAGCTGTCAGCTTATCTGCCGAACCTGGGATTCGCCGAACTGCCCAGCCTGTGAGTGAGAGCCTTGCTCTCTGACCCCCCTATCTTGGGCTTGCCAGCTTCTGCAGTTGTGTGACTTAGGAGAGGCCTCTACCCTGATCCACGGACTTGGGACGTTCTAGCCTTTACAATCATGTGAGTTATTTCCATGATATAATCTCTCTCTATATATATATTTATACACTTTATTGGTTTTACTTCTCTGGAGAACCAGCCTAAGACAGTATGTGAGACAAAGTCTTGCCATCCTTGCTTCTAAAGAGCATTCTGGCTGTACTTCTTCCAAGACAGATCTGTTCATTCTTTTGGCAGTCCACGATATAGTGGATATTCTTTGCCAACACCATAGTTCAAAGGCATCCATTCTTTTTTGGTTTTCTGAAGCAAGGTTCGTCAGTTACACCTAGCTGTGTAGCAACTCAATTGCCTGCAGCTGCTGTGCCTAAAACTATCCCTAACAAACAACATAGCTATTGAAGATCTAAACCTGGAGGGAGCTGCTATCTATCTACACCCAAATGCTATTACTTCAAAGATCTGAAAGATGAAGATCTGGCCCACAGTTAAAATTGTTTTCAGAATTTGCATGGCCCATTTTATTTTCAGAGTTCTTTTTATTCATTAATTAGTTATTCATTTATTTAATGCAGTTTTTAATTGTGTGCTTATTCCATCTTGCAAAGGTGGAATTATTCAGAGGAACATTTAAAAGAAATTAACAGTATGACAAGGCTTATAATTGTGCTTTAATCTTAAATTAATATCCCTCCTGTTTTCACGTTACCAGGACAATTATCCCGAACGGTACCAGAAGCTGGAAATTATGTATTGCCCTATATATGGCATTCCCTCCTGGAGAGTGCACAGTTTATCATGGCTTTTTAATCTCCTTTGTGTGCAACGGAAGATAAAACATCTCAACAATATTCCAGTGCTTGGAGGAGATTAAAGCCCCACAAACATCCGTGTCTGTTTCACCTCGACCCTCTGCTGCATCTAACTAGACCTGGGGTAAGGTGGGCTTGGGGACACCTTCAGAAATATGGTTGTTTGTCTGGAGTTTCTGGGGACTGTGAAAAAGTCACATAAGTCACCCTAGCAGGAAAACCTGGAAATGTGCAGGTTTCTCTCAATACTTTTTCCTCCCAGCACTTCCCCCTTTTCAGATCAGTGCTAGCTAGAACGTGTCTTGATGATATTAGCTGAGCTGAGAGGAAAGAGGGCAAAGGCGGCATTTAGATCCCTGGGATGCTGGTAGACTATTGCTTCCCCTTAAAGATGTGCCCCTGAATTTAGGCTGCAACCCCAAAGCAATAGCGCCGCTCCCACTTCATCTTCTGTCAGGGAAGGAGCAGCCCGTTGGAGACGCGCACTCTGCTGACTGTGGACTGCACGGTGCCTTCATCATATGACAAGTTGAACTCCGGGGCATGACTCTGACCTCACCTGCCCAGTGAGCTGGGCCAGTTGGCAGTTTCCCCTGGTCACCAGATTCCGTCCTTTTGAGAAAAGCTAGGTTTGCTCGTGTGGAGTTGCCAAGGTTTCTTTCTGTGCTCCTCCCACTCTCTTTTGGCATCACTTCTGTCTCCCCATTGCACTCTCCTGATCTCCCACTCAGGAGCACAAAGCCTGCTCTCACCGCAGCGTTTTTTTAAAAAGTAAAGTTTAATGAAAGTATAACATACATACAGGAAAAGGCATGGATCCTAAGAGCTTTTTTTTTTTTTTTTAATCAGTTGCCATCTAGTTGTTTCTGACTCAAGGCAACCCACTGTGTGTCAGAGTAGAAATGTGCTCCATAGGGTTTTCAGTGGCTGATTTTTTGGAAGTAGATCACCAGGACTTTCTTCCGAGGCACCTCTGGATGAACTCGAACCTCCAACCTTTCAGTTAGCAGCCGAGCGTGTTAACCATTTGCACCACAGGTGAGTCTCCTCATGCACCCAGCCCCAGACAAACAAACAGAACATCACCAGCTCTCCAGAAGCCTCCCTGGTGTTGCCACCCTGATCACTACTCCCCACCCTCAAGGGTGACCTCTATCCTTACTCCTAGCACCTCACATTACTCTTGCCTTTTTGTGTTTTTGAATTTTATATAATGGGTTAATAGAGTATGTTTAAGTGATGGTTAATTTTATGTGTCAACTTGGCTAGGCTATGGTACCCAGTTGTTTGTCAAATACTAGATGCTACTGTGAAGTAATCACATGTAGTAAATCAGTTGGCCTTAAGAAAAGCAGATTACTTTCCATAATGTGAGAGGACTTCATCAATCAGTCGAAGGCCTTAAGAGCAAAAAGGGAGTTCTCTTTAGGGTGTGTTCTGCCTCCAGACTATTAATAGACACCTTGCCAGAACTCTTCACTCTTCCCGTCCTTGACCTATTTTGGGACTTTGGATTTTGGAACTCAAGACTGCAGAAATCTCCAACCTGTTGTCTGGCCTACAGATTTTGGACCTGCCAGTCCCTGCTCCCTTCATCCCCCCTCAATCTCGTGAGCCAGTTCCTTAAAATCAATCTCTGCTTCTCTGTATGTTTTTGCTAGGTGCTGTCAAGTTGGTTCTGACTCATCGACTTTATGTACAACAGAACGAAATATTGCCTGGTCCTGTGCCATCCTCACAATCATGGCTATGTTTGAGACCATTGTTGCAGCCACTGTGTCAGTCTATTTCATTGACTCTCTACTGTACCGTGCATGATATCCTTCTCCAAGGATTGGTTCCTCCTGATAATGTGTCCAAAGTAAGGGAGATGGAAATCTCACCATCCTTACTTCTTAAGAGCATTCTGGTTGTACTTCTTCCAAGTCAGATTTATTTGTCTAGTAGCCAATGGTTATTCAATATGCTTCCCCAATACTATAATTCAAAGGCATCATTTCTACTTCGATCTTCCTTTTTCATTGTTCAGCTTTCAAACGTATATGAAGTGATTGAAAAGACCATGATGTGGGCCAGGTGCACCTTAGTCATCAAAATGATGTCTTTGCTTTTTAACATATAAGTGTGTGTGTGTGTGTGTCTTAGAGTCCCCAGGTGGCGAAAATGGTTAAGCACTCCACTAGTAGCCAAAAGGCTGGTGGTTTGAACCCACCCAGAGGCATCTTGGAGGACAGGCCTGGCAATCTGCTTCTGAAAGGTCACAGCCTTGAAAGCCCTTTGGAACGGTTCTACTCTGCACGCATGGGGTCGCCACGAGTAGGAATTGACTCAATGGCAACTAAAAACAACAGCATCTGTGTATCTGACTGGTTCTGTTTCTCTAGAGAAGCCTGACTGAGAGTTTTCACAGTAGCATAACTCGTGCGGAGGAACACCATGAAAGCAAGTACTCTGAGTAGTTCTGTTGCATCCTATCTATCCTTGCAAACACCCAACGTGGCTGGTCTGTTACACACAAGGCATTGTGCCAGCTACTGTGGACATACAAAGCTGCCCAAGAGAAGTTACAGAACAGCAGCCCCTTGGCTCTGTAGGGAAACTTGGAAGGTGCCCGCCTCTGGCCCGGCAGACTGAGGGGCTGCACAGGAGCTACAGCAGTTCTCTAATCTGACGCTTCAGAAGGTCCCTCTCAGTGAGGGCCTGGCACAACATGCCTGATTTGCCCCGAGGAGAAATGGCCCTGGAGTTGCTCCCTTGGACTCTGCCTCCCTGGCCGAGCCCTACCCTAGGACATCTGCTTCGCCTGAGTCACCTGTTCTCTGCTTCGGGCCTCTCAAGGCTCTCCTTGTTCTTTGGGCGGTATTGAGCTTGATAAATCAGTTACTGATAAATTCTGTGGTGGATAACAATTTACTGCATTATCCCTTCCAGATAAAGCACTTTTATCCTGATAAAAATTAATCTCAGTGAGATGGATTGACACAGCGGATGCAACAACAGGCTCAAACATAGCAAGGATTGTGAGGATGGCACAGGACTGGGCAGTGTTTCACTCTGTTGTACTTAGGGTCTCTATGAGTCGGAACTGATTCCATGGCACCTAACACCATCTTGAAGACGCCTTAATCCAGCCATCTGCCAATTTCCAGCGGGGTGAACCACCAGGTTTATTTGCTTCCTTCTCCTTCAGTGGTTTCTTTCTTCTTCCACATCCCTAAATAGGAAATTATCCAAGGTTGTATCCTCAATACTCCTTTCCTTTATTAACTTACTCTTTTTTCTATTTACAAATTGTTGTAAAATATATGTAACACAATATTTGTCAGTTCAACAGTTTTCATGTGTATAATTCAGTGACACCAATCACATCAGTCATGTGCAACCATCATTATGTCAGTGCTAAATTTTCCTTCACCATAGACAGAAACTTAATGCTACTCAATTACTCTTTTTTTGTTAGTTTGGTGAAAAGATACACAGCAAAGCATTCGCCAATTCCACAATTCTACATGTGTATTTCGGGACATTGATTACATTCTTCATATTGTGCATCTCCCTATCTTTCCCAAATCATTCCACCACCATTAACATAAACTCAATGCCCCCTAAGCAAAAACTCTCCTTCTTCTCCCCCAGGCCCCAGCCTGCATTTCTAAAAGCTGGAAAATGCAAGGAAATGGATTCTCCTCTACAGCTTCCAGGAGTACAGCCCTGCCAACACCTTGATTTTAGCTCATTGTGACCTATATCGACTTCAGTCCTTCAGAACTTTAAGATGATACATTTTTGTTACTCTAAACCGCTAATTTTGTGGTCATCTGTTACAGCAACAATTGAAAATATACTTCACAACTAGATTATAGGCCTCTAGAGGGCAGCGATATTCCTTATACTTCTTTGAATATCTCACAGGGTGGAACCTCATATATATTAAAAACCAATAACCCATTGCCATCAAGTTGATTCCAACTCATAGCGACCCTATACGACACAGTAGAACTGCCCCATAGGGTTTCCAAGGAGCAGCTGGTGGATTCGAACTGCTGACATTTTGGTTAGCAGTTGTAGCTCTTAACCACTGTGCCACCAGGGCTAAATGTTTGCTCTATGGCCAGAGGCCTGGTTCCAGGAAACTCTGTGAAGAGGGCAAATCTGGCCTTTGTGCCTTTCCACTGCTCTCTCCAGTAACCAAAACCAGTTGCTCTGGAGAATACTCTGACTCATGGCAAGTGACCCCACATGTGTCAGAGCTGAACTGTGCTCCATAGGGTTTTCAATAGCTGATTTTTCAGTAGACTGCCAGGACTTTCTTCCGATGTACCTCTGGGTGGACTCAAACCACCAACCTTTCGATTAGCCAGCTGAGCACATTAACCATTCGTACTACCCAGGGACTTCTGGAGTTAACATGCTCAGGTGCCAACCAAAAGTTTGGAGGTTTGAGTCCACCCAGCATTGCCTTGGAAGAAAGGCCTGGTGATCTACTTCTGAAAAATCAGCCATTGAAAACCCTATGGAGCACAATTGTATTCTGACACACACGGTGTCACCATGAGTAAGAACTGATTTGATGTCAACTGGTTATGGCCCCTTCAGAGCCCCTTTATGCCTACCTGCAGCTCTCATTTTAGCCACAGCCCCGTTTTTGTGTCCTTTTCTGATTTTATTTAATCTCTGGTAATGGATAATATTTTAAAGTTGGACCCTTCCTAGGGATACTTGGATTTATTTTATTTTTATTGTAACTTAGATAAAGGTTTACAGAGCAAATTAGCTTCTCATTAAACAATCAATACACATATTGTTTTGCGACACTGGTTGCCAACCCCACGACATGTCAACACTCTCCCCTTGTCGAGCTTGTTTTCTCCATTACCAGCTTTCCTGTCCCCTCCTGCCTTCTCGTCCTTGCCCCTGGGCTGGTGTGACCATTTAGTCTCCTTTTGTTTTATGGGCCTTTCTAACCTTTGGCTGAAGGGTGAACCTCAGGAGTGGTTTCAGTACTGAGTTAAAAGGGTGTCTGGGGGCCATACTCTTCGGGTTTCTCCAGTCTCTGTCAGACCAGTAAGTCTGGTCTTTTTCTGAGTTAGAATTTTGTTCTACATTTTTCTCCAGCTCTGTCCAGGACCCTCTACTGTGACCCCTGTCAGAGCAGTTGGTGGCTGTAGCCAGGCACCATCTGGTTGTGCTGGACTCAGTCTGGCAGAGGCTGTGGTAGTTGTGGTTCATTAGTCCTTTGACTAATCTTTCCCTTGTGTCTCTGCTTTTCTTCATTCTTCCTTGCTCCAAATGGGGTGGGACCAGTGGAGTATCTTAGATGGCTGCTCACAAGGTTTTAAGACTCCGGATACTAGTCACCAAAGTAGGATGTAGAACATTTCCTTTAGAAACTATGTTATGCCATTTGAGCTAGATGTTCATCAAGATCATGGTCCCCAATCCTCAGCCCAGTAATTTGGTCCCTCGGGGAGTTTTGATGTGTCTATGAAGCTTCCATGATATTGTCTTGGTCAACTTGTGCTGACTTTCAACGTACTGGGTACTGTCTTCCCCTTCACCAAAATTACCACTTATCTATTGTTTAGTTAGTGTTCTTCCCTCCCCTCCCCTCTCTCCCTTCCCTAGTAACCATCAAAGATTGTTTCTTTCTGTGTATAAACCTCTTCATGAGTTTTTATAATAGTGGTCTCATACAGTATTTGTACTTTTGGGTTGACTTATTTCACTCAGCATAATGACCTCCAGATTCATCCATGCTGTGAGCTGTTTTGCAGATTCGTCATTGTTCTTTATTTTTGCACAGTATTCCACTGTGTGTATGTACCATAGTCTGTTTATCCATTCATCTGTTGATGTGCACTTAGGTTGTTTCCATCTTTTTGCTATTGTGAACAGTGCTGCAGTGAATGTGAGTGAGTATGTCTATTCGTGTGATGGCTCTTATTTCTCTAGGATATATTCCTAGGAGTTAGATTGCTGTATTGTATGGTATTTCTGTTTCTAGCTTTTTAAGGAAGTGTCATATCATTTTCCAGAATGGTTGTACCATCGTACATTTCCACCAGTGGTGTATAAGAGTTCCAAGCTCCCTGCAGCCTCTCCAATATTTGTTATTTTCTGTTTTTTTGATTCGTGCCAGTAAAGTTGGGATAAGTTGATATCTCATTGTGGTTTTGATTTGCATTTCTCTAATGGCTAGTGATCACAAGCATTTCCTCACGTATCTGTTAGCTGCCCAAATGTCTACTTTGGTGAAGTGTCTGTTCTTATCCTTGGCCCATTTTTCAATTGGATTATTTGCCTTTTTGTAGTAGAGATATTGGATTTTCCTATAGATTTTAGAGATTAGAACTTTGTTGAATTTGTCATAGCCAAAATTTTTTTTCCCAGTCTGTAGGTTCTCTTTTTACTCTTTTGGTGAAGTCTTTTGTGAGCTTAAGTGTTTAATTTTTAGAAGATCCCAGTTATCTAGCTTATCTTCTGGTGTTTGTGTATTGTTACTTATGGTTTATATCCTGTTAATGCCGTGTATTAGGGCCTCTAGCATTGACCCTATTTTTTCTTCCATGATCTTTATAGTGTTTGGTTTTATATTTAGGTCTTTGGATAATTGCATTTATTGAGAAGGGTAGCCCTGGAGTTGTAAGTACCTCCCAACCCAAAAGAGTGAAGCCAGAGGTGGAACATCTAGATGATGGTATTGAGCAGAGGTTTCTTCTAGCTCTTTATCAGGTCATTAGCTCTTAGTGCCTGTTATTGTGATGATTAAGGTTATTTGTCAACTTGGCTAGACCACAATTCTCAGTTGTTTGGCTGATATTATGTAATCATCTTCCATCTTGTGATCTGATGTGAGCATTCAGTCTGTTACAGGCCAGTTAGTTGAAAGCCAATCAATAGAACAACAATCAGTTGAAAGCCAGTTTTCTTGCGGCTATGACCTGCATCCAATATATATGGTATTTTGGTAAAGCTGTCTCTGAATCCTGCATCTAACTTGTCATCCTCTGACCTCTGATTCTTGGCATATGAGCCAGCAGTCTTCCACCTAACCTGTAGATCTTGGAATTTGCCAGCTCCTGCAACTATGTGAGGCAGGAGAAACCTCCATCCTGATGCTTGACCTACAGATTTGGAACTTGCCAGCCTCCACAGCATGTGAACCATTTTCTTTAAATAAATCTTTATATATATATATATATATATGCTTCACTGATTTTGCTCCTCTATAGAACCCAGCCTAAGAGCGTTATCTAGTGCTGCTGTAACGGAAATACCACAAATGGATGGCTTTAACAAATAGAAATTTATTTTCTCACTGTTCAGGAGTCTAGAAGTCCGAATTCAGGGCGCCGGCTCTAGGGGAAGGCTTTGTCTCTCTGTTGGCTCTCGGGGAATGTCCTTGTCTCTTCAGCTTCTATTCTTTGGTTCCTTGGTGATCTTCACATGATGTGGCATCTATCTTCCCCCATCTCTGCTTGCTTGCTTGTCGTAAACTGCTCCTTTTATATCTTGTAAGAGATTGACTCAAAACACTTTCTACACTAATCCTGCCTCATTAACAAAACAAAGACAGCCCATTCCCAAATGGAATTATAACTACAGGCATAGAGGTTAGGATTTACAACATATTTTTGTGGGGCACAACTCAATCCATAACATTCCACTCTTTGGCACTGAAAAATTCACGTCCTTTCCACATGCAAAACACATTCACCCCATCACATCATTCTGAAAGTCTTAAATCAACTCCAAGTCAAGAATCTCATCTTCTGAATCATCTAAAATATGGGTGAGACTTTAGGCGTATTCCATCTGGAGAAAAATTCCTCTTCATCTGTAAACCTGTGAAATCTAGAACACATTTACAAAAGGACAATGGTAGAACCGGCACAAGGTGGACATTTCCGTAACAAATGGGAGAAATTGGAGAAAAAGAAGGGAAAATGGGCACCAAGCAATTTCAAAACCCAGCAGAACAATTTACATTAGCTCTCAAGCCTTGAAAATAATCCTCTGTTCTTTGGGACCATCGGGGCCACGGCCTTGCTCTCCAGACTATGGGTGTTAGCCATGTCCTCTGGATTTTGAGTGGAAGTCCCTTGGCCCTGGGCTTCAACCTTTCTTACCAGGCCTACTGGGATGCAACTCTCCTCCCTCAGCTTTGGGCTGCCCTGTTCTCCTATTCTATTTGAGTGGCAACTCCACCCCCTTGGCCCAGGCAGGCCCTGTTCTTCTGCCCCTTGGGCATGGCAGCCCCATACCCTCAGCTTTGGGCAATGGCTCCATCCCCCTGGCACTCGTGAATGGCAACCCCACACTCTGGAAGTGGAACTAGTTAGTGAAGATCTGACTCTTTTAAACTAGGAGGCCATGACTCCACCCCTTGAAACTGATGCAGCCCTCCTTCCTGTGCACCTTTCAACAGTTCTGCTGAACTCCAAGCTGCTCTAGGGATGGAGGACAACTGATGTACCTCCTTTGGCCTGTTTCCTGCCTGTAAAATTCCAAGATGCAGACAGCCTTCTTTCCTTTTGATCTTTCTCTGTCCCCTTCAGTCTAAGCAGATGAGTTTTCTGCTGTAGTAGTTGGTCAGATCCATCAGTCACAGGCTTAATCTCTTTAACAAAAGATTGTGTAGCCAAGTTCTTGGTGAAATTTCTAGGACATGTGTCCTTAGTTTGTACAACAGAATTTTACAAAACTAGATTTTGTTTTCATTTTGCACAGTTCATTTTTAAGTCCATTTCTTTCCTCTCACATTTTACAGTAACTGGCAAGGAGAAACCACATGGTGCCTTTAAGATCTTGCTTAGAATTCTCCTCAGCCAGATGTCCAAGTTCATCACTTACAAAGTCTACTTTCCTCCACACATTTGAACATAATTCAGACAAGTTTTTGCCACTGCATAAAAAGCATCACCCTTCTTCCATTGTCCAATCACATGTTCATCATTTCCCTTTAAAGCCTGACTAGAAGCACTTTTAACATCTACATTTCCAGCAACATTCCGTTGCTGCTCCATATGTATTCTCTACGACTATGGAAACTTTCTCTACGACTCTCCTCACTTCCTTCTGAGCCCTCACCAGAATTGCCTTTGACATCCATAATTCTATTAATAGTCTGTTTGAGGCAATCTAGGCTTTTACTATTGTTGTTGTTGTCGTTAGGTGCTGTCAAGTTGGTTCCAACTCATAGCGACCTTATATACAACAGAGCAAAACACTGCCCAGTCCTGTGCCATCCTCACAATTGTTGCTATATTTGAGCCCATTGTTGCAGCCATTGCTTCAGTCTATCTCACTGGGGGTCTTCCTCTCTTTTGCTGACTCTCTACTTTACCAAACATGATGTCCTTCTCCAGGGACTGATCCCTCCTGATAACATATCCAAATTAATTGTCTCACTATCCTTGCTTCTAAGGAGTATTCTGGCTGTACTTCTTCCAAGACAAATTTGTTTATTCTTCTGGCAGTCCATGGTATATTGGATATTCTTCACCAACACCATAATTCAAAAATGTCAATTCTTGGACTTCCAGGCAACATGGCGCTATGGTCAGAAGCACCACACCATCCCTCTGCAGCAAAGATCAGAAAAACTAAGTCAAACATAGTCACACTTCAATCCCAAAACCCTAAGCAGCAAATGAAGAGATAACTCAGCCAAGCACCGAATGGAATAAGAAACTGACCGAGAACAGAGAGGAAGGAGCGATACATGCAGAGGTCCCCTATCGGCTACCACAGCACGGATCCACCACCTTGGACTCCTATCGGAAATCAGCGAACGGGGTATGAGAAAGCAGCTTTATGGAGCTTCCAGCAGGAGACAGAACAATCGGTAACCAGCGATATAGGCTTTCCCACTCCCCACCCTTCTTCACCCCTACTTAGCCTCCTCTGCTTACTGCAGCTACAGTCTCTTGGATGGGAAGCACCCCAGTGTCACTTAGATCCCACACACCCGCACTGGCCTGCTCCCTGAGTGAGTTTTGTTGGCTGCTGGTGTTGCTTTTTTTTCCGCTTTGTTAGATTTCTTCCTTGCCTCTCACCACCTCCCCCTCCTTTCCGTCAAATACCTGGCTCCGTACGCCATCTTTGTTTCTTCCTGAAAGGCTGTGAAACACCGATTGACTGTGAAACTGCTTCCTGGCCTGGGAAGCCACGCTGGTAGTACCCCCAGAGCTTTTTCGTTCGTTTGTTTGTTTGCTCTGATTTGTTCTGTTTTGATCTGTTTGCTTGTTTTCTTTTTCTTTTCTTGGCTTGGGAGGCCCTTCTAGCCAGGAAGTACCACAGGGCTTGGAAGCTACTCCCTTACTGTGTGCAGAACCACAGGGACATCCCTGGGGGCATTTCATTTTTCTTGTTTTTTTTTTTCTTTTGTTTTGGGGTTTTTTTGTTTCTTTGTTTTGTTTTCTTCTTTCTCTTATTACCTTTTTGTCTTTCTTCATTTCCAGTTTCTCAATTCATTCATTTTTTTCTTTTACCCTTTTTTTAATTTTTATTTTTCCTCATTTCTCACTCTCTCATCTCTCCACTCCAATAGTAAGCTCTCTTAGGACTCTTTCTTTTTTATTTTCTTCAGTTAACTCTTTTTTTTTTTTTTTTAATTGTACTTCAGGTGAAGGCTTACAGAACAAGTAGTTTCTCATGAAAGAGTAGTACACACAGTGTTTTATGACATTGGTTAACAACCCCACAACATGTAAACCCTCCAACTTCTCAACCTTTTTTTTTTTTTTTTTGGGTTAAACTATACATAGCCAAAGATACACCATTTCAAAAATTTATACATGCACAGTTCAGTGACATTGACTACTCTCTTCCAATTGTGCTGTTATTCTTACTTAACATGAAGGCTTACAAAACAAACTGGTTTCTTATTTAACAGTTAGTACACATGTTGCCCTATGACAATGGTTAACAATCTCACAACACATCAACAATATCCTTACTCAACTTTGGGTTCCCTATCACCAGCTTCCTTGTCCCCTTCTGCCTTCTGGCCCTTGTCCCTGGACTACTGTACCTCATTAGTCCCATTAGATTTTACGGGGCTGTCCACTCCCAGCCTGAACGGTGAACCTCGGAGATAACTTAACCACTGAGCTAAAAGGGTGTCTGGGGGCCATACTCTCAGGGTTTCTCCAGTCATCTTTAAGCCAGTAAATCTGGTCATTATTTTGAAGGTTAGAATTTTGTTCTACATTGTTCTCCAGCTCTGTCCAGAAACCTCTGTTGTGATCCTGGTCAGAACAGTCAATGGTGGTAGCTGGGCACCATCTAGCTGTACTGGACTGAGTCTGGTGGAGGCCTTGGTAGCTGTTGTCCGTTACTCCTTTGGACTGATCTTTTCCTTGTATCCTGTTCTCTTCATTCGCCCTTGCTTCCAAAGGGTTGAGACCAGTGGAGTATCTTAGATGGCTACTCACAGGCTTTTAAGACCCCAGACACTAATCACCAAGTTAAAATGTAGAACATTGTCTTTATAAA
Source organism: Dugong dugon (assembly GCA_030035585.1). Lineage (NCBI taxonomy): Eukaryota > Metazoa > Chordata > Mammalia > Sirenia > Dugongidae > Dugong > Dugong dugon. Next base: position 60,657,637 of record CM057482.1, read on the forward strand.
CCGTGTTATGCCAGTTGAGCTAGATGTTCCCCAAGACCATGGTCGCAACAGCTCTCTACCCACCAATGCAGTCCCTCAGGAAGTTTCAATGTGTCTATGGAGTTACCATGACCTTTCCTTGTACAAGTTGTGCTAGTTTCCCCTGTATTGTGTACTGCCTCACCCTTCACCCAAGATACCACTTATCTATTGCCTATTTAGTATTCCGCCCCCAACTGTCCCATCCTGGTAACCAACAAAGGTTGTTACATTTTGTGTGTGAACTTGTTCGTGGGTTTTTACAATAGAGGTCTCATACAATATTTGTCCTTTTGTGATTGACTTATTTCACTCAGCATAATCTCCTCCAGTTTCATCCATGTTATGAGATGCTTCACAGATTCATTGTTATTCTTTCTCGTTGCATAGTACTCCATTGTGTGTATGTACCATAGTTTGTTTATCGATTCATCTGTTGATGGGCATCTCAGTTGTTTCCAAGGTTTTGCTATTGTGAACAATACTGCCAAGAACATGGGTGTGCATATGTCTATTCGAGTGACGACTCTTATTTCCCTAGGATATATTCCTAGGAGTGGGATTGCTGGATCAAATGGTATGTCTATTTCTAGCTTTCTGAGGAAGCACCATATCATTTTACAAAATGGTTGTATCATTTTGCATTCCCACCAGCAGTGCATAAGAGTTCCCATCTTCTCACAGCCCCTCCAACATTTGTTATTTCCAGTGTTTTTGATTTGTGCCAGTAATGCCGGGGTGAGATGGTATCTCGTTGTGGTTTAAATTTGCATTTCTCTAATGGCTAGTGATCACATTTCCTCATGTGTCTGATGGCCATTTGAATGTCTTCTTTGGTGAAGTGTCTGTTCATTTCCTTTGCCCATTGTTTAATAGGATTATTAGTCTTTTTGTTGTAGAGGTGTTGGATTTTCTTGTAGATTATGGAGATTAGACCTTTGTCTGACTTGTACTGTCCAAAAATTTTTTCCAAGTCTGTAGGTTCTCTTTTTACTCTTTTGGTGAAGTCTTTTGAAGAGCATAGCTGTTTGATTTTTAGAATATCCCAGTTATCTAGCTTAGCTATTGGAGTTTGTGTGTTGATGGTTATGGTTTGTAACCTGTACATGCCGTGTCTTAAGGCCTGTAGTGTTGGTCCTATTTTTTCTTCAATGAACTTTATAGTTTTAGGCTTTATATTCAGGTCTTTGATCCATTTTGAAGTAGTTTTTGTATACGGTGTGAGGTATGGGTCCTGTTTCATTTTTTTGCAAATGGATATCCAGTTTTGACAGCACCATTTGTTAAAAAGACTGTCTTTTCCCCATTTGATGGACTTTGGGCCCTTGTTGAAGATCAGGTGACCGTAGGTGGATGGATTTACATCTGGGTTCTCAATTCTGTTCCATTGGTCAATGTATCTATTGTTGAATCAGTACCAGGCTGTTTGGACTACTGTAGCTAGTAGGTTCTGAAGTCAGGTAGTGTGAGTCCTCCAACTTTATTCTTCTTCAGTAGTGTTTTACTTATTCAGAGCTTCTTCCCTTTCCATATCAAGTTAATGATTAGTTTTTCAACCTCTTTAAAGAATGTTGTTGGTATTTGGATCAGGATTGTGTTGTATTTGTTAATTGCTTTGGGTAGAATTGCCATTTTCACAATGTTGAGTCTGCCTATCCATGAGCATGGTATGATTTCCAATTATGTAGATCCCTTTCGGTTGCATGCAGTAGTGTTTTGTAGTTTTCTTTGTATAACTCCTTTACATCCCTGGTCAGATTTATTCCTAAGTATTTTATCTTTTTAGGGGCTATTATAAATGGTATTGTTTTCCTGATTTTCTTTTTATCTTTATCCTTATTGGTGTATAGGAATCCAACTGATTTTTGAATGTTTATCTTGTATCCTGCTACTCTGGTGAATCTATTAGTTCCACAAGATTTCTCATGGAGTCTTTAGGGTTTTCTATGTATAGTGTCATATCATCTGCAAACAGGGACAATTTAACTTCTTCATTACCAATTTGGATGCCCTTTATTTCTTTTTCTTGCCTTATTGCTCTAGCTAGAACTTCCAGCACAATGTTAAGTAGGAGTGGAGATAAAGGGCATCCTTGACTTGTTCCTGTTCTCAAGTAGAATGATTTCAGCCTCTCTCCATTAAGAATAATGTTGGCCATTGGTTTTGCATAGATCCCCTTTATTATGTTGAGAAATTTCCTTTCTATACCTATTTTATTAAGAAATTTTATCAAGAATGGGTGTTGGACTTTGCCAAATGTCTTTTCTGTATCAATTGAGATGATCATGTGATTCTTTTCTTTCCTTTTATTTATGTGGTGGATTACGCTGATTGATTTTCTAATGTCGAACCATCCTTGGATACCTGGTATGAATCCTACTTGGTCATGGTGTATTATTTTTTTGATATGATGCTGAATTCTATTGGCTAGAATTTTGTTCAGAATTTTTGCATGTATATTCATGAGAGATATTGGTCTAGAATTTTCTTTTTTTCTGACGACTTTGCCTGGTTTTTTTTATCAGGGTTATGCTGTCTTCATAGAATGATTTTGGAATTGTTGCTTCGTCTTCTATGCTCTGAAATAGCTTGAGTAGTACTGGTACAAGCTGTTCTGTAAGTGTTTTGTAGAATTCTCCAGTGAAGCCATCTGGGCCAGGGCTTTTTTTGGTTGGGAGTTTTTTTTATTACCTTTTCAACCTCTTCTCTTGTTATGGGTCTGTTTGAATTTTCAACATCACTTTGTTGTAGTTTGGGTAGGCTGTGTGTTTCTAGAAATTTATCCATTTCCTCTAGGTTTTCAAACTTGTTGGAGTATAGTTTTTCATAATATTCTGTTATGATCCTTTTTATTTCAGATGGGTCTGTTGTAATGTCCCCCATTTTCATTTCTTATTTGGGTTATTTGTGTCCTCTCCTGTTTTTTTTTTTTTGGTCAGTCGGGCTAGTGGTTTGTCAATTTTGTTGATTTTTTCAAAGAACAAACTTCTGGTTTTGTTGATTCTTTCTATTGTTTTTCTGTTCTCTATTTCATTCATTTCTGCTCTGATCTTTACTATTTCATTTCTTCCGGTGGTTGTGGGCTTTTTTTTTGCTGTTCTATTTCTATTTGTTTCAGTTCTGTAGTTAATGTTTTGATTTTGTCCCTTTCTTCTTTTTTGATGTGTGCATCTATTCCTATAATTTGTCCTCTGAGGACTGCCTTTGCTGTGTCCCAACGGTTTTGATATGGTGTGTTTTCATTCTCATTTGATTCTAGGAATTTTTTTATTCCATCTCTGATTTATTCTATCACCCAGTGATGTGTAAGCAGGGTATTATTCAGTTTTCATGTATTTGATTTTTTTCCTTGCTCTTTCTATTGTTAATTTCTACCTTGATGGCATTGTGGTCAGAGAAGATACTTTGAATTATCTCAACGTTTTGGATCTTGTTGAGGATTGCTCTGTGGCCTAAGATGTGGTCTATTCTGGAGAATGTTCCATGTGCATTGGAGAAGAATGTGTACTTTGCAGCGGTTGGATGAGTGTTCTATATATGTCTATGAGTCAAGATGGCTGATTGTGCCATTTAGGTCTTCTGTATCTTTGCTAAGTTTCTTCTTAGTTGTTCTGTCCTTTACTGACAGTGGTCTGTTGAAGTCTCCTACTATTATTGTGGAACTGTCTATTTCTCTTTTCAGTGTTGTTAGAGTTTGTTTTATGTATTTTGGAACCCTGTTATTGGATGCGTAGATGTTTATTGTGGTTATGTCCTTATGAAGGATCCTCCCCTTAATCATTATATAGTGTCCTTCTTTGTCTTTTATGGTGGATTTTGTTTTAAAGTCTATTTTATCTGAGATTATTATTGCCACTCCTGCTCCTTTTGGTATTTGTTAGCTTGATATATTTTTTTCCAACCTTTGACTTTTCATAAATTCACATCTTATTTTCTAAGGTATGTCTCTTGTAGACAGCATATTGAGGGATCTTGTTTTCTTATCCATTCTGTCACTCTCCATCTCTTTATGGGTGCATTGAGTCCATTTATATTCAGTGTAATTACTGATAGATGTGTTTGTTGCTATCATTTTCTAGTGCTTTTTTTTGTGGTGCTGACGTTTTCTTTGTTCTTCTTACTCTCTGGTGCTGAGTTACTTTTGTTTGTGGATTTTTTTTTCATTTCTTTTGTTTTTGTAGGTTTTGTTTTTGCTGAGACTTTATGTTTTTCCTTTTTTTTTTGAGTATGTTTGTTAACTTTCTTTGTCGTTACTATGAATTTTACCCTTATCTTTTTAAGTTTGAAGCAGTCTACGTTACTTGGTATTGCCTTGCCTTCCTCTCCATTAGAAGGTTCTATACCTATGTCGTTTATTCCCTGTTTTATTGTTTTGATGTTGTTGTCATTTATTGATTAACTGCTCTGATTCTCTGTTGTATTTCCTTTGGTTTTGGATAGTCCTCAAGAGTTCATTTCCTGGATTGGTATCGGGCTGGTACAATCCTGCACCCTAGATTCAGCCTGTGGTCTGATGTTGTTTGTCCTCAGATCAAAGAACCCCCTTAAATAATTATTGTAAGGTCAGTTTGACTTTTACATATTACCTTAATTTCTGTTTACCTGGAAATGACCAAATTTCACCAAAAAATTTGAACAAGAGGTTTGCAGGATATATTATTCTCGGCTGGCAATTATTTTCTTCAAGATTATATACATGTCATCCGATTGTCCTCTTGCCTGCATAGTTTCTGTCAAATAATCTGAGCTTAGTCTTACTGTTTTCCTGTGTATGTGACTTCTTGTTTTTCACTTGCTCCTCTCAGGATTTTTTGTTTGGCTTTGGTTTTGGCAAGTGTGATTATGATACGCTTTGGTGATTTTCTTTTCGGGTCTCTCCTATATTGGGTTCTTTGAGTTTCTTGGATTCCCAGCTTTTCATCTTTCATGATATTGGGGAAATTTTCTGTGAGCAGTTCTTCAATGATCCTCTCTGTTTTTCTTGTTTTCTCCCCGATTCTGGAACTCCAATCACAAGTGAATTTTTGCTTTTGATTGTATCCCACATAACTCTCAGGGTCTCTTCCTTTTTGTTTGTTCTTTTTCTTAGTTTTCCTGAAACAGAGTTGTATCCAAGTGTTTGTCTTCAGTTCCACTGATCCTGTCTTCCACTGTTTCAAACCTGCTTCTCAGACCTTCTATGACACTGTCCATTTCTGAAATCTTGTTTATTTTTTGGATTTCTAACTGTTGTCTTTGTATAATTTCTAGTTGTGGATTTATTTTGGCATTTTGTTCCTGCATTAGGTTCCTGAATTCTTACAATTTTTTGTCTGTATTTTCCATGCATTTGTCTCTTTTATCCCCATGTTTGTCAGATTTTTGCCTCAGGTCTTGGAGAATTCCGTGTATCAGAGATTTGAATTCCCTATCAGGTAGTTCTAGTGCATTTTCTTCCACTGGAATGTGATCTGGTGTTTTATTTTGGATTCCTACTGGAACCATCCTGTCCTGTTTTTGTAAATGTTGTGATATTGTCTGCTGTCTCCGGGGAATTCAGTCGTTGTTTTCTCATTTATTGATTGTAGATTAGTTTTTTTCATCCCTTTTTTTTAAAAAAAATTTGACTATGTCTGAACATGCGGGCTGTGTGTTCTTTGTTGTTTGCTCGTCTGTGGGCACAATACTTTTTGCCTCCTTCTCCAATTGGCAGGGTCAGTCACTCAGATATGGTACGGCAGGGCAGGTCTAGCTGAGGAGGACTTACTGGGATGGGTTGTTTTTAGCACTTACTACAGCTACCAGGGTGGGTTGGTAATCAGTGCAGGGCAGGTTCCAGTAGGCCGTGCCTGTGCTGCTTGGTGGTGTGATGCTAAACGCACAGTACAGGTAGGTAGGATGTAGCAGAGAGATTGTTATGTGTGGAGCTAAGATGGATATGGGAGAGAGGAGAGAGGAACAGGAGTCAAAAACCTACAAACAAACAAAAAATAATGCTAGGGGCGCTTGCTGTTGGAGTGGAGAGATGAGAGACTATGAAATGGAGAAAAACAGAAAGGGGAAGAGGAAGAAAAGAAAAGAATGAATAAATAAAAATCGGAAAGTTTAAAGAACAGCAAAGTTCCCAGGGATCCGACTGGTGCAGCTATGAGGTCTGGGGAAGTTGTTCTCAGGTGTTGCAGTACAGCCTGGCTAGAAGGCATAGAGGTATACAACGCCAGGTATTCAGGGAACAGAGACATGAGAAACTGGGTAATGAAGAAAGAGAAAAAAGGAAAAAGAGGGAAAAGAAAACAAAACAAATTTTTTTTAAAAAAGGAACAAGAAAAGTGCCCCAAAAAAACAGAAAAAAAAAAACCCAACAAAAAAAGAAATGCCCTCAGGTATCCCTCTGCACGTCTGTGCTAGCCGAAGGGGTAGTCTCCTTGCCATGCAGCACTGCCTGGCCACAAAGGGCTCCCAACTCAAGAAAAGGAAAAGAAAACAAACAAAGAATTCAAAGCAAACAAATGAACAAAAGTCCCGGATCCAACCAGTGCAGCTGCCCAGACAGGGAAGCAGCTCCACACTGAATGGAGCTCCACAGCCCCTCAAGAAGAAGCAAAGATGGTGCACGGAGCCAGGTATTTGAGCGAAATGTGGGGGAGGTGGTAGGATGTAAGGAAGAAATCAAAAGAAGCAGAAAAAAAAGCAACACCAGCAGCCAAGAAATGGCAGTCAGAGAGCCAGCTAGTGCGGGCTGGTGGAATCCAAGCAGCCAGTGTTTCTCGGACAAGAGGCTGTGTCCATGGGAAGCCGAGGGGGCCGAGTGTGGGTGAAGAAGGGTAGGGAATGGAAAAGCGTATGTCACAAATTACTGGAGCCCTGCAGCCCCTCAGGAAGAAGCAAAGATGGCACACAGAGCCATGTATTTGAGCGAAAGGAGGGGGAGGTGGTGAGGGGTAAGGAAGAAATCATAAGAAGCAGAAAAAAGCAACACCAGCAGCCAACAAATGGCACTCAGGGAGCTGGCCCGTTCGGGTGTTTGGAATCCAAGCAGCTGGTGTTTCCCGGTCAAGAGATTGTGGCCGTGGGAAGCAGAGGCCGAGTGGGGGTGAAGAAGGGTGGAGGGGTGGGAAAGCGTATATCACAAATTACTGATTGTTTTTTCTCCTGCTGGAAGCTCTGTGAAGCTGCTTTCTTGTAGCCCCTGTTTGCTGGTCTCCTATAGGAGTCCAACATGGTGGATCCATGCTGCATTAGCTGGTAGGGGACCTCTGCAAGAATCTCTGCTTGCTCTCTATTTTCTGTTAGTTTTCTCACTCCAGTTGGTGCTTGGCTGAGTTCTTTATCTCTACATTTGATGTTTTAGGGTTTAAGGATTGTTGTTTTCTCTGTTCGGCTTAGTTTTTTGGATTTTTGCTATGGAGGGTGATGTTGTGCTTCTGCCTAGAGAGCCATTTTGCCGGAATTCCTCTCTTAGCACTCTTTTTTGTTTGTGTGTATGTTTTGACTCCTGTTCCTCTCTCCTCTCTCTCCTCTTTCTCATACCCATCTTAGCTCCACACATCACAGTCTACCCCCTCCTTCCTGCCTACTTGCACTGTGCACTGAACATCACACTCCGAAGCAGCACAGGCACAGTTTACTGGAACATGCTCTGCACTGATTCCTGGTCTGCGCTGTCAGCCCTGGTATGTGCCACCACAAACAACCCATCCCAGGAACTCCTCTTCAGCTGGACCTACCCCGCTGCAACTTACCTGAGTGCCTGACCCTGCCCATTGGAGAGGATGTGAAAAGTATCGTGCCCCTAGATGAGCAAACAACAAAGAATGCACAGCCCGCCTGCCCAGACATAGCCAAATAAAACAAAAAGTAGGATAAAACAAACAATCAATAAACAATCAATAAACAAGGGAAATAACGACTGAATGACCTGAAGACAGCAGACAATATCAAAACATTTACAAAAACAGGACAGGATGGTTCCAGTAGGCATCCAAAATAAAACACCAGATGACTTTGCAGTAGAGGAAAAGGCACTAGACCTAACTGATAAGGGAATTCAAATCCCTAATATTCAGAATTATCCAAGAGTTCAAGCAAAAAGCAGACAAAAATGAGGAAAAAATAGACAAATTCATGGAAAAGGCAGATAAATTCATGGAAAATACAGACCAAGAAATGGAATTATTCAAGAAAATAATACAGGGACAAAATGCTAAAATAAATTCACAACTAATAACCATATAAAAACAATTAGCAATCCAAAAAATAAACAACAAGATTTCAGAAATGGACAGTGTCATAGAAGGGCTGAGGAGCAGGTTTGAAACAATGGAAGATAGGATCAGTGAAATTGAAGACAAACACTTGGCTACAACTCTGTTTGAGGAAAAATCAGAAAAAAGAATGAAGAAAAATGATGAAACCCTCAGAATTATGTAGGATACAAACTAAAGCAAAAATCAGTGAGTGATCGGAGTTCCAGAACAGGAGGAGAAAAGAGAAAACACAGAGAGGATTGTTGAAGAACTGCTGACAGAAAACTTCCCCAATATCATGATAGATGAAAAGCTGGCCATCCAAGAAGCTCAACGAACCCCATATAGGATAGACCCCAAAAGAAAATGACCAAGGCCTATCATAAACACACTCGCTAAAACCAAAGACAAACAAAGAATCCTGAGAGCAGCTCCAGAAAAACAAGAAGTCACATACAGAGGAGAAACAATATGACTAAGCTCGGATTATTTGGTAGAAACCATGCAGGCAAGATGACAATCAAATGACACATATAAAACCTTGAAAGAAAAAAACTGCCAGACAGGAATAATATATCCTGCAAAACTCTCATTCAAATATGATGGTGAAATTAGGTCATTTCCAGACAAGCAGAAATTAAGGGACTATGTGCAAACCAAACCAAACTTATAAGACTTATTAAAGGGAGTCCTTGAATCTATGAACAAACAACATCAGACCACAGGCTAAATCTAGGACACAGGATTGTACTAGCCAGATACTAACCTAGGAAATGAACTCTTAAGGACTATGCAAAACCAAAAGAATTACAACAGGGAACCGGAGAGGTTAATCTGTAAATGACAACAGCATCAGAACAATAAAAGAGGCAATACAATGGTGTAGGTATAGAATCTTCTACTGGAGAGGAAGGCAAGATGATACTAAGTAATAATAGACTGGTTCAAATCTAGGAAGATAAGGGTAAATTCCAAGGTAATCACAAAGAAAGTTAACAAACGTACTCACCAAAATAAAGAAGAAAAACATAAAGTCTCAGTAAAAACAAACCCTACAAAAAACAGAAGAAATAAAAAAAATGCACAAAACAAAATGAACTCAGCACAGGAGAGTAAGGGGAACAAAGAAAACGTCAGCACCACAAAAAAAAAGTACTACAAAATGCAATCCCACTCCTAGTAATATATCCTAGAGAAATAAGAGCCATCACAAGAATGGACACATGCACACGTATGTTCATGGCAGCATTGTTCACAATAGTAAAAAGATGGAAACAACCTAGATGCCCATTAACAGGTGAATGGATAAACAAACTATGGTACAATGGAGTATTATGCAAAGATAAAGAACAATGATGAATCTGTGAAGCATCTCATAACATGGATGAAACTGGAGGACATTACGCTGAGTGAGATAAGTCAATCACAAAAGAACAAATATTGTATGAGACCTCTACTGTAAAAACTCATGTAAAAGTTTACACACAAAAAGAAACAATCTTTGTTGGTTATAACGGCTGGGAGGGGTGGGGGGGGAACTAAACAGATAATAGGTAAGTGGTAACTTCGGTGAAGGGTAGGGAAGCCAGCACAATGTGTACAAGGAAAGGTCATGGAAGCTCCATAGACACTCCCTGAGGGACTGAATTGCTGGGCAGAGGGCTGTGGGGACTATGGTCTCAGGGAACACCTAGCTCAATTGGCATAACACAGTTTATAAAGACAAGGTTCTACATTCTACCTTGGTAAGTAGCGTCTGGTGTCTTAAAATCCTGTGAGCAGCCATCTAAGATACTCCACTGGTCTCACCCCTTCAGGAGCAAGGGAGAATGAAGAGAACAAGACACAAGGAAAAGATTAGTCCAAAGGACTAATGGACCACAGCTACCAAGGCCTCCACCAGACTGAGTCCAATACAGCCAGATGGTGCCTGGCTACCACCACCGACTGTTCTGACCAGGATCACAATAGAGGGTCCTGAACAGAGCTGGAAAAGGATATAGAACAAAATTCTAAGTCACAAAAAAAAAAAAGACCAGATTTACTGGCCTGACAGACTGGAGAAACCCGAGAGTTTGGCCCCCGGACACCCTTTTAGCTCAGTGGTGAAGTCACTCCCAAAGTTCACCTTTCAGCCTGGGATTGGACAACCTCGTAAAATAGAAACGGGACTAATGAGGCACAGAAGACCAGGGACAAGGACTAGAAGGCAGGAGGGGACAGGAAAGCTGGTGTTAGGAAACCCAAAGTTGAGAACGGACAGCGTTGACATGTCGTGGGGTTGTTAACCATTGTCATAGGGTTTAGTAACGGTTTAATGAGAAACTATTTGTTCTGCAGACCTTCATCTAAGGTACAAAAAAAAAAAAAAAAAGGATTATCTATGTGAGATCAAATTGACAATAGCAATTCAAAAGCTTTGAGGGGAAGCCTGGGGGCAGTGAGTTGAAGATAATAGTGATGGAATAATTTGCAAAAGGACAGTGAGAATAGCAGCACAACAGGAAGAATGTAATCGATGTCACTGAATGGTACACGTAGAAATTTTTCAAATGGTGTAACTTTGGCTATGTATATTTTCACCAAAAAAAATTTCCTCCAAGGTCGAGAAGGTAGAGTGTTGACATGACCTGGAGTTGTTAATCAATGTCATAAAACGATATGTGTACTGTCTATTTAATGAGAAACTATTTGTTCTGTAAACATTCATCTAAAGTACAATAAAAAAATTAAAAGAAAAAAAAGACAATTCTTCTTTGATCTTCCTTTTTCATCATCCAGCTTTTGCATGCCTATGAGGTGATTGAAAAGACCATAGCATAAGTGAGTCACACCTTATTCATCGAAGTGATATCTTTGCTTTTTAACATATAAATGTGTGTGTGTGTGTGTGTGTGTGTGTGTGTATCTTAAAGTCCTAGGGTGGTAAAAATATTTAACACTTTTTCTCTCTGGCAGAGCCCCAACCTAGGACATCTGCCATCCGTGAACCACCTGTTCTCTGCATCTGGCCTCTCAAGGCTCTCTTTGTTCTTTGTGAGTTATGGCGTTTGATAGACAAGTTGCTGATAAGTACTGTGGTGGATAACGATCTACCATATCATCTCTTCCATATAAGGCACTTGTATCTTGATAATAATTAACAAGATGGATTAACACAGTGGCTGCAACAATGGGGTCAAACACAGCAAGGATTGTGAGGATGGTGCAGGATTGGGCAGAGTTTTGTTCTGCTGTACATAGGGTCCTTATGAGTCAGAACCAACTCAACGGCACCTAAAAACATCTTGAAAATGCCTTAATACAGCTATCTGCTGATTTCCAGGGGTGACCCACCAGCTTTATTTGCTTCCATCTCCTTCAGTGGTTTCTTTCCTCCTCCACACACATAAACAGGATGTTATCTGAGGTTGTATCCTCAATGCCCCTCTCCTTTATTAAATTACTTTTTTCTATTTATAAATTGTTATAAATATGTATATAACACAACATGTGCCAGTTCAACATTTTTCAGGTGTATAATTCAGTGACACCAATCACATCAGTCATGTTGTGCAACCATCACCATATCCATTGCTAAATTTTCCTTCACCATAAACAGAAACTCAATGCTATTAAATTACTCTTTTTTATTAGTGTGGTGAAAATATACACAGCAAAACATACACCGGTTCAACAATTTCTACACGCATATTTCAGTGACATTGATTACATTCTTCTTGTTGTGCCTCTCCCTATCCTTTTTCAAATAATTCCACCACCATTAACATAAACTCAATGTCCCCTAAGCAGAAACTTCCTCTCTCTTCCTCTGTCTTAGGCTGGTTTCTCTAGAGTAGCAAAACCAGTAAAGTGTATAAATATAGAGAGAGAGATTCATATTAAGGAAATGGCTCACGAGATTGTAGAGGCTGGAACGTTCTAAGTCCATGGATCAGGCTGGAGGCTTCTCCAGATTCATGCAGCCACAGAGACTGGCAAACTCAAGATTGGCAAGTCAGACAGCAGAGCTCTGGCTCACAGGCTTTGAAGACCAATGAATCCCAAGGTCGGCAGGAAAAATGGCATGTAAGCTTCTAGCTCAAGTCCCAAGAACTGAAGGTCAGATGAACAGGAGCCAGCTGCAGGATCAGAGTGAGCAAAAGCCCATGAGCCTTGTCAGAAAGTCCACCTACATTGGATGCAGGCCACACCCCCAAGGAAACTTCCTTTCAACTGATTGACTACTCACAGCAGATCCTGTCATGGAGGTGATCACATTATATCAGATCTCATCATGGAGATGTTCACATCATTATATGACTGCCAAACTACATCATAACTGCCAAACCACTGAGAATCGTGGCCTAGCCAAGTTGACACACAACCTTAACCATCACACTCTCCCTCTCACCCTTGTAACCACCAACAGTTTTTGGTTTCTATATATTTGCTTATTTCATATAAGTGACGTCATATAATATTTGTCTTTGTGACTGATTTATTTCACTCCGCATGGTGTTTTCAATGTTCGTCCACATTGTGGCATGTATCAGGACTTCATTTCTCTTTATGGCTGAGTAGTATTTTATTGTGTCCATGTACCACATTTTGTTTATCCATTCTTCTGATGGACATTTTGGTTGTTTCCACCTTTTGGCTATTGTAAACAGTGCTGCAATGAACATTGGTGTACCAGCGTTAAATTACTCTTGACCACAAGTGTTGCTTCCTTGCAGGGTTCCTACCACCTCTGGCACTCCCTCAGCACCCAGCCTGCATTTCCACTGCCAGCCATACCATTTCTCATGGGGATCTCAACTTTGCCTCAGATTCCTGCTCCTAAAATGGTCTTTTTCCCTCCATCCTATCACCATGCCCTTCTCTTGGCCCAACTCTCCACAACCCACCTATCCCCAAGTCCTCTTCATTCTCCCTTCAAGGTGCCTATATGCCTGCCCCCTTTCTCCAGCCCCCTTGCCATCACCCTAATATTCATCCCTTTTACCTCTGCCTGGATTGTTGAAAATTCTGCCCTCCCCTCCTCATCACTTTCCATCCCCACATTCCTGTGCACCATCATCTGAAGAGTTTTTTAATCCACCTTCAATCATTGCTCAGTGCCTATGGGATAGACCTCAACATCTCTGGTCAACTGATGTTTGACAAGGGAGCTAAATCCATTCAATAGGAAAGGAGCAGTCTCTTCAACAAATAGTGCCTTTTCTTCCACATGCACTTACTGGCCGGGCATCCTAAGCCATCCATGATCCTTCCCTGGTGACTTATCTCAGTGAAGCTCCCATGATTTCTCCAAGAGCCTCAGTCACAGTGTGGCCTTTTCCATGTCTGTCACTTTTGCTGCTGCTGCTTTTGTGGGACATAATGCTTTAGAACTGGACAGACGAGGGGACCACAAAGATCAAGTCCCTCATCTCACGGGGTATCCTGGCATCTCATGCACATGGCACAACCCATTCTCCTGGCAAGGACTCCTGGTGATCCCAGCTGGAGTCATCTTTCCCTCCCCGAGCTCCACTGCACTTATCCATGCACTGGCTCAAGTTAGAGTTCATTTTATATCTGAGTAGTTAACCTCCCTGTAGTATGCAGAATAATGTCTCCCCAAAGATGTCCATGTCCTAATCCTCAGAACCTGTGAAGATGTTACAGTACATGAAAAGATTACAGGTGGAATTGTTTGCTAATCAACTGACCTCGAGTTAAGAGATTTTTCTGGATTATCCAGGTGGACCCAATGTAATTACAACGATCTTTCAAAGTGGAAGAAAGACGCAGAAGAGGGGCCAGTGTCAAATGATGTGATGTGATGTGAGAAAGACTCAAGAAGCCATTGCCAGCTCTAAAGATGGAAGAGGCCTGAGCCAAGCAATGTAGGTGGTCTCTAAAAGCTGGAAAAGGCAAGAAATAGATTCTCCTCTACAGCTTCCAGAGGGAATGCAGCCCTGCCAACACCTTTACCTTGATAGTTTCGTTTTTACTCTCCTCAAATTCTAAGCTCTGGCAATAGTGAATAACTTGAAGTTCCCAGAATATACCATACTCTGTCTTATTCCCAGGACTTTGACAATGTTGTCTCTCTGTCTTCATCACTTTTCATGTCCTTTTCTCTACCTCCCTCTGCTTTTGGCTCTTACTTACTGTCATGGTTTGAATTATGTCCCCCAAAAAATGTGTGTATCAGTTTGGCTGGGCCATGATTCCTGGTATTTTGTGATTTTCCTGTATGTTGTAAACCTGCCTCTATGATGTTAATGAGGGAGGATGGGTGGCAGTTGTGTTAGTAAGGCAGGACCTGATCTGCAAGACTGGATTGTGTCCTGAGGCAATATCTTGAGATATAAAAGACAGAAGTAAGCAGTGAGACAGAGGGACCTCATACCATCAAGAAAGCAGTGCCAGGAGCAGAGCGCATCTTTTGGACCGGGGTCCCTGCGCAAAGAAGCTCCTAGTCCGGGGGAACACCGAAGAGAAGAAGGCCGACAGAAAAAGCCTTCCCCTGGAGCTGACACCCTGAATTTGGACTTTTAGCCTACTGTGACTGTGAGGAAATAAACTTCTCTTCATTAAAACCATCCACTTGTGGTACTTCTGTTAGAGCAGCACTAGATGACTAAGACACTTACCTTTTGGGTCTCAACTTAGACTTCCCTCCCTGTTTTGACCCCTACTCCCTCAGATTTGGTTGGGTACCATTTCCAAGTGATCTATTAACAAACACTTAATTTTTCTCTATTTTGGCACAATTCTGCTAGCCTTTTTTACTTGTCTGAGCCCTTTCTACACCCAAGAGTCTATATGCTTTTTGAAGGCAAGACATGTGATTTGTTCACTATGGATTCTCCAGTGCCTAGAGCTGTGCTCTCTAATATGGGAATACATTGGTGGTGCAAATGGTTGATGTGTTTGGCTGCTAACCAAAAGTTGGAGATTCCACTCCACCCAGAGTGCCTTGGAAGAAAGGCCTGGCAACATACTTCTGAAAAATCAGCCACTGAAAACCCTATAGAGCACAGTTCTACTCTGACACATGCATGGGGTCGCCACGAGTCAGAGTTGACTTCATGGTGACTGGTTAGCCACTAGCCACAGGTGGTGTCTTAGGCTTGGTTCTCTAGAGAAGAAAAACCAGTAAAGTGTGTAAATATATATATAGAGAGAGATTTATATCAAGGAAACAGCTCACGCGATTGTAGAGGCTAGAACTTCCCCAGTCCGTGGATCAGGGTAGAGGCCTCTCCCAAGTCATGCAGCCACAGAAGCTCACAAGCCCAAGGTCAGCAGGTCAGAGAGCAGGGCTCCACTCACAGGCTGTGCGGATCGATGAATACGAAGTTGAAGTTCGGCAGATAAGCTGACAGCTCAAGTCCCAAGAACCGGAGATGAGATGACAGGAAGCAGCCACAGGATTCAGAGAGAGTAAAAAGCCAGAAGGTCTGTTTATATTCAGATGTGGGCCACACCCCAAGGAGACCCCCTTTCATCTGATTGACTACTCACAGTATATTCAATCATGGGAGTGATCACATTAAAACACTGAGAATCATGGCCCAGCCAAGTTGACACACAAATCTTAACCATCACAGGTGGCAACTGAGTACTTGAAATGTGACTGCTCTGAATTGAAGTGGGATGTAAGTATAAAATACACTCTGGATTTAAAACACTTAGTACCAAAGGAAAAATGTAAAGTATCACACTCATAATTTTTTTTATACTGATTACTTGTTAAAATGATAATACTTAGGGTTGGGTTAAATAAAATTGGGTTTAAGTAAAATATATGATTAATATTCATTTCAACTGTTTCCTGTTTGCTTTTTTTTAATGTGGCCACTTGAAAATTTAAAATCACATGGGAGGCTTGCATTTGTGGCTCACGTAATGTTTCTATTGGACCACGCTGGCCTAGGTTGTACTGTCTGGCACATTTGTTGATGAATGCATTGATGAATCTACATGAAAAGGTAGGTGAGTGTCTTCCTGCCTCAGCCTCAGCTCATGGCTTTTCTCCAGGCATGACCCCAAACCTTCTTATGCTCAGTGCCTGAGCTGGGCAGTCTGTCTCTCAGTGGTCTTGGGTCTGGGTCCCCAGGGGATGGAGCGACCTGGGGAGGACCACCCTGCCTTAAGCCTATGAACCCTGTCTTTATGCACATTGTGCACCTGTGTCTGTATCTCCAGGAATAAAATACTATCATGACTTCCTGAATCGGAAACAGGACAGATTCTCATTTGGAACAATTTTAACATCTCTTGATACCGTCAGGGCTGTTTATCCTCAGTAGCAGTAGGTGAGGACCCCATTCTTACTGGAAACTCCTCATTTTGCACTATCTTGATACAAGAATCAAAGCTGTACTGATTAGCTAACAATTTTTTAGCCCCTGCAACCTTGAAGAACAAAGAACCCTTTTCTAAAGGATCACTGTAGTTTTCCCCTGTGTACAGAACTTTGAATTTGTCCTCATACTGTACTTCCTGGGCTGATTGTGAAATCGGGTGGGAGCTTATCACTGTCAGGAGGTTTTGAACTATGATTTCCTGAGGATTTAGGAGTTGCTTGGAACAGCCATGGGTTCAGTGAGAACAGAATCCTCTGGGATGCCAAAGCTTTTACTGGACAGGGAAGTTCTTGAGTCTGGTTGACATTTTGAAAGCCATATTCTCAGAATAAAACAGGTCTCAGTTTTTACGACCGTACTCAGCATTAACATAGAGCCTTTCTAATTTTCCAAGCACTTTTACACACAGTACCTTGTGTGTTGGGTTGCCTATACTTGCTGTCTCCAATTTCTTTCTTCTCACTCACTATTAAACCCCTCTAGTTAAGAGCTACGGCTGCTAACCAAAAGGCCGGCAGTTCGAATCCACCAAGTGCTCCTTGGAAACTCCATGGGGCAGTTCTACTCTGTCCTATAGGGTCACAATGAATCAGAATTGACTTGACAGCGATGGTTTATTTATTTATCGTGCTTTCAGTCCCACCACTGCATAGAAACTGTTCTCATAAACAGTTGCCACGAATGACACATAGCTAAATCCAGTGGTCATTTCTTAGTCTTCTCATTTATTTGGTCCGTTTGTGTCATTTGATACAGTTGAATGTTCTCTCCCATTGAAATTGTTTCTTCAATTGGCTTCAAGGACGTCACACTTGCCTGGTTTTCTCTGACCTCACCGGTGGCTCCTTCTCCATCTCCTTTGCTGTCATCTCCACATCTCCCTGATTTTTAGTATTGGAGCTGTCCAGATCTCAAACGGCTCCTCTTTTCTATCTATATTCATTTCGTTGGTGATTTCACTGAGTATCATGGTTTTAAATGTCATTCATATGCTAACAATTCTCAAATTTTTATCTCCAACCTGTACCTTTTCTCTGAACTCCATATTCATAAATCCAACTACCAACACAATATTTCAACCTGGATACCATCTTAGTTTCCTAGTGCTGATGTAATACAAATACCGCAAGTAGGTGGTTTTAAGAATAGAAATTTATTTTCTTATAATTTTAGAGGTTAAAAGTCCAAATCCGGGTCTTAGCAGTGTTGATTCCTTCCTTCAGTAGCCCTGGACATTCCTTGGCTCTTGGTGATTCTTATAAGACATCTGCTTCCCTAGTATATGCCTCTGTGTCCATGCTGTTCTTTGTATAACTCAAAAGTGGTTAGGTTTAGGATCTACCCTACACTGATACAACATCAACTGATAGATTGCCTTATATTAGGTTCCATTGTGGAAGATGATTACATTACATTAGATTAAATTACATCCGCAGGTATAGAGGTTGAGATTCCAACACATATTTTGGGAGAACACAATTCAACTCGTATCAGATGTCTAAAAGGGATCTCAAATTTTACAGTCCCAAAATAACCCCTGAATTTCCCCTCCAAACAGGCTTCTTCTGTGGTCTTCTGCATTTCAATTAATGTCAGTTTCTTCCTTCCATGTGCTAAGATCAAAGACCTTGGAATCAGCCTTGACTCCTCTCTTTCTTACACCGTGGGATGGTTAATTTTATATGTCAACATGGCTAGTCTATGGTGCTCATTTGTTTGGTCAAACATTACTCTAGGTATTTCTGTGAAGGTATTTTGTTGACGTGATTAAAATTTACAATCAGTTACTCTAAATAAAGGAGATTATCCTCAATAATATGGTGGGCCTCATCCAATCAGTTTAAGGCCTTAAGAGTAAAAAACTGAGGTTTCCAAGAAAAGAAGTAATTCTGCCTCAAGACTGCAACATAGATATCCTGCTGGAATTTCTAGCCTGCCTGCCCTACCGAATTTGGACACATTACGGCTGGAGTTCCTTGACTTATGGATTTTGGACTTACTAGCCCCCACAATCACATGATCCAATTCCTTAAAAATCTATCTATCTATCTGTCTGTCTGTCTGTCTAGCTAGCTATCTAATTTGGAAGACAGCTACCTGGCCAACCGACTGGAAGAGATCCATATTTATGCCTATTCCAAAGAAAGATGATCCAACCAAATTCGGAAATTATTGAACAGTATCATTAATATCACATGCAAGTAAAATTTTGCTGAAGATCATTCAAAAGTAGTTGCGGCAGTACATCCACAGGGAACTGCCAGAAATTCAAGCCAGACTCAGAAGAGGATGTGGAACCAGGGATATCATTGCTGATGTCAGATGGATCCTGGCTGAAAATAGAGATTACCAGAAAGATGTTTACCTGTGTTTTATTGACTATGCAAAGCAATTCGACCATGTGGATCATAACATAATATGGATAACACTGTGAAGAATGGGAATTCCAGAACATTTAACTGTGCTCATGAGGAACTTGTACATAGACCAAGAGGTAGTCATGCGGATAGAACAAGGGGTTACTGTATGGTTTAAAGTCAGGAAAGGTGTGCATCAGGGTTGTATCCTTTTACCATACTTATTTAATCCGTATGCTGAGCAACTAATCCAAGAAGGTGTAATATATGAAGAAGAACGGGACATCAGGCTTGGAGGAAGATTCATTAACAACCTGCATTATGCAGATGACACAACCTTGCTTGCTGAAAGTGAAGATGACTTGAAGTACTTACTGATAAAGATCAAAGACCACAGCCTTCAGTATGGATTACACCTCAATAAAAAGAAAAAACAAAAATCCTCACAACTGGACCAATAAGCAACATCATGATAAATGATTGAAGTTGTCAAGGATTTCGTTTTACCTGGATCCACAACCAAAACCCGTGAAAGCAGCAGTAAAGAAATCAAATAATGCATTGCATTGGGCAAATCTGCTGCAAAAGACCTCTTTAAAGTGTTAAAAAGCAAAGATGTCACCTTGAAGACTAAGGTTCACCTGACCCAAGCTGTGGTGTTTTCAGTCGCCTCATATGTGTATGAAAGCTGGACAATGAATAAGGAAGATCGAAGAACTGATGCCTTTGAATTATGGTGTTGGCGAAGAATATTCCATACACCATGGACTGCCAAAAGAATGAACAAATCTGTCTTGGAAGAAGTATAGCCACAATGCTCCTTAGAAGTAAGGATGGCGAGACTTCATCTCACATACATTGGACATGTTATCAGGAGGGACCAGTCCCTGAGAAGGACATCATGCTTGGTAAAGTAGAGGGTCAGTGAAAAAGAAGTAGACCCTCAATGAGTTGGATTGACACAGTGGCTGCAACAATGGGTGCAAGTATAACAATGATTGTGAGGATGGCACAGGACTGGGAAGTGTTTCATTCTGTTATACATAGGTTCGCTATGAGTCAGAACCTACCTGACAGCACTTAACAACATCTGTCTGTCTGTCTATCTATCTATCTATCCATCTATCTGTTGAGGAATGGTCTAACTCTATGCCTCCCATTCAGGTTGCCTAAGTAAAGGCCTTGGGCCCAGAATATTCTCTGATAAGGAGGCTGGAAATTGGGTCACCTCTCTCCCAGTTCCTCCTGCTTATCAGAGAAGCCTTCTGCCTATGCTGGGAACATAGTAACCTTCTCTCTCTCTTGCACAATTGCGGGCACCCTGTGGTACCTGGCCAACTCCACTTCTTTATCTCTTCCTGGCAGGAAAGGAACTGGGTCTCTTGTACTAAGAGGCATGAATGTAGAATGTAGAATCTAATCTCCTATTCATTCTGTTTCTCTGGAGAACCCCAGCTAATATGCATAGCCCACAGCAAAGATGGTCATTTCTAACATCAAGTTTCATGCAGAATGTGACCATGTCTCACCATCTCCATTACTATCACCCTGTCTGAACTCCAGCATCTCCTGTCTGGATAATTTCAGAAGTTTCCACACTGATTTCCCATTTCTGCCCTTGCTCAGTTTAGTCTTATCTCAACAGAGCAGCCATAGTGATCTGCTAAAATATAGATCAGATCATGCCACTCCTCTACTCAAATGGCTCCCATTTACTTAGCATAAAAGCCCAAATCCCTCTAATGGCCCTGAATGGCAATGTGGCACCCTCTCCGACCTCATCAACTACTCTCTGACACCTCATTCCATGCCAGCCATACTGGCCTCCTTGCTGTGTAATTCAAAACCAGGAGACAGGCCTGCGTCGGGCCTTTGCATTTGCTTTTCTCTGTAATACTTTCTCCCAGATAGCCTCAAGTCTTCTCTCATACTTCTTTTAGGCCTGTATACAAAAGTCTCTTTCTACTGAGACAGGACTCTCACCTCTCATTTAAACATGCATCCCCTGCTCGGTAAATATCTTATCTTCCTTCTCTGCATTATTTATTCTCCATGGCACTTAACACCATCTGACATCTATATGTTTATATTGTTTATTGTCTGTCTAATATTAAAGTGTAAGCTCCATAGAGGGTGGGGATTTTTATTTTCACTTCTGTATCCCTCAGCACCTAGAACAGTGCTCAACACATAGGACATGCTTAGTAAATATTTGTGAATAAACAAATGAATGAACCAAAACAAAACAAAAAGCCCAAACTCATTGCCATCAAGTTGATTCCGACTCATAGCAACACTATAGTACAGGGTACATAGGGTTTCCAAGGAGTGGCTGGTGAATTTGAACTGTCAACTTTTTGTTTAACAGCTGTAGCTTGCTGTAGCTCTTAACGACTGTTCTACCAGGGCTCCTATTAAGTAAGCATTACTATTATTCTTTTCTCCATTCTGTGAATGAAAGAATTGGGAACTCAACAGTACCTAAACCAAACCCAAGCACATGCATGCACGCACAGGCACATGCACGTAAAAAAAGAATAAAACAAATCTAACCAAACGCAGGCATACCATGACTAATGTGTTTGACCCAGGGGCACTGAGTGAAGATAGGGTGTAGAGTACTTCTATGTTCTAAGGGTTGGTCTGGTCACAAGGGGGTTGTAACGAAGCAATTACTTTATAAAAGAAATTTAGGTTAATGTTTTACAGATGTTACTTACCTTGCAATAATCTTGGAAACTTTTCATTAAATTTTTATTTTCATGATGACTTCAAAGCAATAGTCACCAACATTTCAACTAAATAGCAATATAAGGACGGTTGAAGCTGTAAAATATCATTATACATCAACCAAAGTGAAAAATTCTTAAGAGTGAGATTAAATTAGAGGAGCCTCAGTCCTGCTCATCACAATATCGCTGGTCCTTCAGGTTCCAACAGTTAGTTGCTAGTTACTTCTCAATAGCCATTGGTGACAGCCATCGGTGACAGTCCCAAGAGTACCTCTTCCACTCTGATGCCGTGAATGTTCATTTTTAGATGATACAGTTTAGAAAACCATCTTTCAAGTCTTGTTTTGGGATTTTACCTCCTGTAGAAAGACTTTCTTAATCTCCTAGAATTGATTGTCTAATCAATTAGAAGAAATACAACCAGGATGCTCCTTAGAAGTGAGGATGTTGAGACTTACTATGGTCAAAGTTTGCTTCATGGATGTGCAACCTGTGCACTTAGATGGGCTTCACACTTGGTCTTATGGTTTGCTGCCACTGTTGTAAAATTCTTCATAATTTTTGAACAAGTGGTCTAGCTGAGAAGTCTAGTATTTTCATTTTGCACAGGGCCCCCCATGGGCCAGCCCATACTGATATGCCATAGCCGGGACTGTTAAGGACTGTTAAGTGAGGACCACAATGGATAAGCCAATAGCCAACTCAATTATGCTTACATGATCATAGACGAGGTTTAGTTATTTGGTAGTTTCATGTTTGCATAAATCTCTTGCACATGTTTGGCCATTGCTTCATTAGTGATTCATTAAATTTTGTTCCATTTAAATAGCAGTTTCAAAATTTGTTTCATTGTATTCTGATTCTTTGCCAAAATTCATACATCAAAATTTATCTTGTAATCCTTGGTGATACAAATTAACATTCTCCTGTTCTTCTGATTAAATGGGGGAAATGCAATATCCAAATTGCCACTTTTTTTTTAAAGAAATTGTTCCTTTCCTATGGAAAGTAGGTTTTTCAAGGTTGAAATCTTTAGAACAGAAATTGCATGCCCCACGGTCTATAGATGTCATGTACATGAGGGAAAGAAACCAGGCATGAATGGGGGGCTGTGGTCACTGGGGAGACAAGTGCCCTTTAAAGGGGGCAGGCAGCTGCACTCCAGCTCCAGCTCATTGATGTCATGGGGAATGTGGGTCTGTGTTATCAGATCTTTCTCCCCCCATTCCAAGAGGAAGTCCAAATGGAGAAATTTACGTGAAATCTCTTGATTTTTAAATGTGAGCTAAAGTAAAACACCATGTGACTGCCCTTTTAGAGATAATTCTTGCCATGATTCCTTCATTTTGTCCCAAATAGCACTGAAATATCTTTCATTTCTCTCATACAATAGGCTTTTTAAGATAAAGAAACACTATCTGTAATTTAATTTTGAGGCCCTTTAAAGAGGATTTCTCTAACGTTTAATACTTATGAAGAAATGTTAAATTTGAAATCCAATGACAGTGACCTACCTGGTTAGCTAACCTACTGTGAGTGGGAAGAGCCATTTGGTAATCTCCAGAAGCTTCTCCATTATAGCTAATGATACTGTACACGCCAGCACAACACTGTAAAACAGAAATATATTCAGAACCACATATGTAGTTAAGATTTTTCTAATAGCCACATCAAAAAGATAAAAAAGAGGTGAAATGAATTTTAATATTTCCTTTAACTCAGTATATCTAAAATATAATCAGTTCAACATGTGGTCAATATAAAAAGTTATTAATGAGATATTTCACATTGTTTTCTTTCACACTGTTCTTGCATGCCGTCAAGTTGATTTTTGACTCGTAGCGACCTCATGTGACAGAGTAGAACTGCCCATATAGTTTCCTAGGCTGTAATCTTTGTTTCTGCACTTTAAAATTTTGTTATTATTTTTAATAGACTTTTTTCTTTTAATTGTTGGGCTTTAAGTAAAAGTGTACAATTCAGGTTAGTCTCTCATACAAAAATTTATGCATACATTGTTATGTGACCCTTGTTGCTCTCCCTATACTGTGACAGCACACTCCTTCTTTTCACCCTGGATTTCCCGTGTCCATTCAACTAGCTCCTGACACTCTCTGCCTTCTCATCTCGCCTCTGGACAGGACCCACCCATTTAATCCCATGTATCTACTTGAGCTAAGGAGAATACTCTTCACAGTATCATTTTATGTCTCATAGTCCAGTCTAATCTTTGTCTGAAGAGTTGGCCTCAGGAATGGTTTTAGTTTTGGGCTAACAGAGGAGAGCCTGGGGGCCATGTCTTCCAGGATCCCTCCAGTCTCAATCAAACCATTATGTATGGTCTTTTTACTAGAATTTGAGTTCTGCACCCCACTTTTCTCCTGCTCTGTCAGGGAATCTCTGTTGTGTTCCCTGTCAGGGTGGTCTTTGGTGGTAGCCGGGCACCCTCTAGTTATTCTGGTCTCAGGCTAATGAAGTCTCTGATTTATGTGACCCTTTCTGTCTCTTAGGCTAATACTTTCCTTGTGTCTGTGGTGTTCATCATTTTCCTTTACTCCAGGTGGGTTGGGACTAATAGATGATCTTAGATGGCTGATTGCTATAGGCTGTAATCTTTATGGAAGCAGATCACCAGGTCTTTCTCCTGTGGAGCCAATGAGTGAGTTTGAATTGCCAACCTTTTGGTTAGCAGTCAAGCACCTAACCATCTGTGCCACCAGGGCTCCTTTTTACTTGCAACAATCTCAGTCGGGATGAGCCACATTTCAAAAGTTCAATAGCCACATGTAGCTAGTGGCTGTTGTTGTTAGTCTAACTCATGGTGACCTTATGTATAACCAAATGAAACATTGCCTGGTCCTGAGCCATCTTCATGGTCATTGGTATGTTTGAATCTATTGTTGTGGCTATTGCATCAGTCTTTCTCACTGAAGGGTTTCCTCTCGTTTGCGCTGGCCGTCCACTTTACCAAATATGATGACCTTTTCTAGTGATTGTTCTTTTCTGATAACGTGTCCCCAATAAGCTAGTCAAAGTCTCGCCATCCTTGCTTGATTGTATTTATTCCAAGACTAATTCATTCATTCTTTTGGCAGTCCATGGTATATACTAGCGGCTGCTATATTGGAAATCTCAGGTCTAACCTGTTCTGCTGCGCTTATGTGTCCAAAGTTGCTCAGGTAGTAAGTTGGCAGATCCGATAGTTTTGCTCAATTTTTCGAACTCTCTGCCCTTCTCACTACACTAACTTGTCCTAACTATTAAGCTCAGAGCCCTGGTGGTGCAGTGGTTAAGAGCTGTGGCTGCTAACCAAAAAGTTGGCAGTTCGAATCCGTCAGTCGCTCCTTCAAAACCCTAAGGGCAGTTCTACTCTGTCATATAGGGTCACTATGAGTTGGAATTGACTTGATGGCAATGGGTAGTAAGTATTAAGTTCAGAATCCTGGTATTCACCTTGCACTTAGCATTTGAAGAGTTCGATAAGAGAAGTATATAAAGGAGGAAATTAAGAGCTATGATTAAATCTAAAAATGCTAAAGTAGTTGCAGTGGTCACATTTCAAATTTCTAGGTGATGACTTTTCATAGATGCGGAGTTTGCCTTTTTCTCAAAGTGAAAGGTGTACGGGGCTAGATAAGTGTAACCAACTGTTGAGAAAACAGGTCTAGCTGAGAACCCTAGTATTTTAACTCAGGTGGTTTGGATGTGAGGCAAGCAGAGACTTCAGCAATGGAGCAGATAAGCAAGAACAGGAACACTTTCATCTCTGATTGGAACAACCAACTCACCTGGCCTTTGAGGGCTAACTGGGCAATTTACAATATACAAGAGGTGTGGAAAACATAGGTGTTTGTGTGGGGGTGAAATGAGGCATGCCTTAATGCAGTGGTGGGGAGATAGCAAGAGGAATATAGGGGGCAGTACCTGGTCCTAGGTCTCTGTGCAGAGCATCCATCTGGTGGTCTCCGGAGATAAGCCTGAGGTTTGGTCTCTCCTGAGTCCCTCCATCCCTCATGGTGCTGGTGAGGTGTTTCCTAACTCTACACTGTCATTTCTGAGGGATATACTTCTGAGCACTGTTGCGGCTCATTTATCCACCTAGTGGCTCCATGGGAGAAAAGACCTGGAGATCTGCTTCCATAAAGATTACAGCCTAGAAAACCCTATGGACAAGTTCTACTTGTCCTATAGAGTCACTATGAGTCAGAACCAACTCACCAGCACCTAACAACAACAACCTTTCAATATTTTTTGTTGTCGCTTTTCAGCATTTGCACAGAACTTTGGAATGGTTTCCATGGATTATGCTTTTTACTAACTCAGTTCTGCATTCTGTCAACATTGGTGACTTGGCTGCAGACTGAAAACATAAATCCTTGGATGAAAATTCCACAATTCAGGCTTTGAATCTCCTAAATCATGATACGATGCCTAGATCTAGGTAATTCCTGATAAAGGATATGTTTAGGGAATTAGAACGTTGATTTGGGAGCTTGGGATCAGGCTGAGAAACAACCTGAGGGACTCTGATCCGAGGAAGAGTTGCTAGGGATGGCTGCATGAGTTTGCAGGTGTATGGGCATATTCATGGCCCTGGAGAGAGTTTGGGTTGCCTGCGTTTTTTCACTCGTGCAATTTCTATCGCTTGGTACTCCCTCCCTTTTCTACAATACTAACTTAAAAATTTAGTATTTTCTCCAATAATAATTTGAGTTTCCTTCACAGTTCTTTTTAAATCAATTCATTCATTCATTCACACATTTATTAAGTACACTCCTTTAGTCTGCAGACATCTATTGGGCACCGAGTGCCAAGCACTGGGCTCAGCACTGAATATTCGAAGCTGACAAGTCCATCGTCTCCATCCTAAAGAAGTCGACCACCTGACAAACTCTTCCCACGTTAACCAGTTCAGGCTGGGTCACTATAGTCAATCCAGTCATTCCTCAGTATTCATGTAATTGGTTTTGTGTTCAATTTGTTGTTTTTATTCCTATTATATTCCCTGAAATGGTCTGTCTTCCTGAAGTGATTAGACATTTTCAATAGCAAAAATTATGCTTTCTTCTTTCTTTATAACTCTTCATTGGACCTGATACAGTACTTTGCACAGAATAGAGCCTAATATCCATTGTTATATGAGGGACCACTTTCTGTGGTGAATGAATGGTGTCGTTTGATCATTATTTTTACACGTGATTACTGATATTGCTAATAGAGATTGGAGGGTTGTTGGGGACAGTGATGCCACATGAAAAGGGTCATGCAACACAGCCTCTATCGTTGGCCCGTAGACTAAACACAGCCTTTATTGTTCCTGTATTCACCAGGTACTCTACAGACATTCTCTTCTCAAGGCACCACAGTATGTTTGGCATTGATTTTTAATGATGGGGATGATTAAATTAAGGCCATATCTATATGGATATCTACCCTGTGTGTTGCAACTGTTCAAGAAGCACAGCTTTAGGGAGTTCCCATAATGAAGTACATAAAGAGTAACTTTCCTTCAAGCTGTCAGTGAGGAATGCTTAATTACTCAAGAGAATTTCAGTGACCCCTTACTGTGGAGGGAGCCCAGTGTCTGAACGAATTTTGATAAATAATACGCTGTTTGCTTTGCAGCATTGATAATTTTCTCCTGCCTCTGAGGCTGTCAAATGACCTGGAGGCCTGTTGTTTCTTAGGCAGAAGTATTTGCAGAGGAACTGATCAAACTGTTATTATTAATAATCTCATTACTGAGGCATCATCAATGCTTTTTGTGCATTCGAGGCTACCAGATAGATTGAAGTTTTATTCTGGAAATGATGGAGAGGCATACAAGAACAAAGCAGCCTACAAGCACAATGGGGTGGAGGCTTTTTCCTGGCTGAGGCGCATTTGTGTTTGGGAGAACTGTTGCCCCGTTTCTGCAGGAATGTAACCCCTCTGGTAAAGGGTCTTCTAAAGGATTGGCCATAGATGCCCCTGAAGGTAGTCATGACTACGGGCTACCATTGTTAACGAGATTTTTCATTCTGACAAGGGAAACAACAAGCTACTTGAATAAAAGGACAAGGAAGGTTCATTGTAACCACAGGCAGAGGGTACCAGCAAATGAGAAGAGATTTTGGCCTTTGCTTTGGAGAGCATCAGGAGGAAGAGGGGAATTGTGATGAGAGATTTTGGCCTTTGCTTTGGAGGGAATCAGGAGGAAGAGGGGAATTGTGATGAGAGGAAGAGAAAAGCTCTTCTCTCCACATTCATATTCATGGCATTCAAACTCAGAATAATGGGGATTCAGTATACTCAATTCTCATTCTCATGCAAGGGTGGTAGATAGTGAAGACTTAGGATTAGTATCTTCTTGGGCTAGAAAAGGCAAATCATGCCCTGTGTTTTCTACGTTTTGGACTCGGTTGCTAAACAGTTAGAACATGAGGCCAAGGGGGCCAAGGCTGAGTTGCTTCCCATAGGAGACAGTGAACTTGACATGGGTTCCATGGCCTACATCCTGCCCCAAGAGGCTCCACCCAGGTGGAGCAGCGGCCTTCAACAGCAAGGTTGCCAGATAATAACCTAGAGGACACCCAGTTCAATTAGAATTTCAGAAAACAAGTAATTTTTTTAGTATATCTCATGCAATATTTGGGGCATACTTATACTAAAAAAATTTGCTGTTTATCTGAAATTCAAATCGAACTGGGCATCCTATATTTTTATTTGCTAAATCTGACAGTCCTACATAGGGCAGAATGTGAGAGATGAGGCTTCAAAATACACCCTGTCACCTCCTAACAGCTGGCAGTGGGCCACTCATCCTGGACCTGAATTTTTACCACACACAGACTGCCTTTGGAGCAGATAATTAGGTGGACTCTCTTGTCTCCAGAAAGCTTCTGTGGAGATGTTCCTGAGCTTCCTGGGCCTCCTCTAACTGCCTCTAAGCACCACAGACATATGAATATGGGTGTTATATTGGTCTGAGAAGGTGTTGAGTGTGGCTTGAAGGCTTTATTATCTGGAGAGGTGTGTTTCAACGTGGGAGGTGAGTGGAGGTAGCAAAGACAGCCTGGATAGCTGGGGAAGTGTGGATGCTAAAGCCGGGGAGGCTGATCTAGGTGGGGTGTGCAGTCACCCTGCTGAGTCAGGAGCAGTATGGGACACTGAACCAGGGATGCAGCCCCAGTGTGCCTTGGGTACACTGAAAAGAGACCTGTCTTCCCTTCCCGAACTAATCTTCATCTCTCACTCTGTATTCATCCATTTCTATATTTTCTGTCTGCCTCTTCTCTATCTTTACTTAAATGCATGAGTACCAAATTGTGTACCCTGTTTCTGTGTACCCTGTGAGGACTCTGTTTCTCACTCTGTTTTGAACAGTGCTTATTCTGAGAGCTTGTGGAGCCCCTGATATTAAGCTGTGAAAGAACCCTTCAAACTAGGTTTTTGAAGTGGCCCGAGGCAAGATGTCTTGGGGTGGGGCAGAGTTAGAGGGGCTAAGTGACTTGCCCAAGGCCACCAAGTAATGACCGACAGAACTGGTTTTTAATTTTCAGACCAGTACTTTTTTCACTCTATGGACATTACAGAGGTGTGTAAAAATGTTGGAGAGGTGCAAATGGAACCTGAAGCCCAGGGCCAGGAGAACAGAACCCCTAGTTCTCAGTGTCAGGAAGAATAAGCCTTGAGCTCTTGAAGGCCTGGCCAGGTCACAAAAGGCTCTGGGGCAACAAGGTCAGGCAGAGAAACTGCTCAATGTGGAACCTTCTTAACTGGGTCTGGAGCCACTTCCTGACTCTGGAAAGTGGGCTCTGGGTCATCTGGGGATCATTTATTTGTTTGGATCCTTTCTCCTAGGTCAAGCAGACAGTGGTAGTGTAGAGTTCTATCTGGATTTTCAGGGGGAATAAAATGGTCAGAGTGGGATTGTTGACAGAACTTTGTTAGAAGCAGATGCTGCAAGGGAGTGATCAGAGACACCCAGGCAGTAGGAGCTGAAGAAGGTAGCTTCAGATAGCCTCTCACCCCTCAAAGCAAGTTCCTAGCTTTCTCTGGAAAGCTGCATTCAGTAAAACGGGTGAGAATAACTGCAAGTGGCATCCATGCAAAGGACTGATGGTCGCCTTTCCTTCTGAGGCCTCAGCTCTCTCTTATCCACAAAGACTACTTTGATCTAGTCTCCTTCAAGGAAGTACCACGTTGGAAACCAGATATTGGGCCCTGAAAATGTAGGTGGGTTCTCTTGAGTTAATATTTGGCAGGAGATACCTGGATAAGGGCAGCTTACAGAGTGAGGCCAGTGAAAAGGTGTGGACACTACTCAAGTTCTGGGTGTTGCAAGCCTTCTGGGGTGCCCAAGTGCCCCCCGGCTGCTTCCTCTTTCCTGTAGACCGGTCGTGGGGAAATCCCCACTGGCGACTATAAGAAGGCCCTGGGTTCTGTGCAGAAGCCAGTAGCTCCAACCAAAGGGACAAGATGAGGCCATACCTCCTCCCCTCTCTGGGCCTTCTTTTCTTCCTCGGCCCGGCTGCAGGGGATGTGGAGTTTTATAGGCCCATAATCCCCAGCCTTGGCTCCAGTTCCAACATCAGTTCAGCAGGCAACTCCAGCTCCAGAGGCGACTCCTTCAACAGCTCCAGCTCCGGCATCCTCCAGCCTGGCGGTGGCCCTGGCTCCGGGTACCAGGTGAGGCCACGGAATCTGAACCAGCTGCATTCATTCCCTTCCTCTCACTTTTTGGGACCATGAATATAAGACATGGGCACTCTAAAAGATTTATGACTCCTTTTGTTAATTAACTGTAGGTGCCCTGAATTAAAACCTGGGTGAAATAATTAAATTGTTAGGAAGAGAGAACATCTTGGTTATCCAGCTGGGGGCTTTCAGAGAAGAATCTACCTGTTAAAGTGGTTCTTAACCTTGGCTAGGCGTACTGCAGGGGACTGTGAAAGCCCAGCCTCCATCCTCCACAGATTAAAAAAACAAGAAAACAAGTATTTTTTTTAAAGCTTTCCCCAAGTGATTCTCACATGTAGTCCAGGATGAGAACTGTTAGGGAAGGAGGCCTTCTAGGAGTTGCTCCAGAAAAGTTGCGGGATTAATGGACTCACTACCCAGCTGGGACCCTGAGTCAGTAAGAACAGCCCTCTAGGGAGTGAGAGCCCATGTCAGGGAGTTGGAGTCCTCACAGTTTCTGTCTGTAAGCAGAGACCTGTGACAACAGTGCCAGGAGGAGTTATTCCTCCTGGTGTTGCAGTGGTCAGACAGCTAGGCTGCTAACCCAAAGGTTGGCAGTTTGCAACCTGGGTGGGAAAAGACCTGGCCACCTGCTCCTGTAAAGATTACAGCCTAGGAAACCCTATGGAGCAGCTCTACTCTGTCACATGGGGTGACTCCCAGCCTAGGAAACCCTATGGGGCAGCTCTACTCTGTCACATGGGGTGACTCCCAGCCTAGGAAACCCTATGAGGGCAGCTCTACTCTGTCACGTGGGGTCACTCCCAGCCTAGGAAACCCTATGGGGCAGTTCTACTCTGTCACCTGGGGTCATTCACAGCCTAGGAAACCCTATGGGGAAGCTCCACTCTGTCCTACAGGGTCACTATGATCAGAATCAACTCCAGGGCACACAATAACATCAACAGGAAAGTGGACGTTGTCCTGAAGTGCAAACTCTTCTATTTTCCTTAAGGGAATCTTTAGGGTCATTTTCAGTTCAAAACAACAAACAAACAAACAAAACAAAAAACCATGCTTTATAAAGGAACTGGTCCAGCTAGGCTACATAACTCGAAGGCTTAGTGAGAACCCTGTTCTTGGGGGATGAATCTCTCTTTGGGTCTCCTTTAAGGAAATGGGAATATGGATGGAGCGAGTGATAGGTTAGGGGGCAAGAAGCAGTTACTCACTTCACATCTGTCCACATCAGCTCTGGGTCTTTCTGCAGGAGCCCGTAGCCTTCCCTTGCTAAGGGGTGACTTGGAGTGGGGGAGTCTTAACTCCTCCAAATCTCAGTCCTTTACCCCTCTTGGCCTTCAGTCACAGGTCAGCTAACTGCTTCCATGACAATGTCTGAATGTGAGGGCAGATGGGGGAAGAGGGATGAAAAGGCTTTTGCTTATTTCTTTGTTTTTTCATTTTCATTACCAGGATATGGAAACCCTCGTGGAGTAGTGGGTAAGAGCTACGGCTGCTAACCAAAAGGTCAGCAGTTCGAACCCACCAGGCACTCTTTGGAAACCGTGTGGGACAGTTCTACTGTGCCCTATAGGGTTGCTATGAGTCAGAATCGACGGCAACGGGTTTGGTAGGTTTTACCAGGATACAGCCACAATGAAGATTTGGTGTTGATTAAAAAATGGTTTGGTGAGGTCCCAGATAGAAACCACAGCAACAGTGCTCATTGAGTGCCTCATAAATGTTAGGACAATGTTAAGTAAATAATAGATATTATCTTATTTAACTCTGAGAGCTTAGGTAAAATTGATGGTCCCATTTTAGCGATGTGCAAACTGAGGCTTAGAGAGGTGAAGTCATTGGCCTAAAGTTACTAAGCTGGCAAGCAGTGGAGCTCAGACTTAGCCCATGCCCTTCACCATCTCTCTATGTGCAGCTTTCTGTATTTCCAAGGAGTAGAGATGAAAAACTGCTTGTTTTTAAAAGGAGAAAGTTTTGAGAATCATAAATATGCACAAGAGTTCTTTGTAGCCGGAAATCAGATACATTATTTTCAATGATAGAAAGTGATTTCTGGGAATGACTAGAATTGGTTAACTTTTCTTTTTAACGTGGAGATTAGCAATAATAATTATAAAGAAACTTAACCTTCATCCCCAGTCAGAAATCAGCATTTGGGTAAGGCCATCAGCTAAAATAACAGAAAATAAAATACAGGTCAAGAAACAGAGAAATCCAGAGTGCCTCTTGGCTGGTAAGGAGATAAGCATTTAAGAGAAGATAAGAAGTGGTAGGTAAACTGTGCTTAGAGGTTTTAATTTCCTTCCTAGTTTGCTTATCTTCCTCTGGTGAGTGAGTATCACAATTCCAGCTTCTTTTTTATAACGGACTAGGTGTCACTTCTACTATAAACTCAGTTTTCTGGGGCTGGCTGTCAGCTTGATGAGGCCTTTGGAAAGTGGTGGAAACCCTTTTATAACTGTCATTGAGCAAGTTCCAAATGTATCATTTTCTGTACTTTGAAAATGTTGAGTACCATTATTTTATGCCTTGAATCGTTGCAGGCGCTTAGGCTTGGCTGCTCATTAGAGCCAATTGCGACCTTAAATCACAAATGTGACTCGCACTTTCTGCTGTGGTGCTCAGAGCACTCTCCATGCTTCAGATGTCACCCTCCAAAGAGGAGGCTGCTATCAGCGTCCTCATTCTGGGACAGAGAAAAGGCTAAATGCTTCACCCCACACAGCAGCTGGCATAGTTGTAACCACAAGACGTGCTTTTGTCGTCAGGCTAAGAGGCTTTCATAATGACGATGGGTCTGATTCACCTGGTAGCTGGCTCTTGTTCATCTCCCGAATGCCAGAGCCTGCCACGCTGTAGACGTCAGTAAATGTTCATTGAATACACGCGGAGTGAGTGTGAACCTGCCAGTGTAGAGTGTCTTGTTGAGGACACAGTTTGCCCTCGACAAGGGAGGGTCGTATATCCTTCCATGGGCCAAGGGGACAAGCCCTCGTCTTAGTTTCCCATTGCCCACCTTATACTCAGGCAGAGTTTAAGCATTCACCGCGGAGAGAGACCCATCACCATTAGCTTCATTGTCTTTGAATGTGAGCAGCAAAAATATCTCTAATGGGAGACACTGATCAAACTCATGGACCATTTTGATGTCAGCTGAGCACACTAGGCGGATGATAAGCAGGATGGAAGCCTGGGAGTCCACAGTGTTGGGACAGAGATGTTTGGTAGAAGCTGGTGAAATGGCTGTCAGCAGGGCTCATAATTATTTGCCTGCCTTTCAGGTGAATTTCAGGACGAGAAGTTGTTAGCTAGTGGTTCCTAGTTGATCGTCTAGAGACTGCTTGATGATATCCACTGTTCTTTTGAGTTGACAGAGCTTCAGGGAACTCTCGCTAAGAATGGCCCAGCTCTGTCTTGTGCAGCTAATTAAACTCCACTTGTCAAAAGGCAATGAAACCTTTTGTATTATTTTATTTTTTTCCAGACAGTTATTATAATGAGCTATTTCTTTGAAAGTCCGTGACATGCTGGCCCCTCCTGTAAAAGCATTGGTGTGCTTGAGCTGGAGTCTTTCTATCTTCAGAGGGAGTGATAAAGCTGGTTCCAAGGGAAGCCGACCTCTCTGACAGACTCGCACGTATCTTCTCCAGTCCTTATTCATCTCTGGCCAAGACCCTTCCCCATTCCCCTCTCTGGGTTCAGCATATATCTATTGGTATCTTTCCTTACTTCCAAGTACTGTGGGTGTGGGTTGTGACTGGAAAGGAAAATTGAGGCCAATGTTAAGAATTTACCTGGAATAGAGTGTTTTAGGTACAAACATAATTTTTTTCTTTCTGCTCATCTTGAAGCTTAGGTTAAATTAAAAAGCAACCTAATTTCCAAAAGCTTGAATTGGCCCAGAGGTCACTGATAGAGTAAGTCTTGACTACAAAAGCTTCTAGGAGTTCCTGGGTGAAGCAAATGGTTAAGGGCTCAGCTAGTAACTGAAAGGTTGGTAATTCGAATCTACCCAGAGGTCCCTCAAAAGAAAGTCCTGGAGATATTCTAAAAGATCACAGCCATTGAAAACCCTATGGAGTACAATTCTACTGTGACACACATGGGGTTGCCATGAGTTGGAATTGACTCGATGACAGCTGTATGGAAGCATCTCATTCCAGCTTGTTCGGGAGTCGTGGAGGTTGGTATCATAGAGCGTACAACTTCAGTTGCAGCCAGCTGGCCTCCTGAACTTTGAAAGCTGTGGCCCCTTCAAATTCTATAAACCATTGCTGTCCCCTTGGTAGCCTCACAAAGACGCCTTACAGGCTGAAGTCCCACAGGGTGAGCTATGGGCTGGCCATCAGATGAGATCATTGAAAGGTACAGCCAGTTGGCTGCCAAGAGTTACTCTATAAACAATAGTAGTAAAAAAAAGTTAATTTTACTGGGATCCCCTTGGGGAAGTTCAAAGTGGGCAAAAGAAAAACAGGATCTTTACAACCTGTCATTTTAAAATATGCAGCTACGCCAAAATATGAGCCTGAATATCTTAAAGGAACATCAAATATTTTGAAATGGCTTTTCTGCCGGTGGTAAACTGGAAAATTTTACTTAAAAAAAATTTGCACAAAAAACTTCAAACTCATACATTGTTCAGTTTCTGACGAATGGCTGGTTTGTTTCTACCCTTTTCATGGTGTAGGATATTAATTATATAATTTCCCAGGTGAAGACTGGCTAGCAATTTGCATTGTGTATTTTCCTTATCACTCACACCCTTGATGTTTTACTCTTTTCTGTTGAGAGGAATTGGGATGGGGTTGGGCTAAAGGTGAGGAAAATGAGTAAGTAGAAGGGAAGGGAAGATAATATTTACTGAGCACCTACCATGTGCCACGGACTTGGCTCACATTACTCATTTAATCCTCAGGACAAGTTGTGAAGTAGGTTTTCTTTATTTTATAGGTGAGAAAACTGAGACTTAAGGAGGTTCATGTCTAGCGAGTGGTTGAGCTGAAATTCAAACCTAGAACTCTCATTGCTTCTTTCTTTTCTATTTTTTTTTATATTTTATTGTTTATTTTGGTGAAAGTTTACGCTGCAAATTAGGTTCCCATTTGACAATTTCTACTCAAATTATTTAGTGACGTTAGTTATATTTTTCACAATGTGTCAACATTCTCTTTAATTGCATTCTGGTTGTTCCATTTCCAGTACTCTAGTTTCCTTGCCCTCTTTTCTTCTCATCTTTGCTTTAGAGTAATTGTTGACCTTTTGGTCTCATATAGATGGTTTTTTAAATGGAGCATTGTACTCATGGGTAACATCCTTTATTTTGTGTGCCAATCTGTTATTTCACTAAAAGGTGACCTCGGGATAGTTTCAGTTCAGGGTTTAAAGAGTATCTGTGGGCGATAGTCTCAGGGAGTCCTCTAGTCTCAACTGGTCCAATAAGTCTGTACTTGTTAAGAATTTGAGTTCTGTTCCTCATTTTTCTCCTGATATATTAGGGTCCATCTTTTCTGACCCTGATCAGAACGGTGGGTAGTGGTAACTGGGCCCCATCTAGTTCCTCTGGTCTTGGGGTAAATGAGGGGCTTCTTTATTATTCTTTCCTTCCATGTTGTTGTTATTGTTAAGTGCCATCGAGTTGGTTCTGACTCATAGCAACCTTGTGTGATGGAGTAGAACTGCCCCGTAGGGTTTTCTAGCCTGTAATCTTTCCGGAAGCAGATTGCCAGGTCTTTATCCTGTGGAGCCAGTGGGTAGGTTTGAACTGCCAACCTTCCAATTAGCAGTCGAGTGTATAACTGTTTATGCCACCATACAGAGAAATAGTATAATTTCTTTTAAGATTCCTCAAGGATGAAGGATTTTCCTTTAAGTAAAGGCTGCTGACATAGTTGTGTAGTCCAACAAGTGGAGATGTGGCTAAATACTACGTGTGGTTACCACCTGTGAAAGCATGTGAAAAGCATTCTGCATTTTCATTTATGTACTAAGCTCCACTTGCTTGCCTCCAAGCACTCTCTTGGAGGTAGTGGTGGTTCACCGGTAGAATTTTCGCCTTCCATGCGGGAGAGCGGGCTTTGATTCCCAGCCAATGCCCCTCGTGCACAGGCACCCCCCCACCCCACCCCAATGGTTGTGTGTGTGTTGCTATGATGCTGAACAGGTTTCAGCAGAGCTTTCAGACCAGGAGGGAGGGCCTGGCAATCTACTTCCAAAAATTAGCCAGTGAAATTTCAATGGATCACAAAGGTCTCATCTACAACTGATCATGGAGATGGCACAGGACCAGGCAGTGTTTTGGTCTGTAGTGCCTGGAGTTGCCATGAGTGGGGGCCCGCTCGACGGCAGCTAACAACAACAAGCACTCTGTTGATAAGCCAATTTCTGTCGCTCCAGTTGCCAGAAAGCTCACTTTCCAGCTTGTCATTGATGAACTTATTTTCACTTGCAGCCGTTTTCCAATTTCACTGGCTCCGTAGATGACCATGGGACCTGCCAGTGCTCTGTTCACCTGCCGGATACCACCTTTCCCGTGGAGAGAGTGGAGCAGTTGGAATTCACAGCTCACTATCTCTCTGAGAAGTTCCAGACAGAGCTTTCTAAAGTAAGCATTTTCTTTTTTTCCTCTTCACACATTATCTTGATAAAAACGAACAAACCAAACAAAGCCCCTTTTCACCCCAGGACTTTATAAGCGGCCACTCTTCACTCGCACCAAAGGCAGAACGTTTGTATCCTATGGCAGCCTTCGCATTTACTTTACAAGTACACCTATGGAGTTCTTGATGGCGGGGAAAATGAGGACACAGGACGAAAATGGGATGGAGATTATTCACGCCAGGGATAAACTCACTTCACTATCACAGCGCTCATGCCATTTAAAAAGAGCCTCCAATTCTCCCTGCAAACCTCAACCCTGCAATTGTTGTTTCTTTTTGCCTGTTTGTTGGTTTTTCCTACAGCTTTGCTTTCATTTATTTCCTCTCCCCTACCCTCTTGGTGCCCAATTTCATCTTCCTTCTCTTTCACCTTTTCTTTCTAGTCCTAGTCCGTCTTTTATTTCTTATTTCTCTCCTTGCCTCAGTCCTGTTCTTGTCCATCCCTCCCAGTCTTTCTTTCCCTTCATTCTTTTTCCCCGTAACTTTTCCATTTTGTCTTACTTTTGCATGGCTCCTTCTCCCCCTCCACTCCCCCAAATATTCTCCTTCTTTTCTTCCTTCCCTCCCTCCCTCTTTTCCATTTCTTCGTCTTGTATTCTCTTTCCAAGTTGCCCCCTTCCTTCTTGCCCTCTCTCTCTCGATGGTTACCCTCTATTGTCTCTGCAAGAGCATTGTACAGTCATGTCTAGCATTAGACCAAAACTGAAGGCTACCCTAGGAATTTGAATTTGGCTTATAGGCCACTGGCTTTGGTAAAAACCATGACTCAACCCTCTGATTACCTGCTTGTCTCCAGCCAGCTGAAGTTAACCTAGAGGGCTTGCCTTTCTCTAAGCTGGCTGGTGCAATGTGACTTGGTGTTCAGTTTTGACCCTTCGACCTTCTTAGCCAAGTTAAAAATCAATTAGAAAAGCTCCCATTTTGTGCACAGGGGAAGTCCAAGCAAGGCTATAATCACATTATGCATTGTTTAATACAACTCCTTTAATTTGCAAGGAGCTCTGGCTTTACTGCAAGATACAAAATAAGTTGTTCCTGAGAAGTTTAAGCTGAGCCACCTCAATGTCCAACACAGTTATCCTTTAAGACAAAAATTATTGTGAAGCTGAGACCCTGCTTTCAAACTAAATTGGTAGATAAATATTCTAAGTTTAAGTGAGTGTCCAGGAAAATATGTTTGACTACTCCAGGAACCAAGCTTCTGAAGAAGCAAAATATCCTTGAATTAATCATCAGAAAAGGCACAGAGCTAAATTATAAATCCCTACCATTAATATTCATAGCCTTATTCTAGCATAATCAAGTACAGATAAGAAGTTATGCATAAAAACATAACAAGTAGAGGAAAATTCTAGGTAAAAATCTTTTCAGTTAGAGTCATTTGCTTTGAAATCACGGAAGCTCCTGGTTTGCCTGCCTGCTTTGCTGGCTGGAGTTCGAAGGGCTGTTTGAAACCCCATGCTGCTCCAAGGGGAGCACGTAACTTGGCATAACTCGCTGCCTTCAGGTCAATTCCGACTCATAGTAACCCTATAGGATGGGGTA
The DNA here is from genome assembly GCA_030035585.1 of Dugong dugon. NCBI lineage: Eukaryota > Metazoa > Chordata > Mammalia > Sirenia > Dugongidae > Dugong > Dugong dugon. Next base: position 60,696,197 of record CM057482.1, read on the forward strand.
GAACTATCCTATAGGGTTTCCAAGGCCATAAATCTTTATGGGAGTGGGCTGCCACATCTTTCTCCCTTGGAGTGGCTGGTGGGTTCAAACCACCAACCTTTCGGTTAATAGCCGAGCACTTAACCATTGCGCCACCAGGGCTCCTTATGTAGTTGGCAGGTTTGTGACTATGGGACATTTAATTCCAATCCTGTAAGGGAGCCAGGTGGCATCTGCCTTGCTAATAATTGGCAGGGAAGAAGCGTAAAGGAAGGCGAAAAACTTTTAGTTCTGCAGTTGTCAGTAGCTGGTTCTAGAACAACTTGCAATTAAGGCCTGAGAAAGAAATTGGTCTGCCAGCTGAGATTTCAGGACAGATTTGGTGGGACTGGTGATAATAGCAATCATCATTGTCATAGCTTCCACGTGTGCTTTTCCAAAGGCTTCCGATTCTATTCTATTTTCAAGCAACCCAAGAAGGCAGATAGGCCAGGTATTGTCCCTCCCATGTTAGAGATGAGAAAACTGAGGTTCACAAAGGTAAACAGACTTGCCCAAGGTCATACATCTCCTGGCTGGTTAAGGCAGACGCACATTCGCGTCTTGGCATCATCCCAGTTCTTGTTTCTCTCGGCCATGCTGTTATCATCCAGAGCAGTCCCAAGAAGAGACGCAGTAGGTCAGTAATGCCTTCAAAGCAAAGTTGTCTCTTCAGCAGAGGGCTTTGGATTTCCAGGTGAATTATTATAGCTGTCCCCAGGTTGTCTTGGAAATCACCGTTGAGGCCCAGGGGAATGCCGGTTTTGGGTAGGCCAGCAGTAAAGGTTTCTGACCACTGTATGTTGATTCATTATCTGTCAGTACGCAGAGAAGACAGGGAGCTGCCTCTGCATAAGATGCTGAAAGCATTTTACACTTTTCTGTTGTTTATGATCTGTCCTCTTATGACTGTACTCAGAAAGGGGACTGCACAAAAGCCCAGGGTTTTCTCCTTCCCTGGAGACATATGGTCTTCGGTGCAGGTTATTTAATATGACACATTTGCTAATAGATCCCCATGCATGAGAAGGGTGAGGCAGCCTGGGAGACATTTAGGCAATGGAAATGCACAACATTGATTGAGCAACTGTGTAGTGCAGTGAAATGTAGTAAACTAAAGTCAGATCGAAAATCACTGAAATCACTGTTTATAGTTGTTGCAGTTTATAGGGCATCTATTATGTTAGGCAGGAGTCCTGGGTGGTACAAATGGTTAAGCACTCACTAGCTGAAAGGTTGGTGGTTCGAACCCTCCCAGAGGCTCGTTTGAAGACAGGCCTGGTGATCCACTTCCGAAAGATCATAGTCCTGAAAACCCTATGGAGCTGTTCTACTCTGCACACATGGGGTCTCCATGATTCAGAATCGACTCGATGGCAACTAAGAGCAGCAGTTATGACAGGCACCTAATGTACATCATCTCTAGTCTTTGCAATAATCTCACAAGCTCGATACCATCACCCCCAATTCACAGAGGGAAACTTAAGACTTGGAGAGATTCAGTGACTTGCCCACTAAGCACTAAATGCAGATCTGAGCCCAGATAGTCTAGCTCCAAAATACTGTGCACTTCCACCATGCACATTGCTTTCCCCAACGTTTTCATATGTCTTGATGATTGCTTCAGGCTCACTTAACCTGGTTGTATGTATTTGTAAAGATATATTGAACATGACAGTATGTTATGAAGTACACTTACTTATTTCAAGTAATCTGGCCATAGTTATAATCACAGATTTGAAGGATTGGCAGAAATATGAGCCAGACTAATTCTTTAGTTCAGTAGCCAGCTGCACTCCACTCTTACATTTATTCAGAGAAACAACCACCACCACAAGAACAAACTCCCAAACAAGCTTTGATTCCTAGAATTCACCAATGACATAGTAAGTGCATAATGAACAAACTAAAATGCAAGCTCTAGATTTTAGGCTGGTGGTTTGAAAGGAAGCAGAGATGAGTCTTCTAATCTTCTAGTGCTCAAACTTTTACCAACAAGGAGCTTCATGATGAATAGGTTGATACAGAGATGTGTTCCCTCAGGGTTAGACCCATGTTCTTGCTCCAATCTCTGGGAAGTTGGGCCGCCTTTGCTGAGGCCACACTACCCAGAGAGAGCTAGGGTGTTCTCAGAATTGTCCACTCTGCCTCAATGCCACAGACCCATACATGGGATGGATTTAGACTAATAATCTGCTTAAATTAGTACAGTTCACACTGTGAAGCGTTTCTGGCCCATTCTCAAGTTCCTTCTCACCTCCACAACTTCATGGATGATTCCAGAGTTCCTGAATGGCACTGAGCTTTCCTTTAAATGTCAACTGGAAAGAATTTCAAGCTTTTTCCCAAACAGACCTTTGAACCAGTTGCTGTCGAGTAGAACCATGCTTCGTAGGGTTTTCAGTGGCTGATTTCTCAGAAGCAGATCTCCAGCCTTTCTTCTGCGGTACCACTGGGTGGACTCAAACCACCAACTTTTGGGTTAGCAGCTGAGAACTTTAGCTGTTTGTTTGCACCACCCAGTGACTCCAACTACTCTTTAGAGACACTTCATTTTGGCTGAACTAAGACAGGCACACCACACATTCTTATAGGTGGCAAATTCCAGCTTATGACTTGGCATTCAATGATACTCTGGGAGAGCCACATTTTATCTAGCAGAGATGACGCTTGAATCACTCATTTTTTGTAGAACAACAGCTGTGATGTACCACCAAAATGTTTCAGGAAAACGGAGGGTGTTTCATTTGTTCCAAGAGCTGGCAAGGCCCAATGCCAGCAAGCATTTTCATTTCTCAGACTTTCATTTCTACAATGCTTTTGGCACTTTATTTTTTAACACAGGCAAGATTTTGTGCCTGATTTTTGTAGCAACTGAAACCCGGCCACCTTATATCTATGTTTGTGCTTTTGAGCAGGGCTTGTCAGATTATATGTATAATATAATAAGAAATATAATATAATAATAATAAGAAAATGTCACCAGCCTTCTCAGCCTCTGAGTGATGGTGCCTCTGATGGCACTGAGCATCAGTTGCCTGAGGAGATACACTAGTGCCAAGAGCTGCATTTTCAACTTTCATTAAAATCCTCTTTGCCGGAAGCCCTAGCCCTTTAGGTCTGTGGCCTGTGAGCCTACTCTAATTTGCATGTTAGGATTAAGCGGAAGGGCTAAAATGACAGAAGTTAGGGCTGCCTTTGTATTAGAAGGACTAGAGGCCAACATCTGGCTGTGAATTCATCCTGGCACAGTGGATCAGCTACTTGACGTTAGTGCAGTTCCGTGAAAATTATCACTTACGTTCAAATTTTTGGAAAGAATGTAAAACCAGCAACTTTTAATGAGCAGGTCCTTAAAAAACAGCCACAGCATTTCTTTTACAGATCAGATACAGAGAACACCACCAACTGTGTTTATTGAAATATTCATTTGGAGATTCCGATTATACTGTAAACTACCAAGGGAATTTTTGGAACTATTTTAACTTAATGATCAGACATTCAAATATATGCAACAAATGTGTAATTTAAAGGTCTGATTGCAATAATCAGTTCCTGGAATAAATGTAGGCATACTTAATGAAATGAGCACTGTATGGTTGCACATACACTCACATATTCTGTGGTGAGTTGGTCTTTATGATACTTTGTAAAAGGCGAAGGAGCTCAAAATTCACCAGATGTGGTGATGGAAGAAGGAATTCTACTTAGCGCATTTCCCTCTCTTCCAGGAAATCCTTAGATTTCGAGCAATGGTTCTAAATGGGGCGTAGGGATGAGAGTTTGTCCCCAAGGGACAGTTAGCAATGTCTGGAGACAGTTTGGGTTGTCACCACTGGGAGGGGGCATTACTGGCATCTAGAAGCCAGGGGTGCTGCTAACCATCCTACAATGCACGGGACAGCCCCCGACAAGAAAGAACAATCTAGCCCAAAATAACAATGGTACCAAGGGTGAAAAACCTTGATTTACAGTGTGTGGGGAGGAAGGAGGGCAAGAGACTCTGATGCAAGGTGGTTTAGTTTGGTGAGCTTGTGTCTTCAAACATTAAAGTGGAGGTTAAAATGTACTTGTGAGTGATGATTGGAAAGCAAAATCCACCTCTTCCCCTCCCCCGCCCCAAATTGTAGTAATATGTTCTTTTTACTTCATATTTGGATAATTAAATCTTTTTTTGATCCTTTTCTTTACAAAAAGATGATTGACAAGAATGAAATAGTCCTCAAGGGCCTGGTAGTGGAGAAGGACTGTGGCATTACTCTGGGAACTGACTTGAGTGTGTTGATTCCCTTTAGGTAAAGGAGTACACCCAACTAATCAGCATATATGAAAAGAAGCTCTTGAACCTAACTGTCCGAATAGAGATCATAGAAAAGGATTCCATTTCTTACACTGAACTGGACTTTGAGCTTATCAAGATAGAAGTGAAGGAGATGGAGAAACTGATCAACCAGCTGAAGGAGAGTTTCGTTGGAAGCTCAGAAATTGTTGACCAACTGGAAGCGGAGGTAAGGACAAATTCACTTCTCAGTATATTAATCATTAATTGTCTTCTGTGACTGAGCAAGTGCTAGGACAGGGGTATGAATCTCTGTCTTCTGACTTCTCCTTCTGAGTTCCCTCATGACCGTGCTCTGCTATGGATCAACACCTATCTTTGAAGAGTAAGTTAAACACCTTAGGAACATGTTGACTGAGGACCATACCATACCACACCAGTTGCTGTCAAGTTGATTCTGACTCATGGTGACCCCATGTGTATCAGAATAGAACTGCACTCCCTAGGGTTTTCAATGGCTGATGTTTGAGAAGTAGATCTCCAGGCCTTTCTTCCGAGGCACCTCTGAGTGGACTCGAACCTCCCAGTTTTCAGTTAGCTGCCGAGGGCATTAACCATCTGCACCACCAGGGACTGAGGAGCAGGTGGCCTTTCAGAACCAAATGGCCTTTTAACTTCTCTAGAAAGGAGATTACTTAGCCTGAACAACCATTCATGTCCAAGACAAATCAGGGATCTTCTCTGCTCTGGATTTATCCTAATGAGAGCCTTTTTCTAGAAACCCACAATTTACCTGATTGTGGACTTCCTAGGTCTGTTTCTCCTTCTGAAAGATCATCTAATTCTTGATACCTCTTTGAACCATTCTCCAAATACTTGGAACCCTCTTTCAAGGGATTTCTTATATGTTTTGATGAAACCCTTTGAGATCCATGGATAAAGACCGCCACATTAATGTGATGGTTGTGTAATTGATGCCAATGAGAACTTACTAGCTCAGTCATGACATGGGCTATAATTGAGAATTCTAGTTACATGTTTTAGATTTAAGTTTTCTCTGACCCTCAACATTCGTTAGAAACTTAATTATAATACAACATGAGTAAACACGAGTTTATAGGGGAAGGCAATTAGAAACGAAGTTTAATGGGCATTTGTGGACGCTTAGAATGAGCCTGCACTCTGTTATTAAAGCTGTTCAAATCTTTCACGCACACATCTGCCTGAGATCTGACAGGCATTCACACTAAACCATAAAATGTATTCCAAACGAAACCGTTCAGGAGAATCTCTGGTGTATTCACTGGCAATGTCTCACTAAATGACAAATTCAGCCCTGGAATGTTTATGAAAGATATTGCACAATAATATAAAATCGCTCCGAATTTTCATTTCCTTAGATCTGGAATCTGACTGTCCTGGTGCAGAAGCTCGAGACACTAGATAAAAACAACGTTCTTGCCATTCGCCGAGAAATCGCAGCGCTGAAGAGCAAGCTGAAGGAGTGTGAGGCCTCCAAAGAGGAAAATGCCCCTGCTGTCCCTCCTCCCTCTCCGGGTAAGTGGGACATTTGCACCACTTGAGCCGGGCCCCTAGGGTGCTGAGAGTGGGGTGGGGAGGGGATCTGGGATAGCAATAGTGAAGGAAGGATGGGGTGCATGCAGTGCTGGGGTTACTCTTAGGTGTTGTAAATCTCACCTCGTAGGTCTACAATATTATCACCTTCTGGGGCCCGCAGAGGAAAGCACAAACAACGAGTTGATTTAAAACAAAAAGCACAAGTTACACATACCCCTTTGCATTTAATAACAGGAAACACGTCTATGGTGACAGAGGAGCTATCGAGAGGCCCCGGTGAACGCCTCTGTGACATCTGCTTTCCTGTAGATAGAAAGGGCTGATTGGTTTATTTATCTGGTGAGCTAGGCTTATTCCTTGAATTTTTCTTCCCTCTTTCTCCCCTGTCCTCTCTCCTTCTGCCTTTTTAATTTTTCCTTTATTCTTTCCCTAAACACATACTGAGCACCTACTATATTCTGTGTCCTGGAGTTCAATGGGGATTAATGGAATGGCCCCTAAATCAGGGTACGGGTGGGTGTGTCCTGCTGGCCTTTATGGACTATGAGTTCCCAAGTGGCAGAGATGATGTCTCTGATTTTTTCTGGAAGCAGATCACCAGGCCTTTCTTCCGAGTCACCTCTGAGTGGGCTGGAACCTCCAACATTTTGCTTAGCAGCTGAATATGTTAATCGTTTCTACCACCCAAGGACTCCAACAGATCTTTAGAGATTTAATTTCAGCTGCCTGAGGCCAGGATGATGAGTGAATCATCCTCAGGTTAAGTACAGCACAGAGGTGTGTACTCTGTGCAGACACTCATGAATGGAGGCAGTGCAGTGTAGGGGTCCAAGAGCATGGCTTTGGAATCTCAAAGACCAGAGCCACGTGACCACAGGCACTATCCTTAATCTCCTCATTTGTAATATGGGACAATAATCCACCTACTTTGCAGGGTTGCTATGAGAATTAATGAGACAATGCTTGGAAATCTCAGAGCCCTATGTTCGGCACTTATGGTGGTTCAGTAATAGAATTCTCACCCTCCCTGCGGGAGACATGGGTACAATTTTCAGCCAGTTCACCTCAAGCGCGGCCACCATCTGTCTGTCAGTGGAGGCTTTCGTGTTGCTAAGATGCTGAACAGGTTTCAGCAGAGCTTCCAGACTAAGAAGATCTAGGAGGAAAGGCCTGGCAATCTACTTCTGAAAAACAGCCAGTGAAAACCCTATGGGTCACAATGGTCCGATTCACCACTAGTCATGGGATGGTGCAGGACCAGGCAGAGTTCTGTTCCGTTTTGCACGGGGTCTCCATGAGTAGGGGGCCGACTTGAAGGCAGGTAACAACAACAACTGTGTTATGAATGGTGAAATCTGAAGTGAGAACGCTGCAGTGAACAAAAGCAGTGCTAGGTCCTTGAGCTCTGAGCGCAACCCTCCAGGTGAGCTGGGGGCAGCTTGTCAGCCGCAGCATTCAGCCCTGTTCTTTGGCGACATCGTCATCACAGGGATGCTTTCTCTGCAGGGCGTGTGAGCCTCTCAGCCTGAACAAGGACTGTATCTTTTCAACAAAGTATACAGCCCTTGCTATTTTTATTAATTCCTATTGCTCTCAACCTGTTTCCTTTTAGACCAGGCATTTCTGGATCCTTGTCAATGTAGCTGGTTTCTTCAAGGCTTTAATTAGATGCTGCCATAATCATAAGCCTCTTGGTGTTGTTCAGGGGACCCTTTTCCCCTCCCACTGCAGTTGGAAATCTGTCACGGTGTGACATACAGAGGCAATTTAGGACAAAGGCATGCTGTCTCCTCAGGAGCAAACCAAAGCTAAATTTGGTCTGGGATCGGGGTGGACACAAGCTTTGGAAATGAGAGCTGGTTCCGCTCTGCCACACGGGGCTCCTTGAGGACTGGATGAGAAGCACTGGCCAGTATCAGTCGCCATTGTGTCAACTCTGACTCCTGGCGACCCCATGTGTGTCAGAGTAGAACCATGCTCCACAGGGTTTTCAATGGCTGAGTTTTTGGAAGGAGATCGTCATGCTTTTCTTCTGAGGCGCCTCTGGGTGGACCGGAACCTCCAGCCTTTAGGTTAGCAGCAGAGCCTTTAACCATTTGTACCACCCAGGTACTCTGAAGCAATGAGAACCCCTGATAATACCTGAGCAAGTGTTTCTTTTAGGTCCCAGCAAATCTTCCTCATGAGGTAGATTTTTTCTGGCACAGATTTCTATACATCCCTGAGAATGAGGAAATTTTAGAGCAGGAAGGAGCATCCAGGGCCGTCTGGCTCAGCCCCATCATGTCATGGAGGAGGGGACTTAGGTGGTAAGACCACTGTTCTTCCTGTGGCCACACAGAGCCAGGGCTACAAAACAAGGACCCTCAATCCCTGGCTGTGTGCGGACCCAGCGTGTTAGGCATCCTAGTGAGGGAGAAAAGACACTGCTTGGAGTCCCTGGGTGGTGTAAATGGTTAACACACTCAGCTGGTAACTGAAAGGTTGGAGGTTTGAGTCCACCCAGAGGTGCCTCAGAAGAAAGGCCTGGAAATTTACTGCTAAAAAATCAGCCACATAAATCTTATGGAGCACAGTTGTACTCTGACACACATGGGGTTACCATGAGTCGGGGTCAACTTGACGCCAACTGGTTTTGGAATCCAGGGAGGAGAACAAATGAATCTATTGAATTATTTTTGTTAGATTTCTTTTTTTTCCCCTAAGAAATTTCCTGTAGGTCCTCACATTTAGACTTCTGTGAACCATCCCAGGCCAGCTGTGTTGTCTGAGCAAATTGGACCCAGATTTCCTTTCACTTTCCCACAACCTTGGCTGTTCCTGAGGCAAAATGGGATGAGGATGCTCAGGGATCGATCACCATTTGGCTTGGGGATGCTGGGTTCTGTACTGGCACATAGTAGGTGCTTAGTAAATGGTGGTGATTGAACGGGGTATGAAGGGCACAGAAAGACCCACTAAAATCCCAAGTCTAGACAAGACCGAATGTTGAGGAGCCTATATTCCATAATTCAGATTCAATGTAGTCTTCATCATTTTATGGTTCTGATCATTTTGTCTAATTCTCACAAGTCTGTAGTATTCTCCTCTTGGCTCAAATGAAATTCAGTTGCCCAGGTCACAGATCTAAGATTACAGATCCTCTGCAGGCATATGGTATTTGGCTTTTGTTTATTTAATGCTGCTAACTGCGATACCTTTAAAAGTCAAGGTAGAGTGTTTCAAAATCCCAGTTTAGTTATGTCTTCCCAGGATATTTTTGGAATCCTGTGGCAATATCTAATGAATTCCATGATGATTGCCAACCAGCGCTACACTTGGGTAGAGGATTCCTTGCATTATGTTCTGTGGAGTGAATACTCTGAAGAATTCAGATTCATAGTAGGGTGGAGGGCTGCTGTTTTATAAATAAGGATAAGCTGGGTTTAGGAGATTTGGTTGGTCTTTTTTTCCTTTACTCCACAAACGTAATTTGGTGCCACTGTGTGGCGAGCCCTGTTCTGAGTACTGGGGTAACCAGGATGAGTAAAGAAACCTCTAGAAGCCATAGTTCAGCAAGGGAGATAGTCACCTAAACCTCCAATTGTAACATGATGTGATTATAATGATGATAACTAACTAACTAATCAGGTGCCATGGAGTTGACTCTGACTTGTGCTGACCCCGTGTGTGTCAGAGTAGAACTGTACTCCATAGGGTTTTCAAGGGCTGATTTTTCAGAAGTAGATTGCCAGATCTTTTTTCTGAGGTACCTCTGGGGGGACTCGAACCTCCAACTTTTTGGTTAGCAGCCAAGCATGTTAAACATTTGCATCACTCTGGAACTCCAAGTCTCTCTATTCTTTCTATTCTTCTTAATAACCCTTCAGAATAAGTATTATTATTTGTTTTAACATGAGGAAACTGAGACTCAGAGAGGTTAAGTAACTTGCTGAAGATACACAGCTAGTAAGTAAGAGAGGCAGGATTTCAACTGCAATCTGTCGGACCCCACAGCTGGTGATATGTTCACTGTACTGGGCTGCCTTCCACAGATGCTCTAGTAGAAGGATGCACCTGTGATTCCTGGGGTGACAAGGAAGTTCCAACAACCCACCAAACCTGATTAACATCAAATTATCTTTGCTTCCTTGCTCATGAAGTAGCTAAAAGTGTACTTTTGCTCCTGGCAGTTCTATGCTGTATTTCTTCCACCAGCAAATGCAAAATGATTCATTGGTCTTTTAGAATTCTTGGATGTTGGCTGGGCAATGGGTTGTAGTCCAAGCAGCAGCGTAAAGTTGGACTGGGAACTGGGTCAGGAAGGGGATATAGTGTCTCTAAGACCTGGAAATGAAGGAAGGGCTTGGGAAGGGATGTGGGATAAGGGAGAGCAGGGAGCCGCTCAGGGTAGATGGGCTGAGGCTGGGGACTCAGGCTGGACTAGCTGAGCAGTGGGCGGTGGGCTGAGGGTGGGGACCCAGGCTGGACCTCAGGCTGGACCAGCTGAGCAGTGGACGATGGGCTGAGGGTGGGGACTCAGGCTCGACTAGCTGAGCAGTGGACGATGGGCTGGCTGTCAGTTTCAGTATTGTTTCCCAGAAGGACTGATGCCAGGAGCCAGGAAAGCCCGCAGAGCCTTCTTCCTGGTCTGTGGTTGCTTGCCGTGGCTGCGTCTGTAACATCGGCAACAGTGCTTAGTTATCTTCCCTGTGCCGACTGCCTTTTGACCAATACTCATTGCTGTCAAGTCAATTCAGACTCATGGTGACCCCATGTATGTCACAGTAGAACTGCACTCCATAGGGTTTTTAAAGGCTGATTTTTCAGAAGTGGATCATAGGCCTTTCTTCTGAGGCACCTCTGGGTGGACTCCAGCCTCCAGCCTTTTGGTTAGTGGCTGAGTGTGTCACTGTTTACACCATCCAGTGACTCCTGGCCATAGCCAGGGCCCTAAAAATGGCCCAGAGAGGATAGAGGATAAAGAAGTTTTAACTAGAAAGACAGGAGAGTGTTCAGGAGTGGCTGAGAGATGAATAAAAGAGATTTATGTTTCATACACTTTTAATATTTATATTGGGTACGATTTTAATTTCCTGTTCAACTGGTGAAATGATGAGCCACTATTATTATTATTATTAGTTGTTGTGGTGTGCCGTTGAGTCAATTCCAACTCACAGCAACCCTATAGGACAGAACACAATTGCCCTATAGGGTTTCCTAGGCTCTAATCTTTACAGGAGCATATCGCCAGGTCTTTTCTCCCACGGCGCAGCTGGTGGGTTCGAACCACTGACCTTTCAGTTAGCAGCCGAGTGCTTAACCACTGCACCACCAGAACTCCTTTTATTAGTAGTAGTGATAATAATTTTTAAGAGAAGTTTATTTTGGTTATTTCATACCTAAGGATTTCCACATCTGAATAGTGTATTACCTATGTCCCATGATAATGTCTGAATAAGTCACATACATCATAAGTTTTCCTTAAATATTTTTCTGCTGTTGATTTGGGATATTTCCTTTCCAGTAAGGTAAGATTCAATTAAGCAAACAGCTCCTAAGTCTTCCAACCTGAATGAAAAGAAATTACTTTCTTTCATTTCCTCAGAGTGAAACGTGGTTGAATAAATAAGTCCTTGGAAAGATATTTTAACTAGTAAATCTAGTTTGCAGCATATGGAAACTAGAACAGTTTTTGTTATCCTTAAACTGAGCACACTGCTAACTTTATTTTAATAATTCATGCATTGTTTCATAAACAAAAGCAAACAAGCATTCGTCTGAGAGATCACTTTTAGGAGGAGAAATAATTTATAATTTTATTTATTATTTCTTTAGTAGAGAGCAGTCGCTTGGCTGAACGCGCATTGCTTTTTTATTTATGAAACGGCACATACATTATTAAAATAAACTCGTGACTGTGTTCTGCTTAATGATATGCAAAATTATTGTAGGTTGGGTACAGAGTGGTTTGATTTCTCTACCTGTTGTACGGTTGGCTGGCTTCCCCACCAGCTGCAGATTTATGATAGATAGCGTTTAAGAAGCCCATATTTAATTCTGGAACCAAGAAGCCCCCAGCAGACTGGAAAAATAAAAGCAGGATTTCTGGTAGTGATTTCACCTCTGAGCAGTCCTTGAGTGAGGCGGGCAGATGGGGAAGGCATTTGGCAAGGAAAGGAATGGGTCTTTCCATAGCAGTCAGAGGCAGAGACTCAGAGACAAAAGCTTTGCTTCCACAATCCCCCCACAATGCTAATCTCAGGCAATTCTCTGGAGCTCTGCTTTTGGCTCCAGCTCACCTCATGAGCTTTCTGTGGCTCCCTGATTCCCTCCATGCGCTTAAAGCCAGATCCAGCGATTCAGTATCTGTTCCCTCCTCCCCTCGCCTCCTCTGCTCCAAGCAGCAGGAAGAGAAAAATGACCTCAGGTGTACTTGAGTTTGAATTTTCTTTGTTAGCCAATAAACCATTTCACCAGTTTTTGTAAGGATCTTCATTAAGATCCCCCTAGATGTATGTTCAACTCCATATAGAGTTACTATAAAAATGCTAGAGGAATGCTGTTTTATTGTTTATGGCTCATTAACGGTTTGTGTTCACAGATGTTGCAGAGAGAGAGATGTGAAGGGCCATTTGCCCAGCCTGAGGCATTTCCCCAAGTGTTAGGGGAATGTAGAGTCAATGGGCCAGTGATTCTGGGTCCCATTTGACTGTGCACATCGTGGCAATGACAGTGCTAAAGTGGGAAAGATGAAATATTCACCCATCACTCTGTGTGGCTCAGTAGGGTATGGGTTAAGTACAGCAGGACCCACCTTACTACTCTGCAACAAGAAGATCACCAAATGGTCGTATGTAGTGGCCTATGCAGCGGGCACAGAATGGGCAACATTACCCTAAAATAATTTTCACGGCCTCTTATGGTTGAAATCCCAGCACTGTAGGGATCTGGGATCTTTCAGGATCTGGAAGGCATTCTCATCCTTAGATTACTATATTTAAAACCTAAGTTACTTAGTGCCGCTGTAACAGAAATACCACAAAGAAGTGACTTTAAAGAACAGAAGTTTATCTTCTCACTTTTCAGGAGGCTGAAAGTCCAAATTCAGGGTGTTAACTCTAGGAGAAGACTCTCTCTCTGTCGGCTCTGGGGAGGAGCCTTGTCTTTTTCAGCTTCTGTAGCCCTGGCGTTCCTTGGTTCCTTTACTTCTAGAGGATCCTCACACAGCATTGTCTTCCCGAGTATGTGCACTTTTCTCTGTGTCTAACCTGCTGTTTCTATAACTCAGAAGTGATTAGGTTTAGGACACACCCTACACTGATATGGCCTCATTAACATAGCAGAGAAAACCCTATTCCCAAACAGGATTACATCCACAGGTATGGGGGTTAGGATTCCAACACATTTTGGTGGGACACAATTTGCTCCATAACTACTTCCTCTTCTGAGATGAGCTTGGAGCAAGTTTGGTGCCTGGTGTGGGTATGCACTTGGGATCCCAGGGAAGGGCAGAAGGGGGAAGGGCACAGAGACTGCCCAGACAATCTTCTCCTTCATGACAATTTTCCCTGGGGCTGGCCCTGTTATGTAGACCTTCTGGTTTTATAGAAACAGGGTAGGATTCTGGGATGATTCTTGCTTTTTTGATTTCTCTGTAAGAAAAATGAAATAAGATAATATTTGCAAAATGCCTTCTAATAGAAGAAAATAAATGAAATTCACCAAATCCTCCTGTCCTCACTCTGGGCCCACAAACCTTTTAAATATGGTTCTTGGTGGTTCCATTCCCCTCGTTTTCTGGATTAAAAGCCCATCCTCAGAAACAGCAGATAGTTCTCCTGGGAACCCACGGAGGTTCGCATTGAGGCTGAAACAAAGGGGAGGTTTGGGCTCTTCTCCATCAGAACACGTCATTGAACCTTGACAGGAAAAATATTGATGGATTCCTTTCTTCTTAGAGGAGTCCCTGGGTGATGCAAATGATTAACACACTTAGCCACTAACCGAAATGTTAGAGGTTCGAGAGTACCCAGAGGTGCCTCAGAAGAAAAGTCTGGCGATCTATTTCCAAAAAATTAGCCTTTGAAAACTGTACGGAGCACAGTTCTACTCTGACACACATGGGGTTTCCATGAGTCTGAATCAATTCAACAGCGACTGGTTTTTTGCTTCTTAGGATATTGAAGGGTTTGTATCTTGTCATTTCTTTTCTCTAAGAATGCCTTGTCATTTTCTCCTTCTAGGGAGCTGTGCTCATGGTGGCGTGGTGAACATCAGCAAGCCGTCTGTGGTTCAGCTCAACTGGGAAGGGTTTTCCTATATATATGGGGCCTGGGGTCGGGATTACTCTCCTCAGCATCCAGAGAAAGGGCTGTATTGGGTAGCACCTTTGAATACAGATGGGAGACTATTGGAATATTACAGACTCTACAACACACTGGATGATTTGCTATTGTACAAAAATACCCAACAGAATCGGATTGCTTACGGCCAAGGCAGTGGTATCGCCGTCTACAACAACAGCATGTATATCAACTGGTACAACACCCGGGAGATTGCTAAGGTTAACTTGACCACCAGCACAGTCTCTGTGAAGCGCCTTCTCCCTGGTGCTGCCTATAATAACCGTTTTTCATATGCTAATGTTGGTTGGCAAGATATGGACTTTGCTGTGGATGAGAATGGATTGTGGGTGATTTATTCAACTGAAGCCAGCACTGGTAACATAGTGATTAGTAAACTCAACGACACCACACTTGAGGTGCTAAACACTTGGCAGACCAGCCAGTATAAGCCATCTGTTTCCAACGCCTTCATGGTGTGTGGGGTTCTGTATGCCACCCGTACTCTGAGCACCAGAGCGGAAGAGATTTTTTACTACTATGACACAAACACAGAGGAGGAGGGCCGACTAGGCATTAAAATGCCAAAGGTGCAGGAAAAAGTGCAGAGCATTAACTATCACCCTTTTGACCAGAAACTTTTTGTCTATAATGATGGTTACCTTCTGAATTATGATGTTATCTTCCAGTAGGAACCCCAGTAAACTGTTTAGGTGTCAGGGTGAGAAAGAAAGAAAATGTTTGTTGAAAAATGGTCTTCTCCACTTACTTACCTATCTGCAAGGAAATCCAGATGTGTACTTGTTTCTGCTTGCTTAGTAGTACTGTTTGGGAGCATGGTTCTACCACACTAGAGACCTAGGACATTTGCCCTGATTTGATGAGCCCTTGGAAGACTTTTGCCTCCTGGGATGCATTTTCTAACTGAAGTAAGGTGCCTCCAGGGTGGGGTTGTCAGAGGTGGGGGTATGATGTGTCTAATGAAGCCTATAGTGAACTGACATCTGGAAATTAAGGAACTTCGAGAGACCTCAGTGTGGCTTCTGGAGATTCTTTGTACGAGACAGGGCTCACAGACCGGTTCTCCTCCAGGTAGCCCAGCAAATTTTTCCATGGCTAAAAGGAACCTGGGACTTAATTAGGTGGATTAGTATCTAAAGCTCCTTGAGGGACCAAATCTTCAACTATATTTTTCTCAATAACACCTGGATGGGATTTTATGCAGAGCAGATATGTAAATCTGGAATGTTTACCGTATATCTGTAAAATGCTCTGAATTTTCTGAAGAAATGCCCTTTTATGTATTGTACACTTCAAATCAATCCCAGATGGATCTGCAGATGAGGCCCTTGATTTTTCTTTCCTCCCTTTGTCCATCTACATGACTCAGTAGATCCCTCCTACCTCATACCTTCATTCCAAAGGCAGTGGGAAGATTAGAACCAGACTTACCAACAATTACCCCCACCCTCTCCTTACCCTCCTGCTTATATTTTTTTAAATTAATCAGTTTTCTGTGGAACAGCTATAAGATAAAATAATTTTCTTTTTGTCTCATGAACTTTTATACTTCTATGATTCTAAGACTATAAGAAAATCAGATGGCAGTAATAAAATGAATGATAGCATTTTTGGTTATATAATAAAGCCACTGGAATGTATGTGAGACTTGTATTAAGTCATATCAATTGTTTCATATAAACTTTTTAAAGGCATAATTTGTTTTCTTCATTTAAGCCTGGCATTTGTAAGAAAATGAAACTTGGCCTCTGTTTTTCTATGAAGAGATGTAGCAAAGCCTTTAAAAGTACCTAGTATATCAGTCCCATAGTTGTGTGTGCTTCTGTGCTTTATCATCTGGTGTCTGTTCTTCAATCCCGGTCTACACGATGGGCTTCTTAAATGCTGTACTCCCTCCCCTTTTAATAAATGATTAAAATGTGCTTTGAATAAAATGTTGTCTTTCATTTTTCTTCTCCTGCTTCTCCACCTCCACTTCCTCCTCCCTCCTCCTTCTTCTGTCCTCCCTCCATCCCCCTCTTTCCTCCTTCTTCCCTTTCGCTTCTTCTCCTTCTCCTCCCCTTCCCTTTCTCCCCTCCTGCTTCTCCTCCTCCTTCTTTAACTCGACAGGGTAGTCCACCACCTTGCTGTGAGGTGCCCTGGTGATCTCTTGCCTGGAAGCGATAACACCAATAGCTTAAGGAGTCCAAAGTTAAGACTGGCTCTTTAGTTTTCATTTCCCTTTAAAATCCATTCTTTCTGCAGCTTTTTTGTACAAAAAGACCCTATTTTCTTTTGGGAGATGACCTTGTATGCTTATTAATTAGCATGACTGATCTGATTATTTTCAATGTTAGACTATATTTACGTGGCTTATGTTCCTTTTCCAGTTGAGCTATTAACATGGGTCAGAAGCCTCTGGGTCATCCTCAAACAGGAGGAATTAGACCAGAAGCAAAGGAACTAACCTTTTCAGGTAGAGGTACCTTAACCAAGTGTCAGAGAAATGTGTAGGGGGGTAGTTGACCTATAGGTTGGAAGGACAGATAGACTAGACTAGTGTACTTAGTCTTCTGGGCAGGCTCAGTTTTAATCCATGCCAAGTTTTTTGAGGCATGTGGTAGCTACAATAGTATTTTTAGCAGAATTTATCTTCCCAGTGCTGAGCATAGAGACAGGTATGTACTTTGAAGTACAGCAAGATATGAAGATAAAGACATGTATGTCATGTGAGATATAGGTTAAAAACAGTGATGTTATATTTAATCTGGCTTGAGGCAATTTTACAGATGAATGTCTCTACCAGGAACACAGTATGACCTCTGAAGATTCTGGAAGGGAGGCAGGAAGCCAGGGTAACCCTAGCAATCAGCTTCTTATTGGAACAGCTACAAAAGCTTTCTGCCTGAAAATCCATATCAGAACCTCCTTCTCACTGGACACGGTATATCTGTCTGCAGTGGCTACCTGCAAGAAATCTCCACGCTGATCAGGTTGGATGACCAAGAGATTCAAGTTCCTGGGTTTACTGCAATGCAGTTGTGTAATGGAAATTTCAGCTCAAGATCTACCAGCTCCCTTTTGAAAAATTTTTTCTGTGTATTTAAATCAGCTTTATAGAGGTATAATTAAGTTTAAGCTTACCATTCAATGAATTTTGACAAATGTATACCATCATGTGTAACCCCACCACAATTAGCATACACATTTCCATTATCCCCAAAAAGTTCCCTTGTGCCCCTCTGTTACCAACCCCTACACCCACCCTCTAGCCCCTGGCACCCACTGATCTGTTTTCTATCCCTAGAGTTTTGCCTTTTCTAGAACACCATAGAAATGGAATCATACAGTATGTAGACTTTGGAGTCTGGCTCTTCAGTTTCCTCCTGAAGAAGAAAACTAGCTGGCTCAGTTTAGTTTACCCCGGAGGGCAACTGGGCAGTGCCAGTGCTTTTAGGGTTCCCTGGATTACTTTTTATTTTAATTGAAATATTTTAAATAGACTTTATTTTTTTAGGGCAGTTTTAGGTTTACAAAAAAAAAAACTACACAGAAAGTACAGAGAGTTCCTATATACCTCCTACCCTACCCCCACCCCCAATTTCTGCTATTATTAACATCTTGCATTCTTGTGGTACTTTTTTTTAATGTTTGATGAACCACTGTTGATATATAATTATCAATTAAAGTCCATAGTTTACATTAGGGTTCACTGTTAGTGTTGTGCAGTTTATGGTTTTCAACAAATGCATTATGTATGTATCCAACATTACAGTATCATGAAGAATACTTTAACTGTCCTTAAAATGTCCTGCACTTCACCCATTAATCCCTTCCCCCCTCCTCAGCCCCTGGCAATCATTAATCGTTTTGCTGTCTCTATGGTTGTGCCTTTTCCAGAATGTCATACAGCTGGAATCATACAGTAAGTAGCTTTTTCAGTCTGGTTTCTTTCATTTAGCAATTGCATTTAATGTTCCTTCATGTCTTTTCATAGCTTGGCTGCTCATTTATTTTTATCACTGAATAATATTCCATTATATGGATGTACCACAACTTGTTTATCCATTCACCTATTGAAGGACATCTTGGTTGCTTCCAGTTTTGGCGATTGTGAGTAAAGCTGCTATAAACATTTGTGTGCAGGTTTTTGTGTGGACGTAAGTTTTCAAGTCATTTGAGAAAATACCTAAGAGCATGATTGCTGAATCATGTGGTAAACCTGTTTAGCTTTGTAAGAAACTACCAGACTGTTTTCCAAAGTGGCTCTACCATTTTGGGTTCCCACTAGCAAAGAATGATTTTCTGTTGCTCCACAACCTCACCAGCATTCGGTGTTGTTACATTTTGTATTACTTTCCTTGGGGGCTGGATGGTGTTTCTAGAAACCTGGAATTGCTGTGGGGAGGGGGATGTCTAGTTCTGGAGATTAATCAAGGCTATCTACCCACCAAACCCATTGCCGTAGAGTCGATTCCAACTCATAGCGACCCTATAGGACAGAGTAGAACTGCCCCATAGAGTTTCCAAGGAGCACCTGGTGGATTTGAACTGCTGACCTTTTGGTTAGCAGCTGTAGCACTTAACCACTACGCCACCAGGGTTTCCGCCTATCTGCCAGAGCTCCCAAAACATAAAAGATTCCTTGCCACCAGCCTCATTCAAGGTTTGCTCTCCAATCTCTTCCCCTGTGCCTCAAGAGATTCTACCCAGGGTAAGTCCTAAACTAATTAAAGACCTCTTTAAAATGTTAAAAAGCGAAGGTGTTACTTTAAAGACTAAGGTGACTCTGACCCAAGCCATGGTATTTTTAATCACCTTATATGAA
This sequence comes from Dugong dugon, assembly GCA_030035585.1. Classification (NCBI taxonomy): domain Eukaryota; kingdom Metazoa; phylum Chordata; class Mammalia; order Sirenia; family Dugongidae; genus Dugong; species Dugong dugon. Next base: position 60,715,224 of record CM057482.1, read on the forward strand.
TGAGAAAGCTGGACAATGAATAAGGAAAACCAAAGAATTGACACCTTTGAATGATGGTGTTGACAAAGAATATTGAATATACTATGGACTGCCAGAAGAATGAACAAATTTGTCTTGGAAGAAGTACAGCCAGAATGCTGCTTAGAAGCAAAGATGGTGAGACGTTGTCTCACATACATTGGACATGTTATTAGGAGGGATCAGTCCCTGGAGAAGGACATTGTGCTTGGTAAAGTAGAGGGTCAGCAAAAAAGAGAAAGACCTTCAAAGAGACGGATTGTTACAGTGGCTGCCACAATGGGCTCAAGCTAACAACGATCATGAGGATGGCGCAGGACCAGGCAGTGTTTCGTTCTGTTGTACATAGGGTCGCTGAGTCAGAACTGACTCAATGGCACCTAATAACAACAACAGTGGTTAAGAGCACAGGATTTGAAGTTAAGCAAAATTCGTTTTGACTCTTGGGTTCTGCTGCTTACAAGTGATGTGGTTTTGGGCAGATTCTTTAACTTTTTTGAGACCCTTTTTTTCTATAAAATGGGATAAAACCACTATTTCAGAGGGCTGTTAGGTGAATTAAATGATATTAAGTATGTTAAGTGCTTAGTACACATGATCTGCCCCCAACAAAGAATTATTATCGCTATTCATCATTTTGAATTTTAGGTTGAGAGTGGTCATTAGAGTGACAATAAATAAAGCTAATTAGGGCCAGCAATTTAAAAAAAAAAAACCTAATTGGGATCGGACTTTATATTTTCTCTCCTCTAATACTTGTTGCAACTACAGATTCTTTGAAACAGGTGCCATTTTGACATGGAAGAGTTTCAAAGGCTGGGACATCTTCTCTTTGTCCTGAACTCCAAGATTAATCCTCAGATCTGATGCTTCCTATGCCCTGACTCCAAAAGAGAGGTTGATAAGGCAGCAGAAACCTAGGCTGTTTCCCTTTTCTTTTGGGCCACTGAACCCCTCAGTGAAGGCTAGCTCTCATGGAGCTCTGTGGAGAAGACTAAAATAGATGCATATGTGTTTCTAGTTGCATTGCTATAGTCAACAGGGCACCAGTCTTCTCAGAACAGGGATGGATTTTTATTGTGTACTCTATGTGTTGGAATCAACTCAACAGCAATAGGTTTGATTTTCCTCTTTTACTAAAATATATTTATCTTTTAGACTTGTTTACATCACTAGTCTTAAGAATATGTTTGTCTTCTTCTTGATTTGTGAACCACTGAAAGAGAAAGCCTGACACAGGAGGGACTGTCTTAGTTATCTAGTGCTGCTATAGTAGAAATGCCACAAGTGGATGGTTTCAACAAACAGAAATTTATTCTCTCACAGTCTAGTAGGCTGGAAGTCCAAATCCAGGGTGCCAGCTCCAAGGGAAGGCTTTTTCTCTCTGTCAGCTCTGGAGGAAGGCCCTTGTCATCAACCTTCCCCTGGTGGAGGAGCTTCTCAGCACAGGGACCCCGGATCCAAAAGGCACGCTATTCTCCTGGTTCTTGCTTCTTGGTGGTATGAGGTCCCCATGTCTCTCTGCTCCCTTCTTTCTTTTATATCTCAAAAGAGATTGGCTCAAGACACAATCCAATCTTGTAGATTGAGTCCTGCCTCATTAACATGACTGCCGCTAATCCCATCTTATCAACTTCATAGAGACGGAATTTACAACACATGGGAAAATCACATCAGATGACAAAATGGTGGACAATCACACAATACTGGAAATTATGGCCTAGTCAAATTGATACACGTATTTTTGGGGGACACAATTTAATCCATAACAAGGACTAAGGGTTACTGTGTGGCCCTCTGAGCCCTCAATCATCTCAGACAGATGTTGTGGTAGTTAATTTTATGTGTCAACATGTCTAGGCTATGGTGTCCAGTTGGTTAGTCAAACACTAATCTAGATGTTTCTATGAAGATGTTTACATGTAATTAAACTTACATGAGTTGACTTCAAGTAAAGTAGATTACCCTGCATAATGTAGGAGGGCCTCAGTCAATTATAGCTGAAAGCCTTAAGAGCAAAAACTCAGGTTTCCTGAGGGAGAAGGATTCTGCCTCAAGACTCTAATATAACCATCTTGAAGGAGTTTCCAGCCTACCGCCTGACCTATAAATTTTGGACTTGCCAGCCCCCATAATCACGTGAGCTAATTTCTTAATATCCTTCTCTCTCTCTCTCTCTCGTTCTCTACATACACACACACACACACACACACACACACACACACATATAAATATATTCTCACACACATATACATACACGTACATAAACACACACACTTATATTTCATATATCTTACCCTGACCAATACAGATATCATTCCATGAAGACCGATTAGCCTCCTGTGCTCCAAAATGTCCTGCAACAACCAAAGGGTAATTGTGACATGTCAGAAAATAAAAGGCAGGAACATTTCTAAGGCACACTCCTAGCCAGTGGAGCAGGCCAGCTGGCCTGGCTATCTACGAGAAATGCCATTTGAACTGTCAGTTCAATTGCCAGGCCCCACATCTGTAGCTCAGGATACGCCTGCTTCTCTCTCAGATCTGCACCTGCTCTTGGAACTCATTTGGAGAACAGCCCTTGGAATCAAGGTCCATTATGAAGAAAGGTGGCCTTCAATCTGTCCAGAGGGGAGGTCTTTTCTTAGATACTACCTCTGGACATCTTGGAGCCAGGAGTTCTACTCTGAGGATGATTTCCCAGAGCTCAGCCCCTCTGAGGACCATTAAAGGAAAGACCTCTGGTGTGTTTGGGGAATTCCAAGTGGTTTGGCTGGAGCTCTGTGTATGTGGAGAGTGGCAGAAGATGAAGACTGAATGACAGATAGGGGTCTGGGTTTATACTGCCATTGAAGGAATTCGATTCCTGAGCCTCCACCTTGCAAATGTATAGTGACTCAAGGTCTCTTAAATGTCCTCTCTTTCCAGTTGGATTCCGCAGGTGCATTTGTTCTTTTGGTTGTGACCAATAACGTTTTTATATAAGTATTACCTGTGACTGACTCTGCCTTTCATCTTGGTGGCTGTTATCAGTCAGGGGGGTTCAGTGCAAGAAACAGGAACAACTTTTAACCGAGATGCTGCTAGCTGCTATATTAGATAAATCAGACAGTTTCAGTGGCTTAGTTGTGTGTTGTTATGTTGTTAGGTGCCATCAAGTAGGTTCCTACTCATAGAGACACTATGAATGAAGCACTGCCTGGTCCTGTGCCATCCTCACAATCTTTGCTATGTTTGAGCCCATTGTTGCAACTGCTGTGTCAATTCATCTCATTGAGGGTCTTCCTCTTTTTTGCTGACCATCTACTTTACCAAGCATGATGTGCTTCTCCAGGGACTGGTCTCTCCTTATGATATGTCCAAAATACGTGAGACGAAGTCTTGTGACCCTCACTTCTAAGGAGCATTCTGGCTATACTTCTTCCAAGACAGATTTGTTCATTCTTCTGGCAGTCCGTGGTATATTAAATATTTTTCACTGACATCATAATTCAAAGGCATCAATTCTTCTGTCTTCCTTATTCATTGTCCAGCTTGCCCACGCATATGAGGCTATTGCAAATACCATGGCTTGGGTCAGGTGCACCTTAGTTCTCAAACTGACATCTTTGCTTTTTAACAATTTAAAGCAGTCTTTTGCAGCAGCTTTGCCCAGTACAATATGTCGTTTGATTTCTTGATGGCTGCTTCCATGGAATTTGATTGTGGATCCAAGTAAAATGAAACTCTTGACAACTTCAATCTTTTCTCTGTTTAACCTGATGTTGCTTATTGGGCCAGTTGTGAGAATTTTTGTTTTGTTTATGTTAAGGTGTGATCCATGCTGAAGGTTGTAGTCTTTGATCTTCATCAGTAAGTGCTTTAAGTCTTTTTTGCTTTCAGCAAGCAAGGCTGTGCCATCTGCATGTTACAGGTTGTTAATGAGTCCTCCTCCAGTCCTGATGCAGCATTCTTCTTCATGGTCAAGCTTCTCAGATTATTTGCTCAGCATACAGGTTGACTAAGTATGGTGAAAAGACACAACCTTGGCACACACCTTTTCTGATTTTAAACCACGTAGTATCCGCTTGTTCTGTTCGAACGACTGCCTCTTGGTCTATGTACAGGTTCCCCATGAGCACAATTAAGTGTTCTGGAATTCTCATTCATTGCAATGTCATCAAGAATTTATTATGATCCACACAGTCGAATGCCTTGGCACAGTCAGTAAAACCCAGGTAAACATCTTTCTGGTTTTCTCTGCTTTTAGCCAGGATCCATCTGACATCAGCAATAATATCCCTGGTTCCACATCCTCTCCTGAATCTGGCTTGAATTTCTGGCAGTTTTCTGTCAATGTACTGCTGCAACAGTTTTCGAATTATCTTTAGCAAAATTTTACTTGTGTGTAATATTAATGAGATTGATAGTTTCCGCATTCTGTTGGATCACCTTTCTTAGGAATGGGCACAAATACGGATCTCTTCCAGTTGGTTGACCAAGTAGCTGTCTTCCAAATCTCTTGGCATAGACGAGTGAGTATTTCCAGTGCTGCATCCATTTGTTGAAACATCTCCATTGATATTCCGTCAATTCCTGAGACCTTGTTTTTTGCCAGTGCCTTCAGTGCAGCTTGGACTTCTTCCTTCAATACCATCATTTCTTGATCATCATTTCTTGATTCAATGGTTGAATGTTGACTAATTCTTTTTGGTACAGTGACTCTGTGTATTTCTTCCATCTTCTTTTGATTCTTCCTGTGTAGTTCAATATTTTGCCCATAGAATCCTTCAATATTGCAACTTGAGGCTTGAATTTTTTCTTCAGTTCTTTCAGCTTGAGAAAAGCTGAGTGTGTACTTCCCTTTTGGTTTCCTAATTCCAGGTCTTTGCACATTTCATTATAATATTTTACTTTGTCTTCTCAAGCTGCCCTTTGAAATCTTCTGTTCGGCTCTTTTATGTGACCATTTCTTCCGTTTCCTTTAGCTATGCTACATTCAAGAGCAAGTTTCAGAGTCTCTTCTGACATCCATTTGGGTCTTTTCTTTCCTGTGTTTGTAATGACCTTTTGCTTTCTTCATGTATGATGTCATCATACAACTGGTTTGGTCTTTGATCATTAGTGTTCAATGTGTCAAGTCTATTCTTGAGATGGTCTCTAAATTCAGGTGTGATATACTCAAGATTGTACTTTGGCTCTTCTTGTGTACTTGTTTTAATTTTCTTCAGCTTCAGTTTAAACTTGCATATGAGCAATTGATGATGTGTTGCATAATCGGCCTCTAGCCTTGTTCTGATGATATTGAGCTTCTCCATTGTCTCTTTCTGCAGATGTAGTTGATTTGATTCCTATGTATTCCATCGGGTGAGGTCTACCTGTATAGTCGCCATTGATACTGTTGAAAAAACGTATTGGCAATGAATAAGTCGTTGGTCTTGCAAAATTCTGTCATGCGATCTCTGGAATCATTTCTATCACCAAGGCTGTATTTTCTAACTACTGATCCTTCTTTGTTTCCAACTTCTGCATTCAATCACTAGTAATTATCAATGCATTTTGATTGCATGTTTGATCAATTTCAGACTGCAGAAGTTGATAAAAATCTTCTATTTCTTCATCTTTGCCATTACTGGTTGGTTTGTAAATTTGAATAATAGTCATATTAACTGATCTTCCTTGCTAGCGTTATGGTTATTATACTATCACTGACAGCATTGTACTTCGGGATAGACCTCGAATGTTCTTTTTGACAATGAATGTGACACCATTCTTTAATTTGTCATTGCTGGCATAATAGATCATATGACTGTCCAATTCAAAATGGCCAATATCAATCCATTTCAGCTCACTAATGCCTAGACTATCAATCTTTACACGTTCCATTTCATTTTTGACAACTTCTGATTTTCCTAGATTCATACTTTGTACATTCCTTGTTCCAATTATTAATGGATGTGTTCAGCTGTTTCTTCTCATTTTGAGTCATGCCACATTAGCAAATGAAGGTCCTGAAAGCTTTACTCCATTCATGTCATTAAGATCAACTCTTCTTTGAGGAGGCAGCTCTTCCCCAGTCATATTTTGAGCGCCTTCCAACCTGACAGGCTCATCTTTTGGCACTATACCAGACATTGTTCTGCTGCTATCTATAAGGTTTTCAGTGGCCAATTTTTTAGAAGTAGATCTCCAGGCCCTTCTTCCTATTCTGTCTTAGTCTAGAAGCTCTGCTGAAACCCATCCACCATGGGTGACCGTGCTGGTATTTGAAATACTGGTGGCATAGCTTCCAGCATCACAGCAACATACAAGTCACATTTCTAAGGCTTGCTCCTAGCACAATAGCAGGTGTTTTCTTGCTCACTTCAGTGACCACTGCTTTCCCCATTTTCTCCTATGTAGTTGCTCCTTTTAAAGTCTCCCTCATCCCCAACATTACAGTCATTGTTTTGCAGATGCCAACCAAGTTCTTATCTCTGTGATGGAAAGGAATGTCTCTTCCAATGTGACTCTTCCAAGCAGTGATTCAGAGACCCAAGATCTTTCCATCTTGTGGCTCCACCATCTTCTACACATGAACTTCCAAGACCATTGTGCTTGTCTATAATAGGCAGCTAGACTGGAGAAGAGCATGGACGATCTTATTTGGGAGGTTTGTTTAGCTCTGGTCTGAAAGTGGTGCTCAGTACTCTTGTTCACAATCCGTTAGCATAGGGTCATATGTACCTGCAAGGGAGGCTGGAAAATATAGTCCAGCAGGGTGCACAGAAGAAAGGAAAATGGGTTGGGGAGTAGCCAGCCAGTATGCTGGATATATTACAGAGACTTTAAAAAAACAAACAAACCAGTTGCCATTGAGTTGATTCTTACTCATGGCAGCCTCATGTGTGTCAAAGTAGAACTGTGCTCCATAGGGTTTTCAATGGCTGACTTTTTGGAAGCAGATTGCCAGACCTTTCTTCTGAGGCACCTCTGAGTGGATTCAAACCACCAACCTTTTGGTTAGTAGCTGAGCACTTAGCTACTTGGGCCTCCAGGGCTACCTAAACTAGGTACTTATAATATCATTTGAAGGTATGGAAACCAGAAGCTGCCATTTAACATTTGGCTTTGAGGTCACACTACTGTCTATAAACCAGAAATCAAGAAACTGCATGTGCCATTACCACGTGTGTCACCCAGCATCCTTCAAACTGGGATTTGACAATGGAACATGGAGTCCATCTGCTTCTGATCCTCACTTCTGCTGGTGCCCACTTGTCCCCCTGCACCCCTAGAGCGACAGCATGCCGTCCACCTTGCCAATCTTGCATACATGGATTTCTCTGACTGAACCTAAAGTGCACCCAGAACTGTAGCTTTAAGGAGACTGGGACATGCAGTTTTAAGCTTCCATCCCCTGTGATAAAGGGAAAATGATTGAAGAGGTTGGAAATTGGTTCCAGTGTATCAATATCTGTGCCAGTATCTGGCACAGCAACCTCATTCATTGACCACTGTTTTCACTATTGGTGCTGCTCGAATTGTGTCTTTGGTAGCTGCTTCTTTTAACACCTCCCTCATCCCTGGCCATTCATCACTTTTTTTTTAATATTAACTTTTTGTCTTTTGCTCACTCCCCAGTGATAGTTTTGCCTGATGGGAGAGTTTCTCCTCCCACAGTGATCACTCTGAATGAACTCGTAAAAGGAAGATTGTACAACTTTATAGCCCCTCTGTCAGGCTCCATCAGAGTACACTCAAATGGTACCACATGGTGAATCACTCTCAGGGGACCCTCTCACCAGTGCCCTAGGAGAGGCTCAAGCTCTCAATTCCTTTTTGCCTCTGGGTAAAAATCATTTCAGGAGCCTAGGTGGTGCAAACTGTTTGCCATCAGCTGCTAACTTAAAGCACCCAGCAGCTCTGTGGAAGAAAGGCTTGCATCTGTAAAGACTACAGCCAAGAAAACTCTATGGAGCAGTTCTACTCTGTCACACAGTGGGTCACCATGAGTTGAGGGCTGACTCCATGGCAGCTAACAACAAGACGACTCTCTTCTACTTGTGGAGCCATCTAGAAACTTTTAGAACGTGGGGTACTCGTGTCTCCTATTTTACCCCTGTTCATCATCCCTGAAATACTGGCTGTTATCTTCCCCTGGCCAACAGGCTGCTTTTGGGAGGTGATGCTGCACTCAGAACTCCTAGGGTGAGAATTCAGACTAGGACAGCCCCAGTACCTTCAGCAGGTGCTGAGCTGCATCTGAAGAGAATACTGGCAAGTCTCCCTAGCAGCACTATGTTCCTTTCAAACGATACCTCACAGTTCATCAGTTTTCTCAGAACCGTCCTGGGGCTGGACTATACCATGACAAGTCCCACAGCCCCACTGAGAGGATCTGCTTCCTTCTGGAGTTGAGGTAGCAGGTTTTCTAGCAGGAGCTCCGAAGTCAATGAGTGAACTGCGGAACCACCCTGGAGAGGAGGAATTCTGGCAGAATAAGCTCAGGAAATGAGTTTGGGAAAGAAAGTTCATAGTAGCAGTGTTCTAGTGCTGCTGAATAAAACATTCAGAGAGCTTTTCTTCTCCCAGCAGAAAAATAAAATACTCTGGTGGCAATAGAATGGCTGCTTTTTTTCATTGTTGTTTTTAATACAAATCAGATGGTGGCAGTCATTTGACCTCTATCTGCTCTCTTTCCTGATCCTGTACCGGCATCCTGTGGATATGGGGATGTGTCTGTGTGTGGGACCCCATTCCCAGGGCAGAATGTGGCTCCCTCATTAGCAAATGGGGAAACAACTATCTAAGCAAATAGGGAGTGAGCCCAGAGAAGGTAGAACCAGCTGCAAACAGACCAGTAAAGATGGTTGTTACACATCTGGTAGATAGTTCTTCAGTGAAGCAGCTAATGGCGCTGGTATTTAAATAGCCATTAGAAGACTCCAGATTCCGTGCACCCAGTTAAGAACACCCTGGAAGCTCTCTTGGTGCTGTTCTGCTGTTCGCTTGGCTGCAGAGTGGGCCAGCATCAGAGCTCCGGTTTGCACTGCTGTCGCCATCACCTGCAGGGAGAGAAACTCCATTTCAGTCAATAGGAGAATGGGGATTTGGGAGCAGGTCCTGCACCTAGGGGAATCTCCGCGGTGGCACTTCCCTTGGCCAGCTCCTGCATGAGTGAGGATGCCTGGGACAGCAAGCACCCCCAGTGTCTGGCAGTCACTTACTCAGAATCAACAAAACTACCTGTTCTCCCCTGAGTCAAGTCTGACTCATGGCTACCCCATGTGTTACAGAGTAAAACTGTGTTCCATAGTTTTTTTTGGCTGTATCTTTATGAGAGTGGATCGCCAGGCCTTTCTTCCACAGCATCACTGGGTGGGTTTGAACTGTCAACCTTTAGGTTAGTAGTTGAGGTGTGCGCCATTCAGAGGTCAACAAACCTTGAACCAGTTAATTCTAGGGATTTGACATGCGTGAGTGCCAGGTTATGCTCTTTAAAACCTGGGGTAAAATTAAAGGGGAGGGAGGTGATTTTCACTGTGAAGGAAGATCACCCCATGAGAGGACCAAGTAGGCTGCTGCCTACCTGGGGTCTGATTCCAAGGCCTCAGGCTGCTGAGACCCACTCCTTTGTCTTAGAGATTTGTTTGCAGTTAAAATGCAAATGTCTTTGGAAAAGAGAACTTTTTTAGACAATCTGTTTTTACACCTTGCCTGAAAAATCTGAATAATGAGGAGTGTAAAGACTTCAAAGGAGCCCCGGTGGCGCAGCAATTAAAACCTTGGCTGCTAACCCAAAGGTTGGCAGTTTAAACTCACCCAGCGGCTCCATGGGAAGAAGACCGGGCAATCTGCTCCCATAAAAATTACAGCCTAGAAAACCTTATAGGGGTAGTTCTACTCTGTTACATGGGGTGGCTATGAGTTGAAAATTGACTTGACCACATCTAACAACATAAAAACTTTGAGGAAGTTTGGGTGAGTATAGATGAGGAATACCCCTGACATTTTAAGGGATAAAAAAAGCAGAGGTAGAGGTTTAAAAACACACTTTGCCTACTTTTCCTAGGACCAGATTAGGAAACGCCTGCTTTTTCTTCTTGTTCCTCATGTTGTTAGCTCTGTCAAGTCAGTGACGACTCAAGGTGACCCCATGTACAACAGAATGAAAAGTTGTCCAATCCTGTGCCACCCTTGTTGGTGCGCTCCAGTCCATTGTTGCAGCCACTACGTATTTTCAGTGCCTTCCAGGCTAGGGGGTCTCATCTTCCAGCACTGTATCCGAATATATTCTGTTGTGATCCATAGGTTTTCATTGGCTGATTTTGAAAGTAGATCACCAGGACTTTCTTTTTAGTCTGTCTTGGTCTGGAATCTCTGCTGAAAACTGTCCACCATAGGTGACTCTGCTGGTATTTGAAATATTGGTGGCATAGCTATTAAAAAACAATAAAAGAACAACAACAAAAAGCTCCTAATATGCTACATACTTCACAGAAGATAGCAGTAATATGAAGTCTGCTCGCTAAGACTCACGATTCTGTTTGGAAGGTAAACGGTGTGTCTTGGTTTGTCTCGGGCAGTCCTGGTTTATGCTTGTTGTCCTGGTGCAATTATTAATAGTGGGTTCCCTTTCACTCTCAGAAGAGTCCCAGTTTGAACAACACACCATATACATAAGCTCTTCATTGGAAAATCCCATTTGTGTGACTCTGGTTTATCTCTGCCTTCATTTTTTTTTTCTTCATGGCTTTGGTGAAGTAGCAAGGAGACACATGCTTCTACTTTTCACATAACGATTTAAATGACAAGCGGAACTGTGAGTCAACTGGAAAAGAAATCAAGGCAGGCCTAAATCAAATCAAGTTTCACCAAAAAGGCAGATTAAAATGGAACATGCAGTCCATGAGTCCTCCTTGGATCCCTCACACTCATGTGATCACTGCTCAACATTAAAGAGACCAGGGCATAGCAGCCAGGAGAAGGGCTTGGGAAACTGACGTGGTGAACTAGTCTATTTACTGTCAACTAGCCTGAATGTGGAAACCCTGGTGGCATAGTGGTTAAGAGCTATGGCTGCTAACCAAAAGGTCAGCAGTTCGAATCCACCAGGTACTCCTTGGAAACCCTATGGGGAAGTTGTACTCTGTCCTATAGGGTCTCTATGAGTCAGAATCGACTCGATGGCAACGGGTTTCATTTGGTTTAGCCTGAATGGGGTGCCCTCGTGGTACAGTGGTTAAGAGCTACAGCTGCTAATCAGAAGGTCAGCAGTTCGAATCTACCAGCCGCTCCTTGGGAACCTGATGGGGCAGTTCTACTCTGTCCTATAGGGTCATTATGATTTGGAATCAACCCAATGTCCTGAATGGAACTTTTTTTGGTACAATATGCTGATGATGTGGTTGTATGGTACGGGCATCACATGACTGAGCTACTCAAAGTGGGGACAGAACACAGTCCCATCTGTTCCCAGCTCCAGCACTAAAGTGAAGGCCGATAAGTCCTCCTGGCTGCCTCAACTGGAGACAGGGACTCTTGGAGGTAGGGGATAGTGAACAGAGCTTGGGTTTGGGCACTTGACTCTGCTGGACTGACTGTATTCAAATCCTAGCTCTGCTGTCTACTAGTTGTGTGAGTGTGGGTGAGGTGCCAACTCCTCTCTGAACCTTGATTTCCTTATTTATGAAATTGAGATAACAATGTCTATCTTGTTAGGGTGTTTGGAGATATGCTTGTGTGTATATGTGTGTACTGAAGTCTCTGGATGGTGCAAATGGTTAATGTGCTTGGCTGTTAACCAAAAGTTTGATGGTTTTAGTCGACTCAGAGTCACCTCAGAAGAAAGGCCTAGTAATCTACTTCCAAAAAATCAGCTATTGAAAACCCTGTGGAGAAAAATGTCTGCCTTGAGCATTATGCTCTTTTAAGAACTGTCTATATGGGATCAAATTGACAACAGCAACTCAAAAGATGAGATAGGAACCTTAGGGGGCAGTGAGTTTATGTTAATGGGAGAGGAATAACTCAGAAAAGGAGGGTGAGAATGGTTACTCAACTCAAAGAATTGTCCAATAGTAAGAATGCTTACTCGGTTAAAGTAAAAGCAAAGAGATTTATTGAGGGTAATACAATTCATGAATTGTGGAACACATGCAGAGAGGACTCTACCACGTGCTCCAAGGCATGGAGGGAGAGGTGTGTTTTTTATAGTAAAAATGAGGAAGGGAAGTACATGATGGTCACATGGCCACAAGGTGGGTACATCATCAGCAACTACCTTCTTCCTAGAAGATCTTCAATAAACTCATTGTCCTACAATCACATTCCTGATCCTCACCCTTATTTACTTAAGAACTGCTAAACTGCATTCCTGACCCCCACTCTTATATGATATGGGCACAATTGTGAAGAGGCTGTCCTGAACCTGAGTTGTAACCTGTTACTTCCCTAATAAACCCCATAACTGTGAGTATTGTCTCTGAGTTCCGTGTGGCCATTGCAATGAATTGTGAAACTCAGCAGAGAAGTAGGGCGTGTCATGGGAGGGATGGTTGGTGTCAGAATTGGTAAAGAGGGCAGAGAGAGGAGGCATGTCTGACCACCACCTCATAGGAATCAGCCTTGGTCTGTTGATCTTGATTCTCCTTCTCCCTTGTGAAGTTAAAGGAGGTCAGATGCTGCCTCACACCATTTTTACACCAATATAGTCCATCTTTTGTTGAAATATTTTGGTTTTCAGCAAGTCAGTGAAGTAAAAACCTATCTTCAGACAACAAAGTTTAATATGGCCATGAGTAACTTATAATAATAATACTTCTTAAAAGTGAAAGACCTGATGGGAATTGATTACAAAATTAATGCAAAGCCAAATAAAGTCAATTAAAAAATTTAGACAAAAATATCTCTAAACATAATGACTAACCTTATTTTCAAAGGGCTTCAGATATAACACATAATAATCTTGAGACAGAATACCATATTGTCAGGATATACCAAGAATATGCCAAGATTATTAAGTCTCTAAGTATCTGAATAATAATTTTAAAAACTCCATGAATAAATGATGTGAATTCCCCAGTTAAAACCATTGACTTTGATGATGCTAGATTCAAAAGAAATAAACTAGTGACTGAGTTTAAAAAATAATAAAATTATGATATAATAGTATGTGCTTCTTGTCTAATATCAGGCAAAAACATAAGGGGAAACACTAACACATAAATTTTTAATCCCAAAGAAAATCAGGCACTTCTCTTGATTTGACTACATATTTCATGTCGTGCGCAAAACTTTAAATAAACCATTTTTTAGAATTTTTCCTTTTATAAATCTAGAAGAAATCTTTTGTGGCTTCCCAAGAAGTTTCAAAGATGTCAGGAGTTTATCATAGGCCACCCAGAAACAATATTTAAGTTATTTAACCAAAGATCTTAAAGGTAAAAGCCTTAGCCTTTTTTTTTTTTTTTTTTTTTTTAAGCCACAAGGCTTGGATTTTGACTCAGGAATTTATTCTAATGAGAACCTTTGCTTTTGAGGCAGATGACACAGAGAATAAATTAATTCTTCAACTCAGTAATTAAAGAAAATTTTGTTATTTTAATAGCAGGAAACCCGATTCTTCGCTCTATGTATTATTTAACATTAAAAGTTCTTAAATATTGGTAGAGCTAACGAGTTCTGTAACACTTGCCCAAGCAGGGCAGAGGCCAGCCCAAGGGGCCCAAGGGCCCAGGGAGAGGCCTGCCTGCGGGCATGGCTGAGGAGCTTTCCTGACTGAAGAACTGTATCCTGAGTTATTCCTGATCCTGAATTGTAACCTGTTACTTTCCTAATAAACTCCCTAATCATGGGAAGAAGAAGAAAAAAAAAAAAGAATTTGTAAGCAAGAACTTGAAAGGATATGAGTGTAAGAGGACATTTTGCATAGGAAAGAGAACAAGTGCTGATCCTACCCAATGTGTAAATCAATACTTGCTTGTTATTCTTATTTTAAACTCCAAAGGGTCAAATTTTAAATGGAATAAAAAATTACCCAATTCATAACTCAATAAAAATATAAAGGTTCAAAAAAATCTCTGAGTGTATTATGCTCTACAACGCCCTAAATGTCAGCATCCAGCATCAGTTATTTTTAAGTATAATCTTATGCAACTCTTTGCAAATGAAGATCTTTTCTCTCATAGAAAATTTGCATCTCATTGTAAAGATGAACACATTATCCTTGGCTTTGTAATTCCTTTAAGTAGTCGGCTTTTATTTTTTAAATGCATAATGTATACTTAACATTATATAATAAAAGAATAGCATTATATAATAATGAAATGGTTTCCAACAAGTGTATTTCAGGTATGAACTTCAGAGATATAGAT